>CM025853.1:10189156-10789156 GCA_003952965.2 Morella rubra
CCATATATTTCAGGAATAAATTCATACATTCCAATTTCATATATTTCCAGGGAAACCAATTCATACAAACAAAAGATATATTTTCAGCAACCAGTTCATACAAACAAATTCATATATTTTCAACAATAAATTCATACATTATAATTCATATATTTTCAACAACCAATTTCATACAAAACAATGCATATATTTTCAGGAATAAAATCATATATTCCAATTCATATATTTCCAAAAATCAATTCATACATTTCAATTCACATTTTTCAGCAACCAATTCATAAAAACCAATTCATATATTTTCAAAAACCAATTCATACAAAACAAAAAATACATTTTCAGCAATCAATTCATACATTCCAATTCATATATTTACAGCAACCAATTTCATACAAAACAAAAGATATATTTTCAGCAACCAGTTCATACAAATCAATTCATATATTTTCAGGAATAAATTCATACATTCCAATTAATATATTTCCAGCAATCAATTCATACAAAACAAAAAATACATTTTCAGCAATCAATTCATACAAAACAAAAAATATATTTTCAACAATCAATTCATATAATAGTATAATACAACAAATCAACAACCAATTCATAAGCCAACACTACAACAAAACCAATCTCCAATCTCCAAAAAAAATCACAATTTCCAACACAACAGAACCCAATAAACCAATTCAACAAGCCAATCTCCAATCTCCAATAATTTTAAATTCATTCATATTTTATAAAATACGAAAATATATATTGAGTCTAAGTCACTGACCTTAGCAGCAATGCAAAACCAACACAGGTGAATTATTTCGTGAATTTCGAATGGGGAGAGTTGAAATTCACAAAATTAAAAGGGGAGAAGATTTGAAGTGCGAATGGGAGGTGGGGGGCACTGAAATTGGCTGAGGGGGCGGAAGGGGAGCTGAAACAAGTGGAGGGGCGCGGTGGGGGGTGAAACTCACGGAGGGCGGGGTGGGTGAAAACTCACGTGCAAAGAGCGGCGGCGGCGGCGGGGGGTGACACTCATTGGAGGGGGCGCGAGGGGGGCTTGAAAATCATGGAGGGGGAGGGGGGGTGCTGAAATCATGAGAGAGGGGGGGGAGGGGGGAGGTGAAATCGCGTGAGGGGGGCTGTTGAAATAGAGAGAGGGGGCGCGGGGGGAGGGCATGTAGCGGCGGTGGTGATTTGGGGGGGCGGGGGGCGCTGTTGAAATGCCGAACGGGGAGGGGGGGATCTGAAATCGCGAAGGGGGGGCGCGGGATGGGGAAAAAGAAAAGCCCTAAACGAGCGTTTCATTAAGTCTAGCTATAGAAACCACTGCCATAGGTTGTATATGACCGCCGCTATATCAACCGCTGCTACCTTGGCTCTATAGCGGCGGTTTGTGACCGCCGCTATAGAGACCGCCGCTAGAGGTTTATTTTTTGGTCGCGTTTGAAATAAACCGCCGGTATATAGGGTATATAGCAGCGGTTTTGGTGACCGCCGCTAAAAGGACCGCCGCTGTATACCTGTTTTTTTGTAGTGTCTATATAATAAACTGCAAAATCAAAAAAAAAAAGACATCTTAAAAAATAGTATGATAAATTTAATCTAAATAAACTCTAAAATCAATAATCTAAACTAAATTGTAAAAAAAAAAAAAAAAAATTACGGTTTTTGTGGTACCAGGACATTAATTATGTTAGAAATTTGGATGAAAATGTACAAGAGAATAATTTTATAAGCATGGCCTTTTCAAACAATGATTTGTCAATTTTAGAAATTCATACATTTTTAAAAAATTCTATAAAAATTCCTGTAATGATTTTTAAAATTTTCTTGTGAAAAGAGGTTAGAGTTTGTGAAGAGTTGTTAGGAATTGTAAAAAAAGTTTTATAATTTGTGAAAAGGTGATTGTGTGCCAAACAAACATAGGCTTAGTTTGAATAATAGGAGAGGATTGATCATTTCGCCAGTACATAACATGTAGTCTGGATCTAATTTCATGTGAAGTAACGTTAAAATTTATGATCAACCCAATATCTTTTGATGATTTTACAGAGAGCAAAAGTTCTACCATTGTAAGTTCACTGGAAAAAAAAAAAAAAAAATCAGTTTTCGGCGGCGTTTTTTGGTAGCGGCGCTAAGAAAAGAGTTTTTAGCTGCTAGAAGTGGGTGGGTGGCTCTTGAATATCTGCTTTGCGGTAATGAACCACCAGCAATTTGTACCAAAATCAACAAGGGGCCTTCAAGCAACACGTGCAAGTCCAGCCCAACTCCATGCTTGGCTTCAAGTGGCTCAAACGGAAGAACAGACCCAAGAAATTGCAAATGGTCAGTATAATCGGCTCATGGACTTGGGCTTCTTCGGGCTCGGGTTTTTCAATTTTTCCAAAGAAACAAATGTTCGAACAAAAAGAATCAAGGTGATGTTACGAGTACAAATTTTAAGAATATTAAGTTGGAGAAAACTTTTAAGTTTGACTCGTTAGGATAAGAATCTTTTACAATTTTTGAAGTTTCTAGGATTAAGACAATCTAAAAAAAAAAAAAAAGGGTGAATTGAATTTTAACTTTTTCAGTTTTAATCTCCAAAATCGTATTTACAAAGTAAAGACTAATTTAGCACAAATGTAAATAATTTTTAAGTGGTTCGGCAAATCTTGCCTACATTTACCCCTCAAGCTTCTTTCAAAACCTTGAGGTTTGCTCTACTATCTTTTAAATATTATACACTCTAGCTTCCGGGTGCTAAAGAACCTTACAAATGCTTTCTTGGACTCAACACTCACAACTCAAGTGATTTTTCGAGCTTACCACTCACAACCTAACCAAGCTTGAGATATGTCATCTCTAAGCTCCTTTTTAGTAAACAACCCCCACTAAAAGAGTCACATATTTTTGTATGAGAAGATACAAGAATTTAACTTTCTAAAAGAGTTGATAAGAAAATGAAAAGTTCTATCTCTTTGCTTCATACAAAGACAAGGATATGAAAGTGTGTTATATGTGAATAATATGGGAAAATGTGATTTGACGGTTTTTTTTTTTTTTTTTATCTTTCTCAAGCTTCTCAAGTGATGTATGGTCGTTCAAGTATTGTATGGAGTTTTAGGAGAGCCCTTACATAGGCCACATGTGGAAACTACCCGTTTTCAGCCGTTTGGAGCGAAACTGTCAAGTTTCTAGAGTAACTAAAGCTTGAAGGTTTATATAGGGATAATTTGAAAACACTTAAAATACATTTTGATTGTTAAACTTGTGATAAGAAGATTTATGCACAGTTTGAAAGATATGCAAGTGTTTGATTCAAATCCTTGTCAAAAGTGAAACTAAGAGTTACAAGATTATACTCTATAGTATTGAATTTTCACTTTTGAGCTTTTTCATTTTCTTGACCTTCAGTCTTCTTGTCTTTGACTCTTTGATAAAAACGTCTTTATTTTTTAAGATGTCCATTTTATAAACTTAATCTATTTATTAAAATCATCAAAATATTGATGATGAACAAAAGCTAACAATTTCCTACTCGAATTGTACCGTGTAATTCGTAAAAATGTTGGTGAAAAAGTTAAAGAATATTTAATTGTAGAATAATTTTTATTAGCGTTTGTTAAAAAGTAGAGAGAGAAAAGATTTGATGAATTTTTTCAATGAAAAAGTAATGGAATTGGTTAAAAAGTAAAAAGAGAATGTTTGATGTAGTTGTTTATAATGAAAACGTATCTAGATTGTGTGAAAAGATGTTGAAATTTGTGTATGTTTTGAGATTTTGATGAAAAAAATTGAGTTTAAAAAAAATTGAAAATTTTTAATTTCAAAATGTCACCTTAGAAAGAATCAGGTGGATTTTATTTCGGTTTCACAATTAGAGCTATAGGGACATTTTTGTAATTCAATCATTACGTAAAAAATGAAAGGGGTAATGTCATAGTACCCTTATAGGCCAAAATCAAGCTCATTTTTTATGTTTCAAAATGGCGATTTGCGTCCCTTATGTTTTAAACACGATCAATTCTCATCCTTCTTTGATTTGGGCGTTAAGATAAACAGAAAAATAAGCAAAATAATTGAAAAGCCCCTCCAAAACAAATTTTAAAAAAAAAATAAATAAATTTATGCCTCTCAGTTCATTTGATTTTGGTGATAAAGAGCCATATTTTATTTTTGAAAGTTATTTTACACTCATGAAGTTTTTTTATGGAATTAATCTCTATTATTTTGGATCTTGACTTAAACTCAAATTAATCAAAAAATTAGAAGGAGTACACCACTTAAATGTGTCAGCTAAGTGCTGAAAAGAACAAACCCAGAAAAATTAAAATCGAACACGTATTAAATTTTTATACAAATAGGTAAATCATTAACAAACATCACAAAACAAAAACAAAAAACCCATCCACTAAAAAATAAATTTTTTCCTGAAAATATTTTAATAAAAAAAAGTTACTTAAAATAATAGTTTTACATCAAAACAAATGAAACCTAAGATTATTCTCTTTTTCTTCATTCCCAACAGAATACATTTTTAAAAAAAAAAATCACTTGATTCTACCCATACTTCTTCTTTCTTTCTTAATTGCATTACTTTATTAATAAAGGTATAAAGGAAAGCATAGGCTCCCAAGGATGATACGTTGGGCTTTATCTGGGCATGCAGCAATTAGCTTGGGCATAAATCCTAATAGACAAACAAACAAATGACGTGCGGACGGACGTTTGCTGCAATTATAGGGACGGACGTTTTCATCCCTAAAAGTGATATATCTTTTTGGTCCCAAAACATGCTGCAGGTCGTTTAGGACAGAGGCAAGATTTGTCGCAAAACACGTTTTGGGATTGGATTATTGGGACAGATGGTGGAAAGAAAAACAGTCCAAATCTTTTTCGAATGGTTTTTTTTTTTTTTTTTTGAGACGAAGTTTTTAATCCCAAACATCGGAAAGTGTTATACTGGGGAACAATGCCTTAAGCCAAACACCAACTTGCCGAAGATTACGCGCTTAGATGCCTTTTTGCTTATTGTCGGGGAAAAGTAAATAATTTAATTGCAATTTTTTTTTTAATAAAATTATTTCACTCCCAATGTGAAAGAGTAATATCGAAGTCTTATACTTAACATCTGGAAGCTTCCAAAGCGAAAATGAAATTTATCAAGATTCGAATCCACATCCTTAGATTTGCAAAATTATATTAATTTTTGAGCAGTTTCCTATCACTAAGAGGCTACTGTTAAAGAACGACTCCGGTTCAGTACCATGTAGGGGTGATCAAGTCATATATATATTATGGTCACTCCGAATAGATCAGACGTTCTGTATAAAGCATTTATATGAAAATTAATGGGTGTCATATGCTTTAACGGTGGCCGCTTAGTGGTAGGCTTTGGAGCTAGTTCCTAATATTTTAATTAAGGTTATGCAACTCTTTGATAAGTTGCAACCCTTCCCAACCGAGTTTGCTAGGTCTATGATTATAAATAGACAACAAGAGTATGTCATTCGGTCGGTCCAAAAATATGAAAAACAGAAGGCAAGTGTGATGTGTAGGAAAAAAAAAAAAAAAAAAAAAAAAGCAAGTGTGATGACACAAAAATATATATGAAACAAGACTTAAGAATCATAATAACTTTTGGATCACAAATATGATAAACAGTGATCAACACTCATAGTTTTAGACAATTTTTTTAAGATACAAGCAAGAACTCTCGTTCAACACTCAATTGAAAAATAGGCTAGTGATATATATAGAATACTCACCAAAAGAGCAATATGTCTTTATATTAAGATAACTTAATTAAGAGTAATGTCCAAGAAAACGAAAATTACAAAAATATCATTAAACTTAGAGATTAGGCAAATAAAAGACAGAAATACCAAAATATTCTTAAATTTAAAGGCTAAGTAAAAAATTAAGAGAATTCCTAAAATAATTTAATTTCAAGTTTCGAGATAAACTCGTGTCAAACTTTGTCTCCTACTGAATTTGTCACCCATGCGCGCGGTGACTTCTACTGGTTCAACAAACTCCAAATAAAAATATTCTCCTACCATGCCACGGACGGTTCGGATCCACCGCATCAGGAGAGACACGTAAGGTGTGTTTCTTTTCTTATGTTTTACGTTATATTTTAAAACATTACTCAATTTTCTTTTAATTTAAAGAAAAAATTTTTGATGACGGTGCAAAAAGCTGTTATCAAACCACGTCTTTATATACTAAGATGCATGAATGTAATATAGTACACTTATCCCAAACTAATTAGAAGCTGGAAAAATTACAAAATAACATCTTTGATCTCCAGCTTTCCACGAACAATCTGGGACAGTCGTCAATTATTGCTATTTTTTTTTTCCCCACGCAAAAAGGGTCGCCCCCTCCTACCTGGGTTATTCCTACTTAAAATTAATTATAAATGATAAGGTGGGATTTAAATTGACCAAGCTGAATCTATTTACACAACTCTAATGATTCAAGCCAACTGCCAAGCTATATATGGCAAACTCAAGGTCAACAATTATTATCTTATCGGGGATCAAAGAAAACAGGAAAAAAGACGCCACTACGTACCTATAGTACTAGCTAGAATTGTAAAATTGCATATTAAAAATGTAACACTATATATATATATATATATCTCTTGAGCAAGCGTAGTGGCATCGCGCGTGCTCTCTATTTGGCATCCTCTTCCTGTTGATCTCTTCAGCGCTCAAATGGATTATCGCAGATCAGAACATCCCGAAGCAGCTCTATACGCTTCTAAACCTTCCGGGTACTGGACCACCGGTCTATGTGATTCCTGTGAAGATCCCAAACTTTGTAAGGCCGCCTTGTTCAAATAATTCTACCCTTCTTCCTTTCATTGAAAGAAGATACATATTATTCTACGTACCTTTGCAACGTGAATGATTAAATTGCGATTTTTTGTATGAAATTTATTTCATTCCAAAGGCTGGTTGACTTGCTTCTGTCCGTGCGTCACCTTTGGCCGAATCGCTGAGATCGTGGACGAGGGACGGTCATGTAAGTAATTAATTAGCATCTCCGGTGATCTTTTCTTATATCATGTATATACATATGTGCGACTTGATATAGCTGCAAGAAACGTCAATTCTATTCGCTCAGTTAAAAGTTTAATATTCTAATTAATTAGGTCGTTGTATAATTTTGCAGCTTGTTGTTCTAGGTGCCTAATCTTTTCCGGCCTTTGCTACTTCGGTTTATGTCCATGTCTGTACTCGTGCACATACCGAACCAAACTGAGAGCCAAATATGCGTTGCCAGAAACTCCGTGCTCCGACTGCTGTACCCACTTCTGGTGCACCGGCTGCGCCCTTAATCAAGAGTACCGCGAGCTTAGAAACCGTGGACTTGACCCTGCCGTAGGTAAAACAAACATACGGCCACGATCTATTATCATTTAATTTAGAGAAAACTATTTTTCTGTCCCATCCGGTAATTATTAAACCGGCTATCAGAAGAAGTACGTACCAGATCTAGATGCATTTGTGAGTAAATCCCTTCTTTTATACTGTTGTCTGTATTTTACAATGCTAATCGGCGGCCTCTTGTCTCTTTGGGTGATTGTATGTCATGAAGGTTGGGCAGTCAACGTGGATAGAAGGATTGCTGCAGCAGCCACAGCGCCTCCGTATGTTGAACTAGGCATGACGCGTTAAGGATTTCATGATGGCCGGGGGGTTCTTTGGCTAGCTCCTATACGTACTTGTGTTATATATGTTGGTTATGCCTGCCGATCATCTCTTTTTCTTTCTTGTACTTTTCTCTTCTTTAATTCCTCTTGTACTATAAAATATGATCTTTGTATTGTTTGCGTTTTGACAATCAAATTCTGTCTCTTTACCGACGAAATAACAGGTAACTATAACTCACATTTGTTACAGTGATTAATGAGTTAGATATATTGGTTTGTCAATTCTGTGAGCATGAACTGATCATAAAACGTACGGTCATACAAAATGGTTGGATGGATCAGCTCTATATTGCCACTTTCAGACATGAGTCTGTTACTGTATGTCTATAGAAAAATATGAATCTTCTTGGACGATCATATATAATCATTGATCTCAGAAAATGATCAAATATCTTATCACATCTAATGCTTCTATATATATAAAACAACCACCTATATATATATAATCTAATTTCATGTTGACGAAACGATAAAATGTTAAAATTTATGATGAACCGACAAAGTTTTTGTTTTTTTGGGTAAGCAAGTGGGGTTGGACCTTGGTGTATATATCACCAAGTTACATATCTCATGTGTTGCCTTGGTGGGTGCCGAAGGAATGAGAGAAGTACGCCAAACTCAACTATGGGCCTTCAAGCAACACATGCAAGTCCAGGCCAACTCAGTGCTTGGGCTCAACCGGAAGAACAGACCCAAGAAATTGCAGATGTTCAGTTCAGTACAATCGGCTCATGGACTTGGGCTTCTTCGGGCTCGGGTTTTTCAAATTTGTCCAAAGAAACGAAAGTTCGAACAGAAAGAGTTTACTTCGGTTGCACAATTATAACTAGGGACATTTTTGTAATTCGATCATTACGTAAAAAACGAAAAACAAAAAACGGAGCTCTCCTAGATCCGCCAGAGCCAGAGCCTATTTGATTCACTCTCTCCCTCTCCATCTCTCGCTTCAGCCACAGCAATTGGAGTAAATCTCGTTATTGCAGAGACCTAAGGCAAAATACCAAGCACTTGAATTTTGGCGACGATCAGGACCCGTGAAAAATGGAGTCTCCTCATGGTGGATCCGAGAGGGACAAATCAAACCCGTCCTCTTCTCCAACCCCAGTGGTCTCCAAATTCTGGGAAGGTATCCCCGATTCTAAACCCTACTTCTCGCATTGTTTAGAAATCTCGGGTTTCGTTTTCCTCTAATAGTGCTAGAGTGAACTCTAGTTTTATATCGAATACCTGTCTTTCGCAGAAGTCATTTCTGTTTGCTAAATTTTTCAATTCGGGCTGTTTTATCTTTCATTTACTAGTATTAGGTCAATCATTTGTAGAAAGGTTGTATTAACTATAATACCTGCACCTATCAGTAAATTCTTTAATTATTATGTATATTTGTTGGGATTTGTCTTTGTAGTTTGGATTAGTCTTTTAGTTGAAGTCACTGTTGGCACTTTAATATCTGGTATGCTCTTACTTGTTCACGTGGAACTCGATAATTTGAAATTGAGAGTTTTGTTAGATTTAGGAGTACACAATAACATTTTTATAAATTTGAATCTCCATTTGCCCTGGGAAAACAAAAGGTCTGAATCTTCATTTGTGTTAAAATTTATAAATTATCTTTCCGATGAACGAATCTGGCAGTTTTGTGGAGTTTGCGAATCAGTTTGAACATATCAACCTGCGCTGTAAAAATTGCACTTCTCTAAGTATTAATCTTTTACAAGGTGAAAACTTTTAACTTGGGAAGTAAACATAAGAACTCCAAAATGAAGAAGAATATGTTATCCTCTTTGTTTACGGATTTCCGTGATGAGAATAACGAGATTTCTAGTAGTGTAGTCTGCTACATTTTGTCTTAATTGGAGATGATGATGGAAAAATATTATGAGTGATAATGGTTTTCTATTGATAAACGGAGCCTGCTTGTACTATCTCTGTGCTTGTGGATGTTGTCATATGAAAGTAGTCCGACTACTTTACTGCATTTTTTGTACTTATTTTAAACTGTTTATCAATGTGGGGAGATGCTTTATTATTCAGTCTCATTATATAAGTACTCACTTTCAACTTTTTGCAGCCTGCATGCATTTTAATTTCAATAACATATCTTTACTTATCATAGATTTATTGTAAGCAATAAAAATTCATGGAACTGAATGCATAATTATTTTCTTAATTCTGATCATATAACTATAGCATGAGTGGTATATGATCGTGGAAAGTATGGGATGATTATGAAGATGGTAGGTGCGTTAAAATGAATTCACTATCAGTATCAAGATAGTGTGTGGATATTTGTTCGAGAATGTCTGGGAAACTCTGCTGTTTCATACTTCATTCACTACTGGGGCCCATAGCTGCTCCATTTTATTTTTCCTTTCTTTTTTTTGTCCTCCTCTTCTGCTTCCTATTTTCTTGGCTGATGTAAGTGGAATCATTCCGGAGTTGCATCAATCAGCGTACTTTTGCCATGCATAATCAGCAAATAGGTATTCTATGTAGAATCAGTTACGATTTTTTTTTTTTTATTATCTACAGATTTTGATTTAGAGAAGGAAAAAGTTGCCTTGGATGAACAAGGGCTTAGGATAGCTGAAAATCAGGAGAACAGCCAGAAAAACAGACGGAAGCTTGCAGAAAGCACTAGAGGTACTTAAGGCAAATATTGAAGCGATCTTGGCGGGTCTATCTTTTCAGTTTTCTCTCTCTCTCTCTCTCTCTCTCTCTCATTTTAGTACTGTATTTGTAACTGTTTTACTTGCAGATTTCAAGAAAGCTGCACCAGAGGACAAGTTGAGTTTATTCAATTCTTTACTTAAGGGATACCAAGAAGAAGTTGATAATCTTACCAAGAGAGCAAAGTTTGGAGAAAATGCTTTTCTTAACATCTATCAAAAACTTTATGAGGCACCAGATCCTTATCCGGTTCTTGCCTCAGTTGCTGTAAGTACCAATGCGTTTCATTTATTTGTTATGTTAGAGCAGGTTTCAACGCAACTTTGATTTTTACGTCTTCTAAACCTCCTATGGAGAGACCAAATGTATATTCATATATCAACCTGTCAATACCTTGATAATTCCATTCAAGTAGAGTGGGTAATATAACCACCACAGACATCATCACAGTGTTGCTTCCTATGCAACTAGTATTATCACTGCAATTAAGATTTAAGTTCTATCAGCCTTTATGGTCTCTCATCTTGCTAGCTCTTCATCCACACATTTCCTTGTTGTAGTTGAACACCAAACAATGTTTCTTCTCTGTCTCTGCCTCTCTCTCTCTCCCTCTCTCTCTCTAGATGATGCCTTTCAAGCCATGAACTATTCTTTCCACATCTGTGCTTTAAGATTCTCTGGGCGCACTATGCCTGCCCTTTGTGTGTGTATGCTTGTGGTTTATTTGTAAATTGACTTATCTCTCTATCCAGGAGCAAGATTTGAAACTGTCTGAACTAGAATCTGAGAATCGGAAAATGAAAGTCGAGCTTGAGGAATTCCGGACAGAAGCCACCCACTTAAAGAATCAGCAGGCAACTATACGAAGACTTGAAGAGCGTAACCGGCAGTTAGAGCAACAGGTCAGGAGGGTTCACTATAATTACAGTATAAGCAACTACTCTTCATATTTTTTTCAGAACTTTTTCTTTCATCGCTAGCTCCAACTATCTTGTTGTTGGTTATAGAGGTTTCTTTGATAGTAAAAGCTACTGTGATGATTACTATTTGATTTCTCTCGAGCATTGTTATTATAAGTGCAAAAACAATCCAAACCTCCTAATTCATTTTGCAGAATATGAATGGATATGTATCTGTTGAATACCATCATAAGCTGTTAGTCAGGAATGTGATTGGTTCAGTAGTTTGAAGGTACATGAACCTAAAGTTTGACAATTAAATCTACTGCAACTTTATGTAAAGATGGAGTAAAAGATATCTGTTGAAAGTTCATCATGGTGACATTTATAAATTTTCCATGTATGAAACTAATGATATGCCGAAGCCTTAGCACCAAACAAGTACAAAAATGGTGCAGTTGGGCTTTTTTCTCTTGTACGGGCGTCTATATATAGTTTTAGATTTTCTTATATTCTATTGCAAAATTCTGCATATCTTGCCAAAACAAAGGGCGGTACAAGAAGAAAATGTTTCACCAGATTTTTTAAACAATCTCATTATTGTCTTTAGAACTCTATGAACTGTCCATTAAGTTGTAATTGTGGAAGTGGGGCCTGAAGAATTTGTCACTTCTAACTTTGATGCAGTGTGTCATTATCCTTTCTTGAAGAATAACATTCATGTTCTATAAAGTTTGTGCTTTTAACTATGATGTGGGCTCTTCTTATCTGTGTAAAAACCTAATGAGCCTAAAAAAAGGATAAAGGCCCAGTAGAAATTACTTGTTTTTCGAGACCCCGCTATGTCTCTGTTGGAGACTATTTCAATCCTTTGAGTTGCAGGCTTCTGAGGTTCTTGTGGCCATTTCCTTCACACAAAATGTTCAATGATTCTATATCCCATATAGAGTGGGAAACTTTGTATATTTGTTGTTTTATTATGGATTCTCCTTCTGACGTGCTAGGTTTCTAATTTGTGTTCAGATGGAAGAAAAAGTGAAAGAAATTGTGGAGATGAAGCAACGGAGTTTGGCAGAAGAGAACCAGAAGACTATGGAAGTTTTAAAAGACAGGTATTATCCTCTCTTGTCGCACTGCAAGTTAGAATATGGAGCTGAGGCCATTACACATGTATATTATTTATTTCTGGAAATTTCTGTGCATGAATATCATCTGTCAGTTGAAACTGTGGTATTATTCACCTTGTTAAGACCTTAATTTATGATCCCTTTATTTCATGCAATGTCATGCAGGGAACAATTACTACAGGATCAACTGCGTCAAGCTAAAGACAGTGTTTCAAATATGCAGAAACTACATGAACTTGCACAAAGCCAGTTGTTTGAACTTCGTGCACAATCAGGTGATGTGCTAATTTCAACTAAGGAATTACGACATAATCTGATTTCTTATGTTGATGGCATCTTCTATTCTAAGTATTATCAGCGGACACTCTGATTTTAGTGTTTATGTCTCATTTATCTGCCCAAAAAAGTATCTTAGTTTTTTTATAACAATTTCAGACGAAGACAGGGCAGCAAAGCAATCAGAGGTCAATCTTCTGATGGATGAAGTTGAACGGGCTCAAACAAGACTTCTTAGTCTTGAGAGGGAGAAGGTGCATTTTAGCAATCCTGCAGCTTATATTTTGAAGTGGATCCAACTTGTGTCTAATCTCGTTTATTACGTTGGTTTTCAGTTGTTTTAGTATGGATTATTTTTCTCTCCCCAATTTCTACACTTATTCATTTGAGTCTATGTTCTCTACATATTTCTTAGTATGGTTTCGAAGAGAAAAGGGTATCCAGTTGAACCAACAACAAGTAGTTGTCAACATCCTTCCATCTATGAATTGTTCCATGTTGATCAGTGAAAATTTCCTTGTGGTTTGCAAATTTAATCCTGTCAACTCAAGGTTAGCCACACAAAGAAGGAGTCATCTAAATTCCTGTAGGTAGTTTGTGAAGTGTCACGTGGGAAAAGGAGGTTTGACTTGTGATCATAAGAATTATTTTATCTAAAAGGTTATTAAATGATATCTGCCGATTTGCAGTTTGTCATCTGAAGTTTCGTTTTCCTTTTTCTTTGTAGTTTTAGTTGGAATGCTCAAAAAGCTTGTACCAGAAGTTGTGCTCAAGCTTTGGGTTTAGAGCATGAACTTTGGGTTTTCTTTAAACCCTTGATAGCGAATCTTGGGGAACAGGACATTCTAGATTCTAGCTTTTTCTTGAGATCTTTTCGCACCACTTTGTTTCAACTGCATTAGCTATGCAAATACATGGAATCTTCTCCTTCACTGTGTGTTTCTTTCTTCACTCTTTTGAGTCCATTCTCAATCCTATTCACCTACTGGATGGCCAATTTAGCATGGTGCACATAGATCCCTTTCAATAATTCAATTTACGGTCTTCATTGCTCCCTAATTGTTATTGTTCCTGGGCACTAGATTTTCATGATTTTTGAATTGAAAACCCCCCCCCCCCCCCCCCCCCCCCACCCACCACAACCCAAAAAAGAAACAGTTCAAAGAGTTGTATTGAACTGTCCGAATACCGAGAACTCACAGCTTCACACCATGATGCACTCATTGGTACCAAGTCAATGAATAACTTTATATTTACATCAACTGCCTTTTAGCTAACCTGTTAGAACTCCTGAGAATTCATTTTTTTCCCTTTCCATTTTCATTTTATAAGCTACCATTTTTTGTTCAAATATCTTTTGAGCACAAGGTTTTTTATTTGAGATCCTTTAGCTTTAATTTAGAGGCACAAGATTTTCATGATTTAATTTAGCGTAGTGCTCATAGACCCCACCTGCAAGCATGGCTGCTAGGAATTTGGATGTTGTGTTAGAGTCGTGTATGGCAAGCCATGGTTTGTGATTGACCAATGAATGCATAGTGTTTATTGTATCTTAAGGAAAAATCACTTTGCGCCCTCAAAATATGGAGTCAATGTCATATTATTTATACCACATGGGGCACGATTTTGATGGTCGAATTTTGTTTGAAAGCAGGCATTGACGAATTTTTGTAGTTCAAGAGCTTAATGTGATAAACGTGGTAGTTCGAACCCCAAGTTGACATCAACCCCATAGTTTTGGGTGCAAAATGAAGTTTCTACTTATATATTTATTCTCACACTTGATTGTAAACTTCAAAAAGCCTGCATTAGTTCTTTCTATCTGCTTTATGATAAAGGAAAAAAAAAAAGGGCTTCTTCCAAGTACATCTAATCTAGGATATACTTGGATTCAAGTCTCTTTTGAGCACTACAGTAGGTCAGATATTATTGTTAGTAATGGTCAAGTTGCTGATATATTTGCATATTCAACTTTTAACCGGTGTTTTCTGTGGTAATGAATCCCATATTTTTCATTACAGGGACTCCTACGCTCTCAATTACAAACAGCAAATGAAGAAAGTCGAAATAAGACAAGGTGAGGTTTGTTTGTGTTCGTATTCACTTGAACTATGAACTGGAGTTTAGGAAATTGATGGGGGTATAACTAGGAAATATAACGAGTTAACGGTGTAAAATACCTGCCTGTCCAATGAAGGGAAACTGGAAAAGTTTTTTGAACTTACGCACTTTCAGCCTTCTCCCTGCCTTCTCCTCAGTTGGTCTGTAGATCTACTAAGTTTTCACAACTGAGCATGTGACACCTAGGATTATTATAGACCTGCGTGAAGTCCCATATTGGGTGGGTTGATTATCAAGGTGTTGCATTGGTGTTAAGTCCCACATTGTATATGTATTAGATGGAATTGAACCTTATATACAATTCTAAGGATGTACTACTGTGACGAAAAATACTTATTCTGGAGCATAGCGTAGATATAGCTAGTATTTTCTGGGATGGTTACAGAGCATGTAGTTATGCCCTTGATTTGATTGAGATTAGGGTGTAGAGGCCCGTGAAATTATGTGGCCATTACTTTTGGCATCTGCCTCAAGGTTTTATGTGGCTTTCTGCCAACATGGACTGGTGTAAGAGTTTGGGTTGGATATGTCTGCTTGTTATTCCTCCTTCAACAACAATTTCCTCCACAATAAATAAACTTATAGTACTGAATTTTCCATTTTTTTGCTTTTTCTTAAGTTTTTGGCTTATGTTTTTAAGTGTACAATTGGTTGCTTTCGTGGCAGTGATAATTCAGATACAGATAGTGTCCTTGAGAATTCCTTGAGCGCAAAGGAGAAAATAATCTCAGAACTGAACCTAGAACTTCACAATATCGAAACAACCTTGTCTAATGAGCGAGAAGAACACATCAACGAGATGAAGAGATTGAATGCTCTGCTCAGTGAGAAGGTATGGTTTTTCTGTTGCTCATTTAAGGTTAAGATTGAATTATGTTTTGACATAACCATGAAGCATTTGTTCTCCATTTCACTTCATTGAGAATTCTGCTCCTAAGACTTAAGGCTGCTGAAACTTGTCATACTATCCCCTCATCTGACGTGTATTTCGTTAATGCTTGTTGTATCTCTGTTATTTATTTTGCCAAGTTCCTCGCACCTGTTGGAAATATAACTTGGCTCCTTTTACTCGCTCTTCATTAATTCAGGATGTTGTTCTCGAAGAGATGAAGAAAGAGCTTCAGGCAAGGCCAACAGAGAAGGTGATTGATGATTTGCGTAAAAAAGTGAAAATTTTGCAGGTAGTCTGATCTCTTCTTTGTTACTTAACATTAGTTTGCTGTAATTGGTTTCAGCTTTCTTGAGATGTTATGCAAGTCTTGGAGAAGTGAGTTTGTCATTTTAAACCTGAGTACTTCCGTTCTTGTTGCTGTTACAATTTCTGTTTTAATATATTCAACTCTAATGGGTCAGCTTTTTTGGTCTTTTGTGCTGTCTTACTGTTAATATGCTACAATAACAACTTATTATGTCCCCCCATCTGCCTCGTGCTTGTCCTACATATTGTCATACTTTTTTCATCTTCCATAGGTGCTTGAAATGTTTCATTTAAATCATTTGAATACCCCTTGGAACCCTTACACACTTTGATGCTTACCTATTTAACATTCACCATTATATGAATAGGCAGTGGGTTATAATTCAATAGAGGCTGAAGATTGGGAAGTAGCTACTAGCGGGGAAGAGATGAGCAAAATGGAGTCTCTTCTGCTCGACAAAAACCGGAAAATGGAATCTGAACTCACACAATTGAAGGTATAAAGTCTTCTCTTTCAGTTCTTTTTGTTTCCTTTTTTTTTTGGGGGGGAGAAGAAGACCTAGATGTGGAATCTTATTTACAAGTAAACATTTTATAGTCATAAGTCCCTTCTTATTCCATATTTGACCTCTCTTATAACATTTTTACCCCTTTCTGCCATTCTCAGGTCAAACTTCATGAGAAAACATCTTTGCTGGAGACAGCTGAAGTCAAGATAGCAGAACTTACAGCAGAGGTTAAGGAACAGCAAAAACTGATACAGAAGTTGGAAGACGACATATTGAAGGTTCGAATTGATAGCTCCAGAAAGTATCTGAATTGGTTATTTGGTCTCTAAGTGATGATATCTAGGGTTATTGTATATTGAGTGTCCAAATATCAATATATGTGGCTCGTATTCCACTTGAGCTTCTGAGAAGTGGTCTTTGTATTTGTAATAGTATTAGTTAAGAGTATTGGATGATAAATAACTAGAAATATCTTGTTTACCCACAAAAAACATGCATAGCCATACATGTAAGAGAAGGATGGCTATACGTGTTCCTGCATACCTCTGAAGTTATACTCTTTATGCTTATGTGTGCATCTCATTTTCCTTATTTGCTCACAATTTAGATAATAACTGAAAAAACCTTTGGTGAGTTTTTCCGTATATTTCCTTATGCATTCTGATTCTTTTCCTTCTAATCCAGGGCTATAGTTCCAAAGATCGAAAAAGCAATCTATTTGATGACTGGGATCTTTCAGATAACGGCGTTTCTGAGCTATCTGAGGTACCTCTCACCTTTTCACTTGTACTGCCTCATTTATAAGTTTTGGAAACCAACAGCTGGGCGTCGGTATTTCATTGATAAGTGATGAATTTCATGAAGAGGAAATAGCAAAACCAAGAAAACCATTTGAATGAAAAATGGAAGATGTACCTAGGAGTGTCCCAGAAGCGCTAAAAAGTTACAATATAAAACTTAAAAGAGCAATAACAGCTGAACACAAAGAACACTGCTTGTACTTTGCTATTGCAATTATTCAATCTAGCCGGATACTTTCTTCTAGATAATGGCTTGAAATGCTACTCCTTCCCCATGGATTTTTCTTGTTCATATTGGCCTTTTTGTTCAGAATACAGATCAAAAACATGTTGTCTCAGATCAAGATCAGAGTTCAATGCTTAAGGTGATTTGTAATCAGCGAGATCGATTTAGAGCACGATTGAGAGAGACTGAAGAGGTAGTTTATCTTTTGATGATGGTCACTTCTGGTTTCCTATCTTTATATAATACTATTACCATTGAATTGTTGGATTAAGGGTGCAAATGCTGGACTTCATTTTTCAATCATAATAGGAAATAAGACAGTTGAAGGAGAAGATTGGGCAGCTGACCACAGAGCTGGAAAAGACAAAAGCTGATAATGTCAAACTTTATGGAAAAATTCGTTATGTACAGGATTACAATCATGAAAAAGTAGTCTCCAGAGGATCAAAAAAGGTGCTTCGTCGCAGTCTATCCTTTTTATCATAGTCATCATACTTTCAGTTTCTGGAGGCTAACATTTTTTGTTGTTTTGTCACTTTCAGCATGCAGAGGATCTTGAAGGCGGTTTTACTTCAGATGTTGAATCTAAGTACAAGAAGATATATGAGGATGATATAAATCCTTTTGCAGCATTCTCGAGAAAGGTTGCTATTCTTGAGCTTCTTTGATAAACTTGTAATTTATTGTAGTATTATCCAGATTGTTTACTCGAGTATCATTTGAAATTAAAGGCCTGCCAGGTTCTTGCTTTTCTTCTGTTCTAAAGTTGCTATAAATATAATGAAGTCTTCTAGTTATTCTCATATGCTTTAAGTCTTGGAAGATGTTGATAACTTGGGATAATAGGCTATGTGAAGAAATGAAACTGAATTCGAGATTTGTTTAGTAAAATGCCCTGGATTAAGTTACAATTGCCAAATATGCATGCCTGCTTTCTTGTTTGTGTCATATCCATTTGTTGTTCTTCTGTAGGTAGCATGTTTCTTTTAATGCTATTATTTGTTACCAATTTAATTTGTTTACTTGTACACAGGAAAGGGATCAAAGATACAAAGAGTTGGGTTTCCGGGATAGAATTACACTTAGCAGTGGACGTTTTCTTCTCGGGAATAAGTATGATCTTTATTCTTAAACTTGGTAGTGTCGTTTATGACATGATTCTTCACGTGGACTTTTTGCCCCTCAATCTGTCCTCTACCAGTTCAGCAACCAAGAAAAATGTCTTTATTTAAGGATGTTTTATTTTCAAAACCTTACATTTTTTTTCCAAGAAACAATATAACAGTTAATGCACAAATCTTGTACGTATGCGCCATTGGTAGGTCCTTGAATAGCACTAATTGCTTATTTTGTTGAACGTACTTTGTTGAACATATTTAACAGGTCCTTATCTTCTAGTTGGATCTACCAGTTGATATCTCCTCAAATCATTTTTATTCCAGACATGCTTCCCCATGCCATTTCCAACCTATCTTTAGCTTCCAAATATGCAGGAAACATGCACTCTAGTTGCCCTTGGTGTTTGTATCTTTGGTATTATTGGTTTTGATGCATTAACTTTGGAGGACAACTATTGTCGGTTACATGTGAGTTATTTGACAGAGATCTCTTCATGTCCATGTCTGAGTGTGCATGCATGAGGGTATGTATTTGTGGGTGTCTGACAGAAGACACAACAGGTATTCCCCTGCCCAAATTTCAAGAATTTGGCAGGTCCAATACTTGTGCTTCACATTGAAAATAGGCTTTTGGCTGTTCTTTCGACAATCTGAATCTTTCGTGTTACAATAATGATTAAAAGCAGGAAAAAATTTTCTTACAACAGGTATTCCCCTGCCCAAACTTCATGCTTTGATGCTAGTTTCTTCAAGAAAAAAGAAAAATTGCTAGTGATTTTTGAATGAACCTCCACCACCATGTGTTCTTTGCTCCAGTATCTTTCGAATTTAAAATTTTCTTATGTTTCTTCCTCTCTGTGGTTCCAATATGATGCTCTGGAGTCTGAATATAATACCCAATTACTCTCTGCAGGTATGCTCGAACTTTCGCATTTTTCTACACCATTGGGTTGCATATACTAGTGTTCACCTGTCTCTACCGCATGTCAGCTCTGAGCTATCTCCGGTAACCATCGGTCAAATGCTTTATTTAGTTGGATTATTGTGTTGTTTATATTGAAGCTTTAACACATTCTCGTTTTACAGCAATGCCCCCGTGGAATACCTTGATGATAAAAAGATGAACCTCCCACATGGGCTTTAGTCTCCGCCAATACTTTTCTTTTTCAGTGGATTTTGTTCTTCCAAAGAAAACATAGGATTGACATCGTCATAAGAAAATGTCCTATACTCTGTATATATGACAAAAAGTGATGCTATTTCATTTTCTTCGTTCATTTACCAATTTGATATAATGCAATAAATGTTGTAAATTCTTTTTCTCTGCTTGAAATTACGCTCTTGCTCCGATTATGTGAGTCCGAGTTTTTTTGAAAAAAAATGGAAATGAGATCTTGGAAATTCAAAAAAAAAATATCGAAGTATTGGATCCAAGAAGCTGAATGTGGTCAACATTTTATTTCTCCATCTCCGCTTGAATAGGCACGTGAATTGTGACCAGTTTTCATATTCTAATGTTGGAAGTCCCAAGCGTTCAAACTCCCATTCCCCGAACGAATGTCTCGGGGTATACTGACATAATTTCAAAAACTGAATTATTAGTTTCCATTATGAGAGAAAAAGAAATTTCTGGTAACTAATTTTTTTCACATTAAAATCTCATAGAAAATCTTGTGTTGAAATTTTGTGATAAACGTAAGTTGTTTGATCTCTAAATTAGACAGGATTTTCAAATATTATGACTTTTACATACATCAAAAATTATAATGTAGAATTAATCATTGACGAGAAGACACTATAATTCATGCGATGAGAGCTTTTTTTTCTTTTCTTTCTCTTCTCTCTCTACCTTTGTGTTTCTGTCTGTAAAAAGAAATAGCATGATGTATCACTCTCCATCAGAGTGGGTTAATAGAAAATAATTTATGTTATAAAAATTCACTAAGAGAATAAGCTTTAACTTCCTAGAGCTACTACCTCATTCTTTATTATTCAAATACTGTCTAATATTGTTCATTAAATAAGTCATGTTGGAAATTAAAAACAACAATAAAATCTTAAACCAAGTTCATATATTTGGTAAAGCAAACTATGAATTGTACCGTGAGGAAGAACTTGTGCTCCTTTGAAACCATAAGAATAAAAAAGTTCGATTCCAAAATTCTTATTTTGAATTACTTTTATCCAAACAAGCCATTAATCAAAAAAATTGTAGAAGTTTTTAATTGTCACTAAAATCAAAAAGTATGATCATACCTTTTATGTTGGATAAACATAGTGCTTTCTCATTATGCAATCAAAGTATTTGCATATTCACTTGTTTGATTATTTTTTGTTACACCAAGTAACATAAAAGATTGAACATGCATGGTATTTCTGGTCGTTGAATGTATAGTCATAAAGAATCTTTGTAAGTTATTTTTTGTCTTTCTTCATAGTCTACAAAACGCTTTTCTATAATTTCAGGTATATATAGTCACACTCATTATCTATTCACATCTTGACTGACTTAAAAAGAAAGCCTCTCCAGACATAATAGTATAGGTCAAGAAAGTCATCCCTTTGGTATTCGTCCATCCACTTTAAAGCCACGCAAGAACAATCGTTGATTCATTCTTCTTTTCTCGTTTTCTGTCAGGACAGAGATCTCCGTATCTTTTGTTTAAGCTCGAAAGAAGAAAGCAACTGAATTGATATCTTTTAATGTTTTTTCAACTGAAATCATAGTTTGTTAATAAAACTATATATTATTTGTGTTTGGACTTTGTTTATCACCAAGTCGTTGTAGTATAGTGGTAAGTATTCCCGCCTGTCACGCGGGTGACCCGGGTTCGATCCCCGGCAACGGCGTTTTGTGCTCTGCTCTTTTTAGCCTCCCTGAAACTTCACCCACCAGACTAACGAAGGAAATCCCTTGAACCTTCAAACGTCAAAACCAAAAGCCCTCTTCTCCCTCCTCTTGCTGATGCTTCTTATTCCCCTGTAGGATTTGCACCTTTTTCCTTAAACCCCAAAAGGTTATCCAAATGGCTTTCTTCCATTGAATCTCAAACGCTTTGTATTTTTGAAAGAGAGTGATAACAATAGTAAGAAATATGAATTTTGGTGCTTCTTTGTCTTCAACGGCAATCATACGTACTCCTAATCTCCATCGGTGGAGGACCCTAATTCCGCTGCCTGCTTTATCCTTCTCCAATAGGAGGACGTCTCGGATTTCGCCTTTGGCTTCGGGCCTATCAGCGTCGATGTCTACGAGCTCAGCTTCGCCGACGGAACCGGCTACCATGGAAACCCAGAAGCCCAAGCACCCCTGGCTCATCGTCGGCCTCGGAAACCCCGGCAAGAAGTTCCAAGGCACGCGCCACAATGTCCGTACGACACTTATCTCTGACTCTCTTCCAAAAAAAGACTTCTGGACTGTTTCGCATGATTGAGAGAAATTGTTTTTTGTTCTACGAAGGTTGATAGTGGTGCAATTGGATTTCATTGTTTAAGCGGAAACTAAGTCCAAACTGTGAACCCTATCGTTTTTATGGGAGCTTTTCAAACTCTGCCCTATATGCTTTTCGAAACTTGTTTTATTTTGTTGTCCACAGCGTTG
Organism: Morella rubra; assembly: GCA_003952965.2. Lineage (NCBI taxonomy): Eukaryota > Viridiplantae > Streptophyta > Magnoliopsida > Fagales > Myricaceae > Morella > Morella rubra. The sequence continues at coordinate 10,211,398 of CM025853.1, forward strand.
TTGACAATTTTATTGCGTGATATTTGGTGTCGGGATATTTTAATGAGTGGTATAGTGAGCTATAATAGGTAGGCCGACGATGTTACAACATGCTCGAATTCTATACAGGTGGGCTTTGAGATGGTGGATGCTATAGCGGAATCTGAAGGCATTTCTATGAGCACCGTTTCCTTCAGAGCTCTGTTTGGAAAAGGTTTGCCTTCTTTTTTAATCGTTCTCTCTTTCTAGTACGAAGTAAATGCACGTATGAAAAGCATTGCACAACGGATGACTATGGTGAATTCAACTTGATTGAATCGGAAGATTTATTTCATTTTTTGTAGCTTGCTGCAAATATGCTCATGATAATTGTGGATAAGTTTTCATAGACTCATAGTATGTATGAATGCTTGAGCATGGCACCTAGCCTGCTAATAAAGTTTGTAGGTGGCCATCTAAAACCAGTAGTTAGAATTGCAGCTTAGTTTTGTTGGTTTCCTCTGTCATAAGAAGTTAATTATATTAGGTTGCTACTGCGCATCTATTACATCGTTGAACAGTCATCCCCCCCCTCAAAAAAAAAAAAAAAAAAAAAACAAATCCCTACTTGGCAAGGCTGGTAAAGGGGAACGGGAAAAAAGTAGATCTAAGAAACTTAGTGAAACCTTTTGCATTTATCTTTGGCTTAAATAACCATCAACTGCCAAGGATGTTTCACATTGAATTCATATTCGATTTCCTCTTAGTGTGATTCTAGCTGGGGGAAAAACCAAAATGAAACTGATTTTGCCAGTTTCTATTAGAGCTTCTTTCTTTTGGTTGCATAGCATCAGAATATCATTTTTTGAAATCAAATCAGGTTCACCTTGAGTGTCCTTGATATATGGAACAACGTCCTGACATGTACTGGACAGGGCTATGACTTCTGTTACTTGTCCACTAAGTAATACAGTGATGCCTTAATCTTTAGCTCAAATTATCTCGTGCATATGTTTAATTAATCTGAGTGATTATTCCAGGTTTCATTGGAGATGTTCCAGTTATGCTTGCCAAACCCCAAACTTTCATGAATGCAAGTGGTGAGTCTGTAAGTGAGCTCTCTCTCAGAGTATCAGGTGTCAAGTTTTCTCCTCCCAGTTATTTTCCTGTGTTTTGATGAGGATTAATTTTTGAAGGTTGGGGCTATTGTCTCGTATTACAAGATTCCGGTGAAGCAAGTACTCGTGGTAAAACAGTTTTCTTACCCACACTCTTTTAGTAAGTATGGCAAACCTTGCCAGCGATCTGGGGCCCACCCAATCTGCGCTGTGTAGGGGATGGGCAGGGATTGGGTTTGCTATTGAACCCATGGAGGATTTTAGAAGGCAACGCCTTAGGTGTATCCTTATTACTTTAGAAGTCATTAAGTTTTTTCCCCTCTTCTTTTCTCTATCTCACTCAGCCAGCTGTCATCTTCCCCACAACAGCATCCTTTCATCCATCAGTCCCTCTCTCTGTCCTATCTCTCTCTGCAGTTCCTACTCAGCAAGATTTCCTCCCTCTAGTTCCTCTAGCTCCTCTGAAACCCCCATATCGATAGCTCACCCTTGCATGTTCTTCGCCTCCTTTCCCCTCTACTCCAGGTCAAATCCAACTCCAATCCCACTGGATTGGAGGTGGTGGGGAGGAGGGGGAGAGTACTGTGAATGATGAGTTCCTCAAGGGCACTGGAAAAGGTGGTCCTCGCAGTGGTTAGGCTCAGTTCGATCCCATTTCTCCATGGATTATCATGAACGAGCAGCATGCTAGGAATGGGCAGATCAAGTGGGTGTGCAGATCTAGTGTTTTTGCCTGGATGTTTGCACTTTCATCTATTGTCAGGGTGACTAGGGCAGGGACCGGGGGTGATATTTCTAGGCGGGTTGTGGACAGGGAATGAGGTCCCTGTACCCAAACTTCCCGTTGCCATCCCTACAATCATTATTCTGTAAATTTAGTCATTTTACTGCAACTTTGTCGGTTTTCAATTTGTAATTTTCCTATCTGAACTTGTGATTCTCCTTGCAGATTTTTGATGACTTGGATTTGCCATTTGCAAAGTTAAGGCTGTTGCCAAAAGGTGGACATGGAGGACACAATGGGTAGTTATTATGCCACTCTCGTTTTCTGTTTCTACTAATTTGCTTTTTCCCTCATGGATTTGAATCAGAACATTATGGAAGGAGTAAATACTGTCTATAAATTGAGCTTTAGAGTTTTCAATTTTATTAGTATACTCCTCTTGTTATTGGCCCAAGTCCGAATCCTCTGAGTAACCTAGTACTTGGGCGTGAGATAGCTCAAATATACAGGGTTTACCCGTACACTAGCGTAGTATATAGCATGAGTGGTTGGTCATGTGTATTGGGGTCTTATATTTATGCTTTTTCAGTTTGATTAGTATTCATCATGTACATTGATGTTTTACTTAAACTGCTAGTGGAATCATTAGCATTCCTGGAAATTATCGATCAAGATGGAAAAAAGAGTTCTTAAAAGTAATAAAATAAATTCTGGTTTAGGGCACTAATGCAATTAATGGTTCGCTCAACGATTCCTAATTTTGGGGTCTTTGCTACACAATTGTAAGTATATGTGAGAATATTAGAATAGCTTTACTTTATATGTGTTTGTTTGTTTCTGTTTAACAAGATAGATGATACAACAATCAAGAAAACGTTACAGTGTATAAGCTTCTTTGCAAAACCAAATCCAACATCATCAATTTGCACACTTTGAGGCAAATGATTGTGAGCTGTTAAGCTCTATGCCAGCGTATACAAGTGCATATTAGGGTGCTGTCCTGAATTTTCCAATTTACCATTCAATAGGAGAAGTCTCCTATGAATCAACAGCTTTTGACACATGATTGGTGGGTTGAAAGGACATGTTTACTTCACAACCACTACCCCCTTTTTCTGTCTTTCCAGGGCCCTGGAAAAATGGCTTGTAAGATTAATTATTCTTTCCTGCTTTCCATTGCAGGATGAGGAATATCATTGATCGCTTCAAAGGGAACCATGATTTTCCTCGTTTAAGAATTGGTACTTCCCTAAAAGCACTAAAACCATGCCTGTATGCTTCTGTCTCATTTATTTCTGTCATTGTACCAATTTAATAGGCATCGGACGGCCTCCCGGGAAAATGGATGCTGTCAACTTTGTTCTTCGCCCCTTCAATAAACAAGAACGGGAAGAGGTATGTAAAAGCTATCATTGACCCATGGTGAAGGAAATGTTGTGTAGATATATTGGTGATGGTTTAGTGAAAATGTATATTTCAGTTGGACTTCACGTTTCAGCATGGCCTGGAAGCAGTGCGGATTCTTTTGCTTGGGGGATTTAATAAAAGCGCTACATTTGTTAACAGTGCCAAACCCTTAGAACAACTTGGCTAACTCTTGGCATAAGTTGTCCGTTTTTGGTGGTAAATGAGAGGCGGATGTTATTCATTAAGGAGATTGTCCATCCCAGTTAACAATCATTGCTTTTTGTGATTTCCCTTAAGTAACTTACAAGATACTATACAGATTTTAGTCCCAAAGCTAGTGGGTAAGATTGTCTCACTAATTTTGTCTAGTCAGTTCAAAGTTATGATTGTGAAGGTTAGTGGCCTTGGATGCATTACTTGTTACCAGATTATTCCTCGTGTACTTTGTCTTCGTCTTCTTCTTCTTCTACTTTTACTCTCTCGCTCCCTTCCTCTTTGCCTTTCGCAGTAAGTAAAAGGGATATATAAGAGGGCTTTGTCTTCTCTGGTGATGCTTCTTGGAACCCCACCATTTCTTCCTAGTGGTACAGAATTTTGAGAGTCAAATTGTCCACTGCTAGCTTTCGAGTAACGTTAGAATGGAATTCTGGAGGACTCCATAATTGTTTGTGTTGAGTAAATTTTGCTACAAATTTGCTGAACAGTCTGTTTTCCAGTAAGGAGAAACAGTTCCTGAATGATGATGATATGTCAGTAATGAGATTCATGTAGCAAATTGACCTCTCAGGTGGTGAGTGTAAGAAAAAAAAAAAAGGAAAAAAAAAAAGAGAGAAAAAAAGAGGAAGTCATTTTTGTCCATCATCAATCATTGCCTTTATTGACTTTTGGTCGATTGTCTATTGTTGTTAAAGACACACGACTTGTTCCGTTGGCTATTGTTGTTTTGCCCGGTCCACTTCTCAATGATCACGTGCCTATTATTGTTCAAGGCAAGATCACTCACAGTTTTATTTTTCAAACACAAGATTTTAAAATTCTCCATCTTATGTTTGAGGAGTTGTTAGAGATAATATCATTCATGATTTGATATGATATTATGGTTATCATCGTATCAAAGATTTAATATTGTTATCGATATTTAAATTTTAAATATAGGAATATTCTTCTATTACGCATTATATTGTTTCTATAAATAGAGACTTCAACTTGTAATCTATATGAATTTATAATACAAACACGGTCATAGAGGACTTTTACAGTGGATGTAGGTCTTCTAAACCGAACGATTTAAATCAATCTCTTGTCTCTTGTTACTATTTTTACTCTTTCTCCTCTCTCCATTATGTTTCAATTGTATACGGTTTATCTTTTCTTTCACTCTAGAGCCAGAGAAAACAACACAAGATACCTACAAAACTTCCTCTCTCACCTTGCAATCCTCGATGTGGACAGGAAGTACAAGGTTGCAACTAGGAAACTGTTACTTTTACTCTAAATGGAAGCATTGGCAGCAATATTTTAAGCAACTATATGCTTTCATTTTGCAATTTCTTCACTTCATCCCCAACATCTCGTCCTGTAACCTACTCTCTGGTCTCTGCACAGTTAAGTATGTCATCGATCAAAGGAAGGCATCCATCCAGCCTTGCCAAGGCATTTGTGTAAAAAAAGTGACATAATTTGAAACCATTCTCTAGTTTTCCAAGTGAAGTTCTTTCTTTTTGTATTGCCTATTTCCTCTGTTTTTGCTTGCTCTTTGGGTCAATAGCGATGGAGATCAGAGGTCTCTTGAGTTAGAATCTTTGGTATTTTTAGCATTCACAACGGGCATTTGGTCTAGTGGTATGATTCTCGCTTTGGGTGCGAGAGGTCCCGAGTTCGATTCTCGGAATGCCCCCTTTTCTCCCATTGTTTTTGGGTAACTATCTGTAGGTAGGCCGAGATTGTTATCTAACGAGTCGGGGTGTTGGTCGGTTTCACAATGTAGTACCAAGAAGAAATGCTGGGATCAAAACATTGGTCAATCGTCCGCAGCATGAAAAGTTATCACCATTTTCACACATGCAGCCCCTTCTGACTGTTTTTTTGCGATGTGAAAAGCTATAGCACAACCACATGAGCAGGTAAGAGGAGAAAAAAAAATTCCAAGGTTTAGGCCTTGATTAGTGGCTTAACATGCGATGTGGTCCAGCTGGGTTAACAGTCTTCGGGGGCGTCGCCTAAAGTACCAACACTAAGATGGTGGAGTAGTTGTTTATAGGGGGTGTTTGTTTGCCAAAATTTTGGGAAATATTCCCGAAATTTTGGGAATCTTTACTTTATTGAGATTTATTGGGGTTTGTGAAAAGTGAAGTGTGTATGTGTAAAAGTTAAAAATTTTGGAGTGTGTTTGTTTTGTTGAAAATGTTGGTGCCCCAAAATATTGGGTAACAAACACCCCCATAGTTGACTTGCATTTCCAAAGGGCATTTTGCAAAGAAGTGCGTTGGTTTTTGCACCAAAATCTGCTTCAAGATACGTGTCCTACCAGCTACCAACTCCGTTTCCCCCACGTGAAATAGTTTGTCTTCATGCAAAACCCAAAAATGTTTTCCAAAGAGTCACGTTAACCCCCACCGGCTTTTGATAGTTTTTTTTTTTTTTTCCTTATGCTGGCTTTAAATAAATCATTTTCAAGTCAGGAGTAGACGAGGGGAACCAAAATGCTTTTGAAAATCCACTTGAGATACACTAAATTCAAATTCCAATTAAAATATATTAAGGACAAAAGTACATATTTTAGACATATCTCCTCTGTCTCATGCACCTTTCTTAAAGAGAGAGATTCTGGTGATCTAATGTGAAGATGTTGAAGTCTTTTGGTCTAGAGAGGTGATTTTCATATGTATCTACTCTAGGAAAATTTGATGAAGTTCGTGTACCGCGCGCTATAGGTTGTAGAGGTAGGTTAGGTAAAGTACAACTTATAATATTGGGTTAATTATGTAATAGGTTCCTATAGTATTAACTTTTAACAAAATAGTCCCTATGGTAACACTTTCAACAAAATAGTTTCTAAAATCACATACTTATATAAAATATGGTCCTCCGTCCATTGGTGTCAAACAGCTAACGGTAGTTGCTGACTGGCTTTTTTGGCCACGTCAAACCAATGAGACACTTACGCGTGTCGAAAATGACAACTTAGTCAAAAAAAACTCAAAATTCCTTCCAAATTAATTACCACGTCGCTGTCCTACTCGGCCTAACTAACGATGTCGTACCAACAAAATCAAACCTTAGCAAAATCCCCGAAACCGAAGCATTCGAAACCCCCCCAAAAAAATCTCTGATGAGCCTAGCCATCTCCTCCTTCGTCTTGCTGTTGTTGCCTAGTGTCGCATTCAAATCTGTGTTTGGCTTTGCTCGTTACGCACATTCGGACGTTCTCGTGGCTAATTCTCTCGCATTCATTGTGGTGTTCAATCATCAGAAAGGAGAGTTCAGCAATCATTAGGGTTTCAATTGTGGAATTGGGGTTTCGAAGCTCAGGAAAACTGTGGGGGAGGCTAGGGCAAGAATTGGGGAAATAATGGTCACTATCGGGGGAGGAAAAAGGGGAAGGCAATAAGTGGGACGACGTGGTGTTAGTTTTTTTTTAAAAAAAAAAATGCTTATCTGGCGCTTATTTGGCTACACGTGTGGAAACCATTTGATGTGTGGTTGTTGAGTTGTCATTTTTGACATGCGTCAGTGTCTCATTGGTTACGACAAAGGACCATATTGTATACAAGTATTTGACCTCAGAGATTATTTTGTTGAAAGTGTTACTCCATGGACTATTTTGTTAAAAGGTGATACTATAGAGACCTACAATGCAATTAACCCTATAATATTCAAATAGTTTGTATTATGGTTTATTAATTTGAAGGATGAACTTTAGGTGGACATAAGTTGAAAACTTATTGCCTATGAGCAGGTCCGTAACTTAACTGACACTCGAATTGTGAAACCGATTTTAAAGATGGTTAACTAAATTTTGTTTATCTTGTGTCTCCCTCTGCCTCTACTTGAAAGCACTTCCCAAGAGGTCCGTAGTTGCTACCGCCTTTCTCGCAATCAAATATAAGCATCTACCATTACCTTCGTATTCGTATTAGTAACGAAATGGGTGAAATAGAAAGATTGCATGCCTTCTAAATGAAAGGCTGTTAGTTTATAGTGACAAAAATATTGCGATTGAATTGAAGTAGTGAAAAGTCGTTGCACATATCCGCAGATTGTCATAGCGTTAAGCCTTTTAATAAGGTGTCACGCCTCCTGCTAGTACTTACCCCGTAGGCTCTCCTATAGTAATAAAATGCACACAAGCGGAGATTACTGCACGAATTAATTCTATAAAGACCTGATAACTGTCTTTGAAAAAGCTTAGAGAAAACATTTTAGTAAAAAGAGATAAGTATATTAAGGAAAGAAAAATAATAGTTTCAGGGATTTAACAAATAGGTCACGAATAATAAAACTTAATCAATTAAATAGGTGGACTTATAAAAATATTTTAAAAACAGTCTGGTAAAGAGATGAAGTTAAGGGTAGCTTGTGACTTATGGACGAAACAAGATAAAGGAAATGTCAAAACTATAATACAAAATTTTCACTAGTAATTTTACAAAGAACAAAATCCTTCACGAGATACAAAGTAAGAGAAAGTAAGTACAAAAGTGGAAGCTGTCTACAGCTTTTCCGTCTTACAACAAGACTGCAACAAAATGTACACTAACTAACCCAAAAACAAACAACTACAGTTGATATCTAGTCAACTTTCAACTCAATGTCAAAAGTTAGGTCAATAATTTCATTTTCCCCGATATCCTTTACCGGTGGCGCCGGTGGAGGAGGGACGTCAAAGAAAAGAGTTGGGTCAATATCAATTAGCTCAAAATCCTCAACTAAGGGACTGGGTTGTCGAGGCTCCTTGAGGTACCATTGGGGCTTGTACCCCACGTAAACCTTGAATGACTCAGTGACAAACGTCCAGATTGTCATCACTAGAATGTATGGGTCAACGTCCAAAAGCTCCTCGCTCATAAAGATCAACATCTGTTACGTCCAGGGTCCACAGCCATAGCGGTACATATAAGAAAATTAAACAAATAAAAGGGTGAGTCCTACTAACTCAGTAAAAAGGAAAAAGGGACATGTTATGAACACTTATAGTAGCATGTCAACAATAAGAATTAAGCATTGATCAAAATAAACAAATAACAATGTATGATCGATGCAATGCAGGAATGATGCATCTTTTTTCCGGTCATTTCACTTTATTTCTGACTTTCTTTCTTTCTTTCTTTTTTTTCTTGTCTGTAGAAGTGTCCTTTCTGTCTATCTGTTTAACCCCAGAGTCCGGGTTGTGCGTCCTCCTCTCCTCTGGGACTGTCTCATGCCCCGACACCAGACTTTGTCAAGCGTATATTATTTCACACAAGGGATACCAACCACTCCTTTCAGTGGTGGCTTGCACTATCCCACTGTTGTGATCGGTACCGTCACCCTGTCATAAGACCACCTCTAGGTATGAGTTTCATTTCTGTCATTCTATATTAGATTTCCACACCCATGACATGATGATGCAACATGTCTCATATGCTTCATTGAAAATCATGAAAAATCAAAGACGATCAAATGGATTTCATAAGCATATAAAAATAAAGTAAATCACGTGATCAATGGATCTCATATGGCTCACATTAACCTTTCTTAATCCTCAAGTGGCCGGGTCTATTCTTCATTAAAAAGGCCTAATTTTCCATTTCATGTGATGTTCATGTGCTATAATTAATCAATCAACATCTAAGTCATTATGGCTGCAACGATCTAAACACCACATGTGTAATAGGCAAGTCCAACAACTTATACAGTTTGATCATTTTTATTTTATTTCTAAACCCACAAAGAACCAGCTATTCAAGAAAAATCTCAAGGATTTAGGGCCCTTGACTATTTCCAAAAGAAAAAGCTTCCCAGCATATAAAGAAAAGTCTTCTCGAGCACAAAAAAAAAATAGTCTTCCCGGGCATAGATAAAAAAAATATATAAGTCTTCCCGAACAGATAAAAACATCTTCTCGGGCATATATAAACAAAAGCTTCCCTGCATGGGCATATAAAGAAAATCTTCCCAGGCATTCAAAACAATCTTCCCTGGCATACAAAGAGTCTTTCCTGGGCTTTCAAAAACAATCTTCCCTGGCGTATAAAAATCTTCCTGGCCAAATAGAAACAAAATCTTCCCAAGCATATATAAAAAAAAACAAAAGTCTTAGCATATATATAAAAACAAAAACAAAAGTCTTTCCCGAGTATATATATATACCCCTTCCTCTCAAAAGTCGAATTTGGCTCCAAGTGGTCCTTAAAGTCTTTTGGCCCCTTTCTCTTATAAGTTTTTCGCATGTTTTTGTTTGGTTTCAATCCAACACAAAAAAAAAAAAAAAAATAGATTACTTGTCTTTTTCCCATCTCATGACAAAAGTCACACGTTTTCTGCATAACCTAACACCCCAATACCCTTATTTAAGACAAACTCTACACCCTTACCTAGTTCGTTGTTGTACTGCTTTCTTGAAGGATTAAGACACCTAAAAATAGCAAGATACCATGTTAGGAAAAGAAAAGACAAAAGCTGATAGAAAGAAAAGTGCAGGCCGAAATACCTCACTTTTCCCAACTTTCTCGTAATCTCCTCCCTTTTCTTTGGTCTCTTCCTCCTCTTATCCTTCAGTCAATCTCTTTGGTCACCAGTGTTTCACGTCACTTTCCCTCTCTTTCTCTTTAAGTCAACAAAAGTTTCTCTCCTAATGTCGTTATCAGTTTTAGCCGAGTAAATCTTTGCTGACAATATAAACCGAACATAACTCCTGGTGAATTCCCCCTTGGCCAATCTACACACTCTAAGCTAGAGGTCTAGGTAATTATTGTAAAGCAGGTCATACCCATTCATAAGCAGCCACCTAATCTTCCCATATCTCACGTATCTCTTAACAAGCAATACATTAAATTATGCGCCAATGACAAAGCCTCATCTAAGTGATTAGATAAAATATGGTAAGAATGCATTTAATGCACACCACACGGTTAAGACACGTAAAAAAGATAACATGAAAAGGAAACTCGGGCATACAGGGCTCTGTCATCCCACAACTACAAATAAGTCCCAAGCAGTCAGCTCTCAAATACCCCCGGTCATGAAACACTCAGATGCCCCAGACATTTTGTTCTCAGCTACCCAGGGCATAATCTAAAATATCCCGAGTCCAGGTCTCAAAAATCCCGAGTAGTGCTTGGGTCTCAAAACTTTCGGGCATGCTGCTCTCAATCATCGCGGGAATTTAGCTCCCATACCCATTTATCCCGGGGTTTTTTCCTGGACACTCAATACACCCTAGACTTTAATACTTAGTGACCCTAGGCATTTCCTACTCGGTGACCTCGGGTATTTTCTCCTCCTCTTAATACTTAATACCACGGGAATTTTCCCTAGGTATTTAAACCCAATATCCTGGAAAATCACAACTCAATTACCCCAGCCTCAAAACTTAATTACCCTGAGAATCACAACTCAATTACCCCGGCCTCAAAACTCAATTATCCAAAGAATTTTTTCCCGGGCACTCAAGCACCTGCCCTGTCAAACTCTAGTAAAAGCAAACACAAGAAAGAAAAAATATTTCACATACGCACAACTATTATAACTTATACAAAAAAAATTATATTAAACACGTAGATCAAACCAGAGTGGGGTATTACATAATATCATACTAAGTCAAGTTTGTTCGAACTTGATAAATAGGAGGTGCCACAGATTGTCCATCGTTACCAAAAAAAATAAAATCATCTTAGATCTATATCTCTAAACAATTTAGTATTGCATAATTTTCACTTGATATATTTCTTAAGTTTATTTTGGACTAAAAAATGGATAAATACATTTTACACCTTAAACTATTACTTTTATCATGTTGCATCCATCAATTACTGATTTTAGACATTTTATAGAATCTGTTAAAATTTTTCATCAATTTGAATGAAAAATAATTTTTTAATATGTAAAACGAAAATTTTATCCCTATAATTTTTGGCTGATGACCTTTTTTTAGGAGGGTAAAATTACAATTTTTAAAAAAATTAATTTCATGAGAGTAAGTTTTAATAGAGAGTGCAGAATAACTAAAATAAATAATTAATAGGTGTAATATAATAAAAATAATAATTCTGGTCATCAAAATTTTCAAAAAAAATCACTGTACCATCGAGTGTTGAAACGAAGGAAATCCCTCGTAACTTCAAACGTCAAAACCAAAAGCCCTCTTCTCCCTCCCTTAGTCAATTTACTGATGCTTCTTATCCTCCTGTAGGGTTTGCACCTTTTTCCTTAAACCCCAAAAAGTTATCCAAATGGTTTTCGTCCATTGAATCTCAAACGCTTTGTATTTTTGAAAGAGAGTGATAACGATAGTAATAAGTATGAATTTTGGTGCTTCTTTGTCTTCAACGGCAATCATACGTACTCCTAATCTTCATCGGTGGAGTACCCTAATTCCGCTGCCTGCTTTATCCTTCTTCAATTGGAGGACGCCTCGGATTGTGCCTTTGGCTTCGGGCCTATCAGCGTCGATGTCTACGAGCTCATCTTCGGCGACGGAACCGGCTACCATGGAAGCCCAAGCACCCCTGGCTCATCGTCGGCCTCGGAAACCCCGGCAAGAAGTTCCAAGGCACGCGCCACAATGTCCGTACGACACTTCTCTCTGTTTCTCTCTGAAAAAAAGACTTTTGTACTGTTTCGTATGACTGAGAGATTTTTTTTTTTTTCTACGAAGGTTGATAGCGTTGCAATTGGATTTCAGAGTCTAGGTGGAAACTAAGTCCAAACTGTGAACCCTCAATCGTTTTTATGCCATAAGTTTTCAAATTGGGTAACATGAGAGACACCTGAAGCCTGAGGGTGTCGGAAGCTTGTGGGAGTTTTTCAAACTCTGCCCTATAATAATATTTTTGGAACTTGTTTTATTTTGTTGTCCACAGCATTGTTGATAATTTTATTGCGTGATATTTGGTGTCGGGCTAGTTTAATGAGTGGTACAATGAGCTATAATAAGTAGGCCGATAATGTTACAACATGCTCGAATTCTATACAGTTGGGCTTTGAGACGGTGGATGCTATAGCGGAATCTGAAGGCATTTCTATGAGCACCGTTTCCTTCAGAGCTCTGTTTGGAAAAGGTATGCCTTCTTTTTGAATCGTTCTCTCTTTTTAGTACGAAGTAAATGCACATATAAAAAGCATTGCGCAACGAATGACTGGTGAATTCAACTTGATTGAATCGGAAGGTTAATTCGGTATTACATTTTTTGTAGCTTGCTGCAAATATGCTTATGATAATTGTGGATAAGTTTTCATAGACTCATAGTATGTATGAATGCTTGAACATGGCACCTAGCCTGCTAATAAAGTTTCTAGGTGGCCATCCTAGTCTTGTTGGTTTCCTCTGCCATAAGAAGTTAATTATATTAGGTTACTACTGCACATCTATTACATCATTGACCATTCCCCCCCCAAAAAAAAAAAAAAAAAACATCCCCGCTTGGCAAGGCTGGGCAAGGGAAACGGGAAAAATTAGAACTAAGAAACTTAGTGAAACCTTTTGCATTTATCTTTGGTTTAAATAATCATCAACTGCCAAGGATGCTTCACATTGAATTCATATTCGGTTTCCTCTTAGTGTATTTCTAGCTGGGGAAAAACCAAAATGAAACATTTGATGCATGATTTTGCTAGTTTCTAGTAGAGCTTCTTTCTTTTGGTTGCATAGCATCAGAATATCATTTGTTGAAATCAAATCGGGTTCACCTTGAGTGTCCTTGATATATGGAACAACGTCCTGACATGCACTGGACAGGGCTATGACTTCTGTTACTTGTCTGCTAAGTAATACGATGATGCCTTAATCTTTAGCTCAAATTATCTCATGCATATGTTTTTTGAATTAATCTGAGTGATTATTCCAGGTTTCATTGGAGATGTTCCAGTTTTGCTTGCCAAACCCCAAACTTTCATGAATGCAAGTGGTGAGTCTGTAAGTAAGCTCTCTCTCAAATTATCAGGTTTACCAATTGTCAAGTTTTCTTCTCCCAGTTATTTTCCCGTGTTTTGATGAGGATTAATTTTTAAAGGTTGGGGCTATTGTCTCTTATTACAAGATTCCGGTGAAGCAAGTACTTGTGGTAAAACAGTTTTCTTACCCACCCTCTTTTTGTAAGTATGGCAAGCCTTGCCAGCGAACTGGGGCCCACCCAATATGCCCTGTTTAGGGGATGGGCAGGGATTAGGTTTTCTATTGAACCCATGGAGGATTTTAGAAGGCACCTGGTTTCGGTCATGTTGCCTTAGGTGTATTCTTATTACTTTAAAATTCGTGAAGTTGTTTCCCCTCATCTTTTCTCCATCTCACTCAGCCAGCTGTCATCTTCCCCACAACAGCATCTTTCATCCATCAGTCCCTCTCTCCCTTCTGTCTCTCTCTGCAGTTCCTACTCAGCAAGATTTCCTCCCTCTAGTTCCTCTAGCTCCTCTGAAACCCCCATATCAATAGCTCACCCTTGCGTGTTCTTCACCTCCTTTCCCCTCTACTCAAGGTCAAATCCAACTCCAATCCCAATCAAGAAAACGTTATAGTGTATAAGCTTCTTTCCAAAACCAAATCTAACATCATCAATTTGCACACTTTGAGGCAAATGATTGTGAACTGTTAAGCTCTATGCCAGCGTATACGAGTGCATATTAGGGTGCTGTCCTGAATTTTCCAATTTGCCATTCAATAGGAGAAGTATCCTATGAATCAACAGCTTTTGATACATGATTGGTGGGTTGAAAGGACATGTTTACTTCACAGCCACTACCCCCTTTTTCTGTCTTTCCAGGGCCCAGGAAAAGATTAATTATTCTTTCCTGCTTTCTGTTGCGGGATGTGGAATATCATTGATCCCTTCAAAGGGAACCATGATTTTCCTCATTTAAGAATTGGTACTTCCCTAAAAGCACTAAAACCATGCCTGTATGCTTTTGTCTCATTTATTTCTGACATTGTACGAATTTACTAGGCATCAGACGGCCTCCGGGGAAAATGGATGCTGTCAACTTTGTTCTTCACCCCTTCAATAAACAAGAATGGGAAGAGGTATGTAAAAATTATCATTGACCCATGGTTAAGGAAATTTTATGTAGATATATTCGTGATGGTTCAGTGAAAATGTATATTTCAGTAGGATTTCACGTTTCAGCATGGCCTGGAAGCAGTGCGGATTCTTTTGCTCGAGGGATTTAATAAAAGCGCTACATTCGTTAACAGTGCCAAACCCTTAGAACAACTTGGCTAACTCTTGGCATAAGTTGTCCATTTTTGGTGGTAAATGAGAGGCAGATGTTATTCATTAAGGAGATTGTCCATCCCAGTTAACATTCATTGCTTTTTGTGATTTCCCTTAAGTAACTTACAAGATACTATACAGATTTTAGTCCCAAAGCTAGTGGGTAAGATTGTCTCACTAATTTTCTAGGCAGTTCAAAGTTATGATTGTGAAGGTTAGTGGCCTTGGATGCATTACTTGTTACCAGATTATTCCTTGTGTACTTTGTCTTCGTCTTCTGCTTCTTCTTTTTACTCTCTCGCTCCCTTCCTCTTTGCCTTTTGCAGTAAGTAAAAGGGGTATATAAGAGGGCTTTGTCTTCTCTGGTGATGCTTCTTGGAACCCCACCATTTCTTTCTAGTGGTACAGAATTTTGAGAGTCAAATTGTCGACTGTTAGCTTTTGAGTAACATTAGAATGGAATTCTGGAGGACTCCATAATTGTTTGTGTCGAGTAAATTTTGCTACAAATTTACTGAACAGTCTGTTTTCCAGTAAGGAGAAACAGCTCCTGAATGATGATAATATATCAGTAATGAGATTCATGTAGTAGAGATTTGCTGAGCAAATTGACCTCTCAGGTGGGACAGTTAATTGGGAACGAACTCTAGACCCAGAGCACAAGATACCTACGAAACTTCCTCTTTCACCTTGCAATCCTCGATGTGGACAGGAAGTACAAGGTTGCAACTAGGAAACTGTTACTTTTACTGTAAATGGGAGCATTGGCAGCAATATTTTAAGCAACTAATTGCTTTCCTTTTGCAATTTCTTCACTTCATCTAATTGCCCCAACATCTCGTCGTAACCTACTCTCTGGTGTCTGCACGGTTATGTCATCCATCAAAGGAAGGCATCCATCCAGCCTTGCCAAGTCATTTGTGTGAAATAATTTGAAACCATTCTCTAGTTTCCCTAGTGCAGTTCTTTCTTTTTGTATTGCCTATTTCCTCTGTTTTTGCATGCTCTGCGGTCAATAGCTACGGAGATCGAGGTCTGTTAAGTTAGAATCCTTAGTACTTTTAGCAGTAACAATGGGCATTTGGTCTAGTGGTATGATTCTCGCTTTGGGTGCGAGAGGTCCCGAGTTCGATTCTCGGAATGCCCCCTTTTCTCCCTTGTGTTTGTTTTTGGGCAACTATTTGTGGGTTGGCCGAAATTGTTGTTTAATGAGTCGGAATGTTGTCGTTTGTTTTTGGGCAACTATTTGTGGGTTGGCCGAAATTGTTGTTTAATGAGTCGGAATGTTGGTCGTTTGTTTTTGGGCAACTATTTGTAGAGGCCGATCTAATGAGTCGGAATGTTGGTCGTTTGTTTTTGGGCAACTATTTGTTGGCCGAAATTGTTGTTTAATGAGTCGGAATGTTGGTCGGTTTCACAACGTAGTACCAAGAAGAAATGCTGGGATCAAAATATTGGTCAATCACATGAGAAGTTATCACCATTTTCACACATGCAGCCCCTTCTGACTATTTTTTGCAATGTGAAAAGCTATAGCACAACCACATGAGCAGGTAAGAGAAGAAAAAAAACCAAAAAAAAAAATTAAAATTCCAAGGTTTAGGCCTTGATTAGTGGCTTAACAAGCGATGTGGTCCAGCTGGGTTAACAATTCCAAGGTTTAGGCGTTGATTGGTGGCTTAACTTGCGATGTGGTCCAGCTGGGTTAACAGTCTTCGGGAGCGTCGCCTGAAGAGCAAACTCTAAGATGGTGGAGCAGTTGTTTTATAGTTGACTTGTATTTCCAAGGGGCATTTTGCAAAGTTTTGTGCCCAAAATCTGCTTCAAGATACGAGTCCTACCAAGTGTCAACTTCGTTTCCCCCACGTGAAACAGTTTGTCTTCATGCAAGAACCCAAAAATGTATTCCAAAGAGTCACGTTAACATTGCTGGCTTTTAAGAAATCATTTTCAAGTCAGAGGAGTAGACAAGGGCAACCAAAATGCTTTTTTAAAATCTGCTGGAGATACACTTTTAAAATTCAAATTTCAATTTTATATATGGGGTAAAGTCATAATTAGTCCCGATGTTTTGGTAAAAATCAAATAGCTCTTATAATTTTCAATCAAACAATTTAAGACCTATAACTTTTAAAACCTATCAATTTTTGTCCCCCCCCCCCCCCCCCCCCGGCGGCGGGCGTCTAAATCAGATCGAAAAATATGAAAATGACCAAAATGCCCCTCCGAAATAAAATTATTAAAAAAATTCATAAAAAATAAAATATGATATTTTTTTAAAAAATTAATATTTTTTAAATAAAACTATTGAAACTCTATTTCAATAATCTATTTATTTTAATTTATTTCTTAAATTTTTATTTATTTTTTAAAATTTAACCTTGGAGGGGCATTTTGGTCATTTTGCATGATTTTCCGTCGGACTTAACGCTTGATTTAGATAAGGGGCGAAAATTGATAGGTTTTTAAAGTTATATGTCTCAAATTGTTGGATTGAAAGTTAAGGGAGTTATTTGATCTTTACCCAAACATAGAAGCCTAACAATGACTTTACCCCTTAATATATTAAGGACAAAAGTACATATTTTAGACATTTCTCCTCTGTCTCATGCACCTTTCTTAAAGAGAAAGATTCTGGTGGTCTAATGTGAAGATGTTTAAGTCTTTTGGTCAAGAGAGGTGATTTTCATATGTACCTACTCTACGAAAATTAGATAAAGTTCGTGAACCGCGCGCCATATGTTGTAGAGGTAGGTTAGGTCAAATACAACTTATAATAGTTGGCAACTCTTATAATATTCAAGTTCGTATTATTGTTTATTAATTTGAAGGATGAATTTTAGGTAAACGTTTATTCAAAATTTATTGTCTACGAGCGGATCCTTAACTTATTTGACACTTGAATTGTAAAACCGATTTGAGTGTCTAGAATTTGCTATTACAATCCCAATTAGATTAAATCCGTTTGAATCCGGTCATAAAAATGTTGGGTGCACCGAATGTTCCCATTATTGGAACAAAACAAAAAATGTTTCTTGGCAACAACATACCAAGGATAAAAAAAGTTGAGGGAGAAAATATTATTTTTACTTTCTAACTATCCTATCGTTTGTGACCTGCACCCTAAACTATAAATGAGTTTATACTTTACATCCTACACTCATATTTTAAAATCTCGTCATCAAAATGAATTAAAAATGCGTTATGATTTGGTAGCTTGAGATGCAAAGTGTAAATCTTGATATCTTATAATGCGATTAGATTGCAAATTGTAACAAAAAGTATGAGAATAAGAAGTGGAAAGAGTAATTTTTTCAATGTAGATATTTGAGAGATAGACTCTCTTGTCTCATCCCATATCTTTTGTATATTTCTTAAGGACAAAGATTCTGGCGGTATATCATGAATGTTTGGAACCCATAATACTACCTGCTCTTGTTCGAATGATGTTCGTTTATTTGGTAAAGAAGTAAAGGGTTCGGCAATTTAATAATCAACATACCATACCATATGCAGGTTTGTGGACAAATTAAGCACATGCTCGAGGCCTCGAGCGTTCAAGTTGAGCCAAAAAATGACGGAAGCTTAACTAAATTATGTGCTTCAAAAACTATATTATTTTGTTCCTCGTGTGTCTCCCTCTGCCTCTACTTGAAAGCACTTCCCAAGAGGTCCGTAGTTGCTACTGCCTTTCTCGCGATCGAATATAACGAAGAGGGAAATGAGAGGCCGTTAGTTTATAGTTACGAAAATATTGCGATTGAATTGAAATAAGAAGTGAGAAGTCGCTGTTAGTATCCGCAGTCACTACAAGAATTTTGCTCTAAAGCGGCCAGCGTCAATTGTCGGTAAAAGGAGAAAAATCGTTGCAACAACAAACTAACGACTAAATAACAAATGTCGAAGCACCGTCGCAAATACCGCGTCACTATACATATCCAGCGACATTTTTTCTCTCGTCGCCGTTCATTCTAGAATTAGCGACTTCATTTGACGTCGCCAGAAAACAATCTAACATGTCGCCCTTACCCTCTTTCCCTTATGCCATTTTCGTCGCTATTCATTCCGAAATTAGCTACGATGCCATTTTTGTCGCAAGTGATCCTCTTCTGATATCCATTTTTAGCTCCCGATTGTTAATTCGGTCGATTTTTTTTTTCATATCAAATGACCCTGTTCTGATACCAAAAATTTTCATAGAAAGATGGATCTCGAAAAAAAAAATCTCAAGCAACACAGTTAACTAACCATATTGAATCCACAATTTTATTGATATGAACAAAAATGTCGTATACATAAATGGGATGAACAAGCAATAAAAATACAACTAACAAGCCAAAATTTATCCTCCAACCACCAAATCACAACCACAACAACAAGCCAAAATTTATCTTCCAACCACCAAATCACAGCCCACACCACAGCTAACAACAGTAGCTCGCTTCATTCCTTCCAACGAGCGCCAAAAACCCACAAACGAGCACAGATTACCTGGAGGGTAGATCTAGGCTTCTCACGGTTTGGATGAGTCACTGAAATGGAGAGATCAGGTGGTAGATTGGAGGGTCGAGGACACGGTAGTGAGGCAAGTCGCGCACGGCTCCCGCCACTTGCGCGTGAGGGCGCTGGAATTTCGCGCGGGTCCTGAGCGCAAGGCCCCGCGCAAGCCATGCACGCGAAGTTGCGCGCAAGCCGCACACGCGGGGCCGCACGCAAGCAGCGCGCGTGAGGTCTCGCGCACGTAGGGGTTGCGCGCAAGCCCCGCGCGCGTCCCCCGAGCGCGCCAGCTTGTGCGCGACCCTGCATGCGAGCGACCTCACGTGTGCGGCTTGCGCGCGGCGTAATTCCAAGCTCTATTTTGCTCCCACAAAGCTCCCGCATGAGCTGATTCAGATCACTCACCTCAACAAAATGGGTCTCCGTGCCCACAAACAAGACGACAGAAAAAGGAATTAGGGGAAAGATACAACAAGGATCGAAAAAATAAAGAAATAGAGGAGAAGAGGGAAGACAGAGGCAAATCGAAGAGCTTACCCAGATCAATTTAGGGAAAGGCGGGGTTAAGTTTCAAGCTCACTTTAAAAAATTATTTTCTTAAACCAAGAAGAAAAAATGCGTTTCATTTGTCGCTCTTTAAAATTTTTTTTCCCGGGTAACTCATATTTTCCCTCACTCTCCACCCGTTTTGAAATGTGCCGACAAAATTGAATTCGTCGCTATAAAGCTTTTAGCGAGGAATATAGAATTTAGTCGCTAAACGCATGTGTTTTAGGCATTCAGCGGTGAAATAATATTTTTGTCGGAAAAGAGATATTTTTAGCGACAACATTCAATTAGTCGCTGATAACGTCGTCGCTATAATGGTCTGTTAGCGACAGAATTGAGTTATCGCTGATAAAATCATCGCTAAAAACAATTTTAACGACGCAGCATAAATTTTTAGCGACGAAACAATATTTATGCCGCGAAAAGTATAGTTTTAGCTACAAAACTAATTTCGTTGCTGATAAATTCGTTGCTAAACGACAAATCTCTTGTAGTGAGTTTGTTGTAGTGTTAAGCTTTCCAATAAAATCATACAGGTTACTTTCGTTCGAACTCGATAAACAGAAGATGCCACGGATTGTCTATCATTACTAAAAAAAAAAAAAAATCATCTTTGATTTATATCCCTAAATAATTTATTATTGCATAATTTTCACTTGATATTTCTTAAGTTTATTTTGACCAAAAAATGGATAAATACATTTTGTACCTCAAATTATTATTTTTGTCATGTTGAATCCATGCTTAGATATTTTGTACTATCTCTTAAAAATTTTCATCAATTTGAATGAAAAATATTTTTCAATATATAAAATTAAAATTTTATACCTATAATTTTTGCTGATGAAAATTTTTTATGAGGGTAAAATTGTAATTTTAAAATTCAAAAAATCAATTTCTTGAGGGCAAATTTTAACATAATATCTAAAATTAATAATTGATGGATATAATGTAACAAAATAATAATTTTGAATGCAAATTATTAATACATTGTAGCATCAAAATTTTCAAAAACAATCATAGTAATCATTGTCAAACTAGAATCTGAATTAATTTTTAGACGGAGATCTCAAACTTTGGATTTGTATCCAATGCGCTCTCCTAGAATCCAACACTTTCTTTACAATGTGACCTATTTCCTGTCCATTTACAAGTATTATTTGAGTGCTCTGACCATTTAGATGGACCCACTTGACATATTTTTCGTCTACTTAAGGGTTTAAGTTTTTTTAACCAAGAGTGCACATGCATCGAAACTTTTTTTCTAATTTGAGATTTCCGTAGGACAAAACTCAGATAGTTTATGCCCAATAATTACTCATTAGTTTTGGCAGTTTAAAAGGATTTTTTTAGCATGTTATTTGTAATTTTTCACGATAAACCTATAAACTACCACTAATGACAATTGACCTCTCTCAAATTACACTTCTTTTACAATTTATCCTAAATTAAAAATCTGACTATTGAGATTTTGTCATCGGACATAATTTTTTATCAATTTTAAGGGTTAGATCCGCAACTAGGAGGTAAACTGCAAATAAGTGTTAGTTTGAAGGGGTTAATTACTAAAAATAATTATTATTGAATTAGTAATTTAGATTTGCAAAATATAATTTTTTTCCCTTCATTATATCTTCGCACGCTATTCTTCAGGAGGGAAAAAAAAAAAGTTTTACTGTTTTGAAATTAAAGTCTATAAACAAAGTTAGAACGCGTTCGCAGATCCAAACCATGATAAAATTTTAATAATATTTCAAAATTTTAACTTGCAATCGCAAACGCAAACTCAATTCTACTTTCTATTTTTATATTTTTCATAAATTTCTGTAAAATTTTATTTTTTTTCTCTTTACTTTTACATCAGGTTTTATAAAATTCTACTTTATTTAATATTTTTCATAAAATTCAATAATACATTAATTTTTCTCAATTTTCACAATATTACTTAAATATTTTACTCAGTTAAAATTTACAAACATCCAAATTGTGCAAACGCAACAAAATCTAGCAGTCGTGTCACTGAGAGAGAGCGGTGGCCGAAAAGAAAGAAAAGATTAGAATCCCTGTACGAGTAGTAGTATTCAGTATGGGTCCCAGCAGTTCAATTGCCACGTTGTTTACCGACAAAACTGTAGACCAAAAAAAAAAAAAAAAAAGGAATCTAGAGGCCCTGCCGACAATCACGGCGAAGGTCCCCATAATCCGAAAGTAAGGCTAGGCACGAAGCGCGTGTACGTCGCACCACCATAATATATTTCTATTAAACTACGTTGAATTGGCCCCCACCAATTCCCTAAACTCATGTGATCTGTTCCCCCAACATCCCCCTCTTCAATAAAGCGACCCCACAAAACCCGCCAAATATTTGTCTGTTTTTTTATGCCCTTGCAACTTTTAAGTAAGTGCCAAACAAGCAAACAAACGCCCCCACAACATCCGAAATTACCGTCCTCTCTAGCGTACCACGTGTCTGACATGCATCCCATTAACAACGTTAATTCTTTTCCTTAACGTCCTGTCTTTTCTCTCCATAGTTGGTTTAGAAAATTTGACACTTTACATCCGCTGCTTTCAATTTTCACAATTTTAGTAATATTTCACTCACTTAATTACCCATTTTAAATAAATTACTAATATCCCATCACTCAATTATCTAAAAGGACAAATAGAACACGCATTTCCTTTTGCTTTTTCCAACAAACGGCCGATGCGAAACGTGACACTCTCACTTAGCTTAATGTCCCTGAAAGTACATTAAATTGCTATACATGCCACTTAAACGAACCGCGCAATAGTGAATTTATGAATAATTATGAGCCGCACCCCACTAGCCAATAGGCATTGCCCCTTTGGAATTTATATTTTATATAGATTTGGCCCACTTTAAAGGCTCAACTAACTTTTACTGATATTTCATTTCCCTAAAAGTACAATAAAAACTTTCAACAGCTCTGTAAATACCATAATACTATCTCCTATAAGAGGGATAAAATGGTAAATTCGTCTACCTTCTTCGGCCGCCCTCTTTTTAAGTTTTTGTTGCATTTAACCTTTTACCTGTCCAGAGACTGCAGAGCCTACTAACATTTATTCGGCGAGAACCCCACCCGAGAGTTTGCCAGATCGAAACTGACACGCGTCCCCTGTTGCTGCACGTTACCAATAATTGACAGAGACGACGTCGTAGGAGCGAAGGCAAAACAGAAGGTCCCTGACGAGTCCACCGGAATCAAATAATTCTTCGCCGGCAGGAGGAGGGTCTTATCATCAGAGAACCGAAACGATACCGTTGGGACTCTCACGCTCCTCATAGAAGAAAGATCGTAGCACGTGTCGAACAGAGCCACGCCGCTTGTGGTTGGCAAGTGCCGTGTCAGCTGCACGAAGGCGTCGCGGAGTGCGTTATAGGCTTGAGTCTGCAGACGAGTTATGGCGGTACCCGAGTCGACGATGATCCCGCCGTTTCCTGACGCGTCCATTTGGAACACCGAGGATGGGATCGAGAGCGGTTGCCCTCCCACGCTCATTCCGGTGAGGCCAACGTAGTAAAACGTGCCGATTTTTCTGTTTCTGAGTAAAGCGGTCGACACCGAGTCAGCGGGTGGAGCCGAGTTGAACTCGAGAGTCGAAGACCTGCCCGAGTCACGGTCAACCAGGCAGTACGAGAACGACGAAGCCTTGATCTGAGAGGGAAGCGATAGTGAGCCCCCGCCAAGCCCGAGCAGCCCGGCAGCCCCGACGAACAAGCCCTCGTTGTCGTGGCCGCAACCCAAAGCGACCTTGCTCACTCCTCCGGAGTTCCAGAAAGACAGCGTCTCCGTCACGAAATCGCCGACCGTGAACGACCCGTCGCCGTAGGACACCTGATAAAGACACTTTTCTGCGCGACACCCCGAGACATCGAGGGACCCGCATTGCGGTGAAGTGCAGGAGAGAGCCTCGTAGGAGGAGGAGGAGCTCGGATCGAAGATGGGGTCGGATTGCTGGTAGCAGTCGGTGCATGGCTTGCATTGGAGCCAGTTAAGGTCGCTGCCCGTGTCGAGAACCATGTAGAAAGGCTTGGCGGGGTGTCCCACACCGACACGCGAGAAGTACTCGCCGCTGCCCTGGCTCGTCCCTGACACGATCGGAGTCGACAAGCTCTCAGGGAGAACCTCCGCTTCCATGGGTTCAAGATCCGACTTCTTCAAGCCGCTGAGAGCGAGTTGGAGCTCGGTAGTGAGCGACTTGACTCGGGCTGAGTCGCGCTCTAGACGGGAAAGTACAAGGCTCTTGTAGTCTTTGTGCGAGGTCTTGTAGAGGGAGTTTCGAGGATGAAGCTGAACTACGAAAGAAGAAGAATTGGCGAAGCTCTGTGGTTGTAGTTCTTCATGTTGATCCAAAGGTTTAAGCTTTTCAGGGTCG
This sequence comes from Morella rubra, assembly GCA_003952965.2. NCBI lineage: Eukaryota > Viridiplantae > Streptophyta > Magnoliopsida > Fagales > Myricaceae > Morella > Morella rubra. The sequence continues at coordinate 10,235,460 of CM025853.1, forward strand.
AAGTTGAGGACGGCATGGGCTTGTTTGAGGGATGCTGAGACATCGAGGAATGAGTGAGTACCCTCCGACAAGCTGCGAGAGAAAGCCAAGGGAAAGAAAGAGACGGCTAGAGCAACGAAAGCGGTGAAGCAGAAAAGGAATGGGCTTTGCGCCATTTGTGTGCTCTGTTGCAGAGCTGAGTCCCCAGGGAGGTGAGTGAAGAGACGAGGAAGTGCGTTCAAGCGCGGGTGTGGATTTATTCTGAAAGGAGGGTGAGAGTGTGGGAGTGAGAGACAGCGAGTGATGAAAGAGACTCTGCGTTGTGGACCACTGTAGGCGACGTCAGCTTCGTTGGGAGATAAATCCAGAGGTTTTTTTGTTTTTTTTTTGCATGGCATTTCAATGGGAAAGTAGTCCCGAAAATTAGCTATAGGTGGCATGTGTGGGCGGTGACGAGGGAGCGGTGTACGTTACTCAATAAATTTGCTCAGGTGGTCACGCATTTGTTTGGTAAAGGCAAACGTGAAAATTTATAAACGATTACAGAATGCTAACAAATTTACACTATCCAAACACACTCTTAAAGTCTTTAATGGCGGAAGGTAGAATTTTGAACTAACAGAAGAACTCCGTAGTTTTTCCAGGCCTGGCTTTAAATTATAGACAGAATGGTCCCGGGCTGAAACCTGACTGGATTAACAAAGATTGGGGTGAGGATAAAAAGCTTATCTTGTGGGACATATAAACCAGGCGATGGGTGCAGAACAGCAAAGAAAAGGCACCAAAGACTCGTCAGGAGTTGAGGAGTTTAAGAAAATGGCAAAAAACGCATGTGTACTAACTAAAATATTAAAAAAAACAAACACAAAAATATATAACGTACGAACCCAACAAAGACATGTGATGATGTTAAAGCAGAGAAAGATGTTAGTCCACCTTTTAGACAACTGGAACAGAAGCTTGTCCCAAAAATAAACTGAAACAGAAGCTTTTATGTGTTGCCCCCAAAAAAAAAAAAATTTAACGTCTCTCTGTCAATGACTCAATGAGCTGCTATAATCGAAAGCTCGCAGGAAGATCTGGCTCCAGTGTTCCATACTACCTTCCATTTATTCTGTCAAAAACGTAAACCACTAGATGAATAGACCTCCTTAGTATTTACAGAGAATGTTGAGAGGCAAAAATGTCAACATCTATCACTCTTCACTGGTGTGGCCGTATGGATACTGCCTTGAAGTTTCCCAAATATAATAATAATAAAAAAATACACTTTATATTCTTGTAATCTTGGCTGTGGCTTTGATATTTTACATTTTGCACTCGATTATTCTATTTACTTAATTTTGGATTTCTTCAATATATACCTTATTATTTTTTATTTTTTAAAACGAATAAAAATTTTAATTACATATTTTTAACATGGTACACTTGCCTATTTTTTTTCTAATATTAAAAAAAGATTAATTATATTTTATACCTACTTAACTTGATTTGGGGTCTCTGCACGTATTCAAAATTTATTATGACGTTAAATTTTTCAGTGCGGTTACACTGAAGTAAATTTGTGCCAACGCAACGTACAGGTGTGCCGCAAATTATTTTTAGTTATCTATCTAATGAAAAAAAACAAAAGTGAAAGTGTCCTCTTGAGTTACGGTAGGTATGTACTAATCACGTGACGACAAAGATAGGTAGGGATAAAGACATTCATTGATACAGCCAGTTCAGACTAGGACAAAGTTAGATAAATTGAAAACGTATTTGAATATCATTAGATTAGGACAAAACAGCAGGATCTTGTTATCATTCCTTTTATACCATATCAGAACTTACTTGAATGCATGGTTTTCTTTTGACTCTCGTGCTCTCTGTACTTAATATACCTTTCTTACTCCTTTATTAAATTTTTGTCAGATTTCTTCACACCAAGTCACCAAACTTTGGAAAGAAGGTAGTTCGAATCTAATATATGGCATTAAGACAACCACAGTTTTGATAAGTATTGTTATACCCACTTGGAGATATTGTTAGAAATAATATCATAATCAAATCTTCACGATTTAATATGATATTATTTATATCATGATGTAATATCTTTATTAAATTTTAGAGATTTAACTTTAAATATAGATATTCAAATTTAAATATAGGAATATTTTTTCTATCTTGTTTTATATTATCTTTATAATTAGAGACCTTTAACTTGTAATCTGTATACACTCATAATATAAAATACAATCATACAGAATTTTCATAATAGATATAGGTATTATAAATCGAATTACATAAATCTCTTATATATTGTTACTATTTATCTCACTTCTTCATTTTAATCTTTTTCTTCTAATATGACATTTTCCTTCTGATCTTTCTATCCGGGCTCAAACCTGATTGGATTAGCACAGTTTGGGGCGAGGATAAAGCTTATCACATTATGCGCATGGGATTATTAAACAAGGAGATGGGGTACAAGCACTGAAGAAAAAGGAACCGAAGACTCTTTAAGATCTGAGAAGTTAAATGAAAAGGCGAAATAAACAGAAGAAATAACATATGAACTCAATAAAAATAATTCAACAAGACATGACAGGATACTGTCAAAGCTAGCAGACAAAGATGTCGTCTTCATTTTAACAACTGAAACAGAAGCTTTAATGTTTTGCCCAGGAAAAAAAAAAAGAACGAAGGAGCTTTAACGTGTTAGGTTCTGCCAATCAGCAGCTACAATTGAAAGCTCTCTCAAGGGGGTTGGGAACCACCATCTTTGTGTGCTCCATTTATCTGTCAAAAATCCTAGACCTGCTTTGCTTTGCTTTGCTGTTTGCACTAGGGATGTTCAAAAAAATCCAAGACCTGATGTCCCGATTCGGAATCGACCGAATATTTTTTAAGTGTATGCATTATTCACAAAAAAAAATTAGCTCTAAAGTCAAAAATATATAGCCAAGAATGTTATTGGCCTAAACAAATTAGCCCAATACACTCTAGACTTGCAATATAATGAAAAAGAAAAAACTCAATAAAATTCGATCCGAGTCTAACTTGATCTATCGGCGGCAGTTCGAAATTAGGGGTCAGTTCGAGTTGAATTTCAAATACCTTGTTTCGATTAATTCCAGTCAGATTCGAGGTGGGTGAAACCTGACTCAAAACCTAAAGAGCTCAGTCCTAGTTTGCACATGACTTGAAAAGGAAAAAATTGTGAATTTTTATCACTCATCACACATGTAAGATTTACATATACACTATGTATCATTGTTATGAGTGATTTTTTTTAAATATTTAGATATTCCAATTAAATTAATAAAAATATGAGAAATTTCCAAAAATTATGAACTGAGTTGTGCCGTACATGAGAGAGGGTATACGAAAATATTATTGTATTTGAGTAATTAAATATCAATCTAATAACAAACCATTGTAATTTCTTGATAATATTATTGCTGTCTCACCTCGAACACGAGAACGTTTCAAGTTTCAACAAATTCTAGTCCCACTGGGTATCCCAGGCATTGGAACTTTGTCCAAACTGCATGCAGAATTTTCAAAAGCTCAAATCCCTACGACTTTTACATTGGAATTTTGTCGCGAATTTCGCTTTCCGTTGGAGCAATTTTCGATAACTTAAACTCATAACACTTCACATATTGAATTTCAAGTCTCTTTGATAGAATCAATGATGAGACAATCATATCTTCTTCTTTTTTTCTCGAAGTGAGACAATCGTATCTTTACCCGTGGCATGATTTGACTTTGAAGAGATTTCTTCTCTAACTCTTCCAGCATCAAATAGTGACGAAGATATTGCTAACTTCAATACTTCATTTTCTATACAGATATTTTTTTTTTATGTAAGTTAATTAGAAAAATAATAACAATCATAATACAGTAGTTCTCTTAGTATGGCCGGATTTCGAATTGATCTTTATGATTTATTTTGTTCAATACTAATTTGTGGGAATCTTTTGTACTTTGGAGTGGTTGTTCGGTTAATTTGGTTAGTTCCAATAATATAATAAATCTTGTGTGTCTAACATGAATATATCATCACTAATTGCAAGTAGCCATATATCCCTAAGTTACTCTAGCTACCAAGTTGAATTTAAATTAAAATTTACATCAAATTGTCTACACTATCTGGACTTAAAATACTAAGCTTATAACGCTATGATTGATAGATTATTTGTAAAGACAACGCACCCATGTTGACTTTGGGGAATATGGCTGCTTGGGATTGGTGTTGGCGTGTCTCCGTTAGCCACGTGTGATTTATTTTGTTAACAAGGACAATTGAATTGTTGGAATGATGACTCTAGAACACGAAGGATTATGAAAGATTGATATAGAATGGAATAAACTCTAAAGACCAATTTGAAATTGGGTTTTACTCTAAAAACTAGTGAACTAATATAAGCATAAAAAAGACTCTTAGTAGAGTTTTAATAATTAGATATCCACATATAAGATTATAAAACATAAAAGAAAAAGATAGTTTAAGGCATTCAATTGCCAAGGACGATAGTTTGAAGGAAAATTATAAACTAGGTGAGGTGATAGTTTGAAGCAATCGAGTCTAATTTTATCTTTTATTTATTTATTTAAGTAACATCCTAGAACCTGCAGTACCCCTTGCAGGGGCGGAAGCAAGGGGTAGCGAACCAGGTCGGCCATCATTCATTGCTCTGCCAAAAAAAAAATATTACATAAGTTTTTTTTTTCTCCATAAGTTGGCCTAGGCCTAGGCCAACTAGCCACTCTTAGTGATTTACTCATTAATCTTACTGAATCAAATTTGTAATTCATTGTTTCTTAATAATTAAAATTATATAAAACTTGTTTTCTTTTTTCTTTTTTTCCTAAGCATATAAAATTTGTTTCCAATTTATCACTGCTACATCTTTGATATTGATTAATGGATAAACCCTTTTCAATTATTCACCTTGAATCCAATTTCACTATATGCATGAATAACTATTTGAAGTTATTTTCAATTGACACCTTTAGATAGTCTATCAACTTCAAAACCACTTGGTACCTCTAAGACGTTGCCGTTCACCTTAAAATAATTTATGTTTTAATTCATAGCATGTTGTGTATTAAGAGTGCCTTCACTTGATTATATGAATGATGAGAGACACAGAACTATGAGACGTAATTATTACTTCAAACTATACTCCTGTTATTACCATTGATTGATATCATGCTATTACTCCAATATTTTTAGTTTTTAATTTTCAATATTTTAATTTTTAAAGACATTTTTTTGCATTACATAGGGATTTTTTTTTTGTTATTTCGCCTTAAGAGTTCACCCCTTTTCAAATTTGGTCGTGATTCCACCACTGAGCCCTTGTACAGTGGGCTTGGATGGACTTGCCTTAGCTTGATGACATTGGAAAGCTTAACGCCATGGCAAATCCCGGAAAAGTATAGTAATTCCTAACCACACATCATTTAAGTCGCGAATTTTATTGCTATGGAGAATCGAACCAAGTTCGATCTATGCCTAACAACTTTTATTTTTATTTTTTCATACCAAAAAACAGACACATTTTAGGATGAATTTAGTTTGTTTAGATTTTTATTAAGTATGTTTATATAATAAGTTAATAACATTGAATCCACAATTTTACTACAGATTATTGAGAACTGGTGAATTACTTAGACAAAAAAAGATTGAGAACTGGTGAACACTGAACTCCACAAAGCCCGAGTACTATACCAACATGTCTGTAAAATAACTTGATGGGCCTACTTTCGCAGGCTTAAGGGGGTTGTGAGTCAGTCCAACTGGGACCTGGACTCTCAACTGAGCTTACTCGTAGTTGGCCGGTAAGCATTACGAGTCGGAGTCGGAGTCGGAGAAACCCAAATCCCCCTTTCACGGGTCAAAAATTTCGAGTTTCTTCTCTGTCCCGCGGTTCGACGGTCTTCTAAACCCCAACTGCGCTACGGAACAAACCAGGAACCCTAACCTCCGGAATCTCTCTCTGTCTCTCCCAAAGCTGAAGACATGTACGGAGGTGGTGAGTGCATGAATTTTCATATTTGTTTTTTTTTTTTGAGTTTTGTTCACCAGCGAATTTTACTTGTTCTGCTTTTTCCTTTTTGTAACTTTACAGATGAGGTGTCGGCTATAGTAATAGACTTGGGGTCGCATACGTGCAAAGCCGGTTACGCCGGCGAAGATGCGCCCAAAGCTGTGTTTCCTTCTGTAAGTGCTGCGAATTTGCGTGACCCGGTCCTCTCCCACACTCACTCACTCACTCACTGACAATGTGCATCTTTCTGAGCCTTTGTGCACCCAGTCTTGGCCCTCAGTATTCACAATTTTGACGCCTCTGTTAACATTTCTAACGTTGGTGGTCATTTAGTGTGAATGTTACTTATGGAGCTGTATTTTGCTGTTTCCTCTCTCCAAAATATTCCACAATGACATGTGAGCTCTGTTCTTGTGGCATGTAGTCTATGTGTTGAAATTTGCCTGCAAAAGGCAAGAAATGGAAATATGGAACTATATTTGGTTCAGCTGTTAAAACGGAATTGTGGGGAACTGATACTAATGGTAGCAGAAATATTTTTGCCTGGATTTTTGTTGAGAGTAAATGGAATGGGACAAAATTGCACTCAAAGTCGGAAATTTTTTGTTTAGCTCTGTTCTTGTGTGTCAAAACTTTGGCACCAAAATTTTGGCCTAATATAATAACTACAAAATATGCTCTCTCCCCATCAAATTATCCCTTTTCACTATAATAAATATAAAAAATTCATTCACATCATCTCTCTCTCTCTTCCGTTTTTCACCAACTCCAACATTCCAAAATTTTAACACTCAAGCACCAAGTAGTAATTTATATTTTAAAATATTTTGCATCAGCTGGAGGTGGGTTTCAGCCTCTCATATTCTCGGCCTTGAATTCACCAATGATTGAGGACCAGTTGATTGAATTGGTCAGATATTAATGGGTCTATTGCATATAAAGTGGATATTGGAGGGTGGCTTTGGCTGTTACTTTTGGGGACAATATGTACATCTGTGATGCATAGAAAGTATTGCTTGTGTGTTACGCCTATTCATTACAAACAGCACACATGTACCTGGATGACATGCTTGCACTACCAGTTGGACTGTAATAGTTGCTGGCAGTGGTACAGGAATTTGATAAGAAGTCACTGCTGCTTAATTTGCACTTTTTGTAAGATTAGGTGCAAAATATATTCTGCACGGGGGTATCAGTAATTTACTGGAAATTGTAGCGTACTTGTTCTTTTTAGTTTGGCATGTAAAGCAGTAAAAGTTAATGCCAATATTTGATTATGCATGTTAAGGTCGTTGGAGCAATTGATCAAATGGAGGTTGATGACCCTGAAAAAACTGAAAATAACTCTGGATCTGCTGTAGATTCCAAAGGCTCTGTTAGAACTCTTGATTCTGACAAAAGCAAGGGAAAACGAAAACTATATGTTGGATCCCATGCCTTAGGTTTTCGCCGTGATCATATGGAGGTAAGTTTGTTAATTATTATCTGTAACTTTGGGATTTTGTAGGGTTGTTCCCCAAAATTTTCATGGCTGAAGGTTTGGACTGTATGTTCTGCCGTCTATTAGGTGCTGTCACCCATAAAGGATGGAGTTGTTGTCGACTGGGATATGGTTGATAGCATATGGGACCATGCATTTAGGTAAATACTGATTATCACAGTGGGGTACTTTTTCTCTGGTGTTCTTTCTTCTATTTCTAGTGACACGCTCATGAAATGGAGATGTCTTGTCTTTTAAAATCATACTAATATGGTATCATTGCCAAATAATGGTAACTGTATTACACACCTGCATTTTGGAGACCTACTAAAACTACTCTACATAATTTCTTTGTTTGGATATTACAATAAAGATAATTTCAGTTATTAATACTCACCCGTTCTGTAGACTTGGAATAAAGGTCCCATTATACCTTTAATGTTTCCTTGCGACATCTGATATTAGAAGCACAACAGAGTGTTGCCATCCCGAATGAGATGGGATATGGAAAATTAGATTGTCATTTCTCTCTCTTTGTGCGCCCTTGCAAAAAAATATGTTCTTTGTTAGCAGATTGAAGTCTATGTTTTTTGACTTGATCCAGAGGTTTTCACTAGTATTTAGTCATGCATTTATTTTTTGCATGGAAGGTGATCTGAGACCAAGTCCTTTCTAACGCTTGGAAACAGTCAAACATTTTTATGTAATTTACTTGAAGGGTTTTCAATTTTCTTGTGGTTATTGCAAAATTATTTAACTGCTCAAGCCAGTAAGCTCTAGCTCAATTCCCAACTCTTCGCCACGTAAGAATGGAGGCATGATTGTGAGTCCAAGGCTCATCAGGGAGATTTTTTTTATTTAGCACTCTAGAAGTGGGAAAAAGGTTATTTATGACTCAGCAATTTATAGTTCCATTCCATCTTATGCTCCTTGAATTGTTTTTTCCTCCCCTCTCTTTGAATGGTGTTCTTATATGCTGTAACTGTTGCTCTTTTGCTTTAGGGAATGCCTATTAATTGATCCTAAAGAGCATCCAATGCTACTTGCGGAGCCATCATCTAATACTCAACAACAAAGAGAAAGGTGATCTTACATATATGATGAGTGCTTCTCACTATCAACTCATTTTAGGGCAGTTTCAGGATTTTTTTTAGAATTATGATGGTTATTTGAAAACTATTGATGTTTGACATATGGGACTTATTGCTCGATATTTCCTCTGGGCATACATGCTAGTGACTTTTTATGTCAGTTGTTTTCCAAATTATTGTTGGTCTCTTTATTTTGCCTTTCAGTACAATAAGTTCCAAAGCCTTCTCTTGTTTTTCTAGAGTTGTTCTGTGAACTGAAACTGACAGTTCAACCAAAAGTATCCGGCATCAAGAATTTCAGCTAAAACTTGAAATGGGTAAAAACGAAGGCCTAGGACTTGCAAATTGTCAGCAACTTCTTCTCCTTACGGTCTGGGGTAGCTTCAACAGTTTTGGTTTCTGTCCTGTATGTACTCTTTGAAGCTGTTGATTGTAAGTGAACATCCAATCTATTTGTCTACTGGTCAACTCGTGGAACTGAGTTGTGAATTTCACATAGAATATCAGAATATAGTGAATGCATACTTCTGGTCTGGGATGACAAAACAACCACCACGTACTGATTCCATTGTGGAAAAGCTTAGAAGAAGACAAGTTGAACTTTGTATCTCTGCCTCAGATAGGTTCTTTTCACTTAAGAAAGGATGATATCTGTTATTCAAGAGTCCTAGTTTTGTCAATAGGCAATCTTTCCTCACAAGCTTTTTGAGAAGATTTCCCTGAGGAAAGGAACATAAGTTTTGTGAAGATTATGTTATTAATATTGGTGACTGATGTTGTTTTAAGGTAAGTGAGGCAAAACTCAAACTAAAAGAAAACATAATCCTTTCGCAAAAAGTGGGATGATCATGACAGGAGTTTAAGGTTTCACAAGAATGCATTTAAGTTGAGTTTTTTGAGACAGTGCCATTTGCAGTATAAAAACGCTACAGGGAATATGAACATAGGTGATGTCCTATTGGGCTAATAGGTTCTTTTGCATCCTTCAATATCTGATCGATTATCAAAGAACAGGTTTAATTTAATGTGTAAGTACATTATATTGTTAATTTCTATTTGATTCAAAGCATGATACATGATCGGTAGGTTCTTTTCTTAAAGAATTTATTCAAAATAAAGCTGTATTTGTAGTTTATTATTAAGGAAATTCCTTCATATTTAGTAAAAGAGTTTCCTTGTCATGCATCTGACAGGACGGCGGAGCTTATGTTCGAAAAATACAAAGTTCCAGCATTATTTTTGGCCAAGAATGCTGTATGTCCCTAGTGGAACGATGCCCTCTCTTGAGCTTGTCGCACTTTTGATTTTAATATAAATGTGCTCTTTCCCAATCTTGTTATTGAGAAATAGCAGTATGGTAATTGATTGAACTACTTGTTGATGCCAGGTTCTCACTTCTTTCGCATCAGGGCGTGCTACTTCTCTAGTTGTTGACAGGTAGGACATTTTTTATTATTACGTTTCATAGTCATTTCTTTTCTGTGGCATTAGCTTTCTATCTGCATGTAATAGTTATTTCTTGACATCCCTTTTAGTTTAAGCCACTTTGTACTTCATATTGCATGGCACTTTTGTGATTGTTATATGACATTTCTTGCTATGGAGTTATAGTACTTGAATATTAGTTGCTTGGGCTTGTCTTGGGGTGCTGATGCGGACACAAACCTTATCTTCTCATTCCAGAGTTACTTTTTCTTTTCACTGTCTCTTAAATTTTTACAGGCGGAATGGAGAACATTGATTTGCTTTAATTTGTTGGGCTACAGAGTCAAGGAGACTTAAAAATATCACGAAGCTGAGAAACAAACACATGAAAAGATTGGCATTTTGATGCATATATACATGCTCAAAAGATGATTTATTGGATATTTGACTGCAATATTCTCCTTTCCCTGCTCTAAGCAATGATGGAAGATGAATGGCTAGTTGGTTGGGCTGAAACAAAACTAGAATTCTAGATAGTCCGTAGTGATCACATACCTATTTTTTTTTTTTTTTCTGATTAGATCACATACCTATTGACATGTTACTGTACAACCATTATTTGTGATACTGTTTTTTTTTTCCCTGTTCTTTTCCTTTTTCTGTTTTCAAGAAGTGATTGATGTTTAAAGTTCCTAAAGGTGATTGACGTATAATACGTCCTTAGCAATGTCATGATGTTATGAGCATGTCTGCTAACTTATCTATTAGTTGGAAGTTCCCCAATTTAGTTCTGTAATTTGGTTTCATGTGTAATATAGACGGTATTGCATGGCCATTGAAAATTTGATCAAGTTAGTGGAAAACTTTTTTTTTTTTTGATAAGTGAAGTTAGTGGAAAACTTGCAAAGGGAATCAATTGGATTCCTAAAATAGTGGCGGAAAAAATGAGTCTTGTTGATTGGTGTTTTATTCCATTTTTGTAGATGGAATCAACAAGTTTTGCATTCTCTAAAGGAATGATAATGTCTTCACCATCCCCTTTCATTCAACAAACCTGTTTGTTAGATACTTCTTATCTTGTTTTTAGGTTAATGAGTATGCATGATGTGCCATTGTATTGTTTTTTTTTCTTTCCACTTGTATTTGACCTGTCTTGATATATGTTAGAAGCAAAACTAAAGTATGATGTTGTCTATATTTACTGCCTCATCCAGTGGTGGAGGATCAACTACAGTGGCCCCAGTGCATGATGGTTATGTGCTTCAGAAGGTATTCTTTCCAAAAAAGTCAAGAATGATTTACAACATTAACTTATTTTGAGTATACTTTTTCTTTAAATGTTTCAGCGAGAAAACATTGTTTTATCACATATCTGCAATATTGGACTCCTACTAATCCCCGCATCATTATATATTGTACTTCTACAGCATGTTTAGCTTGTTTTATTGTTGGTAATACTTTGATCCCAGTTGTTAGTGAGTCTAAGTGTCTGATTGAACTTTGTCCGAGTTTCAGAGAAGAAAAATAAAAGATAAGAAAGTTCTCTTTGGAACCATCGAAATTGGAGGGTTTTGTGTGGGTATGTTGGTGGGTAGGTTTGGCTGTTTGAATCTTTCTCCCCTTTATTAACCTTTTATAACTTTTAGTTGGGTTCGACATTTGGAATTGCTTCTCTCTAAATTATCCTGTCTTTAATGTCTAAGAGTAGTTTCTCAGTATGGACATGTGTGCATCATTTTTGTCTGTATACTACATTATGGTTGTCCTATAAAAGAATGAACATTCCATCCATTCATGTTCATTCTTGAAAGCTGTTTTCATGTGTATGGAGCATATATCTGTTAAAAAGGCATGGTACACTGTTTCATTTTTCATTAGAAGTAATTAGCCTGTTGGTCAATAAGCTTTGACATCCCTGTCTTTTGAATAATTAGACATCCACATTTTTGCAAAATTGTGTAACTTGGGTCTAATATAAGTTTTTCGAAATTAACGTTCTCCTACATTTCTATAGTCGCCCCTCCCTTATTAAGGGACAACTTGAAATTGGTTAATGTCCCGTTTCACCATGTTAACGTTTTAATAAAGCTTTTCTCAGTTTATGACAGACTCTTTTGCCTTGTTATTATGTTCGCGAATATAGGCTGTGGCATCTTCTCCAATTGGAGGAGAGTTTCTCAGTGATTGCTTAATGAAAAGTTTGGAAAGCAAGGGAATGACGGTAAGTGGCTACAATTGATTCTGTCTTGAGAGGCAAATCGATTGTTTCAAGTTGCTCGGCTTGTCTTTTCTTGTTATTTTTCCAAATTTTTTTTTACCATTATGTTACAGATAAAACCCAGATACTCTTTCAAGAGAAAGGAAATACGGCCAGGAGACTTTCAGGTATTTAATGATTCGATGGTTAGTTTCTTTTGTATGCATAACTTGTTCAACTCCTTAGTTTGTGGTATTGAGGCGATGAGTATCGTCATTCACTCTCATGTCTTCCCTCATCTCCGCTATGCATGGAACCACTATATCTTAATATCCCCATGGCCAGTGCTTGCAACCTTAAAAGGGAAGGCCAATGTAAGAAACATTTCTTCTACAAACGTCGAACTCAAGTTACCAAGAAATCAGGATGTCTTTAACAGCATATTCACCTGGTCCGAACTGAGAGATTAGCTCTGAAATATGGTTTTAATGAGCAAGAATATTTTCCTGTTTCCTATTTGATGAATCTGACACGCTTCTTGTAATCAAAGGCCTCAAAAAGGTTGTCGTGATATTACCTGAGAGGTGCAGTGTTCCATACCTTGACCGTTTTTCCTGTTGTGGTTCTCAGTCTATTTACCAAAAACATATATGAGTTTCTTGGTTTCAGACTAAATATATTCTTTCACTTACTAGAAAACTCTGGATGGGTAATAAGGATGGTATTTTTTCTGTTAAACTATGTCCTGCTTGATGGTGGTGGTTCAGCGTCTTTCCCTTGGCATGGGGTTTGGAGAACTAAATTCCCGACAAGAGTCTCTTTCTTTGTTTGGGAGGCTAGGCAATGTAGGATTTTGACTACGGATAATTTGAGAAGAAGAGGTCTTTATGTGGTAGATTGGTGTTATTTGTGTAAGGGCGATGGGGAATCGGTCAACCATGTGTTATTATATTGTCCGGTGGCGAGAAGTATGTGGAAGCATGTATTCAGGATGTTGAATCTTCATTGGGTCATGCTGGAACAGGTTGGTGATGTCTTGCTGTGTTGAGGGAGAAAGTTTAAGGGTCCTCTCGCTAAGGTTATTTGGATGATGATCCCTTCTTGCATATGGTGGAGTCTTTGGAAGGAGTGGAATAGGAGATGTTTCGAGGATTCTGCTTTGTCTTTGGAGAGTATGCAGGGTGTTTTGATGGTTTCTCTTTATTTCTGGGCTTATACTTTGTTGGGGGCCCTTTCTTAGATTTTCAGGACTTTATTAGTTTCTTTGCTTGTATGCTTAATTTCTGTCAGTAAAATCTTTTTACTGCTCTTTTTTCTTCTCTTTTTAATAAAATGGTGCTGTCTTATCAAAAAAAGAAAAAGAAAACTCAGGATCCTTTATTATGTCTTCCTTTATTATTTTGATTGCATTGCACTGTCAGTTATACATTTTCATATCATTCATTCACATTGGCTAGGTTGTATGCCGTCTAGAGGCGCAGTTGTTAACATTATCAAGTGATGTCATTCTTTTGACATTTTTAACTTTTCTGAATCTCACAGACAGTAGACATTGATTTTCCAAATACGACTGAAAGCTACAGGCTCTACTCCCAGGTCTGTGATTGATCCACGTTTTTTGTTTAGATGTGGTGTTCTTTTGGAACCATTACCTTTTTCTGTTTGTTTTCTTGTTGCAGAGGGTAATTGCTAGTGATATCAAGGAATGTGTGTGTCGAGCACCAGATACTCCCTATGATGGTTTGTCTTCCTCATATATATAGCCATTCAACTGCTTTTGAAATCTGTGTCTGGCCATCTTATTTTTCAGATTCTAGATAGATATCCACAATGTATTTAGATGCACACCTAATTTGTTTGATGTGTCTGTTGTCTGTCATTATTGCTTTGTGCTTAAGCATGTGCTTTGCAGCAATTTGAATTTTCATGTGCATTTTCTCCTAGTTTTCGTCAATGTCTGAAAAATTTCTCTTAACTCCTGCCAATGGGCCTGTACTTGATCTTCGACTCTCTTCCATACAATTTTTTTTTTTCAAAATTCAATTGTTTTTTGGAGGTGCTTTGGGGGTGGGAATGGATGGTAGGTGACACTTGTTGTATTCTCACACATGTTACTTTCCAGCAAAGTGCTTTCTGTATTTGTTTGATGTCCTAATTGTGCATCAATTGGCACTGAGAGGACTCAAAACATGTGCAAACACACGGTGGAACTCATATATTGGTGACATGAATTGCAACAGCTTGGTTATTGTTTGAAGAAATGTACTAAAGGCAGCTCGTCTAGCCGCTATGTTTGAGCATATGTTCTTGGATAGTTATGCTTATGGACTTGTGAGAAGATAAATGTACCTTCCTGGACTAAAAGGCTCCTTTATATGCATATATAATAGGGTATCACTTCTCCTAGTCCCCCATTGTATTTCCAATTTTATATGGTCTGAGGGCAGTGAGCCCACTTAAGGACTAATGAGATAATTAATCCTTTCATAACTTTGTTAAATTGCATCTTTGGAAATGTACAAGCCTAAGAAGCGAGGAATAATACTTCACATCAGATGAAGTAACACGTCAAACCTCAACAATCTTGTTAATGCATAGCATGCCAAATCTTCAGTGTTACGAAATAGTTTGATTTTTGAGGCTTCAAACCATAGAGTCATACTGTGCAATCTTATATGGTTTTCTTGTTATTGCAGAAACTGCTTATTCAAACATTCCAATGACACCATATGAGCTACCTGATGGCCAGTAAGTCCTGTACTTTTTTGTTAAGATAAATCAGCCCAACTTGAATTTCCTGGTTCTTCTCTATTTAACCAGTTATGGATTCACGAAGCACATGACATTAAAACAGTGTAATATGGTTCTATATTGGTTGATAAGTGTGAATTCTAATATTGGTATCTGGTTAATTTATACTGTGTAACACAGGACAATTGAAATTGGAGCTGACAGATTCAAGATTCCTGATGTTCTATTCAATCCATCCCTGGTTCAGGTGGGTGGGTTTTTGTACAGGATGACAGTTTTCAAGATATTTTCTCTAATAAGATGGAACTTTTGGGCACATAACTCATTTAGTTCCAATATTCTTTCATTCAATTGAGACCTAATATTTGGCTTTAAGATGTACAACCTTATCCTGTCTATTATGATGATATGGGTTTGAGACAGTTAAGTCATTTGCTTATTTATTGGCTAATTACCTTCTAATTGTAAAAATCCAATTGGTTCTATGTTATAAATTTCCTTTTCTCTCACATTAGTCTTGTAGTAATCTGAAAGATGATAGTAAATACACGTGGCTTTTTAAGCTTGTCTTTGTGGATCCAGTTTGATGTTCTGGAGATGTCTGATTGTTGTGATTTTGAAATGTTTATCAAAGTGGAGAAAGTATTTTTATTATTTTGTTTGCTTGGTTTATGAGCTTCGGAAACGGGCATGTTGTCATCTATGTAAGGAAATTTGAAGCAGCAGTTGAGGATAGTCTCTAAACCTTGTCCCTGATAGCTTACCTCCTGTATGCTTTCTTTCTTTACATTGGAAGTCATATTTTGTGATTCCAGTTTTTACAAATCCTTGTCGAGTATGCATTTTTCCTTGTTAACATTATGCATATAATCTTCCTCAGGCTTTAGATAGACATTTTTTATCCTTTTTCCTTTTGTAGCTAATCTGAGCTCCTATTTAGATGTTTTTTTGATTGACACGGCGTTTGTTTTCACAATTTTAATCCCTAAAATTTTATCATCATTACAGAAATCTCTCTCCTCACTTTTTCATTCTCTCTCCTCACTTTTTTCCCAACTCTCATACCCAAAATTTTAACTACCCAAAAATTTTGATAAAATTTTGTTGAATAAGCAAGAATGCCCGAGTATTCACATGGTGCCTACTTGTGTCTTTTACAGGGTAGGGTAATAGTAATCTTGCTTGGGATAGTGCTATTTTCTTGGTACTATATATAGTGGTCCTTCCCTTTTAATTTTCTGTCTTATGAATGAAATGCCATTCCTTATGAGAAACAGATGAAAATCTCCTTCAAAATCTTGGCAAACCATGAATTAGAGACCCCTGAAGCTCTTTTTTGATATTGATCTGCATTAATTCACTTCACTTTTGGCCTTCGATTTTCAAACATGGGAAGGATCAGTTACTTTACTAATTCTTTAAATTCCTCTGATGAACACTTTACCGTGTTCTTCCTAATTGATCAGTTGAATTATGCAATAATTTTATTCCTAGATTGTCCAGAGCTCTAGCTAAGTGTAGATTTGATTAATTATCAGCTGCATTAGTCTCAAAACTTACTTTGCAGGCATAAGTACATGTAATTGTTTGACCTTCTTTTAACTTTCATTCATGACCACCTAGGTCACTGAACAACTGCTTGTAAGATAAACATCAAAGTTTCTGAGTTTAGTTTGATAGGCACCTGACAGAAAGGTTGATAGACATATGCAATGCAGTTGAACAGATATATAGATGTAAATGGTTTCTTGTAGGTAGTTAGTTTGCTTGGTAGCTCTATATTCCCTTTATTACATCTGATTTGTGTCCGCACTTTGAACTTTGTTATGAATGTAAACCTCAGACAATTCCTGGTATGGAAAATTATGCGGAGATGGCTTCTTCTGCTCGTGGTTTGCCACAAATGGTGAGCTCCTTTTACTTGATTATTCATGTAAAATTTGCATGTATTTGGGATTTAGTTATTTTCTTTAATCAGTCTTGGTTTCTGAATTTTGCATTTGTATTTATTTTTTCAGGTCATAGAGAGCATTAATAAATGTGATGTGGACATTCGGAGAGAGCTATTTAGTAGTATACTGGTAATGTTTGTCAGAGGGTCAATTTATCTTCTGTTTTGATTTTCTTCTTTGGATATCTTCGTTAAATCCCACCATCCCAGCTTCTGTCAATAAATTCATGTACCTTAGTTTTTTGCTGTGAAAATTCGGAGGGAGCATCAATAACCTGGAGTTGTTTGTTTGTTTTAAATCATGAAATGCAACTACTTACTGTAAACTTGCGTGTAACCTAGTCTAACTTGGGCATCTGGCAATCTCTTTTGATTGCAAAGTTAATAGAAGTGTCAATTTTTTTTTCAGGCGTCATGGTGCAGACTTCCTAGGAACTTAATAAGACTAGTTGAATTGTGATATCTTACAAATTCATAGGACCCTTTTGACATGTGAATGTGATTTAGAGAGAAGTGTATTAGACACTCATGAGCACACACGCAAACTAAATACATCTGATAGAAGTTACTTTCATTGTACAACTTGGAGGGTTTCGACACTAATTTGGTTCTGCTGTTTCTCTTTCGTGCAGCTTGCTGGTGGCACTGCATCAATGCAACAGTTGAAGGAACGCCTTGAGAAAGACTTGCTAGAGGTATATTGTTTTCCTGAAGCACTACCTACAGCAGTTTTTGTTTCTATTTCTCCTTCTTTTTTTTTCTTTCATGCAAAATAACTTAGTGTGATTTTGTTTTCCTTTAATCTTGAAATTTGTTCAACTTATCAGCTACATTCCTCAAGGAAGCAATTTAAAATAACTTCTGTGTACTTATCAAAAAAAAAAAAACTTCTGTGATTTTGTTTTTCCTTGTTCTTAAAATTTGTCCAACTTATCTGCTACATTCATCAAGGGAGCATTCAAACTTCATGTTAGTTGATCTAATATAATCTTGTGGATCCCGTCCCCTCCTCTCCCAACATCATATACACCGCACTTCAGGATTATCAATTAAGAATGTAAGGTTTACTTGGAAAGTTTGCATTTCTGAGATGTCATCCTGTATGCGTAGGAGTCTCCTCAAGCTGCAAGAGTTAAAGTATTGGCTAGTGGAAATGCAACGGAAAGGAGATTCAGGTGAGATATGTTTTACTTGGACTCTCTCTCTCTCTCTCTCTCTTGTGTGCGTGCACTGATAGAGTAAGGATATATGCTGCATGGTCATGCAAGCACGTGAGAATTGTGTGATAAGGTCTTTGTTGCTTTGTGATCGGTTTGATGCTTCTTAGTTTTCTAATACGGATTCTCATTCAAACGATTTGGTCTCGACAGCATTTCCTCATGTTGGTTTCTCTATTAGGAAATAATTTGTTATCCCTGAATAAATAGCGAAAATAAAACCTGATATTTTACTGATGACTCTGAGTAACAATCAGTACAACATTTGATCACTGTGTTGTGTAACCCCTTAATGAAAAGGAAAAGGAGAAAAAAGAAAAGAAAAGAAAAGAAAAAACATCAATCTTTGGGGGTTGGTGACAACTAGAAAATGGGTTATGAGGTAGTGGTTTATGACTGTGGGGAAGAAATATTCTGTTTCTGTCTACCGTAGCATGTAATTTGCAGAAAAAGGACCATCTACCGTTCAACGCCAATAGTTTATGTTCCAGCTTAAGCTTACTTAAGCTGGAACATAAACTATTGGCTTTGAAAACGGTAGATGGTTTATGTGCCAGCTTAAATTTTAGAAATAATGTTTGTTCATCATTTTCCTGAGATCTTATACAGGGTGAAAAGCTTCAACATATTGCCATGAAAAGAACGTGTAGTTTCTGAGAGTGTCTGATTCAGTTAGCCCAAAACCTAATGTCCAAAAAGATGATAGGTTTTTTCTTTGGACCTATTTTGAAGTAAATGTTATCCAAACCTAATAATCACTCTTTATAATGTGTCTCACATAACTGATACTTTTTTTTGATAAGTAAGTTAAAATTTATTAATAAAAAGATGTGTTAACAGTATAAAAGATTACACTGAAAACACCTAAACCATACTAGCTAAGAAGCTCAGAAAATCAGGATAACCCGAAAAAGGAAAACCCAACATCGCATTTGCCCATAAAAAATAGACTGCAACAACTTGCCCCTCAAGTACTTCAACGACAAAGCCAAATCTTCAAAACATCTTCTATTTCTCTCCCTCCATAAACACCACCAAATGCACAAAAGAATCATCTTCCAAACTGCCAATGCTGTTGGATCGTCAGACTTCCTCTTCCAACACATCAATACATCAACCACCCTCTAGGCATAACCTAGGAGATATTCAGAATACAAAACACATACGACCACAACCCTCTAGCAACCGAACAATGAAGTAAGAACATGATCCACTGATTTCCCATCACATCTACATAGATAACACCATTCGATCAAGCATAAACCCCTCCTCCTTAAATTGTCAATAGTCAAAACTTTCCCATGAGCAGCCTCCCACACAAAGAAAGAAACTGTCGAGGGAGCAAAGGTCCTCCAGATCTGAGGCCAAGGAAAAAACTCAGCAGAACCACACGCAAGGAGCTCATACAACTACTTAACTAAGAAGACACCATTCTTTGAACCCAACCAAAGCATCTTATCATCATCTTCTCTCCTTGAAACCTTTGAATAAAGTAAAGAAAATATCTAATTTTACAGTGTCTCATGCTGTATCGAATGTCTTCCAGTAAATCTGGTTGTGCCCTGAGGAATGTTTTGGCACAGAGTGGACCTAATTTTTTTTTTTCACCATGGTGTAAACGTGATTTAAGTTCGACATGTCTGATCTATAGATTTCTTCAAGCTTGGAGTGTGATTAAGATGTTGATTTCTGTAAGCTTGAAGCATGTTATTTTCTACTGTGATCCACTGATATAGAAGAAATGTCTTAATAATTGTTACTAATATGTTCTGACTGGAGCAACCGGACATGAACCTCTTGCTGAAGAATGGGAGGGTTGGATCTGATTACCTTACCTTTCTTACCTTCGCTAATCAATTTTTAATCCATCAGTAATTGTTTTGTCCTTTTTTTTTTTCCGTGTTGTCATCTTTCAAGTTTTGATCCCCCCCTCCCCTTCTCTCTCTTCTCCCAAAAAAAAAAATGCAAAATTCTTGGAATTCTTCTTGTTTGCACAGAACATCATGCTTATTTTGTACCGATCAAAAAAAAAAAAAAAACATCATGCTTATTTTGCTTCATCCAACATCTCACGGTGCCGGGTACTTTTGCAGTGTTTGGATAGGGGGGAGTATATTGGCTTCTCTTGGTTCATTTCAGCAGATGTGGTTCTCTAAGTCTGAGTAAGTTCTACCTTTCCACCAAGATTGTGCTTAGACCAGTGTATTATGTTGTGGGAATGAAAAATTATGGTCATGCTCACAAGATCATTATCAATTAATCAAAGATTTTATGGTTTTTATAGGTTAGTTCATTTCATTTTCTTTACTCATTTGACAGGTACGACGAGCACGGGGCTTCATATGTTCAAAGAAAGTGTCCTTAAGATGCAATCTTTTCTTACTGAATGGGAAGTTCCGCAGGTTTGTTTGCCTCTTGCCATGTTCGAATCGAATCCGGGGGATCCTTCTATAATTTATGTCTATATATATATATTTTTTTTTAACTTCCCTCAAACGACTAATTTGCTATGCTATACTGTCTTATGCTTAGGTATAAACTCCTGGATCCTTATGTCCATCTCACTAACTCTCTCAGGCCTGTATCTGATACGGACGCAGATGATCCCGCATTAACTCAAAACTGCACGCTTAGCTTCTTAGGTGTAGGGCTCTAGTAACTTATTTGTGGCAAATGGTTTGCCTCTGTACTTGGTTTGAATGCACCCATTCATTCCTCCAGAACATTGAATATTTTTCACATGAGACGCTGGCTCTCTAAAATATATAGTTGTGGATACTATCAAAGATGCTTTCGGATTACCTGGGGCCTCTCTTTTGTTTCCTTCCTCTGTTTTAGTGTCCATCTGCCTGATCTGAAGATTTCTCTGCAATTCTGGGAATGAAGCTCTTTAACATCCAAAAATGAATGTTACCCATCTATGATCTAACTTTGTGCTTCAACAATCTACTAGTGACTCATCCAACGGCGGCCTTTAGATTTCAACATCTAGCTGTTTCCTCGATTGCAAATCGAATGTTAAATTTAGTTATGAAAAACATTCAAGTCTATTACAAAGTAGCGAGTTTTTTTTGTTTTTTTGGCATTCTTGGGAAAACTTCAATCTGCACTTAGAAAGGATGAGATTATTGTCAATTTTGGGGTTTTGAACGAATAAGTTCGTCACATGGAGCCTTTAAACTATCAAAATTCAACAATGTGTGTTCTTAAATAAGATCCAACTGTCAAAATTGTGTTATATGGACTGTCAGATTTTTGTTTTTTTTTTTTAAACACACAAAATAAATTTTGATAGTTAGAAGGTACAATGTGACAAATTTGATAGTTTGGATCACTTAAATGACATTAACCATTTAATTTGGAGGTACAAAGGTGAACACTGTAATCAACTGACTGGTTATCTATTTGTTCTAAAGCTATTGGTATATTTAAGACCAAGTTAGTTCTTTAGTTCTCAAAGATTTGACGTCTTTTCAAGATGGTTATTAGGGCTTAATGTGTCTTACTAAGATAAATTCAAAGTATATTTTGGTCTCTGCATCAACTTGGACCTAACTAGGATGAAAATAATTTGTACATGTTAAAAGTGAGAGTAGCAAATGTTGTATTGAGTTGAATCAGTTCTAAATACTTTTTGAAACTACTACAGAGATAAAAGTTAACCAAATTATATAAATCAACTTATCAACACAATTCAAGAAACAAAATTTTAGGAACAAAAAGAATAGCAATAAAATATAAACACCAAAATGAGAAGAAGAAAGACATAACATAAAACCTTAAAAGAAACAGCAAATTAGAATATTGAAAAAAATCCTAAAATAAAACCTTAAAAAAAAGAAAAATGATGTCTTACTGGCTTTAGGTTACCCATCAACTTAGAAGCAAAAGAAAGAAAAAAAGGATGGGTAATTATAAAATGTCTAAAATCATCGGTAACATTATTGCAATCATAGTGGGGTTTTTTTTTAATTTACATTAACACTTGTGGATTTAATATCTGTTTGAACAAATTAGTTTTTCTGAATCTCACGTGGCACGGCCTTAATGGCTAACAGAAATAAAAGCATTGTAGTTTTCTTGGTTCTTGGTTCTTAATTCTTAATCCTCTATGTTTTCTTATTAGTATTTTAGATTAATTACATAATTAATCTTTAAGTTTTAGCCTCTTTTTAAGAAAAAAAATTCATTACTTTTCAAAGTGATCACAAAACATGTTATTTCAAATGCCAAAAGACACTTTAACCCTTGTCACAGCACTAAGCAAGCGCTGTTGTTTTCAAAGCCATATGCGTGCCCATGGTCTCCACGGTGGCGGCAATCAAAGCAATAAATCTTGATCATGCAAGTACACATTTCAACAATGTTGGACGTGAAGCCAAGACCTTCTCGCTTCTCTCTCACTCAAACATCCTCAACGCCCACTGTTCCTTCACAGCTGATCGTAGCTTTTGGGTCGTGATGCCGTTCATGTCTTCTGGTTCCTCAACTCCCTCCGTCTCTCTCTTTCTTCCTTGTTCATATATTTTTTCGGCTTAGCTTCGACTTAACCTTCCGCTTGTAGGGATTTTCTGTCTCTTTGACCCATGCTTTTTTTTTCTTAACATGACAACGTTGAGTTGTAAATTTTTAGAGTTGACATGGCAACAAGATGACGCGACAATGCCCTTCTGTTAGGGAAACAGATAGATCCTGACAGAAGGGTTATTTTGTCAAAATGTAAAGTAAAGGACTAAAATTTGGAAAAAATGAAATCCAACGACTAAAAAATAAAACGAGGTAAAACTCAAGAACTAAACTGCTAAATTCCCTTATTTTAAAATTAGAGAATATAAAGTATTTTCTCCTCTTTTAGTATTTTTAAACTCTTTCTTGTTTATATTTACTTTTGTATTATCTCTATATTATTTTTATTTTTATTATCTCTACAGTGTCTTTATAACATACTCAATTTTTGACTAATATAAATCCCTGCTATATATTCTTAATATAAGAAAAATCTTTAAGAATATTTTTTATAATCTGAGTTGTATTTATACAAATTTTTTCATATTTTATGCATAGTAAAACATATAATATAAAAATAAAAATAAACATCGTAATATTATTTTGGTCCGCCAAAGATAAATTCTGAGCTTCGCCACTGTAGACCGTAGTTATATGGATACGCATGGAGGAAAAGTTTGAATATTGCATTTACTCAATAACTAAGCAGAGCCTAATGCTCGTCCATGTGACGTCTAGGATTCTTTCAAAATTACTTAGTGAAGTGAAAGCAAATATATGTATGTATGTATATTTTCTAAATATGTGTTTATTTGAAAGGAGAAAAAAAAAGGAAGAAAGAAACGCATTAGTGATAGTTATTTGTTGAGTATCTATGCAAATTCAACTAGCTATAATTCAAGGCCCTTTTTCTGTCGTCCCCAGTTTTTTCAGTTAGTGAGGATATTCAACTAAAGCTCTCTTCCTTTGTATTGTGCTTAACGACTAAAGCCCAAACGCGTCTCTTTCCTCTTTCAGACTTGTTTGGAGGCAGAGAGCCAGAGAGTCAGAGAAAATGGCAGAGAGTCCCCGCGGGAAGGCTTTCGATGGAAAGGGGTAGCGACAAAACGGTGTGCTTTGTGAGTGCAGGTGCGTGAATTCTTTTTACCCATAAGCTGCTTGTCGTTTTGAGCTAAAGTTGTTAAATGGCCGATGATGGGGAAAGTAGGGATGAACCGGAAAAAATAGCCGACATGTAGGAGCTTCTAGAGAAGTGACAGAAGGATCTAACAGTAATCAGGTGACAGACTAGTGATCAGTAAAAAAAATAAATTCTAATGACTAATTCGTAAAAGTGGATAAAATCTAATAATTAAATATTAAATTTCTCTATTTTAAAAGATACTTTAATTCATTTCTTGCTTTTGGTAGGTTTATTTTTCTTGCGCTTGTCTACCCAGAATTCGTTGTGGTGTTAGTCTTTTGTTTTTTCCAAAACTCAAAACTTATATAATTACGTACTTGACATAGGAACGTCTTGCTTCAAAACTGTGTTGTCCTTAATTGGAAACACAATGTTGTGATAAGAACAAAGCAAAACAGATCATGAATAATGATGTAATGTAATTATGGTGTGAAGATTTCTCCACATACGATTCCATGTATTGTATACTTTTTAATGTCCTTATGTGACCTTAAAGACATTTATTTTATACTTTATCTTTCTTATCTGTCTCTTTTAATTTGATCGGTAAGCACTAAAGGTGATTACTACCTCAACTTAATATCTCTTATGGAATAAAGAATTTTAATGATGAATTTAATGCTGAGAGTATGTGCTGTACGGCATGTAATCACATTGGAATTTTGGTTCTGTTTCTGAGTTAGGTGTGTCATTAATTTGGAAGCAGTGATTATTTTCGAGAATTGATTCCCATTAGCATTCCTTGAGACCCAAAATCATAATGTAAGTAAAGTGACATATTGGAATGGGTCTTATTACTTATATATTCCTTAAGTCGACGCACCATTAGTTGTGACATGATCATAAACCATGAGTTGTTCCTTCATTAATTATATGATGTGTGTAGTGACGTTGCTTGTTAGAGATTCCGGTCTCAGACAATAGTATTTATAATATTGGCTCTTAATTATGAATATTTGTCGTTAAGTTTCTGGCTGATTATATGAGCTCGCCCAAAAGATACTTGATTTGTATATATGTATGCATGTGCTTATGCCTCTCTGACATGGACTTACTTATACGACCGCAAAGAGTGATACCCAATTATGGATACCACCGGTGGACAAACAAATCCCGTTGTTACAATTCTCAACACGCGCGGAAAAGCAATCAAATTAATCAATATGTTCTTTTTACTTTTTTATTCAAAATGAGTAGCAATTATCACGATAACGAGGAATGTGGAATGTGTGAGTTTCAATTAGGGGTGTTCAAAGGCCGGTCTGGTTCAGTATGGGTCGGCCAAATCGGAGTTACAGAAGACAAAGGGATCGGATCAGTCATGTTAATGCAGCCGGTTTGGGCCTTAAGCGGTTTGGGCCGGTTTCACCCGAGGGCGCGAGAATCGTTTAAGTTTTTTTTAAAAAAAAAAATTAAAAAATCGATTCGGACCGATCTGGAGCAGTATACTCCGATCCGGTACTAGTTTGTCCAGAATTGGTCCGGTTTCAATCTGATCCAACCGGTTCTTTGGACACCCCTAGTTTCAGTACCAAGGGCCGGATGTGCCAAAACCAATAGGCAGCCCTCTTTTATTTCTTTTACCCTTTTTTCTCCCACTCGATTATTAGCTGTCTCCATTTCATTTAATGAATCCACGTGAGACTATACAAAATAAGCTATTTATCAACATGAAGGAAACCTGTACGTACTCTAGCTTCTATATAGTTTACTGTACCCTGTTAAGATCGAGTACTGACACTGATGCGTGGAAACTAGAAGCTAGCTGTAGTTTTATTCTTTTTGGTAGGTCTTAAGGAATAAGACCCATTCTAACCCGTCACTTTATTCGCATACATATATATATATATATATATATGATATATATGATCAATGTTCGATCAGTAATTTTAATTCCCCGCTCGATATATTGATGGATTTAAAGATATATGTTGGAACATCGTAAATGTTTGAACATGTATTTACTTTTCGTCCAAAAATATCTGAATGTTTTCACGTCACCTGTTGTAACAAAAAAAGAACGGTTACGGGCGTTCCAAATTTGAGAATGGTGCCTTAAATATCGAACCTAAAATTTCTTTAGGATTATTTGAACGTTTGTTTTCATTATCGAACACATTTAAATTTTGCTATCGAAACCCGTTCGAACATGATTCTCAATTGTCTATTCTAAAGCGTTTGAACAATAAATTGATTTTGGGATGAAATCCTTCTCGTCCCGAAAAGGCACTTTTGGAGACGAAACACCATTTTTATCTCAAAAAATATCTTTGTACCGAGTTTCTTAGGGCAGTCGGGGTGATAGAAGGATCCGTCCCAAAAAAATTTTTGGGACGAAATTTGGATTTTTTGAGATAGAAAAATCAATCCCAAAATGCCAAATTTGTTATAATGTAGGAAGTCGAAATGAATCCCCGATTCGTCATGTTCATTTGTTGGCAGAATTTCGTGTCTTAATTAAAGTGGAAAGGCTGGACTGGTTGAATTTGGAGTAGTAGATTAATTGGCTGGCCAGGGCTTGCTTGTACGTGGTTTAGATGATGAAACGACAGTACAGTAATACTGGTCTCATGAATTAGCACAACTAGTGCTTGAGTAAGTATGAAAAGATCATGCTTATAAGAAAAAAAAAAAAATGAAGAGATCGTGGGAAGAAATTGAAAACATAAATAAAAAATGTATCAAGAGAAGCATACAGTATTAGTTAAAGTACAAGAAGCGTGGCCTAATAAGGCACTTACACTAATCACTTACACTAATCTAACTGCGGAGTCAATAATTTTCTTTTGAGACGGCGGAAGAGTAAAATTATACTGTTATTATTTTTAATACAATTTAATAACTTTAGAAATATAGTTCAATTATTTTATGTTTGCTCATAATTCAATTAATTGTTAACAAAATCTAAAAAACTGCACCACATTTTCTTCACCATCTACTTACTATAAAAATAAGAGTAAATTTATATTAACTATACAAATGAAATTTATATCAATTTCATTACAATTTTCAATCCGATCGAACTATGATTTGGGTGAAATCATTAGGATGTTCAATCTTATATGAAATACTTCACTATTAGGATACTTTCAACAAACACAACCGTCAGATTTAAAGACAGATAATAAGATTGATAATACAAGCACATTATATATCACTTAGGCTACCTACATTCGAAAGTGTAATTAATGTTGCTGATCTTGTACTAGGAAACTAACATGGCCGCAGCTGTTTTTTGTCTATATATGTAGGGAGCAGAACAATCGCCTAATTCATGACTACATGTACTGTTTTGGAAAAAATTGGCGTTTTATGTATGCATCTATTATCTGTAGATGTGATATCCATATATACGCTCACTTGTGTTTGCATCCATGTTTGTGTGTGTGTGTATATATATATATTGCATGTTTGTGTATATACATATGTATGCCCATGTGTATATATTTTTGCATACATATGCGGTTCGTGAGAAAGTTGTCTCAAGTTGATTTTTTTCTCCTGCGTAGAACGTAATTGATAGAAAACAAATTAATAGAAAAAAAAAAAACATTGCCATTGCATTATAAATATAGGCCACTCGTTGAGCAGTAGTACTACTGGAACATGATGAAAGAAATAATGGGTTTAAAAATTTTCTCCTCTTCTTTGTTACTTTCCTCTCCCTCTCCAATGGTAAGGATCATATAGAATTTTACAAGCTGGCCCTACAGTGGCCAAACGCTCTTTGCAATGTGGATCGATGTTCTATGCCAGCCAAAGATGTCAAAGATAAGTTCCAGCGGTTCACTATACACGGTCTCTGGCCGTTTGCTTCGGACGGTACTATATTACTATCTTGTCCTGGACAAACAATTACAAAGAGCCAGGTAAAACAATTCGAACTTGTCTTTTGGATTACTTGATTATAAGAATTAAACCTTCTTAATGTGCTTCCATTTGGTTCTTCTCATACTGTTAATTCTATGGTTAGGTGTAGACGATCAAAGATGAGCTGACATCTGAATGGCCAAGCTTTACTGGCGAACAAAATTTTCCTTTCTGGGAGCACGAATGGGATAGACATGGCACCTGCTCTGGGTTAGAGTCATTGGCATACTTTAAACGGGTGCTTAAATGTAGGAAACGATTCGGCGGTATCCTTGGTTTACAAAACTATAAAGGTTTGTCTCAGTCCTAGCTTCGATGGATTTTAATAGGCTATTCCACCATAGGATATAACCATGGTGCTGACTGCTGGATTCGTGTTCACTCTATGTTTATGTGAAGTCGTTGATGGTTTTTCAATTATGTAGAGAAACATATATATATATCTGCGTGAGTGTTTATATTAATTGTTTCCACTTGTCTGAGCCTCTCGGTGTAAACATGGCAGTTAAAAAACCTAAGACATTCTTTTCTTTAGCGGTTGGCAAAGAATTTCGATTAATATTGTAATTGGGTTTTTGTCCAAATTAGAGATTCTAAACCGAAGTATTCTTCCACGTTTCTCAGAGTTCACCCCTGGGGCGCCAAAGCAGCACTACTCACTCATTGCTTTCCATGACGGACTGAGAGAAGCACTCGGTAACCTGTCTCCCCAATTGAAGTGCAACATAAGAAATGGGGGATATCAGCTGGAGGAGGTGAACATATGCTTTGACCCGGAACCAGAAAAACCTATTAATTATTGCAGCTCTACGATCCCGAAGTTCATAAGCTGTGGGCGCAACGAGAGGGCACAACTTTTCTTCGCTGACGAGAAAACTCTAGTCAAGAAGGCCGGGTGAGTTAATATTGTTATACGTTTTGTTTAATTTCCGTCTCTCTCCTCGTTTATTTGTATTATCTTAATTTTGGGTTTCCTCGATTACTGTCATGATGAGTGTACTCTACGTACAGTTTCTAATTTCATCTCTTTATATGCGTACGTAGGATGAACGAGACTATTGGGAGCACTAATGGCACTTAATCATGACTCGATGCTGAGGTCAACCATATTTTAAATAAAATAGATTTATAATTTCTGGTGTGTCGGACGTTATATATATATATATATATATATATATATATATAATGTGTGTTTTGTTGCTGGTTAGAGATTCCGGTCTCAGACAATAGTTTTTATAATATTGGCTCTTACGAATATTTGTCATTAAGGTTCTGGCCGATTACATGAGCTCACCCAAAAGATACTTGATTTGTATTGTATCAACAACAAACTGTAAACCTATAAGCTATTTATGAGCTATTTATCAACATCAAGCTGTAAACCTGTACTCTTTATTTATATATATATATATAGGTTACAACCTATTAAAATCAACGTCTATAACTGATGCGTGAAAAAGAGAAGCTAGCCGTAGTTTTATTCTTTTTGGTGGATCTTAATTATAAGGAATTAATGCTAACAGCAATTATCGTAAATTTTCAACTTTTACCAGCATGAGAATCAATTCTCGAAAATATATAATCACTGCTCCCAAATTAACAAGACACTCCCAACTCAAAAACAGAACCAAAATTCTAGCAGCCAGTACCTAAGCTATAGAAATATGAATAAACACCTAGACTATTATATATATGCATATACGTAGAACACCCACCTCTAAAATATCCTGCATCTAGAAAGGTATTATTTGGTACAAAGAGACTTTCAAAGAGAACTTGGGCTAGACTTTAGTTGGGTAATATTAGCACTGCACGTCATGCGTTTCCAGGAGGCTTTTACTAGCAATTTCTTGACTTGTACCAGCGATTTTCGGCCGCCAATAAATGTGGCCTTTTTTTTTTTTTTAGGGGTGGGTGGTGTTTGGCGATAACTAATATTCACCTTTTTGAGTAAATATTTTGAAAGTAAAAAAAAAAATTACAACTAAGCATTTAAAATCTTAAAAAAATTTACAAGAACTCCAACACATTTGCACACAAATTTCAATACGTTTAAAATAAAAACACTATCAAATCATTTCTCTACATACTTTTTCACTAAACTTAAATATCTTTTTGTTACAAAATTCCAGCAAATCATCATTCTTTAAAAAAAAAAATTTTAAAAAAAATTCAATAAAAATCAACCTACCATTAAACAGCTAGTGATACTAATTAGAAAATCCTCTAATTGGCTTGGTGATGGCGTGGGGACTACTGAAGTTATAGATCACATGATTTCGAGGGCTTCGATAGCGGTTCATGACAACGTCACGGCGTGGTTCAGATTCGACATTACTTCGATAATCACCAAATCCAAGTCCAAGTCTACACCCTTAGTACTGATTCTTGAAGAGTGATCAAATCATCTCTTTCCCAATATCGCTATTTTAGACCCACACGTTTTCCTTCGTTCTTGAACGGGTTTCATTATTGGTGGGGTGGTATGGTGTTTTCATTTGATATGAGCAATGAGGTGTTCCGAGAGATACTGCCTCCCCCCGTTGAAAGAGCTACTTTTGAGGATATTGCTATCATCAATGATTCTCTAACTTTAGTCTTAATATATGCTCCATTAATTCCTCGGGCGCATCTATGGGTCATGAATGAGTCTGGTGTTGAGAGGACATGGACCAAAACTTTTACAATCAGACAACCTGGTGATCCTGAGTTTTTCAATCTACTACACTTCCGGGACGATGGTTTGGTCTTTCTATGCAGAGACCCCGAAGACTGCGTCGTATTGTACGATCCAAGAACACAAGAACAACGGAAGCTTGAAATATTTCGCCCCGCACACCTTCGGATTGTCAGCTACATGGAGACGCTTGTTTCAGTAAATGTATCGAGACGTGAGAACGTGCTCGAGTGACAAGACACTCCATAATATGGTTACAAATTATTTCATGGGGCAGATCGACAAGATTCGTGACCACTTTGGTGATAGCGTTTACGATTTATTAATTCCTTACATATGTAGAAATATGAAACTCATGTCCATATACATTATCTCTCCATCAATTACAATCAAATGCAAAATGTACTGGCATGAATACAAGTTTAAATTTATAATACTCTTATATCTTTGAGTTCCGAGACTTGCGTAACAAGATGAGAGATGGATTGATGGATGATAGTTTGGTGGTATACATCGAGAGAGAAAATTTTGAAACTATTTAAAACGAAGCTATTTTACAACGCTTTCAAAATATTTAGTCCTGTAAGATCTAATTAATACCTATCAGTATCAACAAATAGTACGGTACGTATATTTTAATATTTTTAGTACTTAATTTTTGATATTTAA
The DNA here is from genome assembly GCA_003952965.2 of Morella rubra. Lineage (NCBI taxonomy): Eukaryota > Viridiplantae > Streptophyta > Magnoliopsida > Fagales > Myricaceae > Morella > Morella rubra. Next base: position 10,266,497 of record CM025853.1, read on the forward strand.
AATTTAAAATTTTTTTACATTGCATAATAAATTTTATTTTTTTAAATTATTTTTTCTTAAAAATTTGACCCCCTTCAATTGTAATTCTAGCTCCGCTGCGGCATCCAAGTTCAACCTCGCTTCTTGGCTTCCGAAGAAAGAACCAAAAAGGGTCTAATATTACCCATTAGACTCCAACACCTACAAGATTCTTGGTGAAATTGGTGTCGGTGTTAGCGTTGTTGTTTTCAAAGCCATATGCGTGCCCATGGGCTCCACGGCGGTGGCAATCAAAGCAATCAATCTTGATCAAGCAATTACAGATTTCAACTATGTTAGACGTGAAGCCAAGACCTTCTCGCTTCTCTCTCACCCAAACATCCTCAACGCCCACTGTTCCTTCACAGCTGATCGTAGCTTTTGGGTCGTGATGCCGTTCATGTCTGCTGGTTCCACAACTCCCTCCGTCTCTCTCTTTCTTCCTTGTTCATATAATTTTTGGGCGCTGCTCCGATTGAACCTTCCCTCGTAGGGATTTACGGTCTCTTTGACCCAGGTGATTTTTTTTTTTCCCAAACATGACAACCTTGGGTCGTAAGTTTTTAAAGTTGACATGCCAACTAGATGAGGTGACAAGATATTTCCTTTAAGAAAATAGACTAATCCAAAAGTGTCATTTTTTTAAAAAAAAATATATTAACTGAAGGATTAAAATTAAAAATAATAAAATCAAAAACTAAAAATAAAAATAGGATAAAACTCAAGACTAAACTATTAAATTTTCTAATAAATGTAAAAAATGCATTCAATTATTTATCTCTTTAAATTTTTTTCACTTATTCCTGTAATTTTAACACAAACACTAATGGTTAAGGATTAAAAATTTTATTTTATTTAAAAATAAAAGAAAGTTAAAAAATTAAAACTGTAAAATAAAAGAAAATTAAAAATAATTAAGACTTTAAAATATTAAACTAAAAACTCAACTAAAGAAACTAAAGACTGAAAATTAAAAAGAATCAATTAAAATTAAAAAAATTAACAAACGCAGAGATGAAATGCAATCCTAATTCGAAAGCCGAATCAAGTCGAAAAACTATCGACGACAGCGATCGGCTCACTAAACGCCAAAAACCGAACAGATTTGCGGAGAACACAGAAAACCCAGTTGAACTTGATACCTGACGAAGCTTACGTGGGCGGCGAGACTGCGATGCGCGGCCGCATTCTTTTGTGATTAGGGCTTTGCTGAATACGAATTCACAGCTCGCATTCTTTTGTGGAATTCCTGAATCTATAATTACGGGGAACTAAAGGAGAGTGACTGATTGAGTGAGGGAAGAAGAAGAAGAAGAAGAAGAAGAAGCAATGGGTGCACATAGAAAGGGGGCAACTAGGATTTCAGAGGACTCCGAGGAACTCGCACGCGTCCCCTTGCAGGCCATCCTCTTGGCTGATAGCTTCGCCACCAAGTTCCGTCCCATCACCCTCGAACGCCCTAAAGTATACTCCCTCTCTTTACGCACTAACACGGACACACCCATGCATACATACATATATATAACTATATGCGTAGTGATAATGGAATGCAGTGAAGGAGAGGGGCAATCTGGTTAGAAATTTTTTGTAGGATGTATTATTTGGAAAAAGTGACTTCTTCGTTGCATGATCTGCTGCATAAAAGGAAGAAGAAGAGAAGGGGTTTGGGCTCTTGGACTTTTATTGTCTTTTGCTTCTTAATGCTTGAATCAGAGAGTTCTTTGCTTAATAAAGCTTGACCGCATGTAATTACCCAAAAACAAAAAAAAGCTTAACCGCATGTGGGTTAATTCAGACGGGTTAAAAACTTATAAACTGTTTGATTTGTTTTTCATGACAACTTTTATAGGTGATGAGATGGAGATTTTTTCGTATTTAGTACTTTTTTTTTTTCTTCTTCGACTCTTTTGACCTCCTATGTAGTCATTGACATGGGTTTTTTGTTCTTTTGATTTCAATGATCGCCCTTATGCAACTGTTTGGGTGTTCAAGGTGCTGTTGCCACTGGTAAATGTACCCATGTTAAATTACACCTTAGCGTGGCTTGAATCTGCTGGTGTTGAAGAGGTTATCGTTTTTTGCTGTGCTCATTCAAAGCAAGTGATTGATTTTTTGGAGAGTTCTGAGTGGTTTTCTCAGCCAAACTTCTCGGTCACAATGATAGAGTCACACCATTCTGTGAGCGCTGGTGATGCTTTGCGCTTAATTTACGAACGCAATGTGGTATGCCCTGAACTTTACTTCCCATCTTTTACCTTTTTCTCCTTACGACTTAGCCCCTTTATTTCAATCAGTGTTGGTTATTTGTTAGTTCTACCTGAGCTTGTATTTAGATCTTTATGTTTTGTAGACTAACAATTTTCATCTTCTCTGGTTTTTCAAGATACATGGAGATTTTATCCTTATTAGTGGCGATACTGTTAGCAACATGCCACTAACACAGGTGCTCCAAGAGCATAGAGAAAGAAGGAAGAAGGATGCTAATGCTGTAATGACCATGGTTATTAAACGATCAAAGCCTTCACCAATCACTCGCCAGTCTCGACTTGGTACTGATGAGCTATTTATGGCCATTGATCCTAATACTAAACAGCTTTTGTATTATGAGGACAAGGCAGATTATTCAAAAGGGGTGATAAGTCTGGATAAATTGCTGCTCGTTGATAATGCATCAATTTCTTTGCACAATGACATACAGGTTGATTCCTTGAAGTCTCCCCTTAAATCTTTGAGTCTTAATTTTAGAATTGCATGTGCGTGTAAGATCTGTTCTGAGAATAACTAGTCCTCTGTTAGTGCTAAATTCATGCTCCCTATGGCTTTTGCTTTGGTCTTCAAACAAATACTAATTAGTCCCCTACTGATAGCTCTTTTCTCCTCATTTTTAAGTAGTTCTTTTTTGGTCATGATAGCGGACTTATTGTAAATGATGAAGGAAGGAAAATGCCATGGTGGATTTACTCAGTGTGATTATAAAAAATTACTTGAGTCTAGTACACGTTGGTAGCCAATGTTGCTTGACATCATAATGCTTTCCTGTTACAATTGTCTAACGAGGTGTAAGAAATGTTTATTTGATTCGTACTATGGTTGTATATACATGTATATATAGAAGGCTCAGTAACGATCTTCTGAAATCCCTGGGACTGATAATCCACATGGGTGCTCGTTGTTTTTTGAAGGACATATTCTGGATTATTTCTCTCTACCTCCTCCCCTTCTCTAGCGCTGTTTTTGAGGAACAGCTGGTTGCTTTTGATGCTGTCTCTATGCCAAGCATGAGAAGGCAATGGAAATTCTTAGTGATTAAATCTGCATTTGAACTCACCTTGTGATGTCGTGAGTCAGTTTTCGGTTGATGCATTGACATCCTAACTGGGAGTAGTGTCATTTTGCTCTTCATATGCATGTATCTTTAATAGGAGACATGTGAAATGAATTAACAGTGAATAAATTTTTTGCTAAGACATAAATGAATTATCTGTAGGATTGCTATATCGACATCTGTTCGCCAGAAGTTCTCAGCCTTTTTACGGACAATTTTGACTATCAACATCTGCGGCGCCATTTTGTCAAGGGATTACTTCTTGACGACGTATGTGTTGCTCCTACTAGACCTCTTCTCTTAGCAAAACATAGTTACCTTATGTGTGGACATTATGATGGTATGCTGACATACACCCTCTTCCCTTGCACATTTTTTGTCATATGTATGCTGCAAATACATGGAGATAGATGCACAAAAACTTACACAAACGTATGCTAAGTTGATTGCTCCCTTGCTGACTGATGTCTCCCTGTATTAGTATTGAATGTTTTCAGAGTGTAAATGGAACTTTACTTGATCACAAAATTTATGCTAAAATTTTATTTCATGTCCTAGCATTTGTCTACAAACTTTAGATATGTAGGATAAAGGGGTTGTAAATAGAATGGATGTGTGATTTTGGCACCTTAATGAGAATAGATTTACATTCTTTCAGAAATTAACAACTATAATTTTTTTTTTTTTTTAAATTATTTGAGAAAGAAGTAGTACAGTCTAGTAGCAGAAGAACAAATTATCAGGTTTCTAGAACACATCAGCATCAGATTTTTTTTAAAAAAAAAAAAAAAAAATTTAGCGGCATTTGGAATTTCTCTTTTTATTATATCCTGTCATGTCATTATTTAGATGCTCTATCCATTTTTGTGCATTGTAAATAAACTTAAAACTGTATAGTATTTTCATGTACCATGAATAACATTTTCGTGATTTATAATTTCTTCATTCTTGTCGATAGGAAGTTCTGCTAATTGGACATGTTCTCTGTTAGTTTTGGCCTTTTTGATTGCAAACTCCTGGGGTATTCATTTGTTCTGTCAGATTATGGGCTACAAAATATTCACTCATGAAATCCACTCTAGTTATGCCGCTAGAATTGAGAATTTCCGCAGCTATGACGCAATTAGTAAGGACATAATTCAGAGATGGACATACCCCTTTGTGCCAGATGTCAAGTTCTGTGGGAATTCTGCCACTAAACTGGAAAGACAGGGGATGTATCGAGCAACAGGTAACCACTGGAAGTTCTGATAGGTCAAAATACTATGTAGTTAGGGAGAAGTATTACATGTATTCTGTTGTAAGTTCTATGTTACATGTGATTTGATTCTTTTTTTTTTTTCTTCAGAAGTAGTGCAATCCCGTTCTGCAGAAATTGGTCCTTTCACCGTTATTGGAAATGGTACCACAATTGGAAGTAACACTAAGATTTCAAATTCGGTTGTTGGGGAAATGTGTACTATAGGATCAAATGTTTCAATAGAAGGTTCCTACATATGGAACAATGTTGCCATTGAAGATGGCTGTAAGCTAATGCATGCAATAATATGTGATGGAGTGACTGTGAAGTCAGGAGCAGTCTTGGAACCTGGTGTAGTTTTGTCATTTAAGGTTTGTGTTTCGATATTCCTCCTATTGCAACTACAATACTATTATTCTTCCCATGTTCGTCGTACTGTTGGATTGCTTCCCAAACTAAATGCCACAAGGTAACGTCCTTGTTCAAATTCATGTGAGATATAAAAATTATATCCGACAGAATACACTAATTGTAAAATGGAATGTAGTAGTATTGTTGTGGGATTCATCTTGATGTGTGACATCATATTTGTATGAATTTGGGATATCAAATGTGCAATGTAAGCTACTTCTACTGATCTACTTGCGGGGGCCTGATATTGGAGATCAAATCCGCTATTATTTTATTAACTTTGAAATCTTCTTCTAGCTATCAAGTTGAGTTCTGCCTTGATAACTAAGAGTGCTGCAATGGAGAGTATCTCAAGAGGACAGGAGAGCAATTAATATTACTACTAGAAAAGCAGATAAAGAAGCTAACGAGAAAAACTTAAGGACATCAGCATTTAGGGCACACGACTCCTAACTGATGGCACCCCTTTGAGGCTGAAAATTCATGTAATAACTCTTAACCAATTTAATTACATTAAAATTAAGCCAGTATCTGATTCATTCAGTTGTCATCGTTAAACTCAATATTGTTAGTGTGTCTGTTTCCTTTTTTCTTTTTGAAATAACAATGCAGGGTATAACTTTTTGAAAGTTTCATCCTTTCCCAATTTGAAAATTACGTCCTTTCCTGATTTATCACAATATTAGATTGTATGGTGTTTGACATTTTTTATCCACCAGGTTGTGATAGGGCAACAGTTTGTTGTCCCGTCATACTCAAAGGTATCTTTACTTCAACAGCCAACTAAGCAAGATAGTGATGAGGAGCTGGAGTATGCTGACAATAGCAGTGGGATAGTAGAAATTTCATGTAATTTTATCACATTCCTGAACCTACTTTTCTGGCTTATTTAGTTAGACTACAGAATGTTAAGGTTATTATTGGATAATGTTAGTCTATTCGCTTTCTCAAAGTGGTGATGCCTTGAAATGATGAGGAATTGTACGGTTATTCATCATTTGTATGGAAAGAGCAACTTGTTTTGCTGGGGGTACCTAGCACATTAACGTGGAGACATTTTGCATCGGAGATAACAGAGAAAAAAGAAGAAGCTTAAATTATATGTTTCTATTTATTTTTTTTAAAAAGGGACCTTATTTGTTAACTCACACATGTACATACTTATTACTGAGGAGAAGTTAAGATATCACTAATTCTACTTTCACCAATTTGAGCAAAACTTGGAGGCTTTCCACCGGGGATTTTATAGTTATTTGAAAGATTTGTATCCGCAAGATATTTTTCTGTTGGATGTGAAATGATTGAGATGCAATCAAACTTGGTGGGGAGACTTCCTATCATGATTTATCTGTCTATATGTGTACATGTAAAGTGACTCTTTGTGTGTTTTCTAAAGACTGAAGTATCAGAGCTATTTATATTTATTTGCTGCTAATGCATTGCAAATGGAGTTTCAAACATCATGCTTGTTATAGTAGATGGGGCCTGGATTGTAGAAATACTTCCTTATCTCTATCATTTAATTACCTCATAATTCTTCTGTGTTTTACTAGTTGTTGACTGTTCAGATGTATAGAGTTTTAGGAATGCTATTGAGAATCATTGTAAGTTGTTTTATGTGTAGCAATCACAGATGCAGAGGATCAGTCAAATGGGGCAATGACATCCCAATCATTGGAGGAAAAATTCCAGCCTACAGATGAGGTTTAACTGTCCAACTGCTTCATTATTTCCTCAGAACTATAAACTAGCCTGATGTTGTTAAAATATATCTTGACTTCCTGTCACTTAAGAGATATTTTTTTAGCGGGGTACAGATGCTGATAATGAACATTAATTTGTTCCAATTTTTCCGCTTTTGAATATCAAAGAAAGCTCCTAAGACAATCATGCCTCTGTAGTCATGGTCTGATGTATCATTTACTCATACCAGTTTTTATTGATCAGCTTGGTACAGGTGGGGTTGGATATGTTTGGTCCATATGTGAAGGAAGCCATGAAGAAGAATGGAGGCACTCAATTGCACCAATTCCTGCAGATAAGCTTGCTGAGGCAATGGAATCTACAGAAGAGGATCTGGACTTGATCACTCAAAATGGTAGTGTTCTCCCGCCTTCAGGAGAGTTAAAACCTGACTCCAATGATTCTGATGATGATAATGAAGACTCTAGAGATGACTCTGTCGACTTTGAGAAAGAGGTGATTGTGTCAACCGGAAACAATGATGGCAGGGGATCCTCATTTGTACTAGGGAAATTTATTCATCTGTTTTCTTTTGCAGGTTGAATTGACTTTTCTACGCGCTGTGCATGAAAATATTAAAGAAGACCATCTAATCTTAGAAGTGAACTCATTGCGGTATGTCAATTTTATTGGTAATTAATTTTTGAGTTACTTAAATTCAGTCCGTAACTTGTGAAATTGTGTTCCTGATAATCGGCTTTCATCAAGTTTCATTTTCACCCTGTTCTTATTGATTTCAATCTTTCTTTGTTGGTAAGTTATGCATCTTATGGATCTTAAGCCCACAACCTTAACCTCCATCCTTTATTCTAGAGAAAGGAGATGTCTTTTGAGCTATAGCTAATTGGACAGTTTGTGTATATGGGGAAACAGTTTTACTATGTATCTGATTTATATTTATGATGCCATTAAGTATGAAATAGTTAGACGAGTTTCATAACTGGCCACATTTATACTTGTTTACTTTGGTTTACCAACTACTTATATTCCTAACGTGCTCAACAAACTATTCAGTCCCTCCTCCTCTCTCTTCTCCTCCTTCCCTATTTCCTTATTTTTCACATTTGTTATTTGAATAAGTGTGTTATGAGGAATTGGGAATCAGCTCTGTAACTCGTAGCTATAATGTAAAAAGTGTATCTGAGAATTATGCTTTATAATCCTAGAAGAGGAGTTGGAATCATCCAATGTTATGGTCACTGAGTGAGAGGATGGAAGAACAAGAAAGATCCAATCAGCAAGTGTTGGAGATTTAAGTGAGTTCCTTTTCAGTTCTACATCATTGAAAAAACGATTAGTCCTCTCCTGCCAAATTATCTGCATGATGCAACCCCCAGGTTTCCTTTTCTCATGATAACTAGGTCTCCTATACCAACTTGGAAAAGCTTCTATGACAGCCTGAGGCATCACTCAATACCCTCCAAGTAATGATGGGGTATGACCACAATGCGTTGGACACAATGTAATGTAACAGGAGATGGTTTACTGTCTCACTACAACCGTTACTCCTGTGATATCTATCTACTATAATCTTTCCCTTTTCTTCTACTTTTTAGCAATTCTCAATCTTTTGTCCAAAGCAGCTTGCCATCCAAAGAATGCTACTTTTCGTGGAACCTTGACATTGGTACTGTCCAAAGAAAGAAAGAACCTTGAAAAAGCGTCTCATAAAAGAAAGAACCTTGAACAATTGATTCCTAGAAAGGCTACAACACAGGGAGGGTTCAATGCCTCCAAGAAAATGTAGACTGACTTAAGCTCCCAATTTCACAAAGCTATCTAAAATCTAATAGTCAAATGTTAAGCTCACAAGGCCATTCGAAATCCTAAAATCTTATGTTTGCTAAACCGCACAGAAATATCTCCGTTATACATGGACATTGTGGATTAGTTGAGGGTTTAGTTGGGTCGAATGAAGGATAGAATGCTTTGTATTTTAGTGTGGATTTGTTGCTATAGCGTAACTTTCTTTACCATTTACATGGCAGGTTGTCATTCAATAAAATATTCGCTGACTGTGCTGGAGCTATATTTTATTCATTGATGAAATTGGCGTTAGAAACTCCGCATAACTCACCCAGTAAGTTTTTCTCTGTGTTATTGATTTAATGTGTACAGCCAGCTGGGTTGTTTCTGATTTGATTTCAAACAATGCTCTCTATGCTCCAAAGTCATAATCTCTTTCTGAGTTTTGATGAACATGTCGAAATCAGATTAAATAGGGTGTTAAAGTATGACCCATAAAAGGTTTGGACTTTTTGTCTCCAAAAATAGTTTTATATTTGATTTATCTTACAAGTTACATGCCCTGAATGCTGAACCAACAGCTATGTAATGCCTTTAGAAGCTTAGTCAATTGCTAATTGTCCCTTACTATAGCACTCTACTATTTTTTTCTTCTAGGTGATATAGCGAACATTTAGAGGAAAAAAAAATTCCCTTTGGAGGCTTAAGACTGCTACACAACATCTAAGGAGACTATTTCTCTGGGACTTAGTCTCCATGGTAGTTTGCTAGGTATTTGGATATCTCTTGCCCTTATAATTTAGCCACTGCCAGAAGTTCCTGCAATCACATTTCTTTAGACTTTCTTTAGATTACTTATTGAGGTCTTTCAATTCTCAGTCAAATCTACAGACCCGAATTAAAGACACCTTTTCCGTTTGCAATGGTCTTTTGTCTTGGAGAAAGTTTGTCTTTTCACAGATTATATTAGGCTTTTGGCTTGAGGATTAATTGGTGTTGGCTCTGTCCAATGAGGCTGCCCGAGATAGGGTTGACATGTATACTTGAGTGACTATGTCATTGTTTTTGCGTAGAAAAAAAAAGACTATGTCATTGTTTCAGTCCTGATTTTATCATACCGTGTCTTGTTTGTATATTTTATATTTACTAATTTTGTACATATCCTTCTGTGTGACAGATGTAATCTATGTATGACCAATGACATTTGATCTGCAGAATAAACAGTTGGTTCTTCTTAATCTACTTTTTAGGTGAATTATGCAATAACGCTCTGAGTGTAATCACAAAATGGAAAAAACTTCTGAAGTCTTACCTGACTGACATTGATGAGCAGGTTTGTGTATGATGATCATTCTAAAAAATTGTGTACATTTCTTTGACTTGTAAACTTTTCTGGTTTTTTGTTTTTACTACTGAGCTTGGCATTTTGCAATGAATTCTTCCTCTTAAGCACTTTCTATGATCACTGGCTGTATATTAGTTCCAATTATACTCTCATCCTATGGAAATTCTTGATGCAAAAGGGAAGGATATTTTCAGACTCAATATCTATTAGTTCTCACATATTGCATTATGAATTTGCCTTTTTCTTTCAGCAAATTAGGCAGTACTGCCCAAATTATAGAAATATGTATTACATATACTTTTAGGTTTTTTTTTTAGTAATTCTGTTATCCTCCTCCAGTTGATTAAATTGTTTGCATTTTACCACGTTTACCTATGTGCCAATACAGGTATTTCACTGTTATTCTGTTTGAATTTTCATGTTCTCTATATTGTAATTTCCTTAGGATAGAACTTGATTTATAATCTTACATCATTCTCATATGTTGCAGCTGAATTAAATAGATGTGCTAACATGGGCATGTGATTGACTTGGTTCTATAATGTTATCGTATATTGTGCACCACGTTCCCTAGCTTTCGATGGTGTTCATATAGAGCTCATCATTCCGTAGCCAAATGGTAACAGTTTTTCTTGAATACTTTGTAGATCGAAGTGATACTAAAATTTGAAGAAATGTGCTTGGAATCTGCCAAGGAATTCTCACCATTGTTTGCAAAGGTATATACGTATTTATGTTTTCTGGTTATAATGTAGATGGGTACTATTGATATGCTTATCAGATGAGAATTAGGTGCTGCACTCTGCTTCAATGCACAATTTTTCTTAAGACGCAAGGTTCCCGGTGATGATATTGTGGTACCATCAGGCACAGTATACAAACACTCATGTTTGTTGCTTGCTCTTGCGTCATCAATGATGACTTTGTGGCAATTTAGTTTCTTCCATGGCATAAGGCTCCAGGGTAATTGCTGGCAAACAACGTAATAAATAGAAGGAACTTGGTTGATGTTCCCCCTTGATAATATATGTTTAATAGAGTGGGATGTTTTTTCATTGTAGAATGAAATGTAGGAGAAACCATACAATGCTCTTCAAAACTGCTGCAACTGATGCCTTGCTGGACAGCTCATGTAATGAATGAAAAAGTACCACCACTACTGACAAATTAAATTTTCAAACATGACATGTCAGTTTATGTTCATATTGAACATTGGTAGACAATGAGAAAATTTTGTAATCTGGCAGCTGGAGAGGCTAACTGTTTTGCAGCCAATTTGTGTCTTTTCCTGGGCGTTCTCTTTTTCACTTACTTTTTGAAAGTTGCAATGGTGGCCACTATATTTGGCTTATTTCTGGGAAATCTCCTAGCTCTTCTCTGGTTGGGCCAACTTAGGGTAAGGTAAGATATGAACCTTAAGGATCTATTCCTTCTTTCCATTTACCAACATTTTGGGGTAGCTATTATGAATGAAGTGGAGATGACTGAGGCAAGGAGGCAGGGTTTCAATGGTGGTGGAGACTAAGAGAAGAAATGCTGTCAATTCAAATCTCAGATAGAAAGGAGGTTGCTGTGCCTTTTCTATCTACTCAAAAGGGCTATTGATTTTCCTAGCTTTGCAGTTGTTTAACTTTGTAACTCGATCAGCTAAAGGGACTAGATTGCTTGGCCAAAATGGGTCCCGTTAATTGGGAAATAATGGAAACTGTTTGCATTCTTTGTTGGTTTTGCTTTTGTCCCACTCTGTGTTTTGCAGAAGGATGCTTCATTTTGTTCAAGTTTAAGGAGTATATGAGTTTGATTTTATTCTACTTTTCTGATTCACATCATTGTTATTTTCTTTTACAGATTCTATGGCATCTTTATGACAAAGATTTAATTCAAGAAGACGCTGTTCTAAAGTGGGACGATGAGAAAAAAGACGCTGATGATTATGATAAAGTTTTTGTTAAGCAGTCGGAAAAGTTCATTCAAGTAAGTAACTATTATTCATCATTGTTCTTTCTTTCTTCCAAAGTGAAGGAAAAAGGAAATCAGTTCTTGTTCTTGCACTGTGGCATCGGCTATACTCGAGAAATCGGAAAGTCATGATTCATGAATTATGCATCCCAAATGGATGGATAATTATCTTCGATTTCACTTGCTCTTGTCTCTGTATCTTAATAGTTGCACCTTCTATCTGTGTTTTATGGTTGCAGTGGTTGAGAGAGGCATCAGAAGAAGAAGACGAAGATGAAGATGCCAAAAATGATTCAGGAAGGAGTTAGTTTATAGGTCTAAATTGGTGGGGGTGGGATACGCTGTCATGGATATTGAACTAATGTATAGTCTTTCAGGGTTGTTGCATTGTAGAGTGGAGATAAGGGTTTTGTCCAAGGTCTTCGAATTTGAATGACCAGTCTATTCTGGGGATAGGGGCACCAAAAACTTGAACTTTTAATTTTTTTGACCTGTTTTTATGTAATGTAATCTTGAATGCTAATCAAAGGTTTGAGAAATATGTCTAGTTTATGCCACTTTTCCCCAACCTTCAAATTGATTTCTTTTTTTCCCAAGACATTCAGATTGGTTTTGTTTGCGTTGAGAAAATTCACCGCGGAAAATAGTTGTCTTTTTCTGGTGCTGGTTCAATTTATTGGCAGCTGAAAAGTAACCTTCAGGTACGGAGAATACTCCCCTAACAGGTGGAAAATGACTTCTTGGAATATATATACCCTCGTCATTTTTCTTTTTACGCTTCTCAGTTTATTTACCAAAAATATTTATGCTAAATATTTCTAGCCGTCCGTAGGGTTTAAGCTTTTGCCAAATTGTTCCTTGGGGTTAACTTTTCCCTACATGTATCATTGCGGTTTGTAACGAATTTCATTCTGATGTTAACTTCTTTGATGAAATTGTACACGTAGATAACGTCTTACACGTCGTACCCATTCAAAATCTGTCATGGTTGTTGACGATATAATTCCACATTGACAAAGTGAGACCCACGTGTCATATGGCATTCCAACAACCGCCTCTCTTCATCAGTGTTCCCAAATTCTCTCTCCACAATGGTAGATTTCATCCACACTCTCTCTGTGCCTCCTCTTTCTCGGGCTTTAGCAAGAAGCATTCTAGCTCTCTTAGGCCCATGATTCTCAAATTCAAGCTTAAATGCCACGAGCCAAATTTCTTCTTCAGAATTAGGAATGGCAGCATGAGCTTCTTGAAGGATTGCCCGCGCAGCAGGCACATCCCTAGCAAGCCACTTCTCTTTAGCACCCATAAGCCACGAAACTTCAGCCTGTGGCCGATAAGTAATAACTTTACGAAGTAAAGCATCAAGGGACTCCCTAGTCCCATGGCTCTTCTCAAGCTGTGCAGCTTTGAGCCATATGCTCTTTTTTGTCAAAAAGACACCGAGTGCATGAGCATAAATAGCTCCTGCCGTCTCGATTGAACTCCGTTTCTTATGCATCTGCCACCCAAGTCCTCTTCCTCCACCCCAATCCTAATTGTATTCGCAATAATGGCCTGACAAGTTGCAACCGACCGAGCGCGCGCTGCAGCCTCAGCCTCTTTCATCCAAGCCCCTTTCGCAATAATGGCACCGAATCTTGTTGAATTTGCGGGTTCGCACACTCAGTAGCCAACGGGTTCACAAATAAGGGTAGGGTTTGCCAGGGATTTGTGGGTTCGCACATTGGGTTTACGAAGAAAGAAGTGTTTCGGAAAGATATGGTTCGGGGAATGGTTAGGGTCTTTGGGGATTTTACACGTGGGCCTTTGATTTAATTAATTGTAATTAGTTTTTAATTAGATACCATTTTCACATGTAAAATGTTATCTACGTCTGCAAAATTCCGTTAAAGAAATTAACATAAGGATGAGGATGAAATTCAGTACAAACTGTAGGGACTGCGGGAGATATTTAGCTTTTTTTAAAAAAAAATTAATAATAATTAAAAAAAACTAGAACATGGCCTAATGTTTAATTTACTAAATTTTTCCCCCGTTTGTTTCGCCAATAATCAATCTTGAATTTAAAGAATTTTTCTTCCCCCCGGTTGTTGTGGTAACATTTGGTTTCGTACGAAGGATTTCCTTTACTCAAAAAAACTGAAAAAAAAAAGAAAAAAAGCCGTTGATCTAATAGGTATTAGCTCTCCAATTATACGGACGAGTGTCAGCATCTCAACCTGCTTACGAGGTTGCTAGACGCTAGTCTTTAGATTTGCAACCACGATTCAGAATTAACTACCAATGAGGAATTTGTTCCTTGAAGATTATCAAAATAAATTTGTTTATCGAAAAAAAAAAAATCAGAAGAGAGACGACATTTGTGTGTCAAAAATTTTAATATAATTTTACTTTTATTAAAACATATTAAAATTTTATTTTTATTTTTATCTTTTATTCATCAATTTTAATATATATTTTTTTAACATCAATATAAAATTGTATTAAAATTTTACATCCAAACACAAACTCGAGAGATTTAGAGAAAAAAACAAAAACAGCAAACAGAGACAGACATAGCAGATCCTCTCACTGTCAGTGACCAAATCATTGCTCGATCACAGTAGAAATTTAGAAAACCCCCCCTCCTACCGCCGGCGGATCCTCATTCAATGCACCCGCACCCCTCTCCGCTCGCCATCTGTCCGTCTATCCAATTTAAAAATTACTGGGCCGGCGGGCCCCGCTTTTTATATTTTTTTAGGATTACGATGAAATTGTGATTATTTAGGTAATATTAAAGTTGTATAAAAATATGTGTAGAAATTGTTAAAAGGATTAATGGTAAAAAAAATAATAAAATATTATATAAAAATACGTGTAATGTTGAATTATAAAAATAAAAATAAGATTCAAATCTTAAAAAGAAAAAAAAAAATAACGAAAAACGAACATGCCCCTCAGTCATCGCTCCGTAACGCTCTCTATAAATCTATAAAGCCCCTAACACAGCGGCCGCTCTGAGTCTCTAACCTTCTCTCTCTCTCTCTCCCCAGCTGCTCGCGTTGTTAATCGGCGATTATTAATTTATTTTAATTTTTATGTTAAGGACAAAAATTCGTCTAAGTTCTGATTCCTCTCGAACTTAGCGACTCGTTACAGCGCTCAGATCGGTACGAATTTCGGAACGCAATTTGTCACCTTGGGATCTTCGTCGTGATCTGTGACGACAGCTCTCATTCCCTTCATCCCCTCGAAGAGGTAGTTACACTTACAGAAGCTTGACATTCTCCTCACTGGACTCCGTGTCGGTGATAGAGTTCGGGTGCGAAAGTTTTCGGCGCTCTCTTTTGTGGGGTTTCTGATCCGAATGCGAGTATTCTTTACTGATCCTGACCTTAGTGCGTGACTGATCGGAGACGGGCGAAGAAGCTTCTTTCCGCGAGATGTCGGGTCCACTGGACCGGTTCGCCAGGCCTTGTGAGTGCCTGTTCAGTTTCCAAAAGTTATTTTTTCATCTGTTCTTTTTTTAGTGGTCTTGTATAGGGTCGTTGATCCTGTTCGGTATTGCTAAGTTTGGTGGGGTTCTAGGGTTTCACTTTCGCCTCCTGTTTTGTTGCTGACAAAACACATGAAAAACAAGAGAAAAGATAGAGAAACGATGATTCTAGTTCTATTTATCAAGAAATGGTTCGCAAATATTGGCGAGAATAAGGGAAAGAGTTATCTTTTCTTTTCAACGAGCATAAGAAAAAGAATACTTGGGCTTAGGTTAAGGTGAATGAATAATTTCTTTTATTGGCTTCTTTAATGGTAAAATTTGCCAGTATTTAGAACATCGTAAGAATTTTTATTATTTCTACTACGTATTTCTCAAGAAGCAAAGACAGGTGTTCCAAAGAAATTCTGCAATTTGTGTAGTAGTCGTCCATGAACTGGTTTAATAATTTATTTATTGGAGTTCATGTTTATGACTATGGCCACGGATCCGTGAATTGTTTGATATCTCTTTTATTTGGTTCACTTGTCTTTAAGTTCCACTGCTGCTGTTATATGTGATCTTTACCTCTTCTTAAAGACAATGGTCTTCAGTGTTTGTGTGATTATGCGTACTTACAGGTAGTTTTAATATATGTGTATTTACGTTGTTTTGGGTACGACTCTATATATCTTTAAAGTACAAACCTTTGGAAATACAGCATTTAAATTACCGAATTGTGCTGACAGAAAATTAGCTTCTTCAGATACCCTTTTCTATATTATAGTTTAGGTAGACTCCATGGGCTTTGAATTGGAGCCCTTTGATGATATTCTTTCTGATGTTGTCACAAAAAATTCTAATGAAGATGGGGAAGGTTCTCTTTGTCTTTCAGAAGTGCCAGCTCTTCTTGCTGTCAATATTAAGGATGCCGAGGAGAATTTTGGTAGTCGAGCTTGTGATTCAGTTGGCTTTTCAGCATGTTGGACATGTGATGCTGCAGAGCCTTGTGCTTGCCCTGATTCCCATCTCACCCAAGATACAGTAACCCGAAAGGAAGCTGCTGTCTCCAACAAGGATGGCGATATTCAGATTGATAATGGAAGGTCCGAAATAGAGGTGAAGATTTGTAATCTCACAAGTACTTTTTTATAAAAAAAGGAAAAAATGTTTTTTTTTTTCCTTGACACTAATTTAGTTGAGGTTGTGATTAGTTCCAGGAAGCCAATGTCTTTCCTGGCACGGAAGGCCTAGATTTTATGCCCGATGGCAATATTTCATCTGGTATGCTCCAAATAAGTTGCTGCTTTACACGTTCTTGCTCTATGTTGCGCTTTTAGGTTTTTATTTGTTTCTTATATTTCTAGGATTACATGCTGGCAAATTTAGACCCAAGCCCAAGATGAAAACAAGAAGAGAGAGACCAAGCATTGATATCTCTCACCCAGAAGTTGTGTCTACTATGCATTTGCAAGCCCCTGAGTTGGTTCCTTCTGGAGCTGGATTCATTGATGAGGGCTCAGTTCCTGCTTTGCCAGCTGACCTTACACAAGATTACTTCATGAGGTTTGATGGATTTATTACATCGGAACCAACCTCTGAAATTCCAATGGATGAGGAATTGAGAAATGTTGCAGAAACTTCTCACCCAGATGGTCCTGTTTTGGGGGATATTCTGCATTCAGAAGATGTTCCTGAAATCCCTGTGGAAGCGGTAATTCAGTGATGTCAGTTTGCTTTGAATTATTGTTTGACAGATAATGAAATATTTTGCTCAAATATTTTACTCTGGTCTTAGCATGTTTCTGGTCTAGGATGTGAAGGCTAGAAAAGGAGAAGATGAAAGTGGCAAATCATCAAGGCAGCTGAGGAAACGAGTGGCTTTTCAAATTATTGATGAGCTGCTTATTGAAGCTAATGAACATGGTGGCTTCTCTGCTGAACCTCCTTTCAGCAATTCCAATATGGATGAGGGTGAGGATGAAGAGGAAGACGAGGAATATAGAGCACAGAGTACGTCCCAGAATAAAAAAGGTCCAAGAAAGTCAAAGAAACCTGAGGCTGAACAAGGCAAACCTGTACGAAAGCGTAAAAAGGCCAACGAAGCAGCAGACCAGTCGACCCAGAAACCTCCCAAAAAATTTGATCATTCAACTCGTCAAAGCAGAAGACGTGGTAAATCTAGTTTCTAGCTCTTTAAGATTGTAAGACAATGACTTCGTATGCACATATTTGAATATAGAACGTAGTGTATATTATCAAAGTTTTAAATGGCTTCCTTTATAGTGGACAAGGCTTTACTTGAAACCCCAGAGGATGATATTGACCCTCAAAAGTTGCCTATCAAGGATCTCATTCTGCTTGCAGAGTACAAGGAGCGATTAGTGGTATATCTTCTGCACTGTCATTCTTGTGATGAGGCTGTTTCAAGAGAAGGTCTCTCTGTTTATGTTTTTCATTTGAAGCATTTCCCTTGCAATTTACTTTGTCTTTGCTGACAAATTGTTAATTTTTGTTGGTTGTTTACCAATTGTCCACCCGTGCAGAGCAAAGAGGCAGCAACATCAAAAACATCCTCAACCAATTTAAGGTATCTGAATTCTTAAATAGGAATTTTTTCTGACTTGACCTTAAGGTTGAGTAGCTACTTGTATTTTTATTTTTATTTTTGTTGTTGTCTCAGATGACATAGTGTCTGCATTCATAGACATCTATTTTTTTTTTTTCTTTTGATAAGTGCATTCAAAGACATCTAATAACCTTTGAGTTTTTCACGCATTTTCCTTTATTATGTGTCAGTATGCTGATCCTCCAAATAAAGTCTATCTGATGTATATTCCGTCATAAGCTTTCATATATTGTATGCGATTAAGATTTGGATATCCATTCAAGTAGTCCACTCAATGCTTCCATGATCACATTATTAATTCTCTTGAGGGAGGGAGAATGGAGTCATAGTGGGGCTAGGGGACTTTCTGACTTAGTCATGTGACTGTCAGATGCTGTTGTTTGGCATGAATTTTGACGTGTGGTATTTAATAAAATCTAGAACTTCAAGAAAACTGTTATTATAAGATATTTCTTCTGGCAAAAGAACCAGAAAAGCTGGTTGACTTGCTTGTTAGTGAGTAATTCTGTCTTATTAGAACTGGTGAAGTCCATTGAATTATGTCTCATTGGAACTGGATTTATGCAGTCCGTTGATGTACTTTTTCTGTTGCAATTCTTTTCTGCACAGGTCGCACAAGTCCTTCAACGAGGAATCATCTTATACAGGAGAGGAGACATTTGCTTCAGAACAAGGCAGAGGTTCTGATGATGATCAACCAAGCTACCCTCTCATTAATTACCAGTCTTTCATGGTCAAAACTCCCAGTACAAGATGGTCAAAACAAGACACGGAACTGTTCTATGAGGTATGCAGCTGCAGCATCTCATTCATTTGTTGTTTCCATTAAGAGCCATCTATCAATAAGGATCTCAAGATACAACAAAGTTTTAGGATTGCCATCGTTACGAAAGAAAATAAGGAGTCTGTTCCTTTTGTACTGTTAACACATCTTTTTATTAATAAATTTTAACTTACAAAAAAAAAAAGTAGAAGCAGTAGCTGTGGGATTTTTCTGCATACTCTGCAGTATAAACACCTTCCATGCTGAGATTTGTGTTGAAGATGGAGTGGTCGTGGAAAGGAAAATAAATAAATAAAGGAAACAGAAACGAATGTGGGTTGAAAATAAAACCTGAGATAGTGGTGGAGAGAGCCAAAGGGAGCGGTGTTTCTGATTTTATCAACTTCCTTGAGTTGGTTAGTATTGTGTACTTTATCACGGGCACATAACTTTTCCTTGGAATGAAGATATAATTGCAACAGTTTTCATTTTTTCTGAAAAAAGCCTGGCATATTGCAAATTTTTTGTTGCTAGTTATATGGCAATTCAACTAATGTCTGTTTTAATAATATGTGCTAAAGGCTGTTTCGCAGTTTGGGACAGATTTTGCCATGATACAACAACTTTTTCCAGGTCGAACCCGTCATCAAGTCAAGTTGAAATTTAAGAAGGAAGAGCATCAATATCCCTTGCGGCTTTCTGAAGCACTGACCAGTCGTGCCAAGGGTGAAGTCTTCTATCTCTGTTGGAAGCTTTGTGAAGCTAACTGTCATGGGAGTTAGTGATTGGAAACTTGCTGTAACAAAGTTAATTTCCTTTGCAGACCATTCCCATTTTCACATGGTGATTGAGCAGCTGCAACAAGCTTCTCGAGCAGAACAAAACTCTAACATAGATGATATGGCTGGCGTGACTGGTGAGGAGGAGGTGGAGGAAGTGACAGCTCAAACTAAGGTGTGGTTTTTGGTGTTTTCTTCTAAGTTCTGCTAAGATAATAACTTGCTTTGTGAGAGACCAGGTGCTACTGCCTCATATAGAAACTTCTAAAGAAAGTATGGTTAGAGAATACATCTTTATGAAGCTTTGAGAGGCCTGGTCTCAAGGCCATGTAACCATGACATCATCAGGCTTACAAGGCATCTCATCATTTCACTTAGCTAGTTATTTTTATGTTTAAAGCTTTTGGGTCTTTGGTTATGCCATGCGACTCTTGATTCTAATCTGTAGATTGATTCATACCACTGGAATTCATAATGGGTACACAGGAGGAAGTGGCAAAACCTGAGCAGGATCAGGAGGTAGTTGTTAAGGATCAGGAGGAGGTAGATTTTGTGGACGTTCATAGTCCAGTGAAATCTGATGCAAGTGAAGGTGACGTCTATGACTGGAGTCAGTACAAAAGCGATTATTAGTAAAATGATTGTATTTCTTATTGGCTCTTGATGGGTCTATTATCTATTTGTATCTTGTGCTCAGTCCCCTTTTTCCACCTAATGTTTCTTATGCTCGTTGAAAAGAAAAGATAACTCTTTCCCTTATTCTTGCCAATATTTGTGAACCACTTCTTGATCCTCAATTCATAAGAAACACTAACTTATACTGTTGTACTTACTAGACAAGTCATGATCCTCAATTCTGCCTGCCTTCATTATTTTGAATGTGATGCACTGTCAAGTATACATTACCTTATCTTGCATTCGCATTCGCATTGGCCGAAGTTGTATGTTGTCAAGAGGTGCAATTAGTGACATTAATAAATTATGCGATTCTTAAGACCTTTTAACTTTTTGAATCTCATTGATACTGCTCCTTGATTCTCAGACTACAGCAAAAAGTTACGAGCTGTAGTCCTAGGTTGATGATTGATCATGGTCTTTTTGTCATAGATCATTTGGGGAGTATGAGATCCGTCCCGCATTGGTAGTATATGATATCAATGTGGGGTTTGGCTCTCTGCTCCTCCGAGCTAGCTTTTGGGGGTGAATTCTCTTAATGCATATAACTTTTTTGTTGAGGGGTATCCTTTGGCTGGATAATTTCTTTATCTTATATCTGTTGTTCTCTTGTGACAGAGGGTAATTGCTTGTGATGTTAAGGAAAGTGAAAAGAGGTCGTATTCTTTGGCTTGGATAATCTCTTATCTTTTATCTGATTTTTTTTCTAGTGACAGAGGTGTAATTGCTTGTGATATTAAGGAATGCATGTGTTGAAGGCCCAGATGCTCCATATGCTGGTTCATGTTCCTCACATTCTGACAACTTTAATTTCATTTGAAGCCATCTCATTTCTTTAATTGTTGCCGTATGCATACATGCATATATGTATCTGTCTGTGTGTGTGTGTGTGTGTGTCTATGTATATATAGTTATGCATAGCTTATTTGTTTCATGAAGTATGTTGTTTTTAGCAAATTTGATAGTATACTTGTCGTTACAGAAAGTGCCTCATTCAAATATTCCAATGACACCATATGAGTGAGCTACCTGGTGGCCAGTAACAAGTCCTTGTGTTGGTTTTTTGTTAGCAAAAGGTTTCATTATCAACAAATACACGAAAGAAATAATAGCAAAGTGATGTTGGACTAATGGCGCTGAGGAAACATCATTAACTTTCCTTGCTGGTTTGTGTAACCCTTTGATGAAAAGGAAAAGGGGAGAAAAAATATATATAAAATACACAGTAATTATACAGTTATACTGAATTCATTTCAGTGATTTCAGTTGCAGATTAAATTTGTAGCGCTATTTTTTTTTTTATTCAACATTTTCACAGTAGTTATGTGGATTGAAAGCTTCATCACATTGCCATGAAATGAATGTGCAGTTTCTGAGGGAGTGTCTCCTTCAGGTAGTCCAAAACTTGATTGGCCGAAAGATGAATGTGCTTTCTTTCCTTTACGTGTCCCCTATTTGAATGGCACAAAATTTTTATAATTTTTTTTTGTTGGCAATCACTTTTTCATCTACTTTAAACTTTTTTTACAAATTCCATCAATATTTTTACAAACTCCTTAACATTTTTTTTTACCAACTCTTAACAATTTTTTTACCAATCTCAAAAGAATTTACATTACCTCCAATAAAAAAATTAACAAATTTTTTTTTGTTTATCCGAACACAGGACTTAGTTTTAGGTAAATATTAATTAGCCTATCCTAATGAACACTCTTTACAGTCGCACCCATTGTGATCGATAACAAAAACTCTTGACAATTGCTTATAATAAATACTATGCGCAAATGGCGAGGGCAATTGTGTCGCTTTGCTGCCTGAAATGGGCCTCGCGCCCAATAGGTCTCTGTTGCTGGCCCTCTAAGCCTTTTTTCCTTTGTAGTACGCTACAAGTGTATTATTCTCCGATTGCAATAAAATGTTGGATTGCCTTAAAAAAACAAAAAGTATAAAATTGACTGATATGTTTAAGATCCTTGATTAGTTTTATAGGGAATGAGTAACATATATATCCATGTTTAATTATTGATAATATTTTCCTTCAGTAAATAACCAAAATTTGCACGACTCAAAAGTTATATGTGTGATGCAGTTTGTTCTAGTAGATGCACTGTGTTTTTTGTTTATAAAAATCTTGGTTGCAGAACTTCTATATTGGTCCCATTTTTCTTTATGTTTACTTGTATAGTGGGATCACATTCTTTACCCTTTAAATACGGGGAAACTTCACTCTATGCACGTAAAAGTGGTTATGGGATGGAAGTGGGATTCTGTAGCCATTTAGAAACGCAAAGGGCTAAAGGAGAGGCAAAATATGAAATGTGAAAGTCTTGACGAGCCAAAGTTAACTGATTATATAAACATAATCTCTTGTAAAAGGAAACAGAGGGGACGTAGCTCATATGGTAGAGCGCTCGCTTCGCATGCGAGAGGCACGGGGTTCGATTCCCCGCGTCTCCATCCATCTTTCGTGTCAATTAAAAATTTTACGCACTGTTTGCGTAACTCGCCCAACCCAAACTTAGCTGACTCGAGGACCTTTTTGCCCTTTCTAGAACTCAGACCAAATAATACTTTTTGATCATAGGCATTCGGCATTCTAACATTGGCTTATAAGAATCGCTCCTTTTTTCTTTTTTTTTCTCTCTCGTTTAGGCAACAGTGTAATTAATATAACAAGAACAGTACAAGTGTTCACTACATTCGGGTCTCCAAAGGCCGGTTACAATTAACGGCAGACAAGTTAAATTTTTCTGTTTTTAAAGTGTTAGAGCACTCTCCTGTCAAAGGATAGGCCCTTAAGGCCCTTTTGACAGGTGTGTAAATTCACTGCTGATTCTCTCTTCCCTGTATCTCTTTGTGCTGCTCTAGTCTCCTTTCTCCTATTCCCCAAGTTACTTGCAGGAAAAAAAAAAAAAAAGGCCACATCGGCACAAATTCCAATAGGCCACAGCCCAACTGGTTACAAAGGGCCTCATACTGCATAGCGAAGGGGAGAGGGGCAGATTAAAAACAGTGTTTTATTACCTGCTTAATGTATTGTAAGAAACTTCCCGTTTCTCATTGCACAAGGAAGTTTTCTACTCGATTGTTGTCCCATCAGACAAAAACATAAAACAGAATGCTCTTGAATAGCCAGTCAATGTCCGATACCCACATAATGCACACAAAGTGATAACTGCGACCAGAATGCAAAGTCTACTTTGAATAGACAGCACTGATGTATAGCAGTAGACATGTTCCAACTTGGCAAACATAATAGCAAAGGTTCAGCTTGACACCGACTTTATCGAGTTTTATGTACACATGAACAGACTTGTATTACTAGAAATGGATTAGAGCTGTTGCCTAAAATATGCAATTCTCTGACAATGACACTACTCACACCCACCACTGGCAGGCTCAATTGAACTCAAAAGGCCATTTCCTCGCAGTTGCATGCAATGCTCTTCTGCATCAACTTGAGCACAGATGATTACCACGGCCATGCCATTATGATGTGCCTCTTGCATGATGTTAACTGCATTGTCAAGGGTCATTCCAGGGATCACCTTCATTAATACTTGGACAACATACTCCCGCTTGTTGAAGTTGTCATTGTGCAGAAGAACACGGTAAGGTGGGGCCATTTTCTTCAATTTTCTGAAAGTCAAAGCAGTGAACATAGTTGAATCTTCTCTCATCCTCTGAAGAAAAGCATTATCATCTCTATCTAAGCCCGAACTCTGCTTGAGCTTAAATGATGTCAAACATACATAGTTAATGTAAAACCCATAAGGTACAACCAGAAAAGAAAGGGAAAAAAACACCTGCAAGGAATGTTAATTCGACCATTTGACTCATCTGAAACCAATTTTTTATATACTACATTACTCGATACATGCAACAATTAACCATTTGAAATTATGGTTTATCACTTTGCGATAATGAATAGACTAGTTATTCAACCCAAAGTTGAGATATTTCATAATTTACTCAATTAGACAGTCAGTGGGGAATTTCCACAGTTCCCTTCTTAGTACTACAATTACTAAAATGATTATGGTATGCTCTGGGCTCCACCTCTTAATTTAGAGAACTGGTAATTAACTTAACATGACAACTGCAATGAGTCAAAGGAAGAACAGAGAACAAGTGACACAAGTTGAGCCCATAAGACAAGCTGCTGACTTGCAAACAAGGTAGTAAAAATATGGGGTGAAGCTAGGATTTTCAGACTCAAGTTTTACATGTCAGATGGGTGTTCGACAAAACAAATCACTAGTTCATGTTGTCTTCAATCAATTTTGAAAAGCAAAAACAACCAATTTTTGAGGTGATTTAAATATATGCAATTTCCCTCTCTCTCACACACAGAGACAGAGATATATAAGAAGTCTAAACAAGGACTAATACCATAAAAGGGATGAGACTATATGTATAACCAAGATTAATTTAGATATCGTAAAGAGAATACTTTAACCATCACGAAGGATGGACTTCTACATGATACAGAAAGTGATGCAAACAAGAAAGAAATGTTTTTTTTTTTCTTTAAAAAAAAAAAAAACTTACATGTTAGTTTAGGTGGTAACTAGAAGAAGAGAAGAGAAGAAAACCAAAATAATTGGTAAATAGAGAAACACAAAGATCTAAAGTATTGAAGGTCTAACAATACCTTAGGAAAATACAGGTCTTAAGTTATGCAGTATACACTCTAATGTTTGAAGGAAGAAGGTTTAGAAAAGTGCACATTTCTCGGGAAAGCTATTGACATCTAGGAGGGTGTCTTGATAAAACTGACATCTACCAAGATTAATTTGGCCAGGAACTTTTATTTTGTATGCTTTGAGTGAGTTTAGTACAGCTTTTGTACTGTTCTCTCTCTCTTTCTCTTTCTTTTTTCTAATAAAGTTAGCAGCTTATTCATCAAAAAAAAAATCTATTGAACACAAAAATCATGTTTAAATGCTGTGCTATATTGCATAAGTCATTGTACTTATATTTTAAATAAGATGCCCCAACTTTGCCAAAAGGCAAACATATGGCAGAGATCAAATATTGGCCAATTATACGTTACCTCCCAATGGTTAAAGGGATATACAAATTACTGCTCCAGATTCTGGACTGTGACTAAACCTCTGTGTGGTTGAAAAATTAAAATCATCATACTTCCTGTCGGTATCAATGAATTCCCTCATATGATGAGAATGCTCGGCTTGAGCTTGAAGAATTCAGCCCTCAATAGATGAGTATTGAAACTAAGCTTTAGACCTGAAAATATACCTAGATGAGTTTTTTCCATATCTAAGGAAAAAAATGTTATATTGCTTCTTTCATGAAGCTTTAAACTGCACCTAGAGCAAACTAATGGCTAAATTTTGTGGTTTGAGGCAACACATGCATGACTCATTGAAGAGTCTATTACTTATAACGGAAACTGTTGTGATAACGTTTTACTTCCCATGAAAGAACAAGAAGGAATACATACAGGTAAAATAATCCCAAAACTGACACAGAGAGTACTCAAAGCCTAGAAAAGGGAATCTGCCTCTTCATTAAATGACAAAGGGATTCAACACAGAATCACCTGAAAACTGAACACAGAGTACTGAGTCTGCCTCTTTATTAGATGACAAAGGGATTCAACAGAAAATTATCCAAAAGTTTACAATAAAATCCTTCACGCAGGGGTCCATATTAGCAACAACCACTTGAGACAATGCTCCAGCAACTCATCACCTTCATTGAGGCTCTTCCAACATGTTGCAAAACAGCCCTCAGCTTTTTTCAATCACTAGAGAGAGCTACAAATTTTACCCTAGAAGGTCTAACAGCCAAGTTCCAAGGCAATTCTATCAGCAGAATATAATGAACCAAAATGTTTTCAACCTGGGCTGTTAATGGTAATCTTCCCATATTGAAGATAGATGACATTGCCATTTAACTTGATCATATACAGGCCAGGGTGATTAAAGAACAGGACTCTTACCTCTGACACATAAACGAATACGAAAACCACAGCTTCACCAGTCTATAAAGATGCAAAAACTTGGAACACCCATGATAAACAATGGTTTCAACATAAAACACTATACACCATCTTAAAATTTATCCAAGATTACGTGTATCAAATACCTATCCTCAAAACTTTTTCCATACATGAATCCTGACATGATCCAGATTCAAGCAATCTTGTCATAGCTGTTGTTCAAGGCCATCTTTTGTACTAAGAAAAAATGTCATTTAGGATAAACAGAGTTTGAAGGGCTTTGAAACAAGGGCACTGCACTTTTCCAACCTTTTCCCGACTTGCGACGCTGTGTGGTGGTTGGTTACTTCTTTCTATTAGTCTGTTGGTCTCACTCAACTTTCCATGTTGGAGCCAAAAACAAGTGAGGAATTCAATCAGATTGCAAATGACTAGGCATCTAGCACATGTGCCTAACAATTTGATTCTTTTAGGATCTCCACTAGATGCTCTGTTCATGGCAAGCTGTGGATGAGAACATTGGTTTAAAGGTGCACTAAACCAGATATATTTTGGAAGGAGCGCGGCACCATAGTAAAGAGCTTCCAAGCACATTTTTGGTCATATATTACCAATCTACTATTATGCCATTAACGTTAGTAACATGTATAAAATGTTCGAATGAACTCCTTAACGTCTACATTTGGATGAAAGTTGCTTTTTCCTCATATAGCGGCTTTGGGGACGACCAACTGCCAATAATCCTGTCAATAGCATGTGATTCTGATTGGTCTTCTATGTGCAATAGGGTAGCGCGTCTTGATCACTTGTTATCTTCATTGCTTGCTTGATAGAGGATTGTGGTCTTTTGCTTTGCTAGTGTGTGGGTTTCAATAAGCAATGCCTCAGAAAGGAGTTGATGTATTTTGCAGTCGGAAAATTTAATTTGGACGATAGAGGAACTATTCTACTTGGAAAGGCAGCTCTCCTTTGCCTTACATGGAAGACTGGAGAGAGGCAAATAGGTGAACATTCATTGTCTGGGTTACTAAGGTTAACGTCAAATGGCCATTCTTACGGACCTAGTATGAGTGGTATATTCCTTTTGGCAATGCTTCCATGCCCTTCATAAATTGTAAAGAATTCTCTAATCGCACATCGTAATTCTTTAGGTGATCCTTTTGCATACACACACTGTGCATCAGGCCTTTCCCCAACCCAATAGAATCTAGATTTTACTTGGAAGGAAAAGTAGAAAAGGAAGAGAATGAAGAAACCAACCAATTGAGGAATAAATGCAGGGCCGCCATCTCATACGAGTGGCTCTGGGCATTTGGTGTTGCACGGAAGAGGCAATGAATAAAAGTGATAGCAATCACTATGGTGTCATTGCAGTGGACAGTAGTCTCTTGATCCCACAGTAGCCCCTAAACAGAGTTTTTTGAGAAGTACAAACAAGTTCCATTTGGTAAACAGGAAGAAATGGGTCAAATGTGAAGCTATGGACTGCAACTGTGAAATGGGTCAAATGTGAAGCTATGGACTGCAACTGTGTTTAGTGATAAGGAGCTCTGAGGACAAAACTATGTTCAGACGATAGAGAGGGACAAAAAAAAAAAAAAAAAAGCAACAATTAACCAAAAGGAATGACTTCCACATGAAGCTAGCTGGTAAAAGTGATCTGGACAGGCATCCTTAATAAGCTATTCACATAATTCCCTTGAATCCAGGTGATTTTTTTCTTTATAAGGTTTAAATTGATATTACTCACAGAAAAATTCAGATGGGGCAGGCTTTCCTTTGTTGCTTTCAGTTTGAAGCATCCCATGGTGTTTCCAAGGTTTGAGATGAAAGTGTGTGGGTTGACATTTCAGCCTCCATCTCGAACATGCGCAACCACACAGAAAAAAGAAACGGGAAACATAATCATTTTTGCCACTAGGCATGATTCCTATTCATAATCTATTTCTCAAAAGAGAAAAAAAAAAAAAAAAACCCAATCACATGATTCGATTTTTCAAGCATCATGAAACCAAAGAACTTATTCAATTTGATTTTAAACCAATCCTTTGGACTAGTTTTGGTTTGTATCCATATTGTTTAAATAATTGATAATTAACTTCTAGCCTTATTAAGGAAAAATGTTATAGGAACTTAGAAAACAGAACCTCAAATTGTTACCACTTCTATGTTTCACAAAAAAAATTGAAGAAAAAAAAAATCAAACACATGTTATACTCTCCACAACTAGCCCAGTTCCATGATTTGCCACATACCACCTAAGCCATAACAGTTACTTTCTGTATAAAAATGACACTAAACAACTAAAAATTCTATACGCAAACTACCATCATGAAATGAATTTCATGCTCTTATATGTTCGAGTGTATGTGAGTATAGTCTATACCTCAAATCAAACTCGGATTCCCGGCCAGGCATTGTCTTCTCAATTGTGGGCTTCTCCAATAACCCGCCACCTTTCCCAAGCGCAGCGGCCGATACGGTCATCAAACTGGTCCGGTTTGTGCATTGCTTATGAACAGAGTACTTATCTCCTGCGACACAACTGGTACTAATCAATAACTCTATACACACAAAACAAAAATGAACGTCAAAAAAATGAAATTTCCATTATGAATTTATAATCTAAGAAATTACCCAATTTCTACATGGGCTCCATAAATCAGCACATGTATTTACTCAAGCTAAGAAGAATAGAAAAATGCAATTACCGATTCTTCGTTTACCAATCAAATTGAACCAAATATTGAACGAGAGCTACACAGAGAGAGAGAGAGAGAGTCAGAAATACCTGGTTTCGTAGGGTTGAAAACGTGGTTGGGTGAAAGAGGGACTCGACCGCATATTGCAGTTTCCATGGCCTCTCTCTCTCTCTCTCTCTCTCTCACAGTTCCACCACTACCTCCTCCTACTAGTCTTTGCTATTCTGATTTCTTGTTGTTTTCTCACAGATTTAGTTGTATTTTCTAATCAAAGGAATGGAACACAAGAATTTTTTTTTAAAATTGTGGTGGGGAAATTACTTGGGGGGGAGAGGGGCGAGGACTGTACGCACAAAGGACCAAACTTGGCTCTACGTCGCTAGCTTGTTGCCACGTCGCGTAATCAGGAGGAGCGTCCGTTTCAGGTTCTTGAATGGTACGCCGTGTGACTGTGATCGATTGAATTATTCTTATCCAGATATTCGAGCTCGGGGCCCATTTGGAGATCTTTATTTCGAGCCCTCTCTTCAAACACCCCTGTTTTTTGTTCCTAATAGCGATCTGTCGGTCAACTGTAGTGGCAAGCTTTAGTTCGGAGACAGACTCTCTTAATGCACCGCTAAATTTGGAAGTCTCCATGCAACTATAAACCATGTCAAGTTGACAACCTTAGGTGGGAAATATCTGATTTTTTAAAAATAATGATAAATAATTCATCTGGTTCTCTTGATTCGACATATATACAATGTGTGATTACGTAAGAGTAAATTGCTCAATAAGGTGACTATTGTCTTGTGTCCATTATAGATTTTGTAATTTCAATCTTATGTTAAAATCGGTCCATCAATATCAATGAGAAATAGATCACTTGAAATAATTTTATGGTCATGTTTTAACATGGTGAACAAATTGTCTAACACATAAGTAGTTTATATATGCAATTTGCCACATACAAAGACAAAGTAGTTTCTTCTTACACGACACATAGGGTAGTTTAGATGCACATTGCAAATGATATCCGAATGAAGGTGAAAATACATGGTTTTATCAATCAAGAGGAGGAAAAAAAACCCTCTTATGTGTCTATATTTTGTTCCTTAATCTTGTTTTGTTTTTTTCTTGAGTAAAACGTAATAAACTTCTATGAACTTTTACCCTAGTCTCAAATACCTCTTAAATGTTGTAAGTTTGGGGGTATGTTTGATACTAGGGCGGTTGTTTGGTGGGTTTATTGTTTGATAACTTATAGTACTTAAAAGTTACATGTGACGAAATCCCATATGACCTAACAACCCCGTGTGGTCTAGAAGCAACTCGCAACAGAAAGATAGACTTGGAGGGTGAGGTCAGGACGAGTTGTAGTTTTGTGGTGTATTTGATATTGAGGAAGTAGTTGGTGAAGATTTACTGTAATTTATTATTATTTTTTTTTTAGAAAAGAAAAACCTTTTGTACTTTTTATTTTTATTTTTTATGGTTCATAGTTGTTGGAAGGCTATTCCTTTCATGACGCAACAACCAACACGATTGAGATCTCCAAAAGACTTCTCAACTATAATCTGACGAGATGCTAAGATTGGTACTTTCAAAGTAGCCTCAAACTCAAGTCTCAAGATTATCAAATTTGGAAGAAAAAGAAGAAAATGCCACCAGATTTTGAGAAATCAGCGTACAGCATCTCAATCAGGTCGACGAGGTTGATATGTGAACTGCTTCAAAACTAGCATAGAATATGCTAAATCATGGCGATTGATGGTAAGATACAAAAAGTTTCCCAATAACTCTTATATGCTTCAGATTCAGAGAAGAGAACCAATGGAATGATCAAATTTAATTACTTTGCTCTACTGTTGTATTTACAGGCCGAGTAAGAAGAAACCAAAGACATATTCGTTTGTAAAAGTATTCAAGAATATAATAGGATTCACAAAATTTACAAAAACGAACGTTCAAAATTTTAAAAATTCTTATATAAACAACAATAGCTTTTATATAATCTCTAATAACTTTTCACACAAATTTCAATAACTTTTCAAAAAAAATTATAACAAATATTCTCTCTTCGAACTTTTTTACCTAACTCTAATATTTTTTTTATTAAACAATTACATCAAATCATCTTTCTCTCCACTTTTACAATGTTTTCCCTATTTTGTAATTTTAAATTTTTTTTAAAATAACAAAAAAGACTTCGCAATCTCTCTCTCTATTAAATTATCCACCTCAATCAAAATAAACATAAAAAATTCAATATAATAATTTCTTTCTTAGCTTTTTCACTACCGATAAAACTCTAAACACTTTCAACATCTACCCAAACATACTAAATTTTCCAACATTCACCCAAACATACTAAATTTTCACTACTTTTTACAATCTCCCTAAATTTTTATTCCACGTTCAAATTTTTATAAAAATGTTGTAAAATTTTCAAACGGCAAACATAAGTTTTTGAATTGTTGATGGAGAAGAAATTTGAGATCAGTAAATGGTTTGCAAATAACTGCTGGCCAAGTTTATAACATCAACATTAAATAAGAGGGAAACAAACACCTTTCCTTGAAACCTAGTAAACAGAGAATAGAAGACTTTAGATTGATAAAACCTCGAGCTAGTAGGAACTGATTGAATTTTTTTTTTAAAAAAATCACTGTTGAGAGCCTTCTTTCAAATCATATTAACTTATTTAACTTCGAAACTTGTCATCTTACTTAGTATGAAATCAGACAGAAGTCGTTTACTAACCTATTAGTTTTCGGTGGGTCAAATCAAATCATATTAACTTATTTAACTTGGAAACTTGTAATCTTAATTAGTATGAAATCAGAAAGAAGTCGTTCTTAACCTATTAATTTCTAGTGGGGTCAAATACTGAGTTAGCTCCTAATGAGTGACTACTGGGAAAGATATCTGGTTGGATAAGGTGAATACCTTGGGCATCCCCAAATTTTTTTTTTTAATAATTTTTGTAAGTTAATTTTGTTTAAATGATCTTTCATTATATTAAAATGATGTGGCCTAGTTTTTGCCACATGTCACGCTTAATTACGCGGGTTACCTTGTAATTTTTTTTTTCATAAATTTTGAGGACTGTGTTTGATCAAACAGAAAACTAGAAAGACAAGAAAAGAAAAAAAAAGATCAAAATTCAGGGATGAATTGAAATTTGAAAAGGAAATAAAAGTCGTCCACGTAGAAATCCTCCACTCACCTGTGGCGCTAAATGGAAATAAAATATTCTAATTTCAGACATGAGGCATGTAGCGGTCGTTGGCGGTCAGTCACATACTATATGTTACCTGGATAGAAGTCCTCCACTCAACTGTGGCGCTGAACAAGGTACTTGAGTTCCGTCACTTCAGCGCCACCGGCAGCCTCAAACGCAAACATCTCGAGAATGGGTTGCGAGGTCTCTTCCTGGCTTCGCTCGCTCGCGCCCGTGGCCACAACCGTTCCAAGCTCTTCCTCACCAAAACGCGGCCCCCTGTTGTTCGCATTCTGGAAGCCCACCATCTCTTGCTACACGTCCGGTTCCACAGATTCTTCTCAATCGTCTTCCTTATCTACCCCCTCGTACAGCCGTCGATGGTACAACCCCCTCGGACGGCGACCGTTGGATCAGGATCCGGATATTGTACGCCACTGGGTCGAAGTCGATCAACCCCTTGCCTCTCCAGGTGCATATATTAAATTCTCATTGTAATATATATTTTTTTCACATGACCGAGATTACATAAATAAGCTGGTGAAATTTAGTTTTCATTAGCTTACCGTTTGCTTGCGGAGAAAACGGAGGGAAAAGAAAGGTAAAAGCAGGACGAAGTCCTGCAGTTTATCTTCATTTGGTTCTCCAGTAACTGATATACTAGTCCAGAGCAGTGTTAAGCCTGGAGTAAGAGTTTTGTTCTCTTCGGTCCCATGGGCCATGAGTAACAATCCCACATTTTCTCAGCAACCGAACGAACAACTTGCGTTAGAATACTTGATTAAGTTCTAGCTTAGCTGTTTGCTTGAGCCTTACAGAATTTTACTGTTTTAAGCATGCAATTACAAGTTTGATTACACAGTAAAACTATAACAAATAATTGAGCAGTGAATACACTTCTTGTGGTTTATGGGTTGTGTACGTGCCAGAAAGATTTACAGTTGCGTCGTATAACATATTGGGAGACAGAAATGCTTCGAAACACAGAGACCTCTACTTGAATATACCCTCTTTTTACTTGAAATGGGAGCGCCGTAAGAAGGTTATATGCAAAGAACTCATGGGATGGAGCCCTGATATAATCTGTTTGCAAGTAAGGCTCATTGTTATTACATTTTGTTCATTCGTTTTTTCTCCCTTTTTTTTTGGTCCTATTTTCAATCATGTGATTTATGGACTTAGAGTCTCTGGAAAAAAACTTATGGTGGGTGGTGTGATTTTGTTAGGAAGTCGACAATTATGATGATCTATCAGACATTTTGGTGAAAGCAGGATATGCTGGGTTATATAAGGTCAATTTTTAACTTTCAGTCTGCTTTGTCATGAAGTTAGCATTTTTAGAGATATGCAATTCTACATGAGCTTCATTTCTACCGTTTAAAATCAGTTGGGATTTGAAACTTGTTCTCCCAAAGAACTTTCAAACATTTTCTACCTTCCAAAAGGTTTTGCAGTATGCTTGATCTAACAAATGAACCATCTATGGTGGTCTTCCACTTGATAACTAGACAGTTTCTTATTTGGAACCTGGCAACCTGTGCAAATGGAGAAAAAAGATGTCTTCACATCAAGTCTCTGAGTACATATGCGGTGTTGTTCTTGGTGAAACTTGAAAATTTGAAGTAAGTTGTTTGAAATTG
The DNA here is from genome assembly GCA_003952965.2 of Morella rubra. NCBI lineage: Eukaryota > Viridiplantae > Streptophyta > Magnoliopsida > Fagales > Myricaceae > Morella > Morella rubra. The sequence goes on from CM025853.1 coordinate 10,300,102, forward strand.
TAGAGACGCACTGGAGATGCTGTTGATGGCTGTGCTATGTTTTGGAAAGCAAATGAGTAAGTAGTTTTTTGGTGTGTTCCATGTTATTGTGTCTGATACTGGTTATATTGTAATAAAGGAACGACATTTGACTTCATTCTATCAGGTTCCGGTTATTAGAGGCAGAGAGTATTGAATTCAAGGGGTTTGGTCTTCGCGATAATGTTGCTCAGCTTTCCGCTTTTGAGGTACCAATTCTTGGCGTCTGTTGCTATATTCTTAAATGGTTCTTGATGCTTTGGAGTCTAACTTTGTCCTGATACAGGCAGATGTGTAAAGGTGAATCAAGGAGAATACTGATTGGTAACATCCACGTGCTTTATAACCCAAGCCGAGGGGATGTTAAATTAGGTCAAGTAAGTTCTTTTAGCTTGATGTTTTATTAACTATGCATATCTCTTGGATAATAAGTTTTCTTTTGGTCCCGGGTTTAAAGAGGGCGACTTAGATATTTCTCCAACAATCTTTCGTCGGATATGATATTATCCAATTTATCTCATAGCACCTTCACAGTTCATGAAGCTGATTTTAGAATTTGACCATATCAAAAAAAGTTGACGACCCCAAAATGAAATTTTTTTTTAGAGAAAAAATAAAAGGAAAGAGGAACACAAAAGAAAAGAAAAAAAGATTGTTGATTAGTAAGTGAGATAGTTATTCTCAATATTTGCAATGCTGAGTGTGTTAGTTGCCTTTGTACTCCCCTGTTCTAAGCAACTGTATCTGTCAAATTTTTACTGTCAGAAGCTCAGTTGAAGAACCTGCAAATGATAGATTTATTAATGCTTCATAAAATGACTTTTGGCTTAACCAGTTGTGTATATGAAACAGGGGAAATTTCAAGATCACCACTATTGGTTTTGTCCATGTAACACTTGCATCCTAAGTTTCTGATTCTGATTATTAACTCGCTGAATTTTCCCTTGTTACAAATAGGTACTTCCATCCAGGTTTTGCTGATCCTCTACTAGAACTGATATAAAATGCTGGCACTATCCTTCAGACAAAGAAAATTGCTGACAAGAAAAAAGTCAAGGGAGGGGGGTGGGGGTGAGAGAGAGAGAGAGAGAGAGAGAGAGAGGAGGGAGGCTTGGCAACCCCTCTGGGACATGGAGGTGAAGCTGCTTCCTCCTCCAACCTGTCATACCTAAGAAATGGCCACCCTCTTACTAATGTGTGGCCAACAACTCCCTTTACGAGTGGGCAAACCTATGAGGTGGACTGTGCCCTTTCTCCCTCCTCTTGTGCTTGAGAGGGCAGCTTGAGGGGTAGAGACTGCCTCCTACTCAACCCCCTCATGCTGAAGGGGTGGCGGCCGAGGACGGCATGAGGCACGGAGGCTCCCTCCTTCACTCCCTCGTGACTAATTGACTAATCATAAATTCAATTAGAAAATGTTGGAAGGACCTATTTGTCACAAGGGCAATTCAGATTTTTTTCCCGTCAAATCAGAAATAAAGCAATCAATTTGTCACGAGAGCAGAACAGCGAGTAGTAACTTGGCAATTTCCCTAATTAAAGAATGAAAAATCTGGTCTGCATGTTTAGATTTTTCTTTTTCTTTTTTTATAAAGAAACTATTTATAAGGATTTTCAATGCTCATTACCATTTTGCTGATGTCCTTTGCTATCAACTAACTTAACTTTTCAGATACGCTCTTTCTTGTCAAGGGCCCGGATGCTCTCAGCTAAATGGGCTAATGCCCCTGTTGTGCTTGCTGGGGATTTCAATAGCACTCCGCAGGTGTGGTATTTCACATGATACCTGTATGGAGTTTTATTACTTGCACTAATGATTTCTAATTCTTCTTCTTCTCATTGACAGAGTGCAATATACAAGTTCCTGTCATCGTCCCAGGTGAATTGCTTTTTAAGCTATTGACCTCCTTGACTATCTTGGTTATAGAATCTTTTTCTCTGGAGAAACGCTACCAACTGTAGTCGTTTCAAGAAATGAAAGTACACCCTTTTTGGCTGAGGTGCTTGATTGAAATTGATTCTGTTTCTCTTTCGTAGCTGAATATCTTATCGTATGATAGAGGAGAACTATCTGGCCAGAGAAGTTGTCATCCTGCTCAAGTTCTGAGTGTCCAGAGAGCAATGAAGAGTCCATTTCATTTGATGAACGGGTAATTCTTTCTTTATTTTTTGTCCTTGGATAAGTAATAGGTAATCTATTTCTTGTTTGTGGTAGTTACGTATTAGTTTTCTCCTGCACTGATTTATGTAATTCAAATAATATAGATATGTATTGATTCAGTTGAGAACTTTGGCCAGAGCAACACAGCTGTGCTTGACCTGGGCCGTGTAACTTATGTACATGACTCTGCATTGCATGAAAAGCATCAGTTGCCCATTGTTAGATGGTTCCATGTTTGTTACTTCTTCAGTCTTCCGTTTGCTTATCTCTCAGAGGACCTAAATAGCTAACTGTTCTTTCTCCTCAGTCATATACGAAGAGAGGTTCTTTTCTTTCCAAATTTCTCGAACAACAATGATGGCAAATGTTTTTGTCACGTCTCCGTATACGTATGTGGATTTCTTGTTATTTATTACAGATTAGTCTCATTAGATGCCAGAATCTACTCCTGCATCTAAAAACTACTGTTGCTCAGAATTTGAGTTAAAATCCTTTACTTGTGCCCTCTTCGTTGTTCTATCATCTGCCCTCTTCGTTGTTCTATCATAGATTTGATCATCTCAATTTAATTTCTGTTCTCCTCTTTTCCTATCATCTTATGATCTTGGCCTGTTTGACAATTGTAACTTCAGTCAGGCTTAATTTAGAGCTGTTGGCATCGTACTAGAGGCATATACCATGGTGTTTGGGTTATTTTTTTCTTAGATCCATGGGATTTGGGTTCGCTAGAATATCTTGATTCTTGTTAATCTTTTTGCACTGTGAACAGTGCATATATCAAGGTGTAGTGTTAACCATGGAACTTCATGAGCTTATATTGCTCATTTCAGATTATTTGGAAGTTGTTGGACGGACGAAGAGGTAAAAGTTGCTACTGGAAATGCTGGGTGCCATTTACTAGTGCATCCTTTGAAGCTTGCTAGCTCCTATGCCACAGTGAAGGTGAATATAGTCCACTCTTTTAAACTTTGTATTTTAGATTTTGTTCTAGTTTTTCTCCTTTTAATCTTTCTTTATTGGTAATTTAATGTTCCTTCCTCGTAAATCGAATCACTTATTAGTATTTTCATGTCTTTCCATCTATATATTCTCAGAGTTCTTCTGAAACACGGGGGTTTAATGGTGAACCTATAGCTACATCCTACCACTCAAAGTTTCTTGGAACTGTGGACTATTTATGGTAAATTCTTTTTATATGCAATTTATGTAACGATTCTTACGGGGATTGAGTGTGATGGAAAAATTAAATTTCTTCTGTTGAAACAGGTACTCTGATGGGCTCGTGCCTACAAGAGTTGTGGATACCATTCCACTTGATATTCTCTGCAGTACAGGGGGTCTCCCATGCAAGGTATGAACACTTAAAAGAGTTAGAGCACTTGGTGCTAATGGTAGTTGGTTGTTATGTAATAGATTATTGTGCTGGCTCTCTGTGCTCTCCAAGTACTATTACTTTCAGCTTTACTATATATGTTACTTGTGAGAATCGATCAACCGAAACAAAAAAAAAAAAATTAGAGTTTTAGTAGCGGCTGGGGTTTATTTATTGTAGGCATGGAGTTTGATTTTCCTAAGGTTTTCCTTTAGAATTGTAAAAAGGATTGAAATTCTGATGTCTGAGAGCATAACGCATAATTGGCAAAATTATTAGCTTATGGCTTTTTCTGATATTGCTTTGTGTCTGTTAGTTTCTGTTTCTTTGTTATTGATCTCTACTTACCTCCTCTCTCTCTAGTACTTCTCTGTGATAGATCTATAGAAGAAATCAAATGAGGTCTTCAAAATCCCTACATGCCTATTAAACTTTAAATCTTATTCCCCACTGTTCCACTTTCACACCCTAATCAAACCTACCCATTTTTACATCAAATCCGTAACCCAATTTCAACAATTAGGTAGAAGTTACAGGAATTGGTTACTTTCTTGCACCAAATTGTCATTGCCAATGCTTTACCATGTCACGTTCTACTCAAGAGTGCTTGTGATTCTCAAAGCTAGCACGGTTCTCCTTAAGTATGCCAATGCTTGGTAACCAAACAAGATAGTAGCTTATTGATGCTGCGTAGAACATCACTCAGCAGGCTTTAGGATTCTAAGGCAATTTCAGAAAGATTATTGAGTCAGCTATCCTCTACTTTGGTATCATATTGCAAGTACTAATATTTAGACACCATCACAGGTTCAGGTGGATGTATTCGGAATTTCTTTTATTTCCGGCCTTTTCTTGAAACTGGGTTCCATGATTGTCCAAGTTCACGATCCTAACATTGTTGCCTTTCCTTGGGGGAGGGGGTAGTTTTTAAGGACAATGGGTGCTAAGTACACATCAAGAGTTATTTGGTGGGACTGCAAAATATTCTACTACAGCAATCCTCTTTGTTGTCCTGCAACACACTTTTATAATGGGTATTTCATTAGCTGCTGTTGTGATTAAAAATTGTATGTCTTATATCCCTTGCTCGACTTCGATTTTTATGCAGAAAGTAGGTAGTGATCACTTGGCCTTGGTTTCTGAGTTTTCCTTTCCGCTGAGAACAGAAAAGGGCGAGAATACTACTTCTGCGACAGACATATCTGTCCCAGCATCCAGAGAAGAAAATGATTTGCCGGTAACAGATTTGTGTTGAAATTTTTAGAAAGTCGACTTCAATCAACCAAGAATGCAAATTATGTAAGACCCATCTCTGTGGCTTATGCTGCAAGCAAAGTTTTGGGTTTATGGTTATATGAGCAGATCACGGACGACCTCCATATGCTTTACAGTTTACATTGCGAGTAAATGGAAAGAATAAGTTATATATTGTTTCCCATCTTGTACTGTTATATACAATGTAGTGCAGTGAGGTTGTAGACCGTAGCAGTTCACAAATAAAAGTAGATATCTCTCCGATTGCAAACAAGAAGAAAAAAGTTTAATTAATCCACTAGTTCATGGGGTATATGGTCGGATTTCAAACAAGTCTGTATGATTTATTTTGTTTTATACTAGTTTCTAAGATATCCTTCGTATATTGGAGTGTTCATCCCGTTAACAGAATAAATCACATGTGACACATGAGAATATATCGCAAACAATCGTATGCAGGTATATGTCCCTAAGTTACTTGGAGGTGTATTATCTTTACAAAAACCTGTCCAACAAAGCATTATGAGCTGATGTTTTAAGTCTAGTTGACGTACAATTTGATGTGGATTTGAAATTAATAGCAAGCGGTTCAACTTGGCAGTTTGAATGATTTGAAAACACAGACACGAAGGATTCCTTGTAAATTAGTTTGAAACGAAATAAGTCTTAGAGACCATTTTTGGATCTAGTCATATCCCAAATTGAGTGGACTAATTAAACTACTAAAAGAAATTGTAGATATTTCTCCCCCAGATCTTTCTGGTGCCGACAATTTGAGCGTACACAGACTACAGGTATTCTAGTGGCCTCCAGGCTTCCCAAGTTGATGAGGGCAAATGCTCTCCGCAATTGTTGAGCTGCTGACTCTACACCTCTCCGCGTTCGAAAGTATAAACCATTACTTTTTGGGAGTAACGTGGGAACGCAAACCATAGCCACTAATGAATAATGCTGAATGGACTCTTATTTCTCCAGACTCGCATCGCAAAGAACACACAGAGGATCATCAGGCCACTCGTTCCCAGAGGCCATTAGATTGTATACATTTCTCTCTCCAAATTTAATTCAATTTGCTCATAAATAGAGACGATATTGCACAATAGTAATAGTAAGAGAGAAACGAGAACAAAATAATTTCAGATGGTTCAATCTTACGACTTATTTGTATTATCGGAAAAGTTTGAAAAAATTACGTAATTTTTTTTTATTCAATATGATTATAAATATGTTTACTAAAGACATGAGATGATTTATTTATACAAAAATAAGACGATAAATCTCTACAAATTAGAGCGGTTTAATAAAAAAACTCAATAATGCTCTTTGACTGAGGGCAATTGAGAGTCAATATATCGATAGGATATTCGAATAGCTCGTGCCTTCTTTGTGCTTCTAACCATATCCAACGTTGCCGCAACAAATACCGTTCCACAATGAAACCACTAAAAAGTAAGAAACGTGTCGAGGATTTCCTAGAATTGTCAAGATATTTTAATTGGTTCAATTTCTCTGTACTCTAGTGATTATTATTTTTCACGTTTAAGTGGTGGAAATTTTCAAACCACCACAATTTTATACCCTCAAACGTGATAAATTGTCTGCGCGTGATCCCTCAACGTGGCTAGCTAATACGTTTTAGGACTTCCACCCAGAGAATAGATTTTTTTTTTTTTTTAAAAAAAAATCTAGGATTCCGTTCCGTAGTGAATTCTTCAAGGGAGCAGGAATTTTTAATACAAGATTCTTCTAAAAAAATAATAAAAAAAAATCTAGGATTTTTTGTTCTGTAGTGAAATCTTGAAGGGAGCAGGATTTTTTAATTTACTTCTATCCATGTTTAAAATGAAAAAACATGGGACCAAAGGGAAAAAAATAAAAAAATAAAAAAGAAAGAAAGAAAAAGGCAGGTACACGGGAAGTGCAGAACTAGCGGCCTGAAATTTCTAGTTTGTACAGCCGGACATGCTTCGTGGCGAAGAGGCGGATCATTCCGAGGCCCTTTTCCATTCTCTTGATCTTGACCGTCCACGTTAACGGGCGGTCGAGATAACTCTACTTGCGAGCGGGCGTGATACGTTATCCGGGAAAGCGACACATATAAGTGCCAGATCAATCAGAGCCTACCACGTGGACTCCGCCCCCACGAGATAACCGACCCGCGCTTGCTTCCTACGGCAGGAATCGTCGCTGCGAGTTTCACCTCTCCATCCTCTCTCGGCGCTTCCGATTCTCGGCTTTCAAGAAATTTGTCCTGTTTTCTGTTGCAGAAATCTATAAACCAGACTTTATAAGACGAGAAAAAGCTAACAGGCACAAATTAAATGTTGCAGCGGTTCGTTGACAACGTCCTCGCCGTCACCAAAGAGTGAGCCTCCTCCTTCCAGACTCTTTTCTTCTCATTTCTCTTTCCCAGAATATATACAATCATACATATAAGTATTTTGATTTTAGAAATTTGACTGCATAGGATTTTTTTTGTTTTGTTTTCCATGATCTGTTTATGGACTGAACTTGGCTTGGGTTTTTTAGTACGTGTTTCAATGTAAGGAACCCTTTGATGATTGAAGGAGCTGGGTTAGTAAATGTAATTAGACATCTGGGTTGTTTTTTTTATTCTTCTCGTATTAATTTATTCCTTATGACTAGAAGGACGCAGATAGATTTTCTCACTAAAACTGCGACTGGTTACAACATAATTGTTTGCAGTTCGTACCTTAAAAATTGCTAGCCACTAAATTTGTGTTGTAAATTTGCTCGCTTTATTATTGGGGTGGGGTACACTGAGAATCAGAAGGCATGTGTTTAGTTCAATTAAGATGAAGTCTGGGACCAATTTTAGGTAGTTTGTGGGGTTTGAAGTCGCTTAGGCTTACTACACCACCGCATTTGTCTTGAATTGAGGCACTGAAATGGTTTTGTGGGTGAGTAAGGCACTGAAATTGTTTTTTTTTTTTTTTTTCTCTTTCTTTTTTTTTTTTGGGTAATTAAGGCACTGAAAATGTGGAACACGTTATTTCCCTGCGGGTTATTAGCCTTTTTTTAGAATGATGGAAAAATTAATTGTTCGGCCTTGAAAAGATAAAGGAATGATCCGTGATCTGTGGTTTAGATGTCTCTGCTTGATTTCTTAGCATTTCATGGTTTTATGTTCGCGTGGTGCGTATCTGTTGGTTTAGGGATTTGTAATATCATATTAGTTTGATTTAGATTTAGTCTTTGCTCTTTGACTTAAGAGTACTTATTATGCATGCATGTGGTGTAAACTCAAAAAGTCTACCGTTTATATGACTGGCTGTGATGGCTATGTTTGATCCTCTTCAGGAGAAGGCATTGATCTGGGTTTTAGAACTTCCAGAAAAAACTACAGAAACCGTTTGACCATTTTTGCCTGTTTGTAATTGTTGAGATGCCTGTTAATTCTTTGTCCTTGTTGGAGTATGGATCAGAAAAAAAAATTTCTTTGCTCCCTACTTAATCACCCTGGACTCATGCGTGCTATACAGTTGTTTCCTGCTTTTTTTGAATGCTAATGGAGTTTTAGCTTTTCCAGTGATGGGGTTTTCCAGCTCATGTTGTTTTCCAAAATCATGTGTAATTTCCCAATGCTGTCTCCATTGCTGATGGTATGGTTTTTAGGTTGATTGCTTTACTAGTTATGTAGAATGTTGGTTCCACTGAGGCCAATATTTTCCCATGTCATCTTATACTTTATTATCCATCTTTAGGTGCCTTTCAGTGACTGAGTATCGAGTCTTGAGCATCTTTATTAAAGCATATTGTTTGGTCATGACATGAGCAACTTACTTTTTTGTTTCCCTTTTTATTCTTTTAGCGCAGGTCAGTGAAGACATTCACTTACGAATCTCTGAACAATATTGTGAGGCTGATCAATGGAGTGTCGGCGCTTTTGTTGACCATTTTACCTGGGAAGGCTAATATCCTTGAAAGTCTCCATGGCTGGGAGCTCAGGCCAACCTTTCGCGGACCTCGATTTCCACGTTGGATGGAAAAGTAAGTTCTGAATATTGTATAATGGAGAGACTTAGCAAAAAATACCAGATGGAGAGAGTTGTTGCCGAGTAGTTTTTGACTAACTGAATCTGAGTGTTGTATAGTTCCTTTTCTTCTCTCTGGTTCTCTGTGCAATGAGCTTAGTTTTCTGCATTTCTGGTGTGCACTCCGTTGCTCTTCAATCTCCACTCTTCCCCTTGAGGTTGTGTGTTATGTCCCAACATCCATATCCCTAGTACTTTCTTAGGTAAGCCATTATGGGCATTTTCTTACCTGTCTGCATCAATATGGCTTAGATGAATATGCCCATTCCTAAGACCTTGGATTGGATGCGTCATCTAAGCTGTATGAGAAAATTGGCTTGTGTCAGGTTTTGTTTTATTGTTCGTCACCTATCTCGTCCATTAATATTCTCATCAGAAGCCCATGTCTGCTATGGGCTGCTGCTCTGATTTTAAGACTTTAAATGGGGTCGTGTAACAACTTGCTTTCCTGTGACTGGATGATGAAATTAAATAGGGAGGTAGATTTCTTAGATGTTCCTCAATCTGCCTCATGGTAGGATTCTCTTTGTGTCCTTTTTTGATCCGAGAAATCAGTTGTTTATAAAAGAGACTTGTGATGAGGGTTCGCAGCCTGACATTCCCTATCTCCTTCGACCAAGTAAGGCATATTGAAAAGACTGGAGGATAAAATAGTATAGTGTGTTTCTTAATATGTGTAGTGTAGTGTGTGTCCTTTCTTGTATAGTGTGCAGTTTTTAGTTGACTACAAAAGCTTCTGTCCTTCATATTTATTTTTAGTACTTATCTCACTTGTGGACATTTCTGCTTTCCTTGATGCTATAGTGGCGTGTCCTCTTTCAACCAGTTCATCCATGAGCTATCTGTGGATTCTGATACATCAAGCCTAGATTACTCATCTGCTGAAGAAGATGGTGACCCAAATGTATATCTTTCATCACCATCATCTCAGGGTTCAGGAGTCTCTGGGGCTAGTACCTTCTCCAAGTATGATACGCATTGGATGGGATGGATTAGATGCATATTCTTTTGGATTCTCTTGCCAGCTAAATGGCTTCTGGGAATTCCAGTTTATCTTTTCCGTAATATATATAATGGAAGATCAACTGCCCCTGCCATCTCTGGAAGCCACCAGCGTTCCGATTTACGTCGGGTTAAGAGAGTGCAAACCCTCAGGAGGGACCACATTGTCCATCGCACCACTGACAGGAGACGTGGAGTCATAGAGGTTTGTGCAACATCTCCTATCAGTTTTCACTTCTTTAAGTTGTGGTTGGTTGATCATGTATGTTTTTCTTCTCGTGGAATGATTGGGATGCATGATTTCCCTTTTGTTAATTTATCTTATTATGTCTACCAGGATCTTCATCTAGCAATCGAGATCTTCATAGAAGCTATTTTTGATGTTGTTCACAAGGCAGTTCATTTTGTTCTTTCTCCATCAGAGGCTTTTAGAAAAATATCAAGATGGGTTTCATCCAATGGTGAGGGTTCAAGAGAAACTCATGGAAGTGTGGAAGCCTCTGTTTCTACAGCTACACTTGGGGAAAATGATCCAGCTCCTACAGAACGGAATGCTACTTTTCATCAGTCTCTAAATACAGATGCTCGGACATGTCAGGATGTTATAACAGAGCTTGGGTAAGGGCTATGCTCTGCCAACTGCGATCAACATATGTTTCTTTCTGGAGTTACTCCTATTCTCTGCTTATTCCTTACTTTTGTACCTCTACTAGGTACCCATATGAAGCTATCCGTGTGGTCACTGCTGATGGTTATGTCCTTATTTTGGAAAGAATCCCTAGGTAAAAACCTTTGCACGCTCTAATTTTAGTGAAGTGTATCCTTATGCCAACAGTGTGATGTTGCAGACGTGATGCACGGAAAGCAGTTTATCTTCAGCATGGAGTTTTAGATACATCGATGGGGTAAGTTAACTCTTCTTTCTCTTTCTTGTTAATTTGTAATCTGCATTAGTTAAAATTAAGTTCAGTTTAAGGTTGGAAGCCTCTAAAAAACCATGAGGTAATTGAAGTTAAAGTTTTTTGGTTTTGGTGCCTTGCTTAGGAGCTACCCTTTCTATTACATTGCATTTTCGTATATTCAAGCTTGGGTAGAGGTCAAGGAGTTGGAAAACTTGATGGAAGTTTGTTGAAACATCAATTATGCGGCCAGCTTTTCTGAATAAGCAACACTATCGACCATGCAAAAAAGAAAAAAACCAGCAACACTATTGAGATCTTGACGTAGGTCAATGATAACCCAACATCAATCATTCTTTCAAGTTATGTTAGTAGAAAAGTTTAAAATGTTGGTCCTGTCAGCTACAATTTTCCTTTGGCGCTTTTCTCTTGAGAGTCCATCTATATGTCATTGTTGGTGTCCCTTGTGCCACCACTGGGGTGTTGTCTGTCATCTTGCCAGTTTTTTTGGTTTGTCTCCTTATTTGTGTACGAGATGCTATCGAGATATATGTGGTTATTCATTCTTAACTGAGAGGCCTTTGTTGCACCAGAAAGAATTGCTTGCTTTGTTGATATTTAGTTCCCTCTCTAGGTTGTTTTGTGGTTGATGATCAAACAGAGAGTCAAGTATTTCTTCTTGGCATATGAACCTCACTTATCATTAGGCATCCTCATTAATCTTTTTTCATAAACAATTATCGTCTGAAGGCAGAATTCTCTTGACTGACAGTTTCCCTTTTCCCTCCTCTTCTTACTCTTGGACCTACAAAGCCCGTGGTTTTTCCGAGGATAATTTTGTTGAAGTTGTACTTTCCTAATATTTGAATTCCTCAAAAATATCTTGAAATTTTTCTTCCAATACTGGAGGAAAGGAAAAGGGAGGGAGGGAGGTCTATGGGTCATTCTACCTCAATCCATGGATTGCATGCATGAGTCAGCTGACTGCAGTCTGACCTTAGGGGGTGACTTATGAAGCTATATTTAATTAGTTTATATATCAGGCATTTCAATCTATGACAAAAGTCATTGTTTGTTGAAGGGTACAGCTGGCACACTGCATGATGCATTCTCCTTTGCTTCTCTCATATTCTACATTGTATTACTGTTGTTAAAGTTTTGAGAATTGTTCAACATAGTATGTTAGAAGTCATCCTTTGTACATTTCTGGTTGTCTTAATCTTCGGGAACCACTTTACTTAAACTAAATAAGTATGGCCGTATGTCTGTTGGAGCTTGACTTTGTGCTGAGTAGTATCTATTTGAAGTTGGGAGAATGTATAGATGGAGTTGGCTTTTTTGTGAAAGTACAACTAACCAATAAGAGGGCAATTTGGGCATGGATGCACCCATCCCTGTAGAACATCCTATCCTCAGCTTTTCTTCGAGTCTCTGTTTTTAGATGCAGTATCAGATGATTTCCTTAACATTTTTTTTCATGTCCAACATTTTTGATGTGTGGTATGTGTTCCATGTGTTTGACTTGTATAAATTAATTTTTTTTTCCAGTTGGGTCTCCAATGGGGTTGTTGGTTCTCCTGCTTTTGCGGCATTTGACCAAGGTTTGTTACATTTGCAGAGTAAGTGCAACTTAAAGAATATGTCGATGTGTTTGAACTGTAAATATGCTGTTGGGTTCTTGCTCTGCAGGATACGACGTTTTCCTTGGGAATCTTCGGGGCTTGGTTTCTAGAGAACATGTTGACAAGAACATTTCCTCAAGACAGTAAGTTTACATATTAGTTCCATTGTCTTTGTTTGTCAGTTATGAAATGATGTTATTTAATTGCATCCAAGAGAACTTACAGTTGGGAAGGTGAGGGAAGAGTGACTTCAGCGTTTCATAGTTGTTACATAATGTAGTACCACTAGAGGTGCAATGATGTTATTCCTAAGCGTTCCCATCTATGTAGGTACTGGCGATACTCTATCAATGAACATGGGACTAAGGATATTCCAGCAATGATAGAGAAAATTCACCAAGTGAAAACTTCAGAGTTGAGGCTAAGCCAACCTGATCTCGAGCAGGAAACTGATGATCAGCTTTACAAACTTTGTGCGGTCTCCCATAGCTTGGGTGGAGCTGTTATGCTGATGTATGTTATAACACGCCGGGTGGAAGAGAAGCCTCACAGACTATCTAGATTGGTTCTGTTATCACCAGCTGGCTTTCATGATGATTCTACTTTGGTTTTCACAGTGGCAGAGCGTCTTATCCTTATGTTGGCTCCAATTTTGGAACCTTTTGTGCCTGGCATCTACATTCCAACCAGATTCTTCCGTATGCTACTGAACAAGTTGGCTAGGGATTTTCATAATTATCCCGCAGTTGGAGGGCTAGTTCAAAGCCTAATGAGTTATGTCGTTGGTGGAGACAGCTCAAATTGGGTTGGGGTGTTAGGTTTGCCGCACTACAACATGAATGACATGCCGGGAGTTTCATTACGTATGGCTGTCCACTTTGCGCAGATGAAGCACGCTGGGAAGTTTAGAATGTATGATTATGGGAGTGCATCTGCTAACATGGAGGTATATGGAGCTCCTGAGCCATTGGACTTGGGTGAGTGCTATTGGCTCATTGATATCCCGGTCGATCTGGTCGCTGGACAGAAGGACAAGGTAATTCGGCCGTCCATGGTCAGAAAGCACTATAAACTAATGAAGGAATCTGGTGTAGATGTATCATACAACGAGTTTGAGTATGCCCACTTGGACTTTACGTTCTCCCACCGTGAAGATCTCTTGGCATTTGTCATGTCACGCTTGCTGCTTGTGGATCTTCCCCCAAAACAGTCATCTTGTCAGAAGGCAATGAGGTTGAAGAAAAAGAGTGCAGACTAACAGTTAATAGATGGTTTCTGGGCTATCCCAGGCATTCCTTTCCATATTCAGGTTTTAGCATGCGTGTTGTTTCTGTCAGATGCAAGTTACTGTTGTTGTAGGCGATTGAGTAGGTCTACACATCTCTCACAGTGATAGAGGTGAGTGTAAATGTCAGTCATCTTTCCCATCAGTTTTACCAAGGGAAATGATCTGCTTCTAAGTTTATATTTCGATTGTTTTTGTACTCAAAATGCACTATGCATCGTAACACACTGTTTGAATTGATGACCGTGTTATGTGTAACCTTGCATTGGCAAAAAGGCTTCTTTTTCCTTCTAATTTTTGGCTTAATTACTTGTCTCTGGGTATCGTGAACTCCCAACTTGATATACCCAGGGTATTTTTTCGTCTTAGGTTAATCCTTGGGAAATTTAGGGAAATTGAATTTTTGGTCATTAGGGTTTGATCTTTTTAACGAAATTGTCATTGAGATTTTTTTGTTTTTATTTTTCAGTCACTTAATTGTTACCTTGGTAATTATTTGGTCCTTCTGTCCTATTCCATCAACCCTCTAACAGTACCCCCGAACACGTTAGCCTTTCTTGTTAGCTCACTCACATTTTTCCACGTTAGCACTCAAGACAAGCATTCAAGTTAAAACGACTTGCAGCATTCAAGTCAAGACAAGTTGAATTGTTATGTTGGCAACACGCCGACAGAAAAATTAACCAAATTCTCCAAATTCTTGTCCCGAATCGAAATTGAAAAGGAACACATTAAATGCGTGGAAGATTGTTGTTAGAGAGGCGAATTTAATCTGAAAGTTTCAACTTTCAAGCTTTTATCAATCATGAAAAGATTGTCATGGGCACAGAATATTAAATTTGTTACGAGTTTTTATACGGGTAATTTTTAAATTTGATAAAAGAACAGAGGAAAAGAATGGCTCAAGATTGCTCACATGCCCAACATAAGTATTGGAGACCAATGGATTCAAGAGCTAAACGTCTAGCAAGAGTCGGCACTTTCTGCTACAGCAACAATTTTTGTCCAGCTAAGAATGATGGGAAGCAGTTTTTCTTCTTCAAGCCCATTTATGATGAATGGCTTCACGGAGTCCACTAACCAGAGAAAAAACTCTGTGGCTAGAAATATTTTCTTTGTTAAAAGAGAATTTTATTTCTCTACTGATATTTTTTATTTTAAGAACTGTAATAAGATTCAAGGCATATTGCGAGTGGAAAGCAGAGATGCAGGACAACTAGAGCATCGACATCTTCTAAGGACAATTCTCCGGGACATTGTGACCAAGGAATTATTTGTTTTATTTTTTATTTTTTATAGGCCAATCTCCACTGACATAGGGGGAAATAAAAGGCATAATATTAGAACCCAAGATATTCTCTCCAAGTTCTTTACGAGGATAACAGAGGATTTGAATCCGTCCCTCAAATAGTGATCTCACTTAAAACATGGAGGTTAATAGGCCATGGACCAAATCTCCATAGGATTTGAGCCAAAGGGCAATGAACAAACAAATGAAGACAACTTTCAGGGGCTTGAAAGCATACGTGGCTGTGTTAAAAATCTTCCATCCCTGGCCGTATGAAACAGCCTGAGAGACCCAGAGTGGGCAGTATATTATGGGCAAGTCTCCATATAAGGAATTTCAATCTGCATTGAATCTTCAACAACCAAATTTTGTTCCAATTCTTCTTGGAGAGAGTGCTTCTACAATTCAAACGTGCTGCTTGATCAATGAGACAGACAAATGTGACAGAAATTCTATCAGTAGTATCAGAGGACCAGATTAGCTGATCCTCTCAATGCCATCTATACAAGGGAATGAGACAAATCGCCCGCGCACAGGGAGGGTAAAAATGATTCTGGATTAGAGAAATACTCCAAGTAACCCTAGATTGGTCAATCAGTTGATTCACATTCAAGGGGCAATCAGGACCCCAAGGGTCTACCAGTAGCCATAAAATGGGGCATACTTGGAACCCAAGGGTCTTCCCAGATTGTAATCTTACGGCCATTATTAACAACCTAGCTGAGACCAGTTCTGAGCGTACAATCATTCAAAACTAATATTACAAATTAACGAGCCAAAACCTTTACAAGGACCAAAACCAGAGAAACAGATCAGGAATGTGCTTCCCGCCTCGTTTTTCCAATATCCAAAGTGAAACCCAAGTCGTTTGATCAAGTAATTGTAAGCCAATCAATTGGGTACCATTTGAGGACTGGCTACAACTATTAGTTAGCATTTAGTCCAGTTTTGGATCATCGCAAAGAATGGTTGTAAGTGAACTTGCGCTCTATATCTCCGGAAGTTCTCAAGCTCTTCTCCAAATAACCAAATTCGGATACTTTCTGGACCTATCAATTTGAACCTTCAATATCTCATCTTCAAGAGCTTCTGTATCAGGTTTTGCTGTTCGTTAACCTTGGCTGTAAGTTCTGCTCTCTTGCCTACAATTGTGGGAGTTCGGATTCTATTTTCTGGTTTTTGTTGGGCAGAAGAGACTCCATTTTGCTCATCTCTTCCCCGCTGATAGCTACTTCCCAATCTTCAGCCTCAATTGCATTATAACCCACTGCCCGTACGTATAGTTGTGAATGTCAAAGAGGTAAGCATCAAAGTGTGTAAGGGTTCCAAGATGCATTAAAATGGTTTAAATAAAACATTTCTAGCACCTTGGAAGATGCAAAACGTATGAAAATGTGTAGAACAAGCAGGAGGCAGAGATGGGGAACATAATAAGTTGTTATTGTGGCATATTAACAGAAGACAACACACAAAAGACAAAAAAAAAAAGCAGACCCTTTAAGGTTGAATAAATTAAAACAGAACTGGTAACAGTGACAAGAACGGAAGAACTCAGGTTTAAAATGACAAACTCGCTTCTGCAAGACTTGCACAACATCTCATGAAAGCAGAAACCAATTACAGCAAACAACTGTTATGTAACATAGCAGGGATTGGACTACCTGCAAATTTTCACTTTTTTACGCAAATCATCAATCAACTTCTCTGTTTGCCTTGCGTGAAGCTTTTTCTTCGTCTCTTGGAGAGCTGCGTCCTGAACTAACAAGGAGTCAAGTTATATTTCCAAGAGGAGCGAGGAACTTGACAAAATAAATAACAAAAATGCAGCAAGCATTAATGAAATGCACATCAAAATAGGGAGTAGTATTACCAGTTTCAGTAGCCTTAAGTCTTAGGAGCAGAATTCTCAATGAAGTGAAATGGTTAATGGAGAATAAATGTTTCATGGTTAAGTCAAAACATAATTCAATCTTACCATCGAATGAGCAACAGAAAAGCCATACCTTCTCATTGAGCGCAGCATTCAATCTCTCCATCTCGCTCATTAGACAAGGTTGTTTCAATATTGTGAAGTTTCAGGTTAAGTTCCAAGATTATTTTCTCCTCGCACTCAAGGAATTCTCAAATTTGCATCTGAATTATCACTGCAACCACAGGAACTCTAATCTACCTCAATTTTCACAACTTTCCCAAGATTTTCAAAAAGTTCTGATTTACAAACACTGGCCAGCAAACAGCCCAAACCATAAACTCCGAGACGTCATTTCCTTCCCTTTTCAGGCCTTTTCTCAGAAGCCAAACCCTACGGACAAAAAACAAACACAGAAACTACGAAAATTTCAAGAAGACTCACAGAGACTCTTCGAGCTCATTCATTCTCTCTTCTTCAATTTGGCTTCATACTATTTCAGTCTCTATTTCACTTGCTCCTGCATACAACAAGTCAACAACAGTCGTGAAAGTCAGAAACAACTACAAGGTCGAATTATCTTTTCTCCTCCAGAGATTTCTCGGCAACCAAACAGAGGGGTAAAAAAAGCTATATTGTAGCTGACCTTGTATATACTAAGTTGTGCGTGACATAGAATCCGAGAACGCCGCCGAGAATGGAGCCGGTAATGATCTGAACATAACCCCATTTCTGTGAAATAGCTCTCACCTTTTTTCTATTAATCCAGCTTTCGTGAGCTGACATTTAAATTTCCCAGGCATACCTTAACTTTAATATAGAGATAAATACAAAATTAGTCCTGGTGATAACAAAAATACAAACATTGGTTGGCCACTTTGGTATTCTTCAACTGATGTGACGGGCAAAATGGTTCATTTCAAAATCCTGATTGGGCTTGCATGTAGTACAGTCAGCGAGGTTGACAAGTGTCCTATTTTAATAGGTTGTGATGTAGACCGATTTAACATGTTGACAATTTATGATAGATTGTGGACGGAAATTGGATGGAAGGGTATACATAGAAAACATGTAAAACCTTAGGGATGGAGGAAAAATAAAAAATCCTAAAGACATTTTAAAGTTTATACTAAAGGGACACGCGTTATAATTTAGCCTAAATGAAATGCACTATCTATCTACTTTCGGCTTTACCTTTGGAGGATCACCACTATTTCCAATTGTATGCTTTGACTGCCTGGGATCTCTTGTGGTAGACTAGGAACCAAATCGTTCATAAGGGTGCAACCCTTGACGTGGTGCTTTTGATTGGCAGGATCAACAAAGTCAGCCGGGAACATTTGTCTGCATGGAAACATAAGCTGGAATTGATTCCTATTGCCCGGTGGGTACCTCCTGTGATGGGCTTTTTCAAGGTCAACTTTGCTGTGACCATACGAGATTCCTTTGCTGTAGGAGCAGCATCGATTAAGGATTACTGCGGTAGGGTGGCAGGGGCTTGTGTGCAGAGATCATTGTGGAGGGTGATTCTAGTCGTGCGATTGAAGCTATCCCCCACTACCCGGAAAGGCTGAACTAGTGCAGCTTTGGGAGGATTGGAGATTTGGTCAACAACCTTTAGTTTCTTTGATTCTTGTGTCTTTAATTTTGTTAAATGCGGTGTTAATAAGGAAGTGCACCACCTTACTTGATGGACTGCCTTCAAGATCATGTCTGAATGTTACCTCGATGTTTATGAGCACTTTTTTAATCTTACTTGAATCTATGTTAGGACCGATGCCCTTAATTTGTTCTTTTTTGATTAATAAAAGTAGTAATAGTTTTGATATATATAAAAAAAAAAAAGGAGGAGGAAGAAGAAATGCACTAAATGTATAACAACATAAAGGACCCATTAGTACTATTTTATTTTTGCAACAAGCAGGCAGAAGTATCCAATACAATAACATGTTTTAGTATCCCTAAGAAACTACCACCAAAACCTATATTTTTAGTGGGAACAAAAATAATCTATTTTTTTGGATGACAAGTTGATGAATCTTGAGGTCTTTGTGCACCAGATTTAAATAGATCTAGCTCAATTTAATGCACTAAAGATAAACAATTTGGACAAATCTCGGACATTTGCAACGGCCCTTACTGCATGTATCAAGTAAGTCGCAGGAATAACATTGCTATGAAGACTTAAACTAGGGTCTACCTACCATTTGGTAAACTTAGCCTCTAGCCATCTCCCCACGAGGGCTTAAAAAAAAAAAAAGAGTCAAGAATATCAAAGTAAAAATATCTATTGACCAATCCTGAAAGCTTCTTCTTGGGATGAGGTTCTCGTAATTAATTTATCCCAAAATACAATATTCAAAATCATTCTGCAAAATATAAAGATTTAAAAAAACTTGTTATAAAAAAAAATGATGTTTTCAATTATCATATAATTCTACAAATTTCTGAAAATAAGGAGGATACGTGAAAATGTATGTATATAACAAGCCATCAGATTGGTTCATTTTTTAGAAAATTAATAGAGTTTGAGAGAATAGGAGCAGTTTGGGGTTAAAGGATGGTTGGGTGTTAAATTTCGATGTCTCAGATGCATATAAAAGAGGGCAAGATGGGAATTGTGGATTTGCTTGAGCATCATGGAGATTTATATTATATTTTAAGGGTTTTAAGTTTTAACGGGAAGGAAGGAAAAGATATATTGAAATAAATAATAAATAAATTGACATAAAGATGTGGCGATATACTTTATGAGATGGACAGAGGACATTTTCGTCAACCCCACAATTAGAACGGCTCTCTCAGACCATTAGTTGCCACGGCTACTTCCACATGGTTCGGGAACACACGACAAACAATTTTAGACAAAACGAACGTCATTAATTTTATAAAGCATCTCGGTCATTTCATTCCCTCAATTCAAACGCTCCCTCCTCTCTTCGCAGAGGAATCGCACTTCTCGAAAGCTCTCTCTTTCTCTCTCGCTCTCCCTCTCCCTTTCTCGCTCTCTAACAGAGGAATCGCACATTCTGAATTCGGGTTGTTTTTATGGAAGAGGGATTCTGTATTTCTTCTTCTTCTCTTTCTGAATTTCAGTTTTCCTTTATTTAACTTGTGGAGATTTCAAACATTAAAATCAAAATTTCATACCGGGCAGAGGTGGATTTTGACTCCAAATGGGACACTTATTTCCCTAAATGCTTCGAAACACAGAGACCTTTACTTGAATGTACGCTCTTTTTACTTGAAATGGGAGCGCCGTAAGAAGGTTATATGCAAAGAACTCATGGGATGAAGCCCTGATATAATCTGTTTGCAAGTAAGGCTCATTTATTATTACATTTTGTTCATTCGTTTTTTCTCATTTTTTTTTGGTCCTATTTCAATAATGTGATTTATGGACTTAGAGTCTCTGGTAAAACTTATGGTGGGTGGTGTGATTTTGTTAGGAAGTCGACAATTATGATGATCTATCAGACATTTTGGTGAAAGCAGGATATGCTGGGTCTTATAAGGTCAATTTTTAACTTTCAGTCTGCGTTGTCATGAAGTTAGCATTTTTAGAGACATGCAATTCTACATGAGCTTCATTTTTACCGTTTAAAATCAGTTGGGATTTGAAACTTGTTCTCCCAAAGAACTTTCAAACATTTTCTACCTTCCAAAAGATTTTGCAGTATGCTTGATCTAACAAATGAACCATCTATGGTGGTCTTCCACTTGATAACTGGACAGTTTCTTATTTGGAACCTGGCAACCTGTGCAAATGGAGAAAAAAGATGTCTTTCACATCAAGTCTCTGAGTACATATATGCGGTGTTGTTCTTGTGAAACTTGAAAATTTGAAGTAAGTTGTTTGAAATTGTAGAGACGCACTGGAGATGCTGTTGATGGCTGTGCTATGTTTTGGAAAGCAAATGAGTAAGTAGTTTTTTGGTGTGTTCCATGTTATTGTGTCTGATACTGGTTATATTGTAATAAAGGAACGACATTTGACTTCATTCTATCAGGTTCCGGTTATTAGAGGCAGAGAGTATTGAATTCAAGGGGTTTGGTCTTCGCGATAATGTTGCTCAGCTTTCCGCTTTTGAGGTACCAATTCTTGGCGTCTGTTGCTATATTCTTAAATGGTTCTTGATGCTTTGGAGTCTAACTATGTCCTGATACGGCAGATGTGTAAAGGTGAATCTAGGAGAATACTGATTGGTAACATCCATCCACGTGCTTTATAACCCAAGCCGTGGGGATGTTAAATTAGGTCAAGTAAGTTCTTTTAGCTTGATGTTCTATTAACTATGCATATCTCTTGGATAATATAGCTTTTCTTTTGGTCCCGGGTTTAAAGAGGGTGACTTAGATATTCCTCCAACAATCTTTCGTCGGATATGATATTATCCAATTTATCTCATAGCACCTTCACAGTTCATGAAGCTGATTTTAGACTTTGACCATATCAAAAAAGTTGACGACCCCAAAATGAAATTTGTTTGTAGAGAAAAAGAAAAGGAAAGAGGAACAACAAAAGAAAAGAAAAAGGAATGTTGGTTAGTAAGTGAGATAGTTATTCTCAATATTTGCAATGCTGAGTGTGTTAGTTGCCTTTGTACTCCCCTGTTCTGAGCAACTATACCTGTCAAATTTTTAATGTGTCAGAAGCTCAGTTGAAGAACCTGCAAATGATGTTTTGATTTATTAATGCACTCCGCAGGTGTGGTATTTCACATGATACCTGTATGGAGTTTTACTCCTTGCACTAATGATTTATGATTCAATTCTTCTTCTTCTCATTGACAGAGTGCAATATACAAGTTCCTGTCATCGTCCCATGAATTGCTTTTTAAGCTATTAACCTCCTTGACCGAGGTGCTTGATTGAAATTGATTCTGGTTTCTCTTTCGCAGCTGAATATCTTATCGTATGTATGAGAGGAGAACTTTCTGGCCAGAGAAGTTGTCATCCTGCTCAAGTTGTGGTAGTTACGTATTATTTTTCTCCTGCACTGATTTATGTAATTCAAATAATATAGATATGTATTGATTCAGTTGAGAACTTTGGCCAGAGCAACACAGCTGTGCTTGACCTGGCCCATGTAGCTCATGTACATGACTGCATTGCATGAAAAGCATCAGTTGCTTATTGTTAGATGGTTCCATGTTTGTTACTTCTTCAGTCTTCCGTTTGCTTATCTCTCAGAGGACCTAAATAGCAACTGTTCTTTCTCCTCAGTCTTATATGAAGAGAGGTTCTTTTCTTTCCAAATTTCTAGAACAACAACAATGCACCTTTCCGTATATATATGTGGATTTCCTGTTACTTATTACAGATTAGTCTCATTAGATGCCAGAATCTACTCCTGCATCTAAAAACTACTGTTGCTCAGAATTTGAGTTAAAATCCTCTACTTCTGCCCTCTTCGTTTTCTTTTCCTCAATATCATCTTATGATCTTGTCCTGTTTGACAATTGTAACTTCAGTCAGGCTTAATTTAGAGCTGTTGACATCAGAGGCATATATACCATGGGGTTTGGGTTCACTAGAATATGGAGAAATGTCATTGTTCGCCCAATAAGTATGCGTCAATTGCATTTGTAACTCTTTACTTTCAAAACTGCGATTATCCTCCAAGTATGAAAATATTTCCAATGCCCACAAGTTTCCAATAAACTTGACGGAATTCAGCATTAAAATGATTGAAATGCCCTTAAAGACAATTTTCAAAAAATAAATAAATATCGGAGAAATAAATTAAAAAAATATTTATTGAAATAAAGTTTCAATAGTTTTATTTAAAAAATATTTATTGAAATAAAGTTTCAATAGTTTTATTTAAAAAATATTACTGTTTTTTTATATCATTTTTTTTTTATGAAATTTTTAATATTTTTTTTAGTAATTTTGTCTTGGAGGGTTATTTTGATCATTTTAATGCTGAATTCTGTCAATTATAATAGAAATTTTGATGTGGACGAACATAGCAAATGTTTTATACTTATATGACGTAAATCGCAATTTTTAGGAAAGTGGAATTGCAATTGATGCAAACTTATGAGGCGAATAATTACATTTCCCCCTATAATAAATCTTTTTGCATTGTGAACAGTTCATATTAAATTATTGGGGTAAACTCATAGTTAGTCCCCTATGTTTGGGTAAAAATCAAGTTGCTACCCTTATTTTTCAATCCAACAATTTGAGACCATAACTTTCAAAACCTATCAATCTTCGCCCCCCGTCTAAATTAGACGTTAAATCAAACGGAAATGCATGAAAAATGACCAAAATACCCCCTCCAAAATAAAATTACTAAAAAACTTAAAAAAATTCATTAACAATAAAAAAAGATATTTTTTTAAAAAAATAATATTTTTAAATAAAATTATTGAAAATCTATTTCTTAAATTATTTCTTAAATTTATATTATTTTAAATTATTTAGCCTTGGAGGGGCATTTTAGTCATTTTGCACGATTTTCTATCGGACTTAACGTCTAATTTAGACGGGGGCGAAGATTGATAGGTTTTGAAAGTTATGGGTCTCAAATTGTTGGATTCAAAAATAAGGGTAGCAACTTAATTTTTGCCCAAACATAAGGGACTAACTATGAGTTTACTCCTAAATTATTTGGAAGTTGTTGGACAGAAGAAGAGGTAAAAGTTGCTGGGTGCCATTTACTTGTGCATCCTACGCCACGGTGAAGGTGAATAGTTCACTCTTTTAAACTTTTTTTTTTTAGATTTTTGTTCTAGTCTTTCTCATTTTAATCTTTCTTTATTGGTAATTTAATGTTCTTTCTGAAAATCAAATTAGACCCAATTCTATAATAATTAGAGGGGATGAATAGGTATTTAAAAATTTAATAATTTTTTTTTCTTTTCACAAAAAAATATACAATTATCAATCAATTGAAAATACCAAATCTGTAAAATCCTAGAACAACAGTAAATTTACAGCAATACAATCTATGACAGAAAAATCTTTATCTCTAAGGTTGCTTTGGATTGTTAGGGTTTTGAGGTTAAGTGAGAGGGATGGTATGAGATCGTTGACGTCATAACATTGTTCCATTCGCAGCAATTTGTCGAGGCCCTCCAACAAGAGGGATAGGGGCTTAGGGAGTCACAGCTGCATCATCGGCAGCGGTGAGGGATGAAAGAGTACGCATCATCGCCAGCAATCTCACTGGCCAATTTAGGAGGTTTAGGTGTTCAGAACATCTGGCTCGACCACCAGCTAAATAGGTTGTCTGGTACCATCGACCTATTTTCCTTTATGACCTAGCTGTACGAGGTCTGTCTCCACAAGAACCAGTTCACGGGTTCGATCCAGATTTGCTTAAATGCACATCCTTGTTATTATCTTCAGCTCCGAGACAACCAGTTCATCGGCATCGTCCCACCCTCATTAATGTCGCTTTCCAGTCTGAAGAACATTTCTTTTGAAAACAATGAGCTCCAAGGCCCTTACCCTGCGTTCCCGTCGAGTGTGACCTCTTGCCGTTACAAATAGCTTCTGTAAGAGCACCCAGGGCCATGCGATTCACAAGTGACGATATTGCTAAGGAAAGAGCGGTGTTGGGGTACCCGAGCGGTGTTGGCAAGGTGACGTCGGTTGGAGTTCTATTTCCTGCGATTCGCAGGGGAAGGAAGATTATCACTGTAAATTTTGTGAAGCAAAGTTTTGGGTATGGGAGCATGAGGTAAACACTGCGTTTTGTCTCTAATAGAGTGACGTGGTTAAGTGACACTGAGCTGGGCAAAATGATGACGTGTGCCTGGATTTCGTTAGATGTGGTGGTGAGATATGGACGGAAGGACCATATCGTCAAATAGGTAATGACTCGGTGATCAAAAAGTAAAAAAAGAAAAAATCTAGTAACTATTTTCTTATTAGGATAAAAAATTTAGTGACCAAATTGTCAATTTTTCTGTTTAAAATATTGTTTTATATGAACATTCTCAATCTCCTCCTTTGGCAATTTTCATGACAAAACTTTAAACTAACACAAATCTAATCTAAGTTCTGTTATCAGCCAACATAATCTCAGTATATAAGACTCATAAGTTTAAACGAAATTTTGTAGCATATAGTTTCAGTTCAAGCAAACTCATTTAGCTCACATACACAGCACATAGTAATACAAAATGTGGTCAATAATCCAACAACATATACTTGCAGTATATGCACATTGCCATCACGCGTAAGTTCTTAATCAATTTCAAAAACATTGCCAACTTGAATATAACTTTCAGCTCAGAAATGCTAATTTGAAGAACATAGCTCAATGAACTTTACAAGAATACTATTCAGTTTTCAAACCATTCAAAAATTTACACTTTGTTAATTCCATAATGATGAAATGCTATTGAATTTGCTTATGTAGACGATATTATATTGAATCTCATGCTATTGAATTTGCTGATTTAATGAAAAACGAATTTGAAATGAGTATGGTAGGAGAACTGAATTAGTTTTTAGGTTTACAAATCATATACTAAAGAATTAGTTAAGAAATTTGACATTGATAATAAAAGCATACTAAAATTCTGATAAGTACTGATTGCAAGTAGATCTGACTTTTCGTTAGAATTTGTGTAAGGCTTTATATGGGTTCCAATTTAGCCCAAGAGCATAGATC
This sequence comes from Morella rubra, assembly GCA_003952965.2. Taxonomy (NCBI): domain Eukaryota; kingdom Viridiplantae; phylum Streptophyta; class Magnoliopsida; order Fagales; family Myricaceae; genus Morella; species Morella rubra. The sequence continues at coordinate 10,325,602 of CM025853.1, forward strand.
AATTTCATTATCCACGATTAAGTACATGGCCATGGGAAGTTGAAAAAAATGCTCCTAGACTATGGTTTTAATTCAAGATATAATGACTATTTACTGTGATAGTGCTATGGTTGTTATACTCATGCATATCACTTACGTGTTTTATGATTATTGTCTTGATTTTATTTTAATCTAATATGTCATGAAAGTTTTTTTTTGTCTACTGGTTTAGTATGATTTTAGTTAATTGTAGTCACAAGTTTTCCTCTGAAATATGTTTTTAACCTAACAATGGAGAAAGTGATATGCGGCTAAAGTGTTGCTGCTAAAAAAGGGCAAAGGGCAAACTTGTCATTTTTTAAAAATGATTTTAACTTAAGGTTACTCTATAAGAGACTCTGACTCCGAATAAACTGCAGATGACATATCTTAGAGATTTAAATATGAAATTGATTTTGATTTAACTCACCAAATACCCAGATCTAATTAGAAACTTATTAACCTCAGATCCTCGAACATTCTTTGTATAGAAATCGTCAAATCACAAGAATTCAAACTCTCAACACATGGTTAATAAGATAATAACGAAAACTGATCAAGATCATAATCAAAATTGTAACTGAGCATGCTACAAAGAGAAAACTCTCGTAGGCTGTTCAAATCCAATAGTTTCCAATCGATTATAAAGTGATATAAATCTAGCCTATAAAAAACATTCTAAGTTCTAAGTCCACATGGAAACTTCGATCTCGAACGGTATTTGATCTTTACGCATAAACCTTGTGCTATTAAAGGCCAAAAACCTTTCAGCCACAATCAGAAACACTCAGCAAGAATGGTGGCCTTCACGAAAATCATCAAACACTCAGCAAGAAGGAGACATAGAAGCCATTTGGTTTTTAGGAGAATCTCTTTCTTGAAAATACACAAATCTTGGGCGTTGATAAAGTGTGTCTTTTGTGAAAAACACACTCTGAGTAACCTTTATGCGTCAAAGGGTAACAAATTCATCTTTCTTCTAGAAACACAGTCTCTCTTATTTCTTCTAGAAACAATAAAAAGGACAAAAATGCTCTAGAGGCTTTTCACTTTTAAATGCCAAAAACAGTTACAATTGCCTCCTTTTTGTATTCTTCGTGATAAAACTTATACTAGCCTATAAAAAAAAGAGACAATGAATCCTGTTGATCATCACCGTAGGAGACATTTTATATATAGAGACTCATATCCTATATAAAAGGAACAATGAAAAGGACAAAAATATCCTTAGAGGTTTTTCACGTTTAAATGCCAAAAATAGTTACAATCTCTCCCTTTGGTATTTTTCGTAACAAAACTTATATTAGCCTATAAACAAAAGGACAATGAATACTATTGATCACCACCAAAGGAAACATTTTATATAGAGACTCAAACCCTATATAAAATCTAAAGGTAAAGGTATCTACAATAATCTCATCACACGCTCTCATATTTTTGTCCTTTTATATAGGATTTGAGTCTTTAGGTTTTGTCACAAAGGATACTAAAGGGGAAGATCGTAATTATCTATTTTTATCCTTTTCATTGTTTTTAGAACAAATAATAAAGGAGATTAAATCTAACACCCGAGATCTGTGTATTTTCAAGAAAGTGCTTCTCCAAAAAACTAGATGGCTTCTACATTTATGAAGGCCACTATTATTGAATGATTGTGGCTTCTACGTCGTATTGATCACTGATTCCCCAAAATCCACCTGAGTGGTTGAAGATTTCAGAAGTTTTGAATGATTGTGGCTGAAAGGTTTGGCTATGGCCTTTGATAGCGCAAGGTTTGTGCGTAGATATCAAGTGTCGTTCGAGATCGGAGGTTCCATGTGGACTTAGACGTTCTACGTCCTTGTAGATTCGGGAGTTTTCTCTTCGTAACCATTCTCGATGTTACGATTTTGATTATTGTTCTTGGTTAGTTTTCACTATTATCTTATTAACAAATATTGTTCTTTGTGAGTTTGAATTCTTGTGATTTCTGTACAAAAAACATTCTAGGATCAGAGGTTGGTAAGTTGATGATTATTATTTGGTGAGTTGTTATATTGATTGTTAATCAATTTCATATTAAATTAGTTACGTCATCTGCAGTTTATTTGGAGCCTCTTGTAGTCAGATCAAAATAATACTTTGTTATTTACAGATTTTGTAAACTGTTTTTACAGATTGTCGTTTACGTGTTTTCTATCAAAATATTTGTGTTTGAGCATAGGTTCTTTTGATATTGTAAAAGCTATATTATTATGATTGATGGTTGTTTTAAAAAGATTGTTGAGGGTTGTTCACTAGTTAAACAATTTTAGAGATAAAATTTTTTCTATCATAGATTGTGTTGCTGTAAATTTACTGTTGTTCTAAGATTTTACAGATTTGGTTTTTTTTTTTTTCAAATTGTTGATGTAGTGATATTTTTCTGTGAAAAGAAAAAGGGTTGTTAAATTTTTAAATAATATCTATTCATCTCCCTCCAGTTATGATAGTATTGGGTCTAAACTTGATTTTCAGAAGGAACATTAAATTACCAATAAAGAAAGATTAAAATGAGAAAAACTAGAACAAAATCTAAAAAAACAAAGTTCGAAAGAGTGAACTATTCACCTTCACTGTGGCATAGGAGCTAGCAAGCTTCAAAGGATGCACTAGTAAATGGCACCCAGCATTTCCAGTAGCAACTTTTACCTCTTCGTCCGTCCAACAACTTCCAAATAATCTGAAATGAGCAATATAAAGCTCATGAAGTTCCATGGTTAACACTACACCTTGATATATGCACTGTTCACAGTGCAAAAAGATTAACAAGAATCAAGATATTCTAGAGAACCCAAACCCCCCATGGTATATATGCCTCTAGTACGATGCAACAGCTCTAAATTAAGCCTGACTGAAGTTACAATTGTCAAACAGGACAAGATCATAAGATGATAGGAAAAGAGGAGAACAGAAATTAAATTGAGATGATCAATTTATGATAGAAAACGAAGAGGGCAGAAGTAAAGGATTTTAACTCAAATTCTGAGCAACAGTAGTTTTTAGATGCAGGAGTAGATTCTGGCATCTAATGAGACTAATCTGTAATAAGAAAGGTGACAAAAACATTTGCCATTATTGTTGTTCTAGAAATTTGGAAATTTGGAAAGAAAAGAACCTCTCTTCGTATATGACTGAGGAGAAAGAACAGTTAGCTATTTAGGTCCTCTGAGAGATAAGCAAACGGAAGACTGAAGAAGTAACAAACATGGAACCATCTAACAATGGGCAACTGAACTGATGCTTTTCATGCAATGCAGAGTCATGTACATAAGTTACATGGGCCAGGTCAAGCACAGCTGTGTTGCTCTGGCCAAAGTTCTCAACTGAATCAATACATATCTATATTATTTGAATTACATAAATCAGTGCAGGAGAAAAATAATACGTAACTACCACAAACAAGAAATAGATTATTATTACTTATCCAAGGACAAAAAATAAAGAAAGAATTACCCGTTCATCAAATGAAATGGACTCTTCATTGCTCTCTGGACACTCAGAACTTGAGCAGGATGACAACTTCTCTGGCCAGATAGTTCTCCTCTATCATACGATAAGATATTCAGCTGCGAAAGAGAAACCAGAATCAATTTCAATCAAGCACCTCGGTTGAAACGACTACAGTCGGTAACGTTTCTCCAGAGAAAAGATTCTATAACCAAGATAGTCAAGGAGGTTAATAGCTTAAAAAGCAATTCACCTGGGACGATGACAGGAACTTGTATATTGCACTCTGTCAATGAGAAGAAGAAGAATTAGAAATCATTAGTGCAAGTACTCCATACAGGTATCATGTGAAATACCACACCTGCGGAGTGCATTAATAAATAAAAATATCAGAACAGGGGGTAGTACAAAGGCAACTAACACACTCAGCATTGCAAATATTGAGAATAACTATCTCACTTACTAACCAACATTCCTTTTTCTTTTCTTTTGTTGTTCCTCTTTCCTTTTCTTTTTCTCTACAAACAAATTTCATTTTGGGGTCGTCAACTTTTTTTGATAACGTGGAAATCAAAGTTTGGCTAAAATTTCATTGTGAACAAATGAGATAAACTCATGAATGATGTGAAGGTGCTATGAGATAAATTGGATAATATCATATCCGACGAAAGATTGTTGGAGGAATATCTAAGTCACCCTCTTTAAACCCGGGACCAAAAGAAAAGCTATTATCCAAGAGATATGCATAGTTAATAGAACATCAAGCTAAAAGAACTTACTTGACCTAATTTAACATCCCCACGGCTTGGGTTATAAAGCACGTGGATGTTACCAATCAGTATTCTCCTAGATTCACCTTTACACATCTGCCTGTATCAGGACATAGTTAGACTCCAAAGCATCAAGAACCATTTAAGAATATAGCAACAGACGCCAAGAATTGGTACCTCAAAAGCGGAAAGCTGAGCAACATTATCGCGAAGACCAAACCCCTTGAATTCAATACTCTCTGCCTCTAATAACCGGAACCTGATAGAATGAAGTCAAATGTCGTTCCTTTATTACAATATAACCAGTATCAGACACAATAACATGGAACACACCAAAAAACTACTTACTCATTTGCTTTCCAAAACATAGCACAGCCATCAACAGCATCTCCAGTGCGTCTCTACAATTTCAAACAACTTACTTCAAATTTTCAAGTTTCACCAAGAACAACACCGCATATGTACTCAGAGACTTGATGTGAAGACATCTTTTTTCTCCATTTGCACAGGTTGCCAGGTTCCAAATAAGAAACTGTCCAGTTATCAAGTGGAAGACCACCATAGATGGTTCATTTGTTAGATCAAGCATACTGCAAAATCTTTTGGAAGGTAGAAAATGTTTGAAAGTTCTTTGGGAGAACAAGTTTCAAATCCCAACTGATTTTAAACGGTAAAAATGAAGCTCATGTAGAATTGCATGTCTCTAAAAATGCTAACTTCATGACAACGCAGACTGAAAGTTAAAAATTGACCTTATAAGACCCAGCATATCCTGCTTTCACCAAAATGTCTGATAGATCATCATAATTGTCGACTTCCTAACAAAATCACACCACCCACCATAAGTTTTACCAGAGACTCCAAGTCCATAAATCACATTATTGAAATAGGACCAAAAAAAAATGAGAAAAAACGAATGAACAAAATGTAATAATAAATGAGCCTTACTTGCAAACAGATTATATCAGGGCTTCATCCCATGAGTTCTTTGCATATAACCTTCTTACGGCGCTCCCATTTCAAGTAAAAAGAGGGTACATTCAAGTAGAGGTCTCTGTGTTTCGAAGCATTTAGGGAAATAAGTGTCCCATTTGGAGTCAAAATCCCACCTCTCTGCCCGGTATGAAATTTTGATTTTAATGTTTGAAATCTCCACAAGTTAAATAAAGGAAAACTGAAATTCAGAAAGAAGAAGAAGAAGAAATACAGAATCCCTCTTCCATAAAAACAACCCGAATTCAGAATGTGCGATTCCTCTGTTAGAGAGCGAGAGAGGGAGAGGGAGAGCGATGGAGAGAAAGAGAGAGCTTTCGAGAAGTGCGATTCCCTCTGCGAAAGAGGGAGGGAGCGTTTGAATTGAGGGAATGAAATGACCGAGATGCTTTGTATACTTAATGACGTTCGTTGTGTTCCCAAACCAAGCTGAAGTAGCCGTTGCAACTAGTGGTTTGGATAGTTGCAACGGCTACTTCTCTGAGAGAGCCGTCCTAATTGTGGGGTTGACGAAAATGTCCTCCGTCCATCTCATAAGTATATCGCCACATCTTTATGTCAATTTATTTATTATTTATTTCAATATATCTTTTCCTTCCTTCCCGTTAAAACTTAAAACCCTAAAATATAATATAAATCTCCGTTATGCTCATGCAAACCCACAATTCCCATCTTGCCCTCTTTTATGTGCATCTGAGACATTGAAATATAACACCGAACCATCCTTTAACTCTAAACTGTTCCTATTTTCTCAAACTCTATTAATTTTCTAAAAAATGAACCAATCTCATGGCTTGTTATACAGATACATTTTCACGTATCCTCCTTCTTTCAGAAATTTGTAGAATTATATGATAATTGAAAACATCATTTTTTTTTATAACAAGTTTTTTTAAATCTTTATATTGTTATTTTGAATATTGTATTTTAGGATAAATTAATTACGAGAATCTCATTCCAAAAGGAAGCTTCCAAGATTGGTCAATAGATATTTTATGACCAAATCTCAATTTGTGGAAAGCCATGATGTCATGAATCAGTAATTGCATCCAATCTTAAAAAAAAAAAAACCTCTAATTGGTTCGAGCACAACTTTTGCTCTTTTCTTCACCTATTCAAGCAACGCGGGCATCTGATCTGATTATGTGTACTTTATGTGCGTATTGCGGCTTCTTTTTAGAGACTGCCCAAATTTGCTCTCGTATGAAAATTAACTTAACTGAAAATCGAGAGAAAAACTCATGTTAAAAAGATTTCTATCTTTTTCTTTTTTTTCCTCACTCTTTTCTCTCTTTCGCGGGCACCACCTTGCTTATTTCTTCTCTAGTTCATGCGTCATGCGGCAACCAAAGTTGCCCTAAAATCAAACCGAAGTCACACTTATTTGCGTGGGCTTTTAATTTCATGTGCCCTGGACTCGCATAACATTATGCCGTCCCACTAAACTCTCTTTATGGAGAGAGGCTCTATCCATATCCCGACTATTGTTTGCGATTTGTGAAATTGGGTTGTGAAATAGAATGTGCATCCGTGACTGGGCTCATTGGTTTAAGTCTTTGTTATGGTCTACTTAAATTCAAGCTCGTTTATATGGGGGATAAACACCCTTTTGATCCCTTAGTTTTGCCTTCATTTGAAAAATAGTCCTTGAATTTTGTAATTGATCATAGGCAGTCCGAGTTTGAACAAAGAATAAAAAATAGTCATTCCATCAGTTAGCCGTCCAAAATTAACGGATTGACGCATCATATCCAATAAAATTATATCACGTGTCGAATTAACCAAATCACAGATTCCAAGTCAAAATAAAAAATATTAAAAAAATAAAACAAGAGATCAATACATTTTTTTTCTCTCCAACCATATACCTAAAAGTTTTGCAAAAAGACATTTTGCAATTTATACTATAGCTTTTATCACATTTTACCCATTAACTATTAATTTTAGACACTTTCAACACTTAGTTAAAATTTTTTGCATTCTTCTAGACAGAAGATATTTTATAGCATATAAAAATTATAATTTTATCCCCACATTGTAGTGATATTTTGTGTGGATAGAATCATCATTTCAAAATCTAAAAAATTTCTCTCCAAAATATAGAAAATCTTTAAAAATGATACAAAGTGTTGGAAGTTAATAATTGATATATAAGTAACAAAAGTGATAATTTTATATTTTAGTAGTGAAAAATATATTTATCCCATAAAATAACTAGGTATGCTACATTAAAAAAATTAAAAAGTGTCTGCGAAGGCATGTTGATTCTTGCACACTGGAATCCATGAAGGTGGTCAAGTTTCAGTACCAAATATATCAGTTTTTGAGCAGCTGATAATAATAAGAACACCTATTTATTTGGCATATCACTTTAGAGTACTGACAGTCTTAATTAGACTGTTCCTCTCTACTATAGCCCAAATGTTTGTCATAGAACTAAAATCACAGTGGCCGAGCCAAACTTCCACTAAAGAAAGACCTTTCATTGGATTTGCTGGGTATGGGTCTATTTCTAATTCAGAACTAGTATATGCAGATAGAGGGATAGGCGAACCTGAGAGTGTGGGTGCAGATTCAGTGAGGATTCACATGTTCTAACATATATATAGTATGATTATACTAACTCCTCACCAACATCTCAGCGCCAATATCTATTCATTCTAATTTCCTTAATTCTTCCTTAATTAAGGTTGTTTTTTATTTATTTGGAATTCTGGCATCTGTGTAGTACGTATATATGCTGCATTGGTAGATGAAATATAATATAAAAACGAATGGATATCATCATACATATATAGGTGGACCGCAGTTTGCAAAGAACTATTTTAAGATTGTCTAATTTCATGGTGGACTAAATAGAGCCTAATACATTACCACGCCATAAAGAGACTGTGTCACCTACAGCACATAAAGAGACACAAGTGTGCTTAGACAGAAGGAAGAAGATAAATACATAGTTATATAAACAAAGCAAGAGGTTGTCAACAGGATCGTACATGCCACCCTCAGGATTGTATAAGGATATGACTGTGTGTAAACCATAGTATTAAACAAATTAAGATATATGCCAAATAAATAGGTGGAAGGCCCAACTGAGATAAGTGAGACAAGATTTTAAGTAGTTCGGTCACTGACCTACATCTACTGGTAGAAGGCCCAACTGGGCATTCGGTTTTCTCACTTATATTCAAAAGGTTACATTGAGGCTTTATTTATAAGTCATTAGTTTCAATCGTCCACGTTACTTTAGTAATGTGAGACTTTACATTTTCAACATGGCTTGCAATGGCATAATGTATCCATAGTATTAAACAAATTATTTGGTGCTAATTAATTCTGTGCTTGTGAAATTTGACAGCTTACCATATATTATAGTCTCCACGAGCCTTATACATTACCACGTTGGCGTCAATTATTTAATGACCAGAGGGCTCTTGTAGGCAAACAAAACATATATATCAGTGAGTTTTTTTTTTTTGGTTTTTCAGTGGGGGAAAGGAGAAGGACATTCGGAACAAACTTGGAAATGAAAAAAGGAGGGTAAAACCCCTATTTTCACAGACTATCAATTTCACCGACTCATAAGAACTTGGAAATGAAAATTGCCAAGAAGGAAATAACATAGACCACCCAAGTGATTATTTTGAGAGACCGGGGAAATGGAATTGTAATTGCTACGAAAAAAGCTCTCGCTGCCAAGAAGATACTAACATGGTATGACATTTGGCATACTCGCACAAACTTGGAAGCAACAAAATTACTCACAAATAAGAAAGCAAAGCATAAGATACATAGAAGAGGAACACATTTAACGTTGGAGACGGCCGAGACTGATCTTGGGTGTATTTGAAAGCTATTCCAATTGCTGCTGATAAGCAGAAGTTGAACATTATCGTGACGCAATCCACGTTGTGATTGTTCACTAGTAGACCAAGCAGTTGAGCTGCTGCTTCTGGATCAGGAGCTGGCAGCTGTTGTTCAGAGTGAAATATGGAAGAAAGACTGAATAAAACATTGTCTAAAGACGGAAAGAAAAAATTCCTTCAAAGAAAAAGTATTCATTATCCTGGGGGATGAAATTTAGATAAGCCAATAATCTATTTGTGGAGTTCTTTGGGGCAGAAACGCGAAACCACAAGGAAAGTGCAGCTAGTTTTTTTTTTTTTTTTTTTTTGTATAGAAAAAATAAAATATCTAAATTTTTTTGGGTCGGTGAAGAAAGCAGGATTCAGGCCCCAGCTGACCTTCGTTGGAACTTTTGATGGTGACATGACGTTTTACAACCCTCCTATCGTTCTTCCTCAGCTTTTTCTTTTATAGAGGAGAAGAATTCAATAACAAAATTAGGTGTGGTTAACCGTAGCGTAGGTGACGGTTTAACGAAAATCGTCACCGTCACCATAATTAACGGAATCACATAATTGACACCGCCACTGCACCGTTAAGGCACAATAACCGCCCTTACCGGTGACGGTATTAACGGTAACGGTTATACGATAACGCTTAAACCGTATAATCGTTAATCCAAAAAAAAAAAAATTTTTTTTGGCTTTTCATTTTTTTTTTTACCGTTTTGGGCTGTTTTCCTTGGAATTTTTTTTAGACCTTTAAGACCATTTGATGCCTATATATAAGCAACAAATATAATCATTCAAATATCATAACCTGTTTAAATTTCCAACATAATATCATAATCAATAATCATATCAAATGGACAAATATCATAACCTATTCAAACATAATATCATAACCATTAATAATCATAACAAATATAATAAGCTGTCCAAAAGTCCAACATAATATCATATTCAAACATAAAAGACTAAAATCCAATAAAAGTGTCCAACAATGTGACATAAACCAACTAAAATATTCCAACAAAAGCCTAACAAAAGTATGTCACATAATTAATAATCATCTTAAGTCTCAACTAGGGGTTAACGGTAGTGTAGGTGATAGTTGGTAAAAACTGTCACCATCACTGCAAATTGACGGAATCACATATTTGACACTGCCACCGTACCGCTAAGACACAATAACTGCCCTTGCCGGTTACGATACCAATAGCAATGACGGTTTTAACGGTTAAAACCGTCACTGCAGATAAAAATGAACAACCCTAAACAAAACGAGCTGAATGAGTACTTTTTCTTTGTAGGAATTTTTTCTTTCCATCTTTAGAAGATTCCGGGTTCATAGAAAGACGGAACTGTTTAGTTCCGTCAAACAGTTCCGTCTTTCTATGAACCCGGGGAACTGTTTAGTTCCGTCTTTCTCTGAACCCGGAATCTTCTAAAGATGGAAAGAAAAAATTCCCTCAAAGAAAAAGTACTCATTGTTTTAGTGTATGCCTTTTTCTGTCTGGTGGATCATCAAGACAAGGGCTGCATAATGATACCCTGTTCTACCCTTGGACCAATTAACATAGGAATAATGACACCTCGGCCAAGATAAAACACACAAAAAGGCGGATGATGCACTATTTATGTCTGATCCACCAAAACAAAGGCGCGGCGGGGTATCTTTTGATTCCGTGTGATAGATACTTAAGAGGAAAAAAAAAAAAAAAGAAGGCGATTCGCTGTGATTGGAGCACACTCTCCCAGTTATTGGAGTAGAGTGGGAGAGTTGCTCCAATCTCCCACGGTGGGCTAGTTCAGAAAGATTTTTCTTTATCCATATTCTTTCTTCTCTCCCAAACCAACGCCATCTAAATGAAGGGCTTAGCAAGTACTATTTAAAGCGGCCTACCACGGCAGGGAGTAAAAATGTGCTCAAACATCATCCCCTAAGCGCTCTTAGAGAATGCCTTCTTTCTTGTAAGCAAGTACGTGGTTTCCAAGTTTGCGCGGATAGGCCAGATGCTGTATCAAACCAGTATCTTCTTCACAGTGACAGCTTTCTTTGCGGCCATTACAATTCCATTTCCTCTATCACTCAAAATAATGGCTTGGGTGGTCTAGGTCATTTCCTTCCTCGCGATTTTCATTTCCAGCTTCGTTTGAGTCGTGTGTAAAATTGAGAGTTTGTAAAAGTAGTGGTTTTATGCTTGCTTTTTGTCATAGAATAAGATCCATTCATGTGGTGCCATTTGTAAGTCTCATGGTTTATGTAAACCATTTCTTTACTATTGAGTTATCGGTTATACCGTGAGGACCTCTCAAGTAATAATAATAGGGCTTTCTTCTATTCAGTCCCCAATGTTTAGACCCATTAAGTGATATTTTTACAATAAGTTTTTATTTTTTATTTTTTTGTGAATTTCATTTCACATGGTTACATTTAAATATGTTAAGAGTCGCAAGTCTACACGGTTGCAAATAACGTAAAAGGTCATCGCTATCTTTTAGCTTCAAAGAGGTATATATTTATGGACTTAAAAAGGCCTAAATCTAAATGACCATAAAATACTCGTACAAATGGGCTCAAAGGCCCAACCACCAATGAGAACTTTATATTTACATCAACTACCCGTTAGCTAACCAGGTAGAACTCATGAGAGTTCATTTTTTTCCCTTTTAATTTTCCATTTTATAAGCTGCCATTTTTTCCTTGAAATCTCTTTTGAGCGCATGGTTTTTTATTTGAGATCCATCAGCTTTAATTTAGAGGCACAACAGTCTAAAGGTCTATGTCAGACTTATTACACCTGGAACTTCATGTATGATGTTATAAATTATTCTTTCTTGTCTTTCTGGTCATTGTTTTGTTCCTCCCACCTGCAAGCATGATGCTTGGATTTTGGATTTTGTGTTAGATATGGCAAGCCTCGATTGGTGATTGACCAAGAAAAAAAAACATTAATATAATTATTCTCACATTTGATTGTGAACTTACAAAAGCCTGCATAAGTTCTTTCTATCTGCTTTTTGATTGCTTCTTCCAAGTACATCTAATCTAGGGTATATTTGGATTCAAGTCTCTTTTGAGCTCAATGGTTGGTCAGATATTATTGTTGCTAATGGTCATGTTGTTGATATATTTGCATATTCCACTTTTCGCTGGCGTTTTCACAGAATCCCATATTTTCTATGCTCTCAATTACAAACATTAAATGAAGAAAGTCGAAATAAGACAAGGTAAGGTCCTTCTGTGGCATTATTGTGTTCGTATTCTCTTGAAACTGTGGATTTGAGTTTAGGAAATTGATGATAGTGTTACTAGGAACATATAACTAGTAAATGGTGTAAAATACCTGTCTGTTCAATGAAGGGAAACTGGAAATCTTTTTTGGAACTATGCACTTGCAGCCTTCTCCATATCTTCCCTGTTGGTCTGTATATGTACTAAGTTTTCATGTGACTAAAAATACTTGTTTTGGAGCATAGCGTAGATATAGCAAGTATTTTCTTGGTTACAGAGCATCAAGTTAAGCCTTCATTTTAATAGAGATTAGGGCTTAAACGCCCGTGAAATTAAGTGCCCCATTATTTTTGGCCTCTGCCTCACGGTTTTATGTAACTCTCTGCCAACGTGGACTTGCGTACGGGTCCGGGTTGGATATGTCCACTTGTGATTCCTCCAACAACAATTTCTCCACAATTAAAAAAATTAAAAGTTACCAAATTTTCCAATTTTTTGCATTTTCTTTATTTGGCCTATGTTTTTTTAGAGTACGCTTGGTTGCTGTCTTAGGCCTCTTGGCAGTAATAATTCATATACAGATAGTGCCCTTGAGAATTCCTTGAGTCATAAGGAGAAAATAATCTTGTAACTCAACCCGAAACTTCACAATATTGAGCGAGAAGAACCAATCAACGAGATGAAGAGATTGAATGCTCTGCTCAATGAGAAGATATGGTTTTTCTGTTGCTCATTCAATGGTAAGATTGAATTATGTTTTGACATAACCATGAAGCATTTGTTTTCCATTAACTATTTCACTTCATTGAGAATTCTGCTCATAAGATTTAAAGGCTGCTGAAACTGGTAATACTATCCCCTAATTTGATGTACATTTCATTAATGCTTGTTGTATCTCTGTTATTTATGTTGTCAAGTTCCTCGCTCCTGTCGGAAATATAACTTGGCTCCTTTTAGGCTCTCTTCATTAATTCAGGATGTAGCTCTCGGAGAGATGAAGAAAAAGCTTCAGGCAAGGCCAACGGAGTAATTGATTGATGATTCGCGTAAAAAAGCGAAAATTGTGCAGGTAGTCCAATCCCCGCTTTGTTTCTCAACAGTAGTTTTCTGTGATTGGTTTCTGTTTTCATGAGATGTTGTGCAAGTCTTGCAGAAGCGAGTTTATCATTTTAAACTTGAGTTCTTCCGTTCTTGTAGCTGTTACCGGTTCTATTTTAATTTATTCAACCCTAAAATTTTGCTTCTTTTTTTTTTTTTTTTTTTTTTTTTTGTCTTTTGTGTGTTGTGTTCTGTTGATATGCCACAATAACAGCGTATCTCTGCCTCCTACTTGTTGTACACGTCGTCATACGTTTTGCATCTTCCATAGGTGCTTTAAATGTTTTATTTAAACCATTTTAATACATCTTGGAACCCTTACACACTTTGATGCTTACCTCGTTGACATTCACCATTATACTTACAGGCAGGATTATATAATACAGTAGAGGCTGAAGATTGGGAAGTACCTATTAGGGGGGAAGAGATGAGCAAAATGGAGTCTCTTCTGCTCGACAAAAGCCGGAAAATGGAATCTGAACTCACACAATTGTAGGCAAGAGAGTAGAACTTAACAGCCGAGGTTAACAAGCAGCAAAAACTGATACAGAACCTTGAAGATAACATATTGAAGGTTCAAATTGATAGCTCCAGAAAGTATCCGAGTTTGGTTATTTGGAGAAGAGCAAGAGAACTTCCGGAGATATAGAGGGCAAGTTCAAGTTCATTTAGAACTATTCTTGCGATGATCCAAAACTGGACCATAAATGGTGACTAATCGTAGTAGTCAGTCCTCAAATTGTACCAATTGATTGGCACACTATTACTTGATTAAAAAACTTGGGTTCCACTTTGGAAAAAGGAAAAACGAGGTGGGATGCACATTCATGGTCTGTCTTTTCTGGTTTTGGCCCATGTAAAGAGCTATTCCCCTGTAAAGGTTTTGGCTCGTTAACTTGTAATATTAGTTTTGAATGATTGTTCACTCAGAAAGCTAGAAAGCCGGACCTGCATGTTATTTTGAAATTCACAATATCTAACATATAACATCCTATCTTTTGTTGGTAACTCGGTGACCTGAAAAGTTCATCAAAATTACTCCATAGAGCGCCTACTAGCCAGGAAGGTGTAAGCGAAATTAAGTGTTTGAAAAAGATTTCCACTAGGCTATTACAAGGATTAGCTCCTGGTTGCTTCTGCGATCCAGCTGAGTCACCTCATAACTAAAGCTCCACAGGATTTGTTTCCCTCCCTGCCCTTCCATCTGGTGTAGCTTGATCACTTTGTTGCTGTCCCCTTCCATCTGGTGTAGCTTGATCATTTTGTTGCCGTCCATGCTGCAGCCCAAGCCGCTCAGGATTGAATTAAGGAAAAACCTGGTCCAATGGTTAAGATGCATATTATTTTTGTCAGTGGAAGTCGTATGGAGGTTATAAAAAAATCTCACCCCGGGAAATAGAGTTCCAATGAAGCGGTGTTCTTTATCAGTTGGAATAAAGATCAACGTCTGAGAAGGCAGGTTGATTCTTGCAAACTGGAATCCATGAAGGTGGTCAAGTTTCAGCACCAAATAGAGTTTGCGAGCAGCTGATAATAATAACACCTATTTATTTCCAGTCATTACTGTATAGAGCACTTTAGAGGTTGCGTATCAAGGCCCTTGATTTGGAGTTAGAATTATCATCAGGGCTAAACTACAACGCTATGTGGTGAGAGAGCGGTGCCTCCAAATGGTGGTAGAGTAGAAAATGGCCGGGCTGTTCTTTGGCATAACCCTTTAGACTGACAGCCTTAATTAGACTTATCATCTGCTTTCATTAATCCTTTATTAGGCTAAAATATTTTTATTCCACTAGTACCTTTCATAGCAACACTTGAAATCCTAGCATGCTCCAGTACTTCAGATACGAGTCAAATTTTTTGCTTTATTCTCTTCTTCAATTTCCTACCACATCCTATGGTCTTCAGCTATGTGGATTAATTACACTATGTTATGGTCCAGAAATGGTTATGTTCCTATAGGATCTAATTGGATAAGGAGTAGATTGTGTTCATGATTATCCATCCTGACTATTGCTTTGATGGTCCATTCCTCCTACTATCTGCATTCTTCTACTCCAAAAGTCATCTACGAATGCACATTTTATAGGAATGTTTAAGGCAGTAGGTAGTTATATACATGCAATACTGCAAGAGGAATACTGAAAGTCTTAACTTCAACAGCTTATAAAGCACGCAACTTAGCAGTGTGTTTTGTAGCTCTAACGAGAGAAAACAAATCAAATAACATGTTGATATGCATTAAAGTAGAAAGGAAAAAGTTACTGGAGGGCCAACTGCAGTAATATGCTATCGTGGAATATTAAATGCACAGGTTAAGGCAAAAGTGTGGAACATTGCAGATAATCTCAATACAGAGCAATATAAATAGTTTTGAGAGGAACGTCAAGCATCATTTGTACCGCATTGTACAATTGTGCAAGTTTTGGAAACTTCTTTGGGAATATTACTGAGAGAGATACAGAGCACTGCATGCAAAAGAAGCACTCATTGCAGCTTAGTAAATAACCAGATTGAAAAGATGCAAAACCAGCAAAAGAAAAAGAAATTACTGTACTGACTTCCCCAGTCACCACCTTTTTTATCATTACAGCAACTATCTTGACATCAGCCACAAAACAGTCTGCTTCTGCACCAAAAAATTGATCATCCTTAATCTTTGGTAGGAGTACAGGGGTAGGCAAGGAAAAGGGGTTACTGGCTGCCACAAGAATACAATGCCGCTCTGGATTCGGAAACATCTGATAATTTTTTTTTTTTTAATTGTTCAAGTCTTTTTTTTTTTTTTTTTTTAATCAACACTACCATTACCTTTATTACAGAAAAGAACAACAAATTAGGGTGGGTCAGTCCCAGCATAAACCCAATAGAGGGCAGGGAAATGCTCATGAACATCCGGTAGCCTCCGGATAAAAACCGAGAGGCAGCCCAACGAGTTAAGTGGTGCGCTTCCTCATTTGCACCTCGATTAACAAAAGAAAAAGAACACAAATCAAAGGCAGAAGCTAAATGAACAATATCCGCTATGCGCCCAGTACTTCGCCAATTTAACTGTTCAGGATATCTCTTAATAGCATCAATCGCCAGCTGAGAATCCCCCTCCACAATAATACTACGACATCCACAACGTTTAGCCTCCAAAATCCCAATATGGGCCGCACAAATCTCCCCATCTTCAGGGAATTCAATATCCAATTTCTCAACACATGCACCAACAATCAAACCCTCACTATTTTTAAGGACAGCAAACCCTACCGCAAATGCATCCCAAACTGCGACATCAAAATTCACTTTGATCTGGCTTGCCATAGGAGGGATCCAGCGGGAGGGTAACAAAGGCTTCTTCTGTTGCCAAGCAAAGCAATGTTCCCTATATAATCTCTTAACCTGCACCACAACCGACATCAGATCAAGAGTAGTCTTAGAATGAATGATTTTATTGCGAGTCTACCAAGTAACCTCCCACGCAATCAAAGCATAGAGTTGGAACTTATGATAATCATCCTCAGACAACTCAGGGAAAACTGAGGGATCAATAATAAAGGTGAGCCAAAGAAGCAAGGGATGGTGAAGAAAAGCTCCCGTATCCAAAGCCCAGGGGGATTGACTCCACAAAATTCTGCTCACAATACACCCCACCAGCAAATGATGAGTTGTTTCAATCTCTTTGCCACACAAAACACACATCAAGTCCTCATCCTCCCTACTGCCCATTCTCTCTGCAAGTTTGCTCTTAGTAGGAATAACATCCCACAATAGCTTCCACAAACAAAGCTTGAGACGTTCATGTACTCTCAATTTCCATAGCTTCCTCCACCAAACCCACCTACGGGAGCAACAGGATCATATCTATCCTTTATCACCTCCCGATATAAAGACTTGACTGAAAACCGACCTAATTTTTCATAAGTCCATATCAGCTGATCACATCTGGTGCTCACACTCAAATGAATTTTTGTGATGGCTTCTGCATGTTCAGGATTAAACAGAGACCAAAGGAGGCTGCGATTCCATTGGCCAGTAGCTTTGTCAATAAGGTCAGCCACAACAGAAACCTCCTCATCATGAAGTACATTGTTTGGAGATGGTTTAAAGCCCGGAATTGAAGGTATCCAGGGATCCCTCCATATCATCACATTTTCCCCATTACCAATCAAGAAACACAAGCCTTTCTCCAAAAATTTTCTCATATGCAGAATCCCTCTCCATATCCATGAAGCTTGCTGATGCCCTTTCTGCCTCCCAAAACCCAGTGTGATGTAAGTATTTCCCTTTCAAAAAATTAACCCAAATATTCGGACTATCATTTGCAACACACCAAGCTAGTTTGGATAGTAAAGCATGGTTAAAATCAGAAGATAACTGAAATCCTAAACCACCCTCAGATTTTGGGCAACACAACGAACTCCAAGACTTTAAAGACAAATGACGAGACTTCTTCGGATTATGACCCCACCAAAAATTTTTCAATCCCCGATCAACCTCCAAACACCAAGATTTAGGCAATTCAAAAAAACTCATAGAATAAGCAAGCAAAGGAGAAGCCACACTACGAATCAACGTACCTCTACCCGCTTGAGATAAAAGTTTAGCTCTCCACCCCGAGAGTTTATCCAAAAGCCTATCTTTCAATTCTGCCATAGCCAAGTTTTTAGATCGAGGAAACATTAAAGGTAGGCCAAGATGTTTGGCCTTAGCCGGCATTTTCTTAAGATTCAGCAAGTCACAAATGGGAAGAACTGCAGCCCCAACAAAATTCTTACTAAAATGGATAGAAGATTTAGCCCGATTAATTTTTTGCCCCGACCAGCTCATGTACAACTCCAAACAACGATCCAAAGCTTGGGCATCTCGCATAGTAGCTTTTGCAAAAAGAAGGATATCGTCAGCAAATAAAAGATGAGAGATAACAGGGGCATTCCTCCCAATCTTGATACCTCTAAGTCTGCCTGCTCCTTCCTCCCGAATGAGAAGTCTAGACAATATTTCAGAGC
Organism: Morella rubra; assembly: GCA_003952965.2. Taxonomy (NCBI): domain Eukaryota; kingdom Viridiplantae; phylum Streptophyta; class Magnoliopsida; order Fagales; family Myricaceae; genus Morella; species Morella rubra. Next base: position 10,344,026 of record CM025853.1, read on the forward strand.
ATATCACAAATAGTAATGGCGAAAGCGGGTCTCCTTGACGTAATCCACGCGATGGAAAAAAATGCCCAAAGGGGCTACCATTAAGCAACACCGAGAAACTAGAAGAAGCAATACAACTCTTTATCCAAGCTACCCAAGTAGGATGGAACCCGAACTGTTCCAAAATTATAATAAGAAAATCCCACTCTACACGGTCATATGCCTTCTCCATGTCGGCTTTAATCGCCATCCACCCACCATGACCCCTTTTGTGATTCATACTATTGAAAACTTCAGCAGCTACAATATAGTTGTCTTGGATAAACCGACCCTGAATGAAAGCCAATTGATATGGAGAAATCATTTTAGGTAGCACCTTCTTAAGTCGTTCTGTCAGGATTTTTGAAATCAATTTGTACACGACGTTACACAAACTGATAGGCCTAAATTGCCCCACCAATGACGGGTTGTCCACCTTCGGAATAAGCACTAAATTAGTGTGATTTATCTCAGGCAACAGCTGGCTTGTAATGAAAAAATCCTGCACACTAGCAATGACATCAAGGCCTACAATATCCCAAAAATGAATGAAGAAAAAAACTGTCATTCCATCAGGCCCAGGAGCCTTATCAGGAGGCATACACTTCAGAGTGTCCCAAATTTCCTGCTTATCGGGAACCTTGATCAGCAACATATTATCCTCTTCGGTTATCACTTTTTCCACCAAATTGTTAAGATCATGAGGAATAATAGGATTATCTGTTCTGTACAAAGAAGAATAGAACTCAACCAACTCTCCACCGATAGTGCTACGACCAGAAATCCAATCACCCCCTACTCTTCAGCTCCACAATTTTATTCCGACAACGACGAATCACTGTCGAAGCATGGAAATATTTAGTATTTAACTCACTAGTGGCCAACCAAGTTACTCGGGATTTTTGTTTCCAAAGAATTTCTTCCCTCTTAAGTTGCTCATCCATTTCCAACATAAGACACTTCTCCATCCACAAATTATGAGCTGTCGGCTCTTTTTGCTGATAAGAACTAAGTTGTTCCTTAACAGCACACAAAGCCTTATGAATATCACCAAAAACCTGAGTATTCCATTGCCGAAAGAGCACTTCTAACTGCCCTATTTTTGAAAAAAGGACCCAAGCAGGAGATCCAGCCCTAGGTTGTCTCCAAGTATCCGCAACCAATCCAAAACAAGACTCCTCCCTCGTCCAAAACTTCTCAAATTTAAAACTCCTTGCCACAGACATATCATCCCCATAAAGATTTAAGATAAGAGGCACATGGTCCGAAATTGACACACTATAGTGCTTAACCCCAGCATTAGGAAATTCAGTACGCCACGGTACATTAGCAATACCTCTATCCAATCTCTCTCGAATACAAGCCAACCCAGACCTCCCATTATTCCACGTAAAATTTCTACCCGAGAAGCCTAAATCCACAAACCCCAAACAATCCATAAAGTGTCGAAGCCCTCGAGATGAAGAACTAGACACCACACGTCCACCTCTCTTCTCAACCGGTCTCAAAACCTCATTAAAATCTCCTATACAGACCCAAGGTTGACCACCCGAACCTCCAAGATGAAGCAGATCATCCCAAAATTCCTCCTTCAAGCGCCAATAAGGTGGACCATAAACGAAAGAACATAGAAAATCAGAACGCCCATTACCCGGCTTAACTAACAAATGAAAATAGGACACAGAGACTTGCAGAACATCAAATATTAATCCAGGACGCCAACAGAAAGCTAACCCCCCTTTACACCCTACTGGAGGAACAGAAATAAAAAACGAGAACCCCAAACGACGTAAAATCAACTCAAGTCTATCATCCTTTATTTTGGTCTCCATCAAAAAGAGTCCCCAAGGATCCACCTCTCTCACCAGCAGCCTCAAGGCTCTTGACGCCACGGGTCTACTAAGACCCCGACAATTCCAGGATATAAGACTCATGGCGGGGGTGGGGGCAGATATAGGCCCGCCACCCCAGCCACAGAAGAACTTACCTCAATATCCTGTCCCGTCCGCACAAGCACCAGCTTCCAAAACCACTTTCTTCCTCTTAGGGCCAAACTTCTTTTTCTTCCTTGTGCCAGCTTCAGGACCTTTCCCATGATCAAATAGAAGAGCTAATGGCTTTTCCACCAACAGCTTTGGAGACACTGGAACGTCCCTTTGCTTTTTCAACAAAGACGCAGAATCAGGAATTGCTGCACCTTCTCGTTTCAAAGTTACCATACCATCCAGGGCTTCCAAAGTAACAGATGGGCTATCATTTAAGCCTATATGCCTCACCGACCCACCAACAGGATTAGGCCCAATAGCTTTAGTCACCCTGTTGTCATATTCTGCATCTGGGATTGGGGTTCTACTCAGCAACTTGCCCAACACGTTTGAAAGACCCAATACCGTAGGGTCTAGTAGCTTCGGGGGTGACTCCTCCTGCCCTTGCAGCATTTTACTTTGCTGGCCTTTACCAACCACCTCACCAGAAAATTCAGTATCCCCAGAACAGCCCCCACTCGACGTGTCTGACCACGTCCCTTGACCCTCCTGTAGACCCCGGTTGCTGTCCTGTGGTCCCTGTTCTGCTAACCGAATCTCCATAGTGGGAAAAGACCTGAGTGCCCTTGACCGGTATTGGCAACAACTGATTTCTCAGGCCCGATGACCACCTTGCCACCCACCGTGGACCACCCTCCCACTGAAAAACCTCCACGAATCGACCTACTGAAAATACCAGCTCCTCTTCCCTGACTGCCCCTAAATCGCAGAGGAGAAATAGCCTCATTTCTTCACTAGGTAGCAGCCCCCGCATCTCTTCACCAAGAGCAAATTGAGAAGGATGATCTTCATCAGTGCATGTTCCCATGGTATGGGTAAGACGCCCACAAATGTTACAGAAGCTTGAAAGCCTTTCATATTTGAAAGCAATCCACACCGGTCTTGACCATCTCTATTCATAAAAAACCCAGGATGCAAAGGTGTTTCAATCTCAAAACGAACCTGAACCCTAAGATAGGGCTTATTTATGTCCACTGGATCTATCTTATCAACCAAACCCAGCTTGCTACCCAATAGAAGTGCATTTTCTTCATCCAGCCTCTCCAGAGGAAGCCCGTGAATCTGCACCCAAAACTGTGCAGAAGAAAGTTCGACTTCATTGATAGTCTCCCCTCTCCTCCACTCTTTAAGAATCATGAGATATCCTTTGAAGTTCTATGGAGCCAATCGCTGAACCCGCTCTTTCTCATCCAAAGTTTGGAATGAAAATAGAAACCTGTTTGGACCCGCATCCTCAATCCGAAGATTGGGAACAAACCTCCAGCCGGCTTTGATGAGAGGGAATATAACAGGTTTTGGAAAAACCTTCCTGGATGCTAATCTGCCTACTAATGCCAAAGCTTCAAAATCATCCACCTGAGTCTTGTTCACCTTCATCATCCCAGATACATCCTCCCAGGATAAGTTCCTCGTACGTTCCATTAACTCTTCCATGTCGATCATCGGGGCCTTTGAGCTACTCGCATCTTTAGCCATAGTTAACAGTTCGTTCCACCCGCGTAAGGCCAACCAACACCTTTTGGTTAAAATCTCAGTGAAGAAAGCGCCAATCCAAAAAGTAGTGAGAAAAAGCCAGAAGTATTCAATAATCCCAGTCGAAAGAGAATATAGGAAAAAAACAGTCTCAATATCATAGAAAAAGAAGAGACGAAACAAATGGGACGCAGCTGGAGATAGAAACAAAAAGGTAATATCAATAGAGGAATAGGAATCCACAATCGTACAAAAGGACGAATGGAAAAAGGCAGGTGGCAAAGAGGGAGAGAACCAACACGGAATCAGGGTTGGGTGAGGTGGTCCCTGGGGGAACATAATGGGAGAGGTCGTATGAGAGGGTGACAGAGAAGGCATTGCGCCAGGGAACAGAGAAGAGGCCAGCAAGGGCATAATGCCCAGAAAAAGGAAAAGGTGTCAGAGAGAGCATGTCGCTCAGAGGCTCAGAGAGCAAGGGTCAAACCAAATTGTTCAAGTCGATCGAGGAAGAACCATGTGCACTAGCGGCCTTTTTGGCCAAATTTTTCGGAAACATCTGATAATAAATGCATAACGTAAATGTTTGATTTTTTTTCATTACTATGCATGTATAAAGGTCGCAGTAAGAAGCAGAAGGTACAAATACATGTACCACAAGTGCATCTGCAAGACTGCAAGGCCTTTTGCGATAGCGGCTTTATCATGACCACACCTTCAAAGTTAAAAGCTAACAGCCGTTCTAAGAATCTCTCCATATCCCTCATCCAGCTACTGTTTTGTACTAAACAACCTGTACAAATAAAATAACAACTAAGAATTTTTTTTATTTTTGTGTAAGTAAAATCAAATGATGCTTTTGTTGCACCATGTCAAATCAAAACTGGATATTCATATTCACATGACAGTGTGAAAAGAAGATCCTAACCTAGAAAAATTATGCAAAATGGCTTGTGGACAACTTTGACAAAAATAAAAGGAAGAATTAGAAGACACATAAAATTCATTGTTTATCTAATCTTATGTTCACTTTGAGGAAAATCATATAGTAATTAGTAATTTAAGGGTGAAATGTCTCAAAGTTATTAATTTAAGTAAAAATATTTCAGTAACTCTTAAGTTTAAGTTTGAAAACGGTATCTAACCTCTTTTTTTTTTCTAAGGAAGATTCCAACAATCTCCTCCTTGCGCAGAGCTCATAATTTCAATGCTAGCTTACCTGAAACCAAAAAGGAGGAAAACTACATTTTAAATGAAAATTGAACATCTACATTATCAGCATGAGCGTCCTGCCCTGAATCGACCCTAGGAGCAGCTGGTAAATCCCACATTTTTTGTGGATTAGCTTTCTATAAGAATTTGATTGTTTGCTACTGCAGGAAAATTTACTATACATTTGGAAGAAAAAAACAGAAAGAATGGAAAATCGGATTCGGGGGGTGTCAAGAAACTGAATCAACAAAAAGTATGAGAGTTGAAACTCTCAATACAAAGAAGGAAGAATGAGCAAATGCACAATATTCATAGAAGAACAAAGCAATAGCGTAGAGGAAAAGTGTGGGAAAATTTCTGTATATATTAATTTCACTCACACAAGACGATACAAAATATTGTCTTATATACATTAATAGGAATCTTCTAGAGAAGGAAAAAATAATAAAAGAATTAAAAGAATAATAGTACAATCTAACAGAATGCGTGTGAGCTGCGGAGGTGTCATAAATCCAGCTGTCATATGCATGCCTTCATGTACGTCCGTCAGCTCCTTACAGTGCTTCTCTCAACAGGGGGAGGGGAGGGGAATCTGTGCTTGGGATTTGGCAGCTTACCATTATAGGGTCCACGAGCCTTATACATTACCACGCAAAGCTCTAATGACCAAAGGGCTCCTGTAGGCAAGCAAAACATATCAGTGAGTTTAACGGGAAAAGGGGTACAGAAGGTCCTGGATTGAAGTCAATCTTGTTCGTTGTTATCTGTACAGCAGGTGGCGTTTGAGTGTTCAAATCTTGTTAATTATTTTTTTTTTCCTTTTATAATAATATATTGTGGATAAATTTTTTTTTTAATTTGCCGCTGAAATTGTACGATACAATTTAGAGATAGATAAAATAGGTAGATTCTATAATAAGATTTATATTTTTTTAAATTTTATATAAACAACATTAAATAGTATCATACCATTGAGCTATTATTCCTTTCAAAATCAATTAATGTCAAGAGAGTATCACTCAAATCTTTTATAACATTCTACGTAGCACCCAGTGAGTCTATTCTAAGAGCGCGGAGCAACATTACAGTTCCATTTCCTAATTTTCTTCGCAGTGACAACTTTCTTGGCCGCCATTACAGTTCCATTTCCTCTATCACTCAAAATAATGGCTTGGGTGGTCTAGGTCATTTCCTTCCTCGCGATTTTCATTTCCAGCTTCGTTTGAGTCGTGTGTAAAATTGAGAGAGTTTGTAAAAATAGTGGTTTTATGCTTGCTTTTTGTCATAGAATAAGATCCATTCATGTGGTGCCATTTGTAAGTCTCATGGTTTATATAAACCACTTCTTTACTATTGAGTTATCTTTTATACCGTGAGGAACTCTCGAGTGATAATAATAGGGCTTTTTTCTATACAATCCCCAATGTTAGACCCATTAAGTGATCCCGACCGAGGAAGGTTGAGAAGGAAGAGAAGAGGGCGACGGGAGGAGCTCACTGGCTCAGTAAGGGGAGATGGGGGATTCTAGGAGTTGTAGCTCCTCCCGCATCCTAGAGCGAGGTTCTCTAGCCGCCGCCAAAACAGTTAAACTGCTTACCCGTATAGCCGGCCAACGGCCAACAAGGCCCTGATTATGTTCGTACCATTCTCGGCGTCATTCTCGGAGTCTACGTCATGCACCGTGTCGAAACTAGCTACAAGGTCAGCTATAATATAGATTCTTTTACCCCTCCGTTTGGTGGCGTGATATTGCAAGTATTTTCTTGGTTACAGAGCATCAAGTTAAGCCCTTGTTTTAATTGAGATTAGGGCTTAGACGCCCGTGAAATTAAGTGCCCCATTATTTTTGGCCTCTGCCTTACGGTTTTATGTAGCTCTCTGCCAACATGGACTGGCGTACGAGTTCGGGTTGGATATGTCTACTTGTGATTCCTCCAACAACAATTTCCTCCACAATTAAAAAACTTCAAAGTTACGATTGGTTTTAAGAGTACAATTGTTTGCTGTCTTGGCAGTGATAATTCAGATACAGATAGTGTCCTTGAGTATTCCTTGAGTCATAAGGAGAAAAAAATCTTGTAACTTAACCCGAAACTTCACAATATTGAAACAACCTTGTCTAATGAGCGAGAAGAACACATCAACGAGATGAAGAGATTGAATGCTCTGCTCAATGAGAAGATATGGTTTTTCTGTTGCTCATTCAATGGTAAGATTGAATTATGTTTTGATATAACCATGAAGCATTTGTTTTCCATTAACCATTTCACTTCATTGAGAATTCTGCTCCTAAGATTTAAAGGCTGCTGAAACTGGTAATACTATCCCCTAATTTGATGTACATTTCATTAATGCTTGTTGTATCTCTGTTATTTATGTTGTCAAGTTCGTCGCTCCCGTTGGAAATATAACTTGGCTCCTTTTAGGCTCTCTTCATTAATTCAGGATGTAGCTCTCGGAGAGATGAAGAAAAAGCTTCAGGCAAGGCCAACGGAGGAGTTGATTGATGATTTGCGTAAAAAAGTGAAAATGTGCAGGTAGTCCAATCCCCGCTTTGTTACTTAACAGTAGTTTGCTGTAATTGGTTTCTGTTTTCATGAGATGTTGTGCAAGTCTCTTTCAGAAGCGAGTTTGTCATTTTAAACCTGAGTTCTTCCGTTCTTGTAGCTGTTACCAGTTCTGTTTTAATTTATTCAACCCTTAAGGTTTTGCTTTTTTTTTTTGTCTTTTGTGTGTTGTCTTCTGTTAATATGCCACAATAACAACTTATTATGTTCCCCATCTCTGCCTCCTGCTTGTTCTACACATCGTCATACGTTTTGCATCTTCCATAGGTGCTTGAAATGTTTTATTTAAACCATTTTAATACATATTGGAACCCTTACACACTTTGATGCTTACCTCTTTGACATTCACCATTATACGTACAGGCAGTGGATTATATAATACAGTAGAGGCTGAAGATTGGGAAGTAGCTATTAGCGGGGAAGAGATGAGCAAAATGGAGTCTCTTCTGCTCGATAAAAGCCGGAAAATAGAATAGGAACTCCCACAATTGTAAGCAAGAGAGCAGAACTTACAGCCGAGGTTAACAAACAGCAAAAACTGATACAGAAGCTTGAAGATGAGATATTGAAGGTTCAAATTGATAGCTCCAGAAAGTATCCGAGTTATGGTTATTTGGAGAGGAGCAAGAGAACTTCCGGAGATATAGAGGGCAAGTTCATTTATAACTATTCTTGCGATGATCCAAAACTGGACTAAATGGTAACTAATCGTAGTAGTCAGTCCTCAAATTGTACCCAATTGATTGGCTTACGATTACTTGATTAAAAAACTTGGGTTCCACTTTGGATAAAAGAAAAATGCACATTCATGGTCTGTCTTTTCTGGTTTTGGCCCATGTAAAGAGCTATTCCCCGGAAAAGGTTTCGGCTCGTTAACTTGTAATATTAGTTTTGAATGATTGTTATTTTGAAATGCACAATCTCTAACATGTAACATCATATCTTTTGTTGGTACTCGGCGACCTGAAAAGTTCATCAAAATTACTCCGTAGGGCGAAATAAGTGTTTGAAAAAGACTTCCACTAGGCTATAACAAGGATTAGAGCCTGGTTGCTTCTGCGATCCAGCTGAGTCACCTCATAACTAAAGCTCCACAGGATTTGTTTCCCTCCCTGCCCTTCCATCTGGTGTAGCTTGATCACTTTGTTGCTGTCCATGCTGCAGCACATGCAACTTGGTGTCATGAGAGTTTTATGCATTAAGTGTGTGAAAAAAAAAAAAAAAAAAAGAGCATCAGATAGAATAGAGGTCTGGAGAACTCTGTTGGGATAAGCCAGGCTCACAGTATCAATTTGGTCATAACATGAAGACTTTTTTTCGGTGGGGGAAAGAAGAAGGACATGCAGAAGGTCTACTATCCAACCTCCAATTTATAATTAGTTACTAGATTCAAGCTTGTTAATTATCCGTACAGTATTTGGCTTTGATTACATTGTTAATTATGGACCTTAACTAGTAGATGCCGATTCATGATTTAAATTTTGCGGTCGAACAAATATTACAATAACGAATTTTTTTTTTTCTCTTCCTGTTTTTAAATAGATTGTATATTTTCGGATATTTTAATGTAAAACAAAAATTGTAAACATATATAGATAATTCAGGATAAAAGGAAATATATCAACCTTGTGTATCGATTTAGGGGATTTGATCATGATGCCCATCTATAGTGAAAATGTATCATTTTTTACAAATATCAGTTTCCTTCTTTAATTAAAAAAATTTAATTAATTACTATCTTCAATTATTTCCTGAGAAAGCAAATGAAAGCACGAAGGAAGTTGAAAAACCTTAAAAGAAGATGAAAAACAAAATTAATCGTTATGAGTTAGAAAATATATGGATGATGATAGATTATAATATTGACACAGCCCCAATTTCAATAGACTTGATTTGATTTAAGGTGATCTATTGATAGAGAGCCAATTTTAATAGACTTAATTTAATTTTAGGTGACCTATTAATACAGATCCAATTTCAATAGACTTAATTTAATTTTAGTTCACACATTGATACAGAGCCAATTCCAATAGATAGCATTGTGAGGATCAGATAATCTGTCCCCTGACACTAATGGTAGATTTTCTGTCACGTTTGCCTGTCTCATTGATCAAGCAGCACGTTTGAATTGTAGGAGTACTATCTCCAAGAAGAATTGGAACAAAATTTGGTTGTTGAAGATTCAATGCAGATTGAAATTCCTTTTATGGAGCTGAATACATGAGCGAGCTTGCTTGCTGGTTTAGTTTTATCGACGCCATTGATGAATAGCCCAAGCAATTGACTTTTGAAAACTGCCCGAACAGAGGTTGAAGAGGTAGTTAATTATGTTTTTATCTTGTTTTACTTGAGCCCATAAATGACAACTTGCTCATAGGTGTGTTGTGATGATTGTGGTCCAAAATGACAAGACCGATGGTGATTAAACACGTGGACTAATTTGTTTCCAGATGATGCATCCTGTGTTTGGATGGTCAGAGTCATAGATGGACGCAGAGCACTCATGAGAAAATTATGAGGCTCTTTTCTGCAATTACTCGAATAATATGAAAATAACTCATTATGCATCCCATCTCATCTTGAAATCTTCATGTTTCCTCTTAGAATTCCACCTCCTCGTATATAATCCAAATACCTCACATTGTAAAAAGAAAATTTCAACAACTTTATTTGATGTTGTTATTCTCAAAATTTGGATACTTTTGTAGAAATAGAGGTTTTGTTGGCATTTATAAAAAGTGATTAAAAATTTGGGTCTGTTTATATGTACTTAGATGTTAAAAAATTGTACGAGAAGATGTTGGATATTTTTGAATACAGTGAAAAAGTTAAAATTAAAGTTTGTTTGTTTGGAATAGCTTCGAGTAGAGAGAATTTATAGAGTATTTTATTAGATTATAATTGAAAATAAATTTAAAAACAAATTAACATATTAAGTTGCCTAATTTTTTCTGCCACTTAAAACTTCTTTGTGTGTGTCAGGATTGTGAAATTGGAAGATAAGGTGGCGTAGTTACGAAGCTATCCGTTGTCCTCAACTGGTTACGAGGGGCATAATTATAATTCTGCGGTCCTAAAGTATCTGTCCTCATCATCCATCACATTGAGGAATGTTTGAGGATGTTCGTTTTGACAAGTATTTTAAAATACATATAAATCTAACAAATTTACAAACCGAACATGTTTAAACTGTAAATATTTTTTAAATTTGTCCTTCCCTTGAGGTTTACAAATTATTAACGCAGCCTCCATTTACTTGTGAGATATATAAACAAGGAAGGGCAAAATGGGATTTATAAAAAAATAATTACCCACACAATTAGTGATATTAATTGCAAGGTATGCTGATTGCCAAAAAAGCCCTCACTGCTTATTTTCACATTGAATGGTTGTTGAGGCAAATTTGGAATTTCATCCAACCGCATCTGACAACAGTTCTTCGATTCCCCCCCCCCCCCACTGTTGACGTGAAACAAGCCTGCAGAATCTGACGGTTCAACATCGTTTGTCTTCTTTTTTCTTTTTCTTTTTTCAATTTTTTTTAATATATTCAATACCTTCATAATATCTGTATCATAATAAAAATTAGAAAATAAAATGAAAATTATGGAATTCTAATAAATAATATAAATACTTTTTTAAAAATATTATTTCATATTTTATCTTCTACACAAATCCCAATAAGAATAATCTATAAACAACAATCTTAAAAATTATCATTACTTGTTTTTTAAAAAAAATAATACAAGTCAACAACTTCTACACAAACACCAATAAAATCCCAACATCATCTAAATATTCACATCACACTTAAAATTAAAAATTTTATCAAAACGAACATCCTCTTTGTAAGCATCAAGGAAATGTACGCCTTTGTCCTTTGCACATGGAGTGCGTTTGACAACTTCATACGTCCATATTCGTAATTGTATCGCATAGTGGCATTAAAGAGGCAACATACTGGAATCTAGCGTTTTTTTTTTTTAAGTCACGCTTCATACAATAAAACCGAAGTAAGCTATAACCAGATCAAAAATAAACCAATGGAATCCCAAAAGAGATCGGAGAAAGACACTATGTACTTTATGCTAGGTAGTAGAAGTGGTAGCCAGAAGCGGTAGACAAAGCTACCGAAACTTAGACTAGCCAATAGATACAGCACCACAACCTGGACATAACAAGCCCCAACGAAGGGCTGGAAAAGATCCACATGGGATCAGAAAAGCCCACCGAGGAGCCGAATACAACAACGAAAAAAAAAAAAACAAAGGCTAGACAAGGACAACACAACCATCAGCAAAAAACCAAGAAACAAAAGCCAAAAACCAGAATCAGCTAACCACCACATACAAGTGGAGAGTTCAAACGCTGACTGCCCACACACCGTCGGAAAAGTCACCAAGAATAGGCTGGAAAAATGAGAACATTGATGGGGGCGTGGGGCTTACGCGCGGCTCGTGGGGCACGTGAGTCGCCACGCACCGCCTAAAGGAGGTTGAACAAGAGTGGTTGAGCTAGCCTAGAGGAGCAGAGGGCGTTTCAGTTGGACGTTTATGTCACTATAGCTATCGAGAAGAGTTAAAGAACTATGCATGTAGAGGGGCATAATAGTCTTTCTATTGGGACCTGTTAGGGACCAAAAAAAAAATCCAGAGTGACAAAATACTGCAATTTGTGTTTGACTACGAAAATTTTGGAAGCCTTTTGTTGTACTTATTTTTAGGAGTAATTTCATAATTCGCCTCTTAACTGTGAGCAAAAATTAATGTCGCCCCATAACTATCAAAACGGATTTTTACGTCCTCTAAGTTTCCAAAATTATCAATATACGCCATTAGTCCAAATCAGCCATTAAGTCTGACGGAAAAATATGAGAAATGACCGAAATGCCCTCCAAGACAAAAATCTAAAAAATAAGTAAAAATTTTAAAAATGGATGGCTGAAATAGAGTTTCAATAGATTTACTTAAAAAATATTTCCTTTTTGAAAATATTATTTTTTATGTTTTAATAAATTTTTAAAATATTTTAATAATTTTTGTCTTCGAAAGCATTTTGGTCAATTTTTCACATTTTTTTAGTAGACTTAACGGTTGATTTAGATAAAAAAAAAAATTAATAATTTTAAAAACTTAAAAAATGTAAAAATGTAAAAATTTATTTTAATAAGTAAGAGAGCGATATTAATTTTTACACATAATTAAAGAAACAAAATGAAATCTTCCTTTGTTTAACTTGTTATGTTTTTTTTTTTTTTCCTTGGCATTTAACTTGTTATGTTGACTAGACACACAAGCCGCAACTTTTGACGCCCATGAGTTGGTCTCATAATCATGTTTCGGTCATCACATGACGTAAGCCTATACAGCCGGCAAAGTGCTTTTCCATTAGGGAACACTAAGTTTTAACGCCTTTTCAAAAAATTTATTAGGTTTTAAAAGATTTTAAAATGGTCATTAAATTTATTATTTTGATATCAAAATTTACTGAATCCAACGCCGTTAGATCTGTTTAATGAAAAATTCATCACGTTCAATCACAATATGACACATGTCATTAAATAAATAAAAAATTTAAAACTAAATCTAAAATTAATAAAAAACATAATTAATTATTTTTTTTTTAAAAAAGGATCGGGTCCCCAATCCTTTCATGGTGGAGGGGGAATCCCCCCTCCACCTCTGGCCGCCCAGAACTGGGCGACCAGAGGGAGGGCGCCTCCACCCAGGCGGTGGTCTAGGTGGGGGTTGGGGGACCTCCCCGACCGGATTCGCCCAGTTCTGGGTGGCCAGAGGTGGAGGGGGGATTCCCCCTTCACCGTGAAAGGATCGAGGACCCGATCCTTTTTTTTTTTTTTAAATTAATTATGTTTTTTTTATTAATTTTAGATTTAGTTTTAAAATTTTTATTTATTTAATGACACGTGTCACATTGTGATTGGACGGGATGAATTTTCCGTTAAACAGGTCTAACGGCATTGGGTTCAGTAAGTTTTGATATCAAAATAATAAATCTAGTGAGCGTTTTTGAAATTTTTTAAAACCCAGTAAATTTTTTTTAAAAACGTTAAAACTTAATGTGATATTTATAAATTTTTTTTTTCCATTATTTTCTTTTTGGGAACCGTCTGTCCGTCTGTCTTTCTCCTTTTTTTTTTTTTACTATATTATTATTATTATTATTATTTTCATGGAACATATCCGGACAAACACGCGAGCCCGTGGCACTTGCTGGAGCGAAAAGAAAGAAAGAGAAAAAGTCTTGCGACGCAACTGTAATTTTTAATTTAACTTATGTTTGGATATCAATCATTTAAAAAAAATATATAATTTACAACTATTTTTTTATTCATTTTATAAAATATAAAATTAGTAAAAAAATAGTTGTAAAATTTTTTAAACGAACCAAATATTGGACTTTTTCAATATTTCAACGAACCCAATATTGGACTTCAAAACAAGTTAAATTAAAAATTAATACTTTTTTTTTTCGCTGGTTTCTCAAGAATACGTAAGAAAACACTTCGATGAGGTGTATAACTAAATTAAGAATTCTCTTTCTTTATCATCAATCGAATTACTGTTCAAGAACTAAAATTCTATTTTATCACCAATCCAAAGACCACGGAGCTCTTTCGCGGCAAAAAGTGGTGGAGGAACGGACGAAGGACCACGTGGAGTTTCCGAACAACCACTTCTATGTAGATCCGGAGCAGCTGACCATATAGTGTGTGTCTGCACCCAAAGGTGTCGTTGCAGCTTACGGGAATGGATTCCGTGCAAAAAGGGTGTAAAGATGTGTAAAGGGAGGGCTGAGATTTTAAATCTCAGATCTGACGTTCCGAAAATGGACACCTCATTTAATGAGGTGGGAGGATAAAAAAGGCTCAAAACTCGACTTAGCTCAACAAGTTACGAGCCAACTTTTTTTATTTTTTCTTTTTTCCCTGCACATCTTCCGCAACAGCCAACACAATTACTACGCAAAGCTTTTCATTCTTCCTTTACAAAGCTTTCCATTTTCCCGTCTTCACTGCAAAGCTTTCCTACATACAGTTGAAATATGTATGAGCTACTTCAAAAGATTTTCGGCAAACAAATCCAACAAACAGTTGAAATAAAAATCAGAGTACTTCACCCAAATTAAGTATTATCTCGTCTTTCCCTTACCTGAAATTGCCTTTGTTATCAACCTCAAAGATCTTTAAAGCAAAACCATTCCCAGCGATGGGGAATTCAAATTCAAATTATCAATTATCTTCTAATTATCAAATATATAGCCCCATCATTCTACAAATGAATCAACAAAACACCCCCAACAAATATTCCAAACCAGCCCAAAAACGAAATCTTGCACTTTAATATCATTAACCAAAACCATTCCCAGCAATGGGAAATTCAAATTCCAAATCCATGAAGCCACAAGAAAAAGTGAAAACCAAACCCAATATGCTCAATTTGTCACCTAGAAAACATACACGAAATCCAATCTCTAAATGCTTGAGATTTCCGTCATGCCACACCTAAAAGATTATTTGAGTGTAGATATAGCAAGTATTTTCTTGGTTGGTTACAGAGCATCAAGTAAAGCCCTCATTTTAATTGAGATTAGGGCTTAGAGGCCAATGAAATTATGTGCCCATTATTTTTGGCCTTTGCCTGAAGGTTTTATCTGGGTCTCTGCCAAGTGCCTACAACAATTTCGTCCACAATTAATAAACTTATGGTACTGAATTTTCCAATTTTTTGCTTTTTCTTTTTTTTTTGGCTTATATTTATTTTCGAAGCATTTTTAAGCATACGATTGGTTGCTGTTGTGGCTGTCATAATTTAGATACAAATAGTGTCCTTGAGTGCGAAGGAGAAAATAATCTTGGAACTTAACCTGAAACTTCACACTATTGAAACAGCCTTGTCTAATCAGCTAGAAGAACACATCAACGAGATGAAGAGATTGAATGGTCTGCTCAATGAGAAGGTATGGTTTTTCTGTTGCTCATTCAATGGTAAGATCGAATTATGTTTTGACATAACCATGAAGCATTTGTTCTCCATTAACCATTTCACTTCAATGAGAATTCTGCTCCTAAGACTTAAAAGGCTGCTGAAACTGATAATACTATCCCCTAATCTGATGTGTGTTTCATTAATGCTTGCTGTATCTCTGTTATTTACTTTGTCAAGTTCCTCGCTCCTGTCGGAGATATAACTTGGTATGAAGAAAAAGCTTCAGGCAAGGAAAACAGAGAAGTTGATTGATGATTTGCGTAAAAAAGTGAAAATTTTTCAGGTAGTCCAATCCCTGCTTTGTTACTTAACATTAGTTTGCTGCAATTGGTTTCTGCTTTCATGAGATGTTGTGCAAGTCTTGCAGAAGCGAGTTTGTCATTTCAAACCTGAGTTCTTCCGTTCCTGTTGCTGTTACCAGTTCTGTTTTAATTGATTAAGGAAGACACAAGAGATGACAGATTTTGTTATTTTTGTGTCAATCATTTGTTATGCAGAGCTTGCAGTAGAATTTCCCCTGAAATATTAACATTAATTAAATGAGAAGCACTTCTGAGGTGTTGCGTTGTCAAATGTATCAACAATGACAGACAAGATCTCTAAAACAATTAAAAGGCTAATGTTGCTCACTGGAAAGAAGTACTGAATAAACAGAAAAGATCTCCAAAATCAGTGTAGATGAAACTGCAAAGAGAGGCTATTTAAATCCGTGGTGAGATGAAAGCTTAAGATGAGAAATGAATCTCTTCGATATCGCATCTCTTAATACAAGATGGCAGGATCATTGCTCATGCACTACAAAGGCTGAGGAATACCAATGGCCATAACGTGATTCATGTTAAGCTGTCAAGGGAAATAAGCAAGATATCATTTGAATGACCATTTATTTTTTGTCCAATTCCAATTAGCAGGGGGAAAAAAATTCGGGAGATTGGAACAATGGTTTTACCTAGTTGGTGCAGTCTACAATAATCGTTTATCATAATTGAGCCCTATATGGGAACAGAATGCTACTCTTCAAAAGTACATTAGGCATATTAAATTTATATAAACTAAACTGGGTATGTATAAAGATTCAAATTAAAAAGAATGGAAGCAAATACTCAGAAACATTCAACCAGTCACACAACATTTTTTAAACTTGCATGATTACCAAATATACCTTAACAATTGCCTAACGCTAATAGTATCTACGCAGAACGTAAGGAGAGGTGCGGTGCAGCTATGTTGATCATATGCTAAATTTTTTTAAAACAGGTGATTTGGTACCACCATCTGAACTAGGTTAGTGATAATGTATGCAAAACCATGCGGCTATCCAAATCCTCATTATGATGCTATTGAAATGCTGCCTAGCGAAGCAACAACTTTTCCCTCCGCCTATATATAACATACTTTCTTGGTTTCTTGGGGACTGTGTGCCATACCTTAATCTAGTGTTTAACATGAATGATTGTATTTGTTCCTGTAGGGCAACAAATTGTTGACAGCAGAATCTTAAATCATACAGTGCACCAGCAAACCTGAAGGATGAAAAAGAAACTCTGAATATGAGGCGAATGAATTGGCTTCCTTTATAATTGCGCTAGTAGATGATAATGTATTCCCTGTCTCCTGTTCATCAAGTGCAGGACGAGCCTCCAAGAATTTCTCGGACAGTAGGACAAGAAAGTAAGCATTCTTAACATTAAATAAGGAAGGAACTGGTCCTTTGTGATTGTCATTTCCATTGCCCTCGATTTCCAGAGTTAAGAAGTCAGCAGCTCCCCGTATTTGCAATAAGGAAATGCTTATGTTTGCAGAAAGGATGGCAATTGAAAAGTTTCTGAAGAAAATAACACGAAGACTTCTATGAAGAAAACAATTCGTATTTGAATTATGTTTTTTTGCCACTAAGATCATCTGCTATGAACATGAAACAGTTATATTATCATCTGCTTTCATTATCCTTTATTAGGCTAAAATATTTTTATTCCACCAGTACCTTTCATAGCAACAGTTGAAATCCTAGCATGGTTCAGTACTTCAGACACAAGTCAAATTTTTTGCTTTATTCTCTTCTTCAATTTCCTACCACACCCTATGATCTTCAGCTATGTGGATTAATTACACTATGTTATGGTCCAGAAATGGTTATGTTCATATAGGATCTAATTGGATAAGGAGTAGATTGTGTTCATGATTATCCATCCTGACTATTGCTTAGATGGTCCATTCCACCTACTATCTGCATTCTTCCACTCTAAAAGTCATCTACGAATGCACATTTATAGGAATGTTTAAGGCAGTAGGTAGTTATATACATGCAATACTGCAGGAGGAATACTGAAAGTCTTAACTTCAACAGCTTATAAAGCACGCAACTTAGCAGTATGTTTTGTAGCTCTAACGAGAGAAAACATATCAAATAACATGTTGTTATGTATTAAAGTAGAAAGGAAAATGTTATTGGAGGGCCAACTGCAGTAATATGCTATAGTGGAATATTAAATGCACAGGTTAAGACAAAAGCGTGGAACATTGCAGATAATCTCAATACAGAGCAATATAAATAGTTTTGACAGTCGAAATCTTATCAGATGACATATAATGACGATTTTTTATTTTTTATTTGTTATTTTTGTGTCAATCATTTGTTATGCAGAGCTTGCAGTAGCATTTCCCGTGAAATATTAACATTAATGAAATGAGAAGCACTTCTGAGGTGTTGCGTTGTCAAATGTATCAACAGTGACAGACAAGATCTCTAAAACAATTAAAAGGCTAATGTTGCTCATTGGAAAGAAGTACTGAATAAACAGAAAAGATCTCCAAAATCAGTGTAGATGAAACTGCAAAGAGAGGCTATTTAAATCCGTGGTGAGATGAAAGCTTAAGATGAGAAATGAATCTATTCGATATCGCATCTCTTAATACAATATGGCAGGATTATTGCTCATGCACTACAAGGGATGAGGAATACCAATGGCCATGACGTGATTCATGTTAAGTTGTCAAGGGAAATAAGCAGGATATCATTTGAATGACCATTTTTTTTTTCCAATTCCAATTGGCAGGGGAAAAAAATTCGGGAGATTGGAACGAAACAATGGTCTCACCTAGCTGGTGCAGTCTAAAATAATCGTTTCTCAGAATTGAGCCCTATACGGGAACATAATGCTATTCTTCAAAAGTACATTAGGCATATTAAATTTATATAAATTAAGCTGGGTATGTATAAAGATTCAAATTAAAAAGAATGGAAGCAAATACTCAGAAACATTCAACTAGACACACTTAACATTTTTTTTAACTTGCATGATTACCAAATTTACCTTAACCTTGCCTAATGCTAATAGTATCTACGCAGAACGTAAGGAGAGGTGCGGTGTAGCCAGGGGCGGAACCACGTGTGGACCATGGGGGGCAGCCGCCCCCCATGGCCTGAAAATTCCTTTAATTAATTAATTTATTTATTATTTTTATATGTGTTAAGAGCCCAGCCCGCCCCTCATTAATAGATTATGTACTCTAATTTATAAATTGCGATGAATTCATAAATTCAAATTGTTAAATTCATCAACATGAATTTGTGAATTTATGTTCTCTGATTCGAATTGTGAAATTATTAACTTCAAATTGATGAATTTAAATTATGATGAATTCTTGTTTTATCTTCTCGAATAAGAAAAAAATAAACTGAAGCTTTTCAAGTCTCATGTCAATCAGAGATGAATAATGAACTGACAATAATGAATATGAGTGAGAAATAAAGTTTAAGGATAGTAGTAGGATAGAGATTGCTCTCATTATACAGATGTCTTGAAATTGAAAAATAAGGGTTTTGTCCCGTTTGATATTGGTAATTGCAACTTGGATAATTTGATTGATTTTTTTTATTTGAAGTTGTAAAAGTTTTTTCCCTCCCTATGTGGAATGCAGATTATGTGTGATAGCTGAGAACATATCTCCTATTAATGTGATTACACACATTCCATCTTATGTGAAGAGGCTAAGATTCCCTACATATATCTGCCCTCAAAAGAGATAAGTTTGCAACATTTTGATGATCTTACAGGCTTCCTTAAGATAATCAGAGTAATGTGATGAATTTATGAATTCATCACAGATTAAATCAACATGAATTTGAATTGTTAAAAAATTATGAATCTGTGATGAAGAAGCTAGCCAGTGTAAGGTCATCTCGTACTCCTAACGTGGCTGCTACTTCTGAAACGAATACTATTGAGAACGAAGTTATTTTACAACGTTTTCAAAATATGCAATCCCGTAAGATCTAATTGCCATCTCTCAGTATCATCAAATAGTACGATACGTGTATTTCAATATTTTTAGTGTTTTTAATCCTTAATTTTTTATATTTTAACTCTAAGATATTTTTTTGCATTATGTAGTAAAATTATTTTTTTGTCATTTTTACTTAAGAGTTCGACCCCATTCAATTGGATTCCTAGTTCCGCCATTGGGTGCAGCTATCTTGATCACATGCTACATTTTTTTACAACAGGTGATTTGGTACCACCATCTGAACTAGGTTAGTGATAATGTATGCAAAACCATGCTGCTATCCAAATCCTCATTATGATACTTTTGAAATGCTGCCTAGCGAAGGAACAACTTTTCCCTCCGCCTATATATAACATACTTTCTTGGTTTCTTCGGAACTGTGTGCCATACCTTAATCCAGTGTTTAACATGAATGATTGTATTTGTTCCTATGGGGCAACAAATTGTTGACAGCAGAATCTTAAATCATACAGTGCACCAGCAAACCTGAAGGATGAAAAAGAAACTGAATATGAGGCGAATGAATTGGCTCCCTTTATAATTGCACTAGTAGATGATAATGTATTCCCTGTCTCGTATTCATCAAGTGCAGAACAAGCCTCCAAGAATTTCTCGGAAAGTTGGACAAGAAAGTGAGGATTCTTAACATTAAATAAGGAAGGATCTGGTCCTTTGTGTGATTGTCAATTCCATTGCCCTCGATTTCCAAAGATAAGAAGTCAGCAGCTCCTCGTATTTGCATTACTTTTGTATTCAATGTCTTGTATTTCAATTTCTAAAATTTAGATTTAAATTTCTTACTCTTTAATTTCTTGTAATGTCTTGTAATTTCTATTTTAATTTTGAATTATTTTCTCGTTGTTTTTTCTTTTAACTTGAATCTTGAGTCATTTAATTTCTATCGTTTACTTTCTATCGTTTATTTGCCGTTATTTATTTTTTGTCATTTACTTTATGCATGCGTTGTTTTAATTTTGTTATGAATTATCAAAAATTTAAAAATATGAATACGAACCGTATTCAGTAAACACTTTTTATATTCTCTTTGTTCTTTTTTTTTTTAAGCGAGTTTGAAAGTAATTTATTTTATCTGAAGAAACAATTTTGCCTTTTGAATTGATTATTACACGACAAAACTTGTATACTTGAGATAGCTTTTACGCTGCTCATTTTAAAGTGAGTCAGTCAGTCTCTCTCCGAATTGCACGATATAATTCCAATAATAAATTTACCGAAGATTCTCATTTATACATTGTAATTTAATGTAAAACTGAACATAACCTTCACACCTACCACTAATTTTAGATTGTCTATCCACTAATCTTAATCCTTAACATAAGATTTGCAGCCAAGATGGACGGACTGGATTTGGAGCTAAGATGGGCAATTTTTTTTTTGCTAAGCCCTTAATTTGCAGCCAAGATGGACGTAGGTGATAGGAAAGTCAGCGACTTTCTTTGTTTGGGAGATTCCTCCAGTCAAATTGTGCCAACTGTCTGATGTTGATTTTTTTGCGCAACTGTCTGATGCTGATGTTTTTTTTTTGATATCCTGACTAATATTTGGACAATCCTGAATGTTGATGTTTCTGAAACATCAACATTTGTGTCATGTTGATGTTTCAGAAACATCAACATCAGTTCAGGATTGTCCAAATATTAGTGAGTGAAAGCAAAAATGCAGACATCAACGTCAGTTGAGCAAAGTAAGACGGTTGGCACAATTTGGAGTGACAAATCCTGTATAAAGGAGTGAAAGAGAGTCACACTATGCTAACTCTAAAATCACCCCCCTACGCCCTCTAGGGAATGAATACTCTAAATAGTTTCAAAGACTTTTTTTCTTCCGGTTTTAGACGAGTGTTTCGACTTTCTTCAACACCACCCCCTGACCCAGAAGCAGCAGCAGCTCAACCACTCGATCTGGTAGTGAACAATCAGAATGTCGATTGGGCCACAATAATGTTAAACTTCTGCTGTTCTACAGCAATTGGAATCGCACTTCAGTCCGCCAAAGTTCAGTCCGAGACCTCTCCAACATTAAATGCGGTCTCTTTCTTATGCTTGTTATGCTTGGCTTTCTTATTTGTAAGCAAGCATGTGGTTTCCAAATTTGCGTGGATAGGCCAAATGCTGTATCAAACCAGTATCTTCTTTGCAGTGACAGCTTTCTTTGCGGCCATTACAGTTCCATTTCCTCTGTCACTCAAAATAATGGCTTGGGTGGTCTTTGTCATTTCCTTCCTCGCGATTTTCATTTCCAGCTTTGTTTGAGTCGTGTGTAAAATTGAGAGAGTTCGTAAAAGTAGTGGTTTTATGCTTGCTTTTTGTCATAGAATAAGATCCATTCATGTGGTGCCATTTGGAAGTCTCATGGTTTATGTAAACCGCGATTTTCATTTCCAGCTTCGTTTGAGTCGTGTGTAAAATTGAGAGAGTTTGTAAAAGTAGTGATTTTATGCTTGCTTTTTGTCATAGAATAAGATCCATTCATGTGGTGCCGTTTGTAAGTCTCATGGTTTATGTAAACCACTTCTTTACTATTGAGTTATCGTTTATACCGTGAGGACCTCTCAAGAAATAATAATAATAGGGCTCTTTTCTATTCAATCCCCAATGTTAGACCCATTAAGTGATATTTTTACAATTAGTTAATATTATTATCACGAATTTTTTTTTTTTTTTTGTGAATTTCATTTCACAGAGTCGCAAGTCTACACGGTTGCAAATTACGTAAAAGGCCATCGCTATCTTTTAGCTTCAAAGACCTATATATCTATGGACTGAAAAAGGCCTAAATCTAAATGAAAATAAAATACTCGTACAGATGGGCTCAAAGGCCCAACCACCCAGAGCAGCCCAAACAGAGTGCAAAATGGATCGGCGCGTGAGCTTACACACGCCGGCCGACCATCTCCGAGTTGGGCCAGAGCTGGGCGCCTGAGGATGCAGATGCCGCCCCTGCCGTGCGTGGCCACCAAAGACGACCCAAACCGCATGGATCTAGCCTTCAACCACGCCATCAAAAAGGTCCGTGAAAGGGTCGGGATGGATGAGTTTTGACGGATCCCGACCGAGGAAGGTTGAGAAGGAAGAGAAGAGGAGGACGGGAGGAGCTCAGTAAGGGGAGATGGGGGATTCTAGGAGTTGTAGCTCTCCCGTATTATGCGGCTAGGGTTTTGGAAAGCATATCCAACCTAACCGCCACCAAAACAATTAAACTGCTTAACCGTATAGCCGGCCAACGGCCAACAAGGCCCTGATTATGTTCGGACCATTCTCGGCGGCATTCTCGGAGTCTAGGTCATGCACCGCGTCCACACTAGCTACAAGGTCAGCTATAATATAGCTTCTTTTACCCCTCCGTTTGGTGGCCGATAAATCTCGACCATCAAATTGGTTTGCGCTTGAATTGAAGCGATGAGGTCGCATCGTGTACAAACCAATGCAGACGAAGTAATTTTTTGACTTTCATGACTGTTGTGGATACAAGTGGATGTCCAATTTAGCGTAGTGCACATAGATCCCTTTGAACAATTTAATTTACGGTCTTCGTTGTCACCTATTTGTTGTTGTTCTTCATTATTCAAACAGTCCAACTATTTGAACTGTCCAGAATGCAGAGAACTCACGGCTTTACACCTTGATGCACTGATTGCTACAAAGTCAAGGGATTATAACTTTATATTTACATCAACTACCCTTTTGCTAACCAGGTAGAACTCATGAGAGTTCATTTTTTTTCCCTTTTCATTTTCCATTCTATAAGCTGCCATTTTTTCCTTGAAATCTCTTTTGAGCACAAGGTTTTTTATTTGAGATCCATTAGCTTTAATTTAGAGACACAACAGTCTAAAGGTCTATGTCAGACTTATTACACCTGGAACTTCATGTATGATGTTATAAATTATTCTTTCCTGTCTTTCTGGTCATTGTTTTGTTTTTCCCACCTGCAAGTATGATGCTTGGATTTTGGATGTTGTGTTAGATATGGCAAGCTTCGATTTGTGATTGGCCAAGAAAAAAAAAACATTATATAATTATTACCACCCTTGATTGTGAACTTACAAAAGCCTGCATAAGTTCTTTCTATCTGCTTTATGATACCGAAATTGCTTCTTCCAAGTACATCTAATCTAGGGTATATTTGGATTCAAGTCTCTTTTGAGCTCAATGGTAGGTCAGATATTATTGTTACTAATATAATTGTTACTAATGGTCATGTTGCTGATATATTTGCATATTCCACTTTTCGCTGGCGTTTTCACAGAATTCCATATTTTTCATTGCAGGGACTCCTATGCTCTCAATTACAAACATCAAATGAAAAAAGTCGAAATAAGACAAGGTAAGGTACTTCTGTGGCATTATTGTGTTCGTATTCTCTTGAACTGTGGATTTGAGTTTAGGAAATTGATGATAGTGTAACTAGGAACATATAACTAGTAAATGGTGTAAAATACCTGTCTGTCCAATGAAGGGAAACTGGAAATCTTTTTTGAAACTATGCACTTGCAGCCTTCTCCATTTCTTCTCCTCTGTTGGCCTGTATATGTACTAAGTTTTCACAACTGAGCATGTGACACCTACAATTTTTATAGACCTGCGTGAAGTCCAATATTGGGTTCATTGATTGTCAAGGTGTTGCTTTGGTGTTAAGTCCCATTTTGGAAAGCATAGCAGGTGGAACTGAGCCTTATAAGCAATTCTATGGATGTCCGACTATAACTAAAAATACTTGTTTTGGAGCATAGCGTAGATATAGCAAGTATTTTCTTGGTTACAGAGCATCAAGTTAAGCCCTTGTTTTAATTGAGACTAGGGCTTAGACGCTGGTGAAATTTAGTGCCCCATTATTTTTGGCCTCTGCCTCACGGTCTTATGTAGCTCTCTGCCAACATGGACTGGCTTACGAGTTCGGGTTGGATATGTCTACTTGTGATTCCTCCAACAACAATTTCCTCCACAATTAAAAAACTTAAAACTTACGAATTTTCCAATTTTTTGTGTTTTCTTTTTTTGGCCTATGTTTTTAAGAGTACGATTGGTTGCTGTCTTGGCAGTGATAATTCAGATACAGATAGTGTCATTGAGAATTCCTTGAGTCATAAGGAGAAAATAATCTTGTAACTCAACCTGAAACTTCACAATATTGAAACAACCTTGTCTAATGAGCGAGAAGAACCAATCAACGAGATGAAGAGATTGAATGCTCTGCTCAATGAGAAGATATGGTTTTTCTGTTGCTCATTCAATGGTAAGATTGAATTATCATAACCATGAAGCATTTGTTTTCCATTAACTATTTCACTTCATTGAGAATTCTGCTCTTAAGATTTAAGGCTGCTGAAACTGGTAATACTATCCCCTAATTTGATGTACATTTCATTAATGCTTGTTGTATCTCTGTTATTTATGTTGTCAACTTCATCGCTCCTGTTGGAAATATAACTAGGCTCCTTTTAGGCTCTCTTCATTAATTCAGGATGTAGCTCTCGGAGAGATGAAGAACTTCAGACAAGGCCAACAGAGGAGTTGATTGATGATTGGCGTAAAAAGTGAAAATGTGCAGGTAGTCCAATCCCCGCTTTGTTACTTAACAGTAGTTTGCTGTAATTGGTTTCTGTTTTCATGAGATGTTGTGCAAGTCTTGCAGAAGCGAGTTTGTCATTTTAAACCTGAGTTCTTCCGTTCTTGTAGCTGTTACCAGTTCTGTTTTAATTTATTCAACCCTAAAGGTTTTGCTTTTTTTTTTGTCTTTTGTGTGTTGTCTTCTGTTAATATGCCACAATAACAACGTATTCTGTTCCCCATCTCTGCCTCCTGCTTGTTCGACACGTCGTCATACATTTTGCATATTCCATAGGTGCTTGAAATGTTTTATTTAAACCATTTTAATACATATTGGAACCCTTACACACTTTGATGCTTACCTCTTTGACATTCACCATTATAAGTACAGGCAGTGGATTATATAATACAGTAGAGGCTGAAGATTGGGAAGTAGCTGTTAGCAGGGAAGAGATGAGGAAAATGGAGTCTCTTTTGCTCGATAAAAGCCGGAAAATGGAAGAGGAACTCACACAATTGTAAGCAAGAGAGCAGACCTTACAGCCGAGGTTAACAAACAGCAAAAACTGATACAGAAGCTTGAAGATGACATATTGAAGGTTCAAATTGATAGCTCCAGAAAGTATCCGAGTTTGGTTATTTGGAGAGGAGCAATAGAACTTCCGGCGATATAGAGGGCAAGTTCATTTATAACTATTCTTGCGATGATCCAAAACTGGACTAAATGGTAACTAATCGTAGTAGTCAGTCCTCAAATTGTACCCAATTGATTGGCTTACGGTTACTTGATTAAAAAAATTGGGTTTCACTTTGGATAAAGGAAAATCGAGGTGGGATGCACATTCAAATTACTCCATAGAGTGCCATTATATCGAACTCGAGCCAAACCTGTAGGCTTCCATTAGGCTACATTACTCCATAGAGCGCCATTAATTACTCATCAAAATTTGTACTTAGCTTGTATATATATATTTGTTCTTGAATATATCATTGTTGAGATTTTTCCTTTCAACTACTACAGGTTTTCTTTTCTCCAAGAACGCTGTGATAAAGAGAAAAAAATGGGCAATCTGTTGCTTAAATATTTAAGACTCCATTTTAGAGTATCAGTTGCCAATTTCGTTTTGATTTTCTGCTTTTTTTTCTTCTGATTTTCTCCCCTTTGTTGAATTGTTATTTGTGAGAGATTTAATTCCCAATGTCTCTCCATAAATGTCCTAAATAATTAGGTCAACAAAGGGTTTACCAATCCTAAGGTTTCATTGAAAATTTGCACTCAGCTTCCGGGGCTGTCGAATTATGTACCTTGACAAGGTGTTATCACTAAGTAAAATATTGAATATGAGATCAGCGTCATCTTTTTCAACGCAAACTTTGAAACAAGTATAGAGTTATTAGTGCTTATCTGAACCATATACTCTTTTGATGTATAGAGTAAATAGTAAACAAATTATTCAAGCAAAAAAAAGAGGAAGAAGAGTATTTGATTAGTGGAAGGACCACTGACATCTTATCTTGGAAGCAGGCAGGACAAGCCAGGTTACGAAGGCACAATTTCCATTAAATCAAAGCCGGTTTGGATGCTAGTTTGCATAGCCGAAATCGGATATGAGTACAATCTGCTTGCAATTGGAGGAAGTGAAGAGTCTGAAGACCCACGACATGTTCAGAAAAAAAGAAGACCCACGACATGGAAGAACGCGTGTTCACCCAGTTATTTTATTAGATATTCTAGCTGCTTCACTATGAAACGCGATTTTCTGCAAAGGTACGTAATCGTTGTCTTTCGGCCCAAAATCAGCAAAGAGAAAGAAATAACTAATCGTACGCGGATTTTTTTTTTTTTAAATCAAAAGAACTAGCTCTCGTAGAGATCAATGAGATTTGAAAGCCTTAAATATATACTTTAAGAGGCGTGTCAGACCTTTCGGAGAAGCGACGGACTAACGAATAAAGGGGCCTAACAGCCTTACAAACCCCAATCTAAAAAGACGGGAAAAGACCCATAAATAGTAGAAAAGCCTATGACGGGTAGCAAACTAAAAAAAATTATACTCAATATGTGGTGGAATAGCTTTTGTTGCCCTCTTCATATTTGTTGATCGACTTTCGCTCGACTCCAACTCAGTCATTGAATCACACAAAAAAGCACAGTAGAAGACTGATTTTTTCTACACTTCCTCATATTTTGAGAGCGATAATTTAGAAGGTGGACCGTCTTCACTTTGGTTTATTGAGTCTAAAAGGAATATTATATTTTTATTCCTTTGCCTTATTAAGTTTTGGCTTCTTCCGTGTAGATAGTTGGAGAAGGTACCTTTGGATTCCATTAGTCGATTTTTTTTTTTTTTTTGATAAGCAATATTCCATTAGTCGACTAATCGATTCCATTAGTCGATTGAATTATGCAAGTTGTGGCGGACTCCATACGGCATACCGTCATGTGACGCAACTCAAAGCACGCCACTTCTGAAATTGATGATGGCTATGTTTGGTTAAGGATATTCAAAATAAATTTTTAAAAGTATTTTTCAATTCAAATATGATTTTTTCACGTAAAAAAATATTTCAATCTTCAATAAGGTTTCTATTTAATTATTGGTCTCAATTTTTATAAAAAACAACACAAAAATCAAATCTTTTTTATTAAACTCATACTGTGTAGTTCGGATAGAAAATTGTAAAGAATCATGATCTCATAATTTTTTTTTTCAAACATACTTTTTCTCTTGCATTTTTTAAGAGAATAAATTTAAAAAAAATTCTCTTTCAAACATTTTAAAGAACCCACCATTTTCACAAACACCTAAAAAACATATCTCAAAAAATTTTCTTAATCATTTATAAAAAAACATTTTCAAAAGTAAACCAAAAAGTTTTTCTATTGCTTGCATTAATCACTTAACAAACATGGTATTTTTGCTGCTGTATATAGTTGGAGAAGGTAGCTTTGGGTTCCATTTGTCGATTGCATCAAATTTGGAATCCCTAAGTTCGGTATTAATTATTGGCAGATTAGTTACCTAAAAACCTCCCGGGTATGTATTTCGATCTATTTATGTATTGCAACAATCCTTCCATCCTGGGGAACACTGCCTATTTTTTCTTGTTATCTAAAAAATATAATTTTTTTTAAGTTTTTCAAATATAATTATTTATAATTAGTATCTTTGAAAATAAAAAAATAAAAAACTTTGAAAATTCTTTTTGGGCAGAGATCTGCATGGAAAATACCACAAAATGAGAAAATTTTATTAGTTTCCACAAACATTTATTTTAGTTCAATGGGTGGCAATTATGGTGCACCGTGCGCGTGAGGCATGGGCGAATGTGAGGTGAAAGCATCGGAGCTAAGATAATATCTTCACCATGCGCTAGTGTGATGACTAAGATGTTAATTTTTATCAGCCTAGTCTGAGGAAGTCTTCCATTTAACCACATGATTTAGAGTTTTCATATTTCAATCAGCGAGTGCATGCGTCATCTAGACCGAAGGAAGAACGCGGTTTCTGTATGTCAACATTAGGTATGCAATATCCGTTGTCTTTCTGGCCTGCCCAAAATCAACAGAGAGTTGGGGTGCGTTTAAAGTGTAAAATTTTAACACAATAAAAAATTATAATATAATATCTCTCTCTCTATCACATCATTACTTTTCACTATAATAAATATTAAAAATCATTTCTCTTTTTACTTTTTCACCAAATCCAATACTCTAAAATTTTAATAATCAAACACACACTACCAAGTCGGCAACTACTACTACGCAACTTCATATATATTTTAATGAAAACTAATATGGCATGCTTCAGTTAGGAATTCAGGACAGGGAACATAATAATGAAACATAAAACTTTGTTATAAGTTGTGATTAAGCAAAAACTGATCGCTTTACTAATTAGCAATTAAGCAAGTTGGTCTTGGTCTTAGGTTTAACTTAATGAACAAGCCAGAATCGCAACGTGGGATTATTATATATTGTTTTTCACTAAGTATTGACAGTAGTGGACTACTGGAATCAGTAGCAAAGAGATTACCTCACAAATCGTTTCTTGAAGAGATTGAGATCTGGAGTTGTGATAACCTCAAGTCCTTACCAAGGGGTTTAGACAGCCTGGCCCGGCTATATCAGATTTCTATTGGAGATTGTTCAAGTCTGGTTTGGCCCCAAGATAGAGAGTCACTCCCTGCAAACCTTGGAGAGCTTACACTTATCTCATGTGACAAAATGCAGGGCCTTCCCAACAACATACACAACCTCACCTCTTTTCAAAAATTGAGAATGGAGTGATGTTCAGGACTCCCATTTCCAGAAGAAGGTTTTCCCACTAACTTAACATCACTGAGAATCGATGATCTCAACGTCACTGAGGCCTTATTTGGCTGGGGGTTGCACAATCTTAGCTCTCTTAAAGAGCTATATCTTATTGATACATCACTGAGAATCGATTATCTCAACGTCACTGAGGCCTTATTTGGCTGGGGGTTGCACATTCTAAGCTCTCTTAAAGAGCTATATCTTATTGATGGATCTCCGCATTTTATATCCTTCCCAGAGATGATGCTGCCTGCCTCTCTAACCAGTCTCACGATCAGAGACTTCCCTAATCTGGAATTTTTATCTTCTAAAGGCTTCCAAAAGGTCCACTCTCTTATGGAACTAACTATCAGGAACTGCCGAAAGCTCACTTCCCTTCCAAAGGATGGTCTGCCTCTCTCAATCCAAATCCTTTTGATCCGCGATTGTCCTCTGCTGAAAGAACGCTGCAAGAAAAAAGGACATGAGGGGTCCATGAGAGCCCACATCCTTCGCGTTGAATTTGATGGGGAGGTCTTCAAGCCTGAAGCAGGTTGTTTCAATTCTCGAGTGCTAAATGAAGATCTCCCTCTTATATCGTCGGCCTCTTAGAATGGAGGAAGCAGAAAATGCGTGTGGAATGGATGCTTTGGCTTTCTCTTGCTGGTACTCTGTTTGCAGGTACTCTGTTTCTGTACTTCGCTTATAAGAACCGATTAGGTGCAAAGTTAAATGGTGCGAGGGATGGGATCTAAAAAAAGTGATCCAACCTTCAGGAAATGGCCACCTCATTTGAGGTGAAAGGAAACAAAAATGGCTTAAAGCTCGGAATAACAACTAAGAGTGCTTACCCTAAGAAGCTTGGAGATGACATATTGAAGGTTCAAATTGATAGCTCCAGAAAGTATCCGAGTTTGGTTATTTGGAGAAGAGCAAGAGAACTTCCGGAGATATAGAGGGCAAGTTCATTTACAACCATTCTTGCGATGATCCAAAACTGGACTAAATGGTAACTAATCGTAGTAGTCAGTCCTCAAATTGTACCAATTGATTGGCTTACGATTACTTGATTAAAAAATTTGGGTTCCACTTTGGATAAAGGAAAATCAAGGTGGGATGCACATTCATGGTTTGTCTTTTCTGGTTTTGGCCCATTTAAAGAGCTATTCCCCTGTAAAGGTTTCGGCTCGTTAACTTGTAATATTAGTTTTGAATGATTGTACACTCAGAAAGCTAGAAAGCTGGACCTGCATGTTATTTTGAAATGCACAATCTCTAAATTATAACATCATATCTTCTGTTGGTAACTCGGCGACCTGAAAAGTTCATCAAAATTACTCCATAGAGCGCCTACTAGCCAGGAAGGTGAAAGCGAAATAAGTGCTTGAAAAAGACTTCCACCAGGCTATTACGAGGATTAGCTCCTGGTTGCTTCTGCGATCCAGCTGAGTCACCTCATAACTAAAGCTCCACAGGATTTGTTTCCCTCCCTGCCCTTCCATCTGTTGTAGCTTGATCACTTTGTTGCTGTCCCCTTCCATCTGGTGTAGCTTGATCATTTTGTTGCTGTCCATGCTGCAGCACAAGCCGTTCGGGATTGAATTGAGGAAAAATCTGGTCCAATAATCTCAAAGGTTAGTTAAGATGCATATTATTATTGTCAGTGGAAGTCGCACAGAGGTTATAAAAAAAATCTCACCCCGGGAAATAGAGTTCCAATGAAGCGGTGTTCTTTATCAGTTGGAATAAAGATCAACGTCTGAGAAGGCAGGTTGATTCTTGCACACTAGAATCCATGAAGGAGATCAAGTTTCAGCACCAAATAGAGTTTGTGAGCAGCTGATAATAATAAGAACACCTATTTATTTCCAGTCATTAGAGTAGAGAGCACTTTAGATGTTGGGTATCGAGACCCTTGATTTGGAGTTAGAATTAGCATCAGGGCTAAACGACAACGCTATGTGGTGAGATAGTGGTGCCTCCAAATGGTGGTAGAGTAGAAAATGGCCGGGCTGTTCTTTGGCGTAACCCTTTAGACTGACAGCCTTAATTAGACTTTTCCACTCTACAATATGATAGCCCAAATGTTACGTCATATAACTAAAATCACAGTGCTTGAACCAAACTTCCACCAAAACAAGACCTTCCATTGGATCAAACCAAGTTGGGCTATCTACATTTGAACATATCTAGGATAGCTGGGTGTAGGTCTATATCTAACTCAGGACTAGTATATCCAGATAGAGGGGTAGGCTAACCTGAGAGTGGGTGATTCAGTCAGGATTCACATTCCCATTTCCTGTATAAGACACCTAAGTACTCTAACATGATCAATCATAAATTAAGACAGACTCATTTCTTAGCTACATATATAGTATGATACTAACTCCTCACCAACATCTCATTAAGCCAATATCTATTCATTCTAATATCAAAAGAACGGATGAAACATGTATCATTACAATTTGTTCCAAGCAGACAAAGTGGAAGTTTTATGCCTTAAGTGTATGACAAAAAATAAACGTCAGATAGAAAATAACATCGATTTTCTAGGCCATGACATGTGGGGAAAGTGAGAAGAATGGAGGTCTGGAGAACTCTGTTGGGAAAAGCCAGTATCTATTTGGTCATATACCGATGAGATTCAGATAGATTACTCCGTTGTGAATGATGGGTACAATTTTGTTTTACACCCTAGTCGGAATTTTAATTGAGATGTTAGTCAGTTATTGCAGTAAACAAAATGGGCTTGTCCTTCAAGCCCACTATTTTTCTTTGAACTTCACTTCACGTTCGACTAATTAATACATGTGACTCAACTAAGTAGTGGTCCCATAATGAACATCTTAAACTTTTACTCTTTGGGTTAATGAACCTTATTTACCACAGAAATCTGACTTACTATCATAAAGATGGTATCATTTACTTGGAGAAGGCCTACTGAGCTTATAAGTCTCAGGTAGACACTTAGAGAATTAAGGCCAAAGAATGTAGATTTAGGCCAAACTAGAAGTGCAAAGCTAGTCTGAATCGTACACAAAACAAGTTGGATGTTGTATTCTAGAGGGGCCAAGTAAGAAAAGATAGGTCTTTTTTCTTGATTTTTAGACATATTGACCGCATAGGCTTAAATCACTTTCACAACAATTGAAATTTTCATGCCTAAGCCTGTCAGGTTTCCTTGTAATTTCACCAGTACCATTATACAAGATATTATGTACCTACCTAGATCATCATGTGTGACAGTGTGAGGTACGCATAGATGTATTATGCATGAAATGATAGTTTCTGATTCCCTCAAGCATAGAATTAATGCATGATTGATTTGCCCTGTTAGTTCTTCACACTCAAAGTTTGAAAATAAAGGCAAAGGAGGGGCATGGGGAAAAAGTGGTGCATCAAGAAGAAATTCAAATCTATATGAGCATTTTAGGTTGTCGAGGACTCACAAACTCCCTTTCTCTTAGTCGTTTGTATATTATGTGATTATTGAAAGCTTCAAAGATCAGGAAATCCGCATGCCCGTCATATGGTCTGGTATAAGACATAATTTTTTCGTCAGAATATTAATAAATCTTTGTAATTTCTTGAAACATGTTAAATGAAGATATAACTAGGAGGTTCTTGTCACTATAATTACATTTTGTTGATAAAGTTTTGGCCTATCACTTGATCCATCCGCAGTGACTGTGGCCAATTGGCAGTAAGCCTGCAAGCAACAGAACAAGATTACGTCAAATAAGGGGTGAACACACTACTTACAGTGGCACTTCCTTTCTCCAAATTGTGCTGAGCATATTTACGAAAGGATTTAGTTTCTACCTGTTACTCTGACAGAGGACTAATTGCACTGATATGAGATGTAGAATAGGGAGTCCAACTTAGTGTATTGAGAGAGTACAATCAATGACATCTCTTGTAATGTTAATGCACTTTTGTCTGCATTGTTGCATGGGTAAATTTTGAAACTATTTTCTTTCTATGCAACTTCTTGTGCATGTGGTTAGAGAAGGAGAGGGAGATTGGGGGGGGGGGGGGGGGCAAGAAGTATGTCAGGGATTTCAGAAGCAACAGGAAACTTGCTGAAATTTTCTTTGTACAATGTGCGGTATTTAGATTATGAGGAGATGGAATTTCTCAGAGGAACATGAAGACTTCGAGGTAAAAGGAAATAATTCTTCATTCAGTTTGTTTATGATTTATTTGGAATTCTGGCATCTATTTAGTATGTTGCATTGGTAGATGAATACAATATAAAAACGGATGGAAATCATCATAGGAGGAACGCAGTTTACAAAGAACTATTTTAAGATTGCACAATTCCATGGTGGAGTAAATGGATTACCTAATACAGTGTCCCCTACTGCACATAAAGAGACACATATGTGCTTAGAGAGAAGGAAAAAGATAGTTCAGTGAACGAGATTTTATAAGCAAAATGAGGAAAGAAATGCAAACTTACGTTTCTGTGGCTGATCTCTTCATGTAGGCCTGTCAAAAGGTAAAGCTTTCAGAGATGGGATGCATAATGAGTCATTTTCATTTACTAGTTATTATTTTTGGACGAAACATACATTGACACAAATGCATTATTCACGCACCTGAATAAGAACACATACTTGCCACTAGTTAGTTCTTGAGAAAGCAACATTGTTTTTTATTTTGATAAATACATGATAGATTTCCGAAACGGAATTCATAGCCCTTTCTTGAAGTGTAATGAATAACTTTCAGTCATGTTCACTTCATACACAAGGCTAAGAATATTGTTGTTGGGTAGAGTAATTGATATATTTGAAAAAACAGTAGTATAAAGATCTTTTATGCGCAACAAAAAATAGCATTTAGCTCTTGCACCATACCCTAATATTACTGAGAAGAACAATTTGCCCCTGATACTTTGCATACAAGGGTCCCTGCACGAACAGTTAAGTTTCAAGGATACATCAATGTCTGGTCACATTTGATACAATAAGCAACATTTATACATTTTAAAAATGAAAAAGAGAATGAGGACATGATGACCTGAAGTGATGAATGTGCCACAAAGAAAACTGTTGTTGGTCAAATCAAATTTACCAGGCTAAAGTGATGAATGTGCCACTCAAAGAAACAAGAGGATTGAATTATCTGACTAGGACAGCCCAGCTTTCAAGACCTCCCATGTACGTATCCATGGCAAGTTTGATTCAGTAACAGATTTTATGGTTTCTGTTGGTGTAACAATTTTCATTGGAGACATTCGTCAAATGAATCTAAACCCAAAAATATTCAGTTGTGAGGGAAAAAATTTGTTCTAGACATTTAAGTGAAAGAAGGATTCACCTCCCAGGCTATCACATATCTGTCACGTCTGTATTCCAGGTCAGTAGCAGGAGCAAAAATTTCTGTTACCCCACCTGCACGTTGCACCTTTTCTATTGTAGAAGCTGATGTGCCTGAGCTTGATGACATACTTGATTGGCCAAAGGCTCCCTCTTGGTTCGAACTACAGCCGACTACAATATGTTCCATGTGTGCCCCTGCAGGATGTCCTTGGCCCTCTCTAGACTGCATATCATGATGGCCAATGGGTCTTTGAAAGGTTGACAAAGGCTGCACAGTCCTCAAATTCCCTGATACGTTAGAAGACTTGGAAGAAGTAAATGGACCGCCAGTGGTGTTTTGTGCAGTCTGTGAACTCCCCAACAATGCTTTCGATTTAGATATTAGGAACTCTGAAACAGGAGGCCTCCTTATCCCTGCATACACTGTTTTAGGACTCGAAGGCAGAGAAATTGTAAAGTTCCCAGGTATATTAGAATCTGAAGAAGTAAAGATGCTACCAGCTGTCTTTTGTGCACTTTCTGGGGTCCCTGCTAATGCTTCTGATGTAACTCCAGCCGGCCCATTCCTTTGGTATTGGCCTTTCCTTTCAGCACTCAGGGATCCAAGTCCAGCAGGCTTGAAGTTGTGTGAGCTTCCAGAAGCATTTTCAGTTGGACACAAAACTTTGCATGTGTTTGGTGCACTCTGTGGAATACTCATTGATGTTTTGGTCTCCTGAGGATTTTCCTTGACAATTGACATAGTTGCCTTTCCTTGAGAATTTTCTCCAGCTTCACCTCTAGATGTCATAACTTGGTGTGCTTTAGTAAATTGACCCTGAGGACTGCCACCGGCTGTCAGACTTGAAAAAGTTTTGTTTTCTGACAAAGAACTTGCTCTTGGATGGAGTTCTACCATTTTGTCATCATGTATTATCTTCTTGTGAGAATTAGAAGACGGTGAAGCAGTTTGTGAGCTCGGGATGCTAGTGGAAAAACCATGTGGTGGAGCACACAAGTACTCTGAGAAACCAGGCGGAAACTCCTCTGAACATACAGTCATCGCTTCCTAAACAGTATGTAATGGGTTCACGTCCATGAAAAGAGTAAGATGAGAAAAAGAAGAAAGAAGTTCATAACTGCATATATGACAAACAACAGAAATGGTATGTAACTACTCTTCCCACAGCAGCTAAGCCAACAGAGGGTAAATGTTAGAGATGTTAGTGTTACCACTTCTGATGTTTCAGTTAGGATGTTTGCTGTAGGTATTTTTTTCTGCTTCATAGAGGGTTCGTCACATATATGCCGGAGGAAAATTTCTTCCTCTTCTGAAAAGGAATTATTGGTGATCAGCGCTGTAAATAACGGGATAAGCTGTATCATGAATTTGGCTAAGACATCCCACAAGCAAATAGTTTTCATTATAGAAAACAAATGTGGCACTAGTAAAAGCTAGCAAATTGCACAGTTAATGAAGACAGCAGAGATGACAGATTTTGTTATTTTTGTGTCAATCATTAGTTATGCTGAGTTTGCAGTAGCATTGTCCATGAAATATTAACATCAATGAAATGAGAAGCACTTCTGAGGTGTTGCGTACTTAAATCCGTGGTGAGATGAAAGCTTAAGATGAGAAATGAAACTATTCAATATCGCACATCTTAATACAAGATAGCCAGTATTATTGCTCATGCACTACAAGGCTGAGGAACACCAATGGCCATGACGTGATTCATGTTAAGTTGTCAAGGGAAATGAGCAGGATATGATTTGAATGAACATTTATTTTTTGTCCAATTCCAATTAGCAGGCGAAAAAATATTCGGGAGATTGGAACAATAGTCTTAACTAGTTGGTGCAGTCTACAAGAATCATTTCTCAGAACTGAACCCTATATGAGAAGATAATGCTGTTCTTCAAAAGTACATTGGATTATAAAGACAAAACTAAAAAAAATGGAAGCAAATACTCAGAAACATTCAATGAGTCACTCTTAACATTTTCTAAACTTGTATGATTACCAAATATACCTTAACCTTGCCTAACGCTAATAGTATCTACTCAGAATGTAAGGAGAGGTGCGGTGCACCTATGTTGATCACATGCTACATGTTTTCCAGCCGATGATTTGGTACCACCATCTGAACTAGGTTAGTGATAACGTATTCAAAACATTGCTGTTATCCAAATCCTCATTACGATGCTATTGAAATGCTAAAGCATTAACGGTCCAAAATGCTTCCTAGTGAAGCAACAACTTTTCCCTCCGCCTACATTTAACATACTCTTGCCCGTGCACCATACCATAATCCACTATTTAACATGAATTATTGTATTTGTTCCTGTAGGGCAACAAATTGTTGACAGCAGAATCTTAAATCACAGAGTGCACCAGCAAACCTGAAGGGTCAAAAAGAAAGTCTGAAAATGAGGCAAATGAATCGGATTCCTTTTTAATTGCACTAGTAGATGATGATGTATTCCCTGCCTCCTGTTCACCAAGTGCAGAACGAGCCTCCAAGAATTTCTCGGACAGTAGGACAAGAAAGTGAGGATTCTTAACATTAAATAAGGAGGGATCTGGTCCTTTGTGATTGTCATTTCCATTGCCCTAGATTGCCAGAGTTAAGAAATCAGCAACTTCCCTCATTTGCAATAAAGAAATGTGTATGTTTGCAGAAAGGTTGCAATTGAAACTTTTTTGAAGAAAATAACACGAAGACTTCTATAAAGAAAACAATTCGTATTTGAATTATCTTTTTTGCAACTAAGACAATCTGCTATGAACATGAAACAGATATACGAACATCTGCTTTCGTTAATCATTTATCAAGCGAAAAGATCTTTATTCCACTAGTACCTTTCATATCAACAGTTGAAATCGCAGCATGCTTCAGAACTTCAGACATAAGTCAAATTTTTTGCTTTATTCTCTTCTTCAGTTTCCTACCACACCCTATGGTCTTCAGCTATGTGGATTAATTACACTATGTTATATGGTCTCAGAAATGGTTATGTTCCTATAGGATCTTATTGGATAAGGAGTAGATTGTGTTCATGATTATCCATGCTGACTATTGCTTTGATGGTCCATTCTTCCTAGTATCTGCATTCTTCTACTCTAAAAGTCATCTACGAATGCACATTTATTGGAATGTTTAAGGCAGTAGGTAGTTATATACATGCAATACTGCAAGAGGAATACTCAAGAGTCTTAACTACAACAGCTTATAAAGCATGCAACTAAGCAGTATGTTTTGTAGCTCTAATGAGAGAAAACAAATCAAATCAAATGTTATTGCAGGGCCAACTGCAGTAATATATGCTATAGCGGAATATTAAATGCACAGGTTGAGCCAAAAATTGTGGATTGCCGCAGATAATCTCAATACAGAGCAATATAAATAGTTCTGAGAGCAACTTCAAGGATCATTTGTACCGCATTGTACAATTGTTCAAGTTTCGGAAACTTCTTTGGGGATATTACTGAGAGAGATACAGAGCACTGCATGCAAAGTAAGAACTTGCATTATTTTTACTCATTTCAGGTCAGTAAATAACCAAATGGAAAAGAACCAAAACCAGCAAAAAGAAAAAGAAAATGACTGCAATGACTTCCCCAGTCACCACCTGTGTGAACATTCCAGCAACTGTCTTGGCATCAGCCACACAACAGTCTGCCTCTGCACCACAAAATTGATCATCCTTAATCTTTGGTACGAGTACGGGGGTAGGGAAGGGATAGGGGTTACTGGCTGCCACAAGTATACAATGCCGTTCTCCAAGAAGATATTGCTGGGTTTGGTCTCCATTGGGAGGCTTCGGAAACATCTGATAATAAATTTCATAACGTAAATGTTTGATTTTTGCAGTACGAAGCATGAGAAGGTA
The DNA here is from genome assembly GCA_003952965.2 of Morella rubra. Classification (NCBI taxonomy): domain Eukaryota; kingdom Viridiplantae; phylum Streptophyta; class Magnoliopsida; order Fagales; family Myricaceae; genus Morella; species Morella rubra. The sequence continues at coordinate 10,382,698 of CM025853.1, forward strand.
CAAATACATGTACGAACCACAAGAGCATCGGCAAGGCCTTCTGCGATAGCGGCATCATCGTGACCACCACCATCAAAGTTAAAAGCTAACAGCCATTCCAAAAATCTCTCCATATCCCTCATCCAACTACTGAATTGTACTAAACAACCTGTACAAGTAAAATTACACCTGAGAATTTTCTTTTCCTTTTGTGTAAGTAAAATCAAACCATGATTTTGTTGCACCATGTCAAACCAAAATGGATATTCATATTTGTTAGGAAATATAATTCAAATAATAAAATCTTCATCTTCCTATAAAATTAATAAGTAGTAGATTCTCTTGATATCAAAGCCAAAGTTTGAGTCCGAAACTTGACTCCACACTCACCCCAATTTCAATTAAAATATTACACGTGTTGAGCCTCTTAATTAAAAGACAGTCCGGCCCATATATAAAGGAAGTGTTAGAAAATATAATTTAAATAATAGAATCTCACTCTTCCTATAAGTTTAAGCTTTTGAGATAAACGGTAGATTTATAATATTCACATGGCAGCTTACCACTACAGGGTCCACGAGCCTTGTACATTACCACGCCAAGCTCAACTACTTGACCAGAGGGCTTCTGTAGGCAAACAAAACATATCAGTGAGTTTTTGGGGGAAAGGAGTAGAGAAGGTCCACAAATATTAGGTTCTGGATTCAAGCTTGTTAATTATACGTACAGTAACTAAATTGTTTTTCTCTCCCTTTTTAAAATAGATTGTATATTGTCGGATATTTTAATGTAAACCAAATATTGTAAACATAATTCTGTATAAAAAAAAATTTTATTTTGTATCAATGTAAGGATTTGATGCCCATATATGCCCAAATATCAGTTTCCTCTTTAATTAAAAAAAAAATTACTACCTTCAAATTTTTTTTTCTGAGAAAGCATATGAAAGCACGAATGAGCTATGTTGGATCTCTCTCGTTGCCTCAGAAGCTGAGAAAAATAGTGGTTATAGAGATTTTTCTGGTGCCTAAAGGCTTATTTTGGCTTTCTCGAACGATTAATCGAGGAAAATTTTCTAGAACATATTTTATGGGAGGGGTGCAATTTTTCTTCGAGGGGTCAAAAGAGAAATTTTTTAATTTTTATCAATATCCCATTTCAACACTTGATGAAGGGACTTATTTTTTAAAGTTGTAAACCATTGGGACTACTTTGTGAGACCCAACTAATCTTTTTATAGCAAAAACAAAGTCAAGGTTGTTTATTTGATAAATAAATAAATATCCTGCAGCCAGAGACCGAGCTAGCTAGCTAGGGCGGCCATGGACCCCAGTGCCCCCTAAAATAGCTTGGAAAAAAAATTGGGGTAAAAAACTGTTTTTCTTTAAGAAATTTTTTATATTTTTTTTCGTTTTGGCATCCCAAATTGATTTTTAATAAAATTGGCCCCCTAGTTCTCAATCTTGGCTTCGTCGTTCCTGCAGCATGCAGCTTAGATATTAATTAATGAAACATACCTGGGTCGTTGACGGTCCACAGAAGTGCCTGCACAAATAGTTATACATGATATTTTTTATTATTCACTAAAAATTTACAAAAATAGAATAAAATATAGAAATTATATCAAGGTATGTGTTTTTTCTCGTGGGCAGCAGTACCTTTACTGGCTTGGAACAACCGCCTTTACCATAAGAGGGAATCTCCGGTGGCCGCAAATTGATGGTTAACAAAGCTAATTAACAAGGATGGTAACAATATTATAGGTTTACTATAAATGCCTTCAAAGTTAATGGAGTACTCGACTTGGACTTCCACAGGAGGTTAATTGGAGGGTCCCCAGATTCTTTCTTGCCGTCTTCTTCTCTTTCATTAATCTTTGTTTTTTCTTTTCCTTTTTCCTTTTTCTTTTTTGGCTTTCAGAAACAACAAATGGTGTATATATATAGATCTTTCTGCGCAATCTCATGCTTAGTTCCAAGGATCCCAATTACCTTTGCATGCATGGGACAAAAGACTGAAACAAAAACCTTCATGCATGTATTATCTCAATTCCATCTAATATATAAGACTGCTAACATGTCCTAAATCATCATCCCAAGGCTACGACCCAAAAGACCCAGTTAGAAAAACTCAGCTGAGGACACATGCAAACACCGATAAAGGACCATTTGCATGGGACAGGTCAAGAACCCAAATTGTGCTAGCTAGCAGCGCATCTTCTCGTGCACAATAATAGATCGAGTATATAGACATAAGCTAAACAGCTTTCAAGAATTCTCAAGAGAGAGAGAGAGGCATAGACAAAGATCAGAAAAAGGGTGATGATCAACCTGATGATCTTCTCAAGATAGTCTGAGAAAATGGTGCGCCAGTAAGGACCCATGGCCGCAGAGCCGTCCAGCACAATGACTAGCCGCTTCTCTGTCATGGATTCTATCTGTCAGCAAAATGCTGAAGATTTGTGTCTGTCAGTGAGATAGCCAAAGACAGAGCGAGTAAGTGAGTGAGGAAGGAGAGAGAGCTGAGGACCTGTGTGATCTCTCAGTGAGAGTCGACCTAGAGAGAGAGAGCAGAGTCTCAGGCAGAGTTTCTAAGTTTTGGTCCTTTTTAAGGTGTCATTATCATTGTTTATATCGAAGTATTGTGCCAGGTGCCAGGTCTTTAAAGTGTATCTGGTCATGCGGACCTTACAACTGGATTAAGATTCTCTATAATTGTTTACCCAAATTATATGATGTAAATGGTGTAAAAGAAAAAGAGCTAGATACATCTTGATATTCTTATTAATTATCTCTAAATTACAACATGCAACTCGACGAGAGAATTGAAGAGGATTCTGATCCTTTACAACCTAGCAATGATTTCGAGATGAAAAACCTAGATAGTGAATAATAGGTCACTGACTCGTAGAGTTACTCGAACATTTGCTGGTTAATTTGAATACATCTTGTGCTGCATTAGTTATTTCTATTTCAGAAGTGTCCGTATTACCATTATATATTGTTATTTAACCCAGAATTACTTGCATGAGCTCTATCTAGGTTCTATATGTACTTAAAATTAACCATAGCGTATAAAAAAAAAAAAAAAAAAATTTAGGATTAAGGATAGAATCGATCGATGGACAGTTTCAACTTCAGAGTTTCCATATTTTTTATTATTTCTTTAATTGAATATTTCTTTGAGACAACAGACATAGTCACATATGAACAAAATATATTGTTAAGTACCTATAAACGACACATATTTAAAACTTAGATTAAATGATGACATAAATTTTGATGGGCGAAATCGTTCTTGTGGAGAGATCATATATATCATATAGTTCTTTTAGGTTTCAATTAATAGACAGACATGACGTAGATAATATAGCTTTATAATTTCAAAGTGAAGAGATTCTGAAGTCTCCTTTATTACGGTACATGTATTTAGACCAAAAAAAAGAGGAGGAGATGAGTTGTATTTGAGTCTGGCATGCAAACTTTCTTATATGGATTAAGACCTGTCTAAATTGCACCGTGAACTTGGAGAGAAAAAGATACTACAAATGGATTCTTAAAACTTTACAATGGTAGATAGCAAGTGTTCCATCTGTTATGTCTAACTTTTTAAAAATTACACCGTACAATTCGAGTAAGGCATTGTAGCGGATCCTGATCCTTCTTATATGTCCTATTCATGACCTCTTCCACTCCATTTTCCCCATTTATTGCTAATATTGCGCATTGTGTATTACCACTACGATAAACTATTAATTATAACATCAATAGAAATTATGTCTAGTTTAGTGAGATGAAATTAACAAAACAACTAGAAAGAAAAATTTTATATACATAACCAATCACTTGTAGTAATAAGTTAATGCACTATAAATCTTAAACCCGATTTTAATCACAATAATTTTATAACTAATTGGAAGGCTCGAGAACTGTGTAGAGATAAATGACTAATTTTTAAGTCGAAATAAATGGAGCCTAAATGAAGGGAAAATTTCTTTAAAACTTTTCATATGATATAATGAAGACAGAATTTAATTCAAGATGAATTCTAGACAGATATTGCTGATTATTCCTCCTCTGTCAGTTGACACATATATAGGTTAAAGATAAATGGACTTTTCTGTCATAAGGCTGATTAATGGATGCTAATTAATACAGAAGTTCAAGTTCGTTTAACCTCCAAGAATGACATAAATTTGCACAAAAGAACCTATGTTTGAAGTTCGCTGGAAGAAGACGACAAACCCAGATACTCGAGGCGCATTCTTGACCCTAGCAGTGTTATTTGGAATTCTCAAAATTTTACATAGAGTCTGGAACAAAATTTTAGGATAAAATTTTAAGAGTAGGTAAAAAGGTGAAGAGAGAGAATGAAAAAGTAAAAAAGTGTGTGAAAAAGTGAAAAAAAAGTTTGTAAAAAAATGAAGAAAGAGAAGGAATTGTAATGATGATAAAATTTTAAGGGTTAAAATTTTAGTTTGCTAAACGCCATGAGTTTATGGAGTTGGTAAAAAATTTGAGAAATGATTTGAGTGAATTTTTTATATTTATTGTAATGGAAATATATGATTTTATGGAAAAAAATAATAATTATTTTATTATTATTATTATTTTCTAAACAATTTATTAAGAAAAATACATAGCATATGCCAAGAATATAATTGGAGGCTGATCTATTACTCAAAATTTTCACCCTTTTTTTTATTATTTAAATACCACTATAGCCTTGTAGTATTGACTTTTAACAAATTAATCTTTAGATACAACTTTAATAAGCCAGTCTCTTTGGTCTATTTTTTAGATATGTGAGTCTTTCTGTCCACCAAAAATTAGTCAACTAACGGAAAACCGACATGGAGTTGGGGTCAGGCTGTCTATTGTCAAGGTTGGAAAACTTATCTCAGAACTCATTTTTAGTAGTGGATTAACCTTTGATGGACGAAATGATTTATATGTTTGAAAAATGAACAGTCCATTTAAAGTTATACTTTAAAAATTAGGGAAATTGACAGTTTAATCATTGAATTTTTCCCCTTTTAGCGGTTCGATTCTTAGGAAATAAACCCTAACAAATTACTTCTCAAACTACCATCATTTGACAAAGCCATCTTTCCATCAGGGTTCTATGTGATTTTTTAACGGGAGAACGTTCCACGCTAGCAGACCAGCAGACTAGACTAGTAGATCATACCAGCAGACCAGCAAACCAGCGTGGAGCGTTCTCCCGTTAAAAAATCACACGTAACCCTGACAGAAGAATGATTTTGTCAAATGATGATAATTTGAGAAGTAATTTGTTAGGGTTTATTTCATAAGGATCGAATTCCTAAAGGGAGGAAAACTCAAGGATTAAACTACTAATTTTTAAAAAAATTAATTCGTTAAAAATTAATACGACAATGACTATTTTGGTAATTAAATATTTTTTCCCCAAATCTTTAATTTTCAAATAGTAGGATTTTTGAAGTCCTTTCTTTTGGTACCAGCGCCGTCTTTTCTGACCATTTGTTTAACTTTTTTTTTTTTTTTTTAAAGTTGTGTTAACACATTAACATAAGAAGAAATTATTATGTAACCATTAATTAAAGGATAGGCTCGATTAAAGGAGCTGTGAGATGCAATACGGAATCAGTGGTGTTTATAAACTAAAATTTTGGGAATGTTATAAAACTTGGTGTGGATTAGAGTTTTATTGGATTTTAAGAGAAATTAATAAATAAAATAAAATTTTATGAAAGTTGGTAAAAAATTAGAAAGAGATGATTTGAATGGGAAAAGAAAGAATATTTTATAACTATTTTTTTTTTTTTTATTAACCAAAATCTTAGCAAATTCAGTGGACAAGTTAATATCTTCGCAAAAATCTGTGAAATTTCTTTATATTCTCTTATTTCTGTAGAAAATATATGTTGTCGTTAAAACTGTTTGGTTCAATGACAAAAAAATGTAAAATAATGAATTTATTTTCATCAAATCAACATGATAAAAGGAAATACCTTTGGCAAATAACACGGGGCATGATTGTGCAGTCCGAAGACTTAGCCAGCGGCCAAACCGAGGTAAGTCATACTATAAGTAAAATCTCTCCTATATATTAAGCTCGGTCACATACCAAGTGTGCATTTAAAGAAAACTTATTGATTAACTATGTTTTCAGTGTGGGTGCACTTTAACCCTAGAGAGCTCTATAACGAGAGTTGGTATCAATCGTAGCTGAAGCAATTCCAATTACTTTATGGGTTTCATTATCTCCTTTATCAGAAGGGGATTTGGGGGTTCGGTATAAGCCAGGCGTTGTCCAAAACGAAATGGAGAAAATATGCACATTCATCAAAAGATACTACACAAATAGAGTGAAGTTCCAAATGCAAATCGCCAAACATAATGTCAGTCATCACCGAGAGGGCGGTTAAACATCAATAGTTTTACCTTTATCTCGATTTCGATTTCGATTTCGACGTACACCCTCTTAGCTGTAATAAAAAAGCCCGCCACTCGGGCATGGTTTTGGGCAACTCTCTTTGGGCATAACGCTTAGAACTAAATACAGGAGTTACACGCCGTTTGCCTTTGGGCATACGAATCCGGTATTTGGCTCTCAAAATTTTGGCAGTTTAAAAAATTTTGTTTATAAAAATTAGTGAAAAAAATGAAGAGAGAGACATACAGTTTAGCTGCTCAAATGTTGAACTTAATGTATTCCAATATCTATTGGGCCGCACTTATATGGTGAAAGGCCTACCGCTTAACACTAAGGCTTTTTCTTCTTCCAATCCCCGGTATTCTTAGATATTCTTAGATGCTGATGGATAAAATAGCTCTTGATCTCTAGTTAGGATATCCAAGATTTAATAATTTTAGGAGGGTAAAGTGGTATTTATTTAAACCTTAATTTTGTGAAAGTATAATTTTTGACCCCTATCTTGTGTGGAAGTAGATATATTGTCTTGCCATTGGCTAAATTTTCTTGCTCTCTTTCAATTTTTGTTTATAGCTCAATATTTTAAATATTATTTTACAGTAAATTTTCAACTGTTCGGACAATTCATTGGGTGCAAATATTGAAACTACATAAATATCAATATTTTTTATATAGAGTTCAATAATTTTTTATACAAATTATTATATCTTTTTAAAATAAAATTCTAACAAATATTCTCTCTAGTAGAATTTTTCACCAAATTTTAATATTTTTTAATTAAAAGATTATATCGAATTATTTCTCTATATATTTTTTTATTATAAATTTTAATAAAAATTAAATATTTTTAAAAATTTTCACCAATATTTATATAAAAATTTATAAAACTCTTATCTATATAAATCTTTGCAGTTATATAAAAAATTCTAATCGTAGAATTTTTAATAAAGCTGACATCCAAGATAAACCAAATGCAAGTAAAGGTTGGGATATGGTTGGGAAATGAATTAATGTACTAAGCCCGGTCCAATAGCCTGGGTTAATTTCGCCAGGTGATGTTCTATACAATTGTTTCCAACCCAACCACCACCAAAACGGTTAAACCGCTCAACTGTATAGCCGCCGAACGGACAACAACCGGTGGACCGGCATCTGAGGTCTGACGCCGCTCGAGTTTAAGAAACAAGCGCGCAACTTTCCCGAGAAAATCGAGGAAAACACCCAGGATAAAGTGCGGGAAAAAATGGTGAGAGCCGCTTCGCAGAAATGGGGTTATGTTCGGATCATTACCGGCACCATTCTCGGCGGCGTGCTCGGATTCTATGTCATGCACTGCGCCGAAACTAGCTACAAGGTCAAGTGCAATATAGCTTCTTTTACTCCCTCCGTTTGGTTGCCGATAAATCTCGGGAGGAGAATAGATAATTCAACCTTCGTAAGTTGTTTCTGACAAAATTTTCTGATTTTCATGACTGCTGTGAATACAGGAGAAAGTGAAAGAGAGACTGAAAGAGTATGAAGCCGAATTGAAGAAGAAAGAGCAGCTGAATGAGCTCGACGAGTCTCTGTAGTCGTGAGTCTTATTCAAATTTTCGTAGTTTCTGTGTTTGTTTTTTGTCCGTAGTGTTTCGCTTCTGAGAAGATGTCGGAAACGGGAAGGAAATGACGTCTTGGAGTTTATGGTTTGGGTTGTTTCCTCACCTAAACTAAGTGAACCAACTGGGGGCTGGTGGTTTTGGCCATAATAGCACCTTTGTGGTTTTGGTCTTATGATTTTTGAAATTTAAAGGACTAGGCACAAGCTGTGAGGCAAGAGATCAAGAGGGATTGCTGTATTGAAAGGCGACTATATTTTCGAGCAATCCCATCAGACTGAAAATCAACAAGTTGAAAGATAATTCAGCTTTGATTGAGTGCTGAATTTGCACAGAGTGGTTTTTGATTGAGTGATTGCATTTACGGGGTTATTGTTTTTGGATACCTTCCTTGAATGTGCTTTTCTGTTATTAGAACACTAGTCAATAACAAGCTTCGGTAGTCAGATATGCACTCTTGCTCGTCTCCTGAGAGAAAAAGGTAAAGAAGAAGAGGAAGGTTATCGTATCAATTTACAGCTGGCAGTCTTTTTGCTACTTAATCAGCTTGTTTCTCTAGAGGTAGCTTCTATGTGGAAATGAGATGAAAATCAAGTAGTCGGTGATTAACTGGGTTTAAATTTGTATACCTTATCGTTCAAATCTATCATGATATTCTCTTTTTATATATAATCATAGGTATGCGCACTATGAGCTTGCTGTGAGTGCTTTTTTTTATAAATTCCTATTCTTTTGAAATTTTTCATTATGTACATGCCAGATCATAAATTAGTAACTGCATTCAATCTCCAAAAAAGAATCTCAGTTGTTTCAAGATCAACTTTCACTCTTTTCTTCACCTATCCAAGGGACGCACCTGATCTGATCAAATGTACCCTTCCGTTTTAGCAGCGTACCGAATTACGCCCTCCCTGTGAACTCTCTTTACGGAGAGAGACTCTATCCATATACCTACTATTGTTCGCCTGTTGTTTTACCCGGACACTACCACCACACCTGGGGCTTCCAATTTTCAAATTGATCTTGTTTCAACCAATGCACTTCCTTCAATTAAAAGGTGAGGATGTAATCACACCAGCCTCAAAAATTTTAAGAAATTGTTTCTTGAAAAAGCAATACTCCAATGGAATGTAGGGAGAAAAGGACAAGATAGCCTGGAAATGTGAGATTCAATATATATGATTCTGTTTAGGTTTATCCCGAATGAGTTTGATGCAATATATGGAGATGTGGAAACTATGCTTGAATTGAAGTCTTATTTTTTGGGAAGAGGAAGTTGAGTTCTGCTGGATATATTCTTGGCAATTCCTGCAGATGAGCTATAAATGGTACCTCATAAAATACAAGTAATATAAATTTCTGAGATTTCAATGGGAGTAGATTAGCTCTTATCATGAGCTCAGGTGAAGTGAACTGTCCTTATGTGAGAATCATCAAAATACAACCCTAACGATGTCATCAAACCAGCCAAAACTATTTCCGTGGCTATTGGAGAGTTTATATTGTATACTTGAAGTTCTAAACTTCTCTTGGTGGACTGTTATTTCTGATCATCCAGTATGTAGAATGATGTTGAACTTGCACTCTGTTGCTTGAAAAGCTTCTCAACATTGCACTTAACAATTAACTTCTTATTGTCATTGTTATTCCAATTGGATTTATCATCCAGTTACTTTTTCTTCCGTTGGAAATGGTTTTACGGTATTTGGTGTGTCAACATCTTTGAGAAAATAATTTTAGTTTGAAGTAGTCTCAAGGACAAGATGTTCTGCAACTTCAAATGGAAGACTTGTGTTTGTGCGCCAGGTTGGGGTATGTATGGTTCCAACATTAAAAACGTATGACTTGTTTTCTCTGATGATCTCTTTGCTTTTGTCATGGGCATATTTTATGACCTGAGTCTTGTGCCTGTTTGCAACAAGCCTTTCTTACTAGACAACATTTACACCTCTGTACTAACCCCTTGAAAAATGTCATGATAGGAAGTAAAAAGCGTCCCATGTTCATGTTTGTAAAATTTGCGGTTGATAACTTGATACAATTATGCAAGAAAAGGACCACTATGAATGATGCAGAGCACACAATTTTTTGAATGACATCTTAATTGAACTTCAATAGGGAAAGTAGTTGACGTATCCAGACACAGTTGTCTTTTCAAATGGAAATATATTTCAGTTGTATTCATGTATATTTCTTTGTCTTAACACTCAAAATGATCTAGTTTCTGATTGTTGTTTAATTACGTTAATCTTGAGGATCCGTTTCTTAGTAGTCATCTATCCTATGGTTAGGTTCATCTTTTGAGGTTATTTTACTCTGAGGTAAGAGTGAGTTATAAGGACAAATTAATACAGAACATAACTTCCATGTTTGAAATCTTGCTTCAGGAGATCTTTACTTCAGCATATCCCCTAAAAATGAAGGGTCAAGCTATTTGTAGAGTTTGTATCTGTCCAGTTTGGGACTGAAATTTCATTTTCAGTGTAGTGAACTTCTAATTGAGTAGCATGTATTTCAAATTTGAATGACGTATATAAGTGTTTGCTACTTTGAAAAAAGAATAAACTGTAACATTCGCTTTTAAGCCTCAACATGACAATTAAATTTCTGTTAGCTTCATGTCATGCATCCTCAGATAACCTAGAAAGAATCACTCACCTGCGGCCTAAAGGAAACCAAATATGTATGACAATTATGGAATCTATCAGTGTATTGCTCAATCTTAATTTCCACCCAGATTCCCTTTTGAATCCATGTTTGCAGCTGGCTGCTACTAGTATTATGGAATGCCACTGCTCTTCGGTGGTGCCCTTTTCCTATTCCTTGTTTTCAGAGATCAGGTTTTCATTAAGTGGTTCCATAGGACAGGTATTAGTGGCTTTCTTTCTTCGAACTGAGAAATCCCATGCTTGTCTGCCCCTTTCATCATGTAATGTGAAGTTTTGTAGAACAGTTTCCTCCCTCTTGCAGCCTTATGTTTGGCATTGCTAATTTTGTTGGATGGGGTTGGGTGAATTGGCTTGGTTGTGCACTGGCTTATTTCTTTAGCCTTGTTTCCATCTCTGCTTTTGAATGTTCTGTTTGGGAGGAGGGGAACCTCAGAACCTTTATGGTAAATCTTGGAGGTTGGTCCAAGTTTTCATAACAATTAGTCTTTAGGCGGACTTTGTGTGTGTGAAAGGATCAACTTCTTTAATGGATTCACGAACTCTCCTGAGAACAATAGACTGATTTCAGTTTGGTGTTTATCAAATTATGTGACTTAGGGGAGGTTGCAATCTTGTCACTGTTGTGGTAATGCTGGACATTTTGGTTCCACGGCTGGTTTTATATCCCCTCTTCACTCGATTCAAGCACTCCGAACTATTCGAGTTTGCTGGATCAGCATTTGCTCTCTCTGGTTCTCACGCGTATTGGCTGTAACTTAGCTTTTATTTTTACTCTGCTTTTATGCATGCCCTGTGCCACTTCGAGATGCTGGTTGTCCTGTGTGAATTGCTTCTCTCGTGTAGAGGCTGTCTTTGGTGCTGCTCTCTTGTCGGGCAGCAACCGCGTAGTGCAATAGTCGTTCATTGATAGCAATTTCAATATTTCAGTACTTCACTTCTGCTGCGGAGAAAACCAGTTCTGGTAGCTTAACAAACCAGACTTCCTATTAATACCCATTAAACTATGTCGGGAAACTACTGCATCGGACTGTTCACAAGTCTTCCGGATAGCATCCTTCATGGATGAGTGCTTCAAGAGCCCCTCTATATTTGAAAATAGATTCTTTCACCATCATTGGTCAATGGTTGAGTTATCAGCCATGGGATCTGAACGTCTCCAATTTTTTCTCTTTCCTTTTGAAACATGGAGAAAAGGGTGGATGCGAGACCTTTCTGGTAACTGTAACTTATACGCGATTGGCATGATTTTGTCCCAGAATCCAATAAGGCTGCTTAAGCTCTGGCAGGTTCTACATAAAATTGTGTTGTCCATGCAAATGAGGGCAAATTTCTCTCTTCACGGAAAGAGAGTCATGAAAGAAAAAGTCAAGTAGGACGAAAATATTTGTACATAACAGCTCTAGCGGATCGTGGGATGAAATTACAATGAAAATTATAGTTTAGCATTGAATTGTAACAAGTTAAATGGGGTATTTGAAAATCGAGTATAAATTTGACTAATATTAAATCTTTCTACAAAATTATATAAAAGTCATCCTTTTTTGTTTTTTATTAACTGTATTTCTCTTGAATGAACACGAACACTTGTTCAAAGTCGTTACGCGTAGCAGCACAATGAGATACTTCTGGCTACATAGGGAACTTCAATGGCGTGATGTTCACCATCATTCATCATAGAGTATTATTGTTGGTGATAAGAAAAATATGTCAAAAGTAAACAATTTTACGACCAAACAACAAAATCACAAAAATTTCACACAAATTCAAACATCTTTTCATTACTAATTTTAATATTTTTTATTAAAAAATACATTAAATCTTTTTTGTTTTGGGTAATTGAGTAAGATCTTGTATTGAAAAAAAAAAACATAAGATACACGGGGAACAACCCCACCACAGGTATGGTGCACAAGAGCAAGCCAACCAAACAAACTAACAGAAGAACCTAGCCTAAGTTCAATACAGAAAAGGTACCAAATGCCAAAACAGAAGTCAGCAAGAGTATACATTCAGCAAAATAAATTACTCAATACGACCACTCCTAAAAACCAAGTCTGAGATACCCCATCTTGCTGCAATATCACGATTAGCAGCTGAAAATGGGATGTTTTGCAGCAGGTTGATTCTAGCTTGAACAATAAAAGAGACTTCCTTCAGAACAAGAACCAGCTGCCGCTTCTCACCACCATACAACCTCAAATTCCTTTCTTTCCACAAGGTATAAACCAGAGCTGCCAGCGAAGTTCTTCTAAGGGTAGCAGTTAAGGAATTGCCGATAAACTCAATACAGGCCCAGTCAATAGTTTGTTTCCAAGATCTCGCTTGTCTTGGTAAGAGGCATTTATCCCCCAACAGAAGCCAAATGCGTGAGGAAAACCTGCAATTAAAAAACAAGTGGTGCACCGATTCCTCAGGGTCACCACACAGTTCACAAAACCATGTTTTGTAAAAGTTCCATTGCAAGCAGCTTGTCCTTAGTCACAAGCCGGTTCCGAATAGCCAACCATAGGATGAAGGAGTGCTTGGGAACGCAGCCCTTACCCCATACCAACTGGTGCCAAGGGACTTCTGGTCTCTTATCCCTCATGACCTCATAAGCCGTCTTGATGGAGAAGAGACCAGTAGGGTTATGCCTCCAGGTAGCTAGATCAGCTCTATCAGGATGAGGCACAAGAGAAGAAGGGATAGCATAACTAACCGCTGTCCAAAAGAGTTCATTTCTTGGCCATACCCAAGCATGTCCATTGCAAATATCCATGATTTTTGCAGCTGAGCTAACCACAGAGCTGCTCATATCATCACTACTAGCTCGAAGATGGAGGGGGCCCCAAGGAAGGATGCCAATTGTCCCACCACACAGATATTGTAGCCCCATCACCTAAAATATGCTTGATTCCATCTTTAGCAATTGGTCGTAGTCGCAGTAAGTGCTTCCAATTCCAAGAGCACACCCCAGGTGGTTTAACTGCCCGGAAACTTTTCTCCTTAAGAAGGTATGTCCTCACCCAATTGGTCCATATGGATTGGTTACTGTCTGTAAACAGGTGCCAAATGTGTTTAAGCATCGCAGCACGGTTCCAAGTAGCAACATCACATAAGCCCAAACCACCCTCTTTCTTTGGAAGACAGACCTCGCGCCGAGCAACTTTGACGCCCCCTTTTCCCAACTCGCTACCTTTCCAAAGGAAGGCTCTAAGAGTGGCAATAACTTCAGTAATAACACCTCTGGGCAAAAAAACCATAGCTGACCAGAAAAATATTGGATTGCAAAGAGAACTAACTTGATCAATTGAACCCGACCACCATAAGACAAGTGTTTACTCAGCCAAGATTTGACTCTCGTCGTCATACGGTTCACAAGCCGCTTACAATCACTATTTTTTCAGTCTGTATGATATCAAAGGGATACCGAGACACCACAGGAAGTTCCCCTTCAGCGTACATTAAATCTTCTCTCCTTACTTTCTAACAAGCGGAAATGTCATTGTTTGTCTTATAAATATATGTCAATTATATTTGCGATCCTTAAAGTTTCAAAACTGTGATTTACATTCTCTAAGTATGAAACATTTGCAATGTTCGTCCACAGTTAAAATTTCCGTTAAACTTGACGAAATTCGACATTAAAATGACCGAAATGCCCTCAAAAATAATTTTAAAAAAATAAATAAATATTGAAAAAATAAATTAAAAAGTATATAAATTACTAAAATAGAGTTTCAATAGTTTTATTTAAAAAATATTACCTTTTTTAAAATCATTTTTTATTTTTTTATGATTTTTTTAATATTTTTAGTAATTTTTATCTTAGAAGGTTATTTTGGTTATTTTAATGCCGAATTCCGTCAATTATAACGAAAAATTTAACTGTGGACGAATATTACAAATATTTCATATTTTTAAGACATAAATCATAGTTTTTAAAGTTAGGGGGTAGAAAATACAATTGAGGTAAACTTATAGGACGAATAATGACGTTTTCCCTTTTAACAAATAACTATAAAAATTATTGTATAATAAAATATTCTTATGAAGTAAAAATTTCATAAAAGTGATTGAAAATGGTAGCCCTAGACTCCTAGTAATGTTATAAGGTTGCAAATAAAAGCAGGCACTGTATCTGTAAGTTTATTCCACAGGCACGCAAAAAAGAATAAAGATACCAAAGGATATCAAGATACCTTACTGGAAGTTCACCTTTGAACTTCAGCGTACATTAAATCTTCTCTTCTTACATTTTAATAAAAGTAAATGTCATTGTTCGCCTTATAAACATGCGTCAATTGTATTTATGATTTCTAAATTTTTAAAATTATGATTTATATCCTCTAAATATGAAACATTTACAATATTCGTTGATAGTCAAACAAATAAAAGTAGGCCTTATATCTGTAACAAGGTTTATTCCACGAGCACACAAAAAAGAGTAAAGAGTAAGGAAAAAATATAATTGCATACCTGTGTGCTTTTGGCCTATTTAATTTTAAGACCTGGGAGTGAAAAATTTTCCATTTAAATTTTAATTCGTGTCAACTTAATTAATTATGTTTAAAAAAAGAAAAGGAGTAGCTTATAAACAAAATATAAGAAGCTTCTTTCACTCTTTTTTGTTGGCCTTTTATTTAGTTGTGCTTTCTTTTATTGCCATATCGTACCAACTAACAAGCTTTCTGAACTTGCGAATAAATGCGTGGGAACTCCAAAAATAAACATTAGGACGTTCGGTATTCAAAAATTTGAGAGTGAGAGAGAGAGAGAGGGACGAGCGAGCAAATGGACGATTCGGGAGCGATCCTCTGCCAGATCTCTTCTCTCAAGGACATGCTAGACCAGGTACGGTTCTCTCCAATTCCTTCCCTCTCCATCCCCGAAGTTCAACCTAGGCCTCCAGTAGCTACTTCTCGAGCAACCAATTGTGCTCCAAAAAATCATCGCCAACATCGCTGAAAGTTGTAGGTGAATGAGGAAATTGAATCAAACATTCAGATTACTCGAGAGATAGAATCGGAGATCGTCAAATGCTCGGAAATCGAGAGCTCTTTGGCGGCGAGAGAATCGGAGCTGACAAAGACGCTTTATGTTACTCAGTTTGAAATCAATGGATTGGCCACCGTCACCGGTATATTGGTTACTCCAATAATTTTCGTGCGTCTATGTATTTACTTTTTCGTATTTTGACGTAAATGAAAAATGGATTGAGATGCATGAGTTTGTTTGCGAGACATTGTAAGTTTTCTTTTTTAAGAGAATTCAGGAATGTAATCGCTTGAAAAGAGATGCGGCTAACATTACTGCGATGAATATGTGGACACTTTGCAGTCTCTTTTTGAACCTCCGTAAATAATTTGAAATTAAAGGAAATCTGTCAGACATATTGAAGTTTGTGGTTCCTTCTCAGAGGAACGAACGAGGTGAATTTAGAAAATTTAATTTCATAACTTCCTTTGCAATATTTATTGATGTTCATTGACTGGATTGGTTGAAGACACTCCTCAATTTTTCTGAATGCCTACTCATCAAATCAGCAAAATCTGAGAAGAACTTTGCGACATTAGTAATATCACAGGGGTTCTATCAGGCATCTTTATTCCAGGAGAGATTCTGTAAGTCTGATAACTTGGTAGAGAGCTAGAGTTGTATATTTTTTGTTAGTTTGTTATAGTAAATCCCAATTGAAAGAGAGAGAAGAAAGAAAATAAAAATATGAACTCTCTGGTGGCAAGCAGATGCAGATGCTGCTTTGTTGATTGTGCCATGTTGTATGTGTATGTAAGTGGTATTATTAAACCCTGTATGGTGGATCTTTAGTTCTTTAAACTCGTGTTCAATTAGACTCCCTTAAAAACATTAAGATTTAACTTTTAGACATAATATAGTCAACTAGAGTCCAAGATCTCGAGAGGATGGCTGCTATATGAAATCAAGGATTTTTTTAATGTTTTTCCTTTTGTGTATGTCATCGACAGAGGATTGTTACTTTCTCGATCTTCTGATTCCTGTTTCCTTTTTCATATAAAGCTAATTCGAGGATCTCGCTTAATTTCCTGGAGAAGGAGTTGTATTGTCTAAGAATGGAGCGAGATGACTTGCAGAAAAGAATAAATGCCAAGCGGTATTGACAAAAAATTTTGCTGGTGTTGAATCATCGTTCTGATTCTATATGCGTTTTACGAAAGAGTTCTTGTCGAAAATGATGGGAACTTTCTTCTTGCATCAAATGCTGTTTTTTTTTTTTTCAGCCTTCTTCTTCTTTTTTGTGCATATGCATCGAGATGGGTTTGTAGTCATGTAGGTTGGCAAGTGGATACATATAAGAGAGAGAGAGACGGAACAGTGAATGTGTTATCTTACATTAGCTGCTTGGCTTAAAAATGCTTTCTGTCCTATGTTGTGCTACTTTTAGGAACCTGGCATGACATGGTGATGTGGTCCTTGGCATTATTTTGACTCGGTATTTTGATTAGACCTGGGCTGAATGATCTGTTTCTGTATAGGGAAGGATTTACCACTCTGTGTCTAGAATTCCAGAGGGACCTCGACAAAGGAGAAAGTGATGAAGTGGGGACTTTGTTGTCAGAGAGAGATTTCCTGGAACATGAGATCTCTCTTTTGGATAAGAAAAATAATGCGTTGAAGAATTCAATGGTGGCATTTGTAGACGAAGTTCTTGAGGATCTTCAAAATGCTAATTCTGGTAATATTGATTTTATTGAAAAAGAATAGTTGCATGAAGTTCTTGACCTACTTGTCTTTGCTTTCTTTTCTTTTGGTTGGATGCATTATTCTGGAACTTGCTATGTCCTTATGTATGTGAATTTACCATGCATTTTTTTGTTACCGAAAAACTTTTATCCATTACATATCTGACTAGGTATTGCTTCTATGGTTTTGTTGTAGATTAAGGGATTTAGTGATCTAGTTTTAGAAGGTGGAGGGTAAGAATGTACCCCAAAAGCATCTAGCTTATCACTTGTACACTACATAAGGATAAAATCAAAATACAAGTTCTGTAGCTCCGTTTATATATTGAAAGGACGAGTTGTTTTTTCTCTTGTAGTTTCCAAAGAAAGGAAGTTAGGTGGTTCTCTCTCTCTCTCTCTCTCCCCTCTCTCTCAGATACACTGTCATGATTGATGAGATAATTCTTTAAACCAAACAGTTATTTAGGCTTTTGAATTTTAAAATTAGATTGCAGAAAAAAAGAAAGAAGAATAGTTGGAATGCAACTTTCTCACAGATTACAAATGGTGCTGCAATAATGGTTGGGAACTGAAACTGTTGTTCTAGTGATCTACCGGATTTGATCAGAGGGTTCGTCAAAAGTGACCTGCCAGAACGGAGATGGCTCTGCCTTCCTTTGTCCCATCCATAACATCTGCGTTTACTCAGACCAAGCAGAAACGTCTCCCTCTAACTTGTATGAAACCAAATCGACCATCCTCTCTTCATGACACTCCATATACTTAAAGAACATCTTAACTTCATTTACTCAAAGATCTTTAAAGTATCGAATATCAATTGTCATATAGAGATCTCTAGATTTGCTATCACCGTGAACTTGATAAAAGTTGCACAAGACTTTTGACATAAGCCTTCACCATAATCTTCGACATTGACAGACTTCTCCTCCTAGACTAACTGCCAATTTGGAGGCACATGAACATGACCACAAGGTTGAGGACGAAATCTATTTTTGTTACAAATACTTACATTCTAACAATTGATATCTGGATTAGCATTAGCCTAGCAAGAGCTTCCTGGATATCATGCAAAACTTGTTGTGTCTAATGCTGTTTTTTCATGACTTCAGCTTTTGGTACAACAATGATGAAGAACAAGAAGCTTTTTTTTTTTATTATTTGGTTTAATAAAGAACGTCTCAAAAACCGCTTAATGATTTCTATGATGTATACTTTGATACTCTTATGTAGGATGCCCGTCTAAAGCAAAAGGCAGACTCTATTCTCTAAAGTGACTTTAATGTTCTAATGGACAAGGTTGCTACTAATCACATAGGATTAGGACTCCTGATTCTTCAGAGACAAGGATTCTAAAATCCTTAGGTTATTAGAACACCATCGAAAGTAAATTACGAAGGTCTTAAAGTGACTAGAAAAATTGTAATAGTTTCACACATATTCTGCTCTCTGCAACGCAACAGTATAATTCAAGTAAGCAGCTTATTTTTCACCATTTGTGTATTGTACTGACATATATTTAAGTAGTGATATAAGTGCAGCTAGAAACTGGATTGTTTCCAATGGTCTACAAAAAGTTAGTTAGATAGTGGGTATTAACAAATCAGATAAGCCTTTTACGCCCTAACTCAATGACCTTGCTTGTACTGTCATTGATTGGGTAATATGTTGCAAGTTGTTGCTAATGCAGCTTTACAAGTCGAGATACAGAATCGGCAACAGGAGAATGAGAAAGTGCTTAAGGATATTGAGGATATGAAGACAACTTTACTTTCAACTGTCATGACTGATGATGATAATTGGTAACCTTTTTCTTCATTTAGTTACCTAACATTTGTTTCGTTTTTTTTTTTTGTATGTTGCAATCAGATTTGGTTTCACCTCTAAACAAATACTTGGAAACCTTTTATTGTTTGCCAATATTCATGAGCTGATATGTTTTTTATTTTAGTGAATGTAACTCTTTGTTAACCACTCTTTCTGGAAATTTTGAGAGGTGATTAACTTTCAAGGCTAAACTATACTTAAGGTTGCTCATACATAGGATAGGGGATCAAAAGTAGTTGGTCAATCAGAGCTCTCCAATTCTGGAGCGAATTCAGATTTTTTTGTCCTTGTCTTACTCCTCAAGTGTAAGTTTGCCTCCAAGCCAAAACCGAGTCTAGTAGCTTTTCTCAAAGCCTTCACAGCGCACTATTGGCGATTTAGCTTGGCAGTAAGAAGGTGAGTAAAGAGTTATTTAATGACTGATGCATAATTGCTTAAGTTGTTCACATGTTCTGACATCTAAAGTTTCAGTTGTATGCCTCCCGATAAGTTCTTGCAACATATGCACTACGTTATCCTAATGCATATGTGATGTCTACCAGACATTTTGTGAGCAAGACTAGATTTTTTATTAAACTGGTAGCAAGGTCATCAACATTCCTGCCAGAGCTTTGAAGGTATCATTTTATGGTCAATGTTTTGCGTTTGTCCCTTCATATTGGGAAAGGTGGAAAAAGTGATGCACCAAAATTGGCAGGCTTGACTGGTTCGGCTGACAGTTCCCTTCATATGTCCACCAGAGAGTCGGAGCTTTCAAGGTAAAAGCTCTTGCAGTGATGCAGCTTTTGCCATTTGGGGGTCAGTTGGCATTTTGCAATTGTCATTTGGGAAGAGAAGGCAGTCAAACTATTGACTTTGATGAGCAATTGCGACTTGTCATTTGGATATTAAAACTGCTATTGGTTGGAAGATTCAGGCGCTTTGTCTTCAATTGGTGTGCTGAAAAGCTTTATCTCCTATTTGTTTCTCATTGCGTAGGGGTCCGCCTCTGTCCCTCAGTACAAGTTTCGGTGCTTGACAGGCGTCAGCTTGGCAATTGGCTTTTTAGGTAGGGGTCCGGTTCCGGCCCCAATTCAAAATTGCACCATTCCACTAAAAATCTACGCATTCCAAATGACTGCAAATACATCTCCCCGGCCAAGAAAAGAAGACCAACGTAATTAGAAGTGACAATTCAACAAACAAAGCCATATGTAGCGGATCGAAAGCAAGTGGTCATAAACTAGGTTGCCCTCCACAACACAGACAGTGACCATGTCTCTCCCGTGAACATCACGTGTTCTCCTAATCTTGTCCGTACCTTACAGCTATTAGTTTTCCATTATCCCTTTTTATATCTGGACTTCTCTATTATTCTGATACTATACAATCTCTGATGGGCTGCTTTCGGATTTTACATATCCTAAAGAATTCGGTGCCAAAATTACAAAAACAGAAGGAAAAAAAAACGTACCAACCTCCTACAATATAGGTACTACCTGGTGTAGGTTGCTGAGCAAAATACTCCAAAAAATTAAGTTCAACCATTTTTGTTCCGGCTACTTATGATTTGGAGAACCGACTAAGAAGCAGGAAATATGTCATGGAGGTTGTTGGATAGTTCTGTATTGCCAACCAAAACAAATTTTGATATATATATATATATATATCTATTACCGAGGGATTTAGGTCTTACCATATGACAAAAACAAAGATATTTATGAAATATTGAAAGAATGGTAAAAAAAAATTGTTATTATTTGTGAATCTATTGGTTTTTTTTTTTTGGTGAGTGGACGAGCTAGTTCCTGACTGGACCATGGTGGACCAGAGGACCACCTCTGTCGTTTACTGTTTAACAAAAGGTGTGGATTCTCAGTAGTCCAAAAGTAGCCTCTGATGATGTACTATTTTTCCACATTTTTGGTCTTATCGCCACTAAAACCATAATTGGACCACAATTGTCCTCTCTTCTCTTTCAAAACTCGGTGTGTTTCTCTGTGTGCGTGTGCGTGTGTGGGAGAGAGAGAGAGAGAGAGAGAGTTGTTTGGTTCCTAACACACATTGTATCGTGAACGAGCATTGCATGCAAATGGGTTGGGACCCAAAGAGCAGGGCCTGGTTGATTACAGATGTTCTTGACGCCCCACGTTTGGTTCTTCAGTGGAGCACAGGTGAGTGTGGACCGTACCCTGTCTTCCCTGTATATAAGACCTGCATTTCTTCTTGCCTTTTAATCGCCCAAAAGTGATCCATACAGGAGAGAAGAGGAAGAAGGAAGCCATATTATTGAAGAACGAAGTGAAAAGAAAGAAAAGAACAAACACCCACGTTAGAAGAACAGGAGATCATGAAGATGAAGGGTGCTGCTAGTACCATTGGAGGCTCCAAGAGGAAGTTTTCACGTAAAGAACGTAGTGGTTTTCTCAAAGAAGGAAGAGGTCGGCTTTACATACTCAGAAGATGTATTACCATGCTTCTATGTTGGCATGATTAAGATGGAGTATCTGAACTCACCCTGCAAATTGGAAGCTACACCTTTAACTTTTCCTCCCTCGTTTTCGATCCCTTTCATCTTTGTAAGATCGATGTATATAGGAAAAAAGCTTTGGATTGCTTCAATATTTCCCCATTTGGATGGTCAGTTTGTTTTTCTTTTTCCGATGGAGTATGTTTGAAGCAGGGATAAGTTGAGTCTTCAAATGTTTGTGGTCAGCCCGAGTTTTTTTTTTTTACTTCCTAGTAACTGTGAATTTCATTTCCCAACGAGGATTACATATATATGTGCTGAATACATACGGATTTCTAAAGCCGCTTACAGGTAACGAGGCATAAAGTCTATTACAACAATCTTTAGAGTTTAAAGGGTCATACATTTATTGGTCATAAAGGCCTGAATTCAAATTGTCATAAAGGCCTCGTAAAGATAGGCTAAAAGGTTCATAGTTTCGACAAGTCTAAAAATTTAAAGCTATCTCCGTCACAAGCAGTGGATGTAAAAGGTCATTATATCTTCAAAATTCAAGTCTTCCATGAACAGTGTCTTATGGACTTTGTGAAATATGGTGTTCTCTTTGGAGTTGTCTCTGGAAAGAGCAATTTGTTAGGAGAGAGGTCAAAGGCATCATGCAATTATTTATCTAAATTCATTTCAAATATCTACTGGAACTGGTTCAATGGTCATTTAGGTAATTTCAGTCGACCAAACAAAACATACATGAGATTTATTTTTTATTTTTTACCTTGAAAATCTAACTTCAAAAGACTATAATGTACTACATTCCAGGGCAAATGATATTAATGGTCAATGCCTTGCCAACTTGTTGACCAACCCATACCTCGACCGCCTTTACTCGTTTTGTTTGTTGATAATAATATCGCGTGCCGAATCCTCGATGCACTTTCCATGCACATGCTTTGTCAGTCGGCGTTTTTGGCTACTACTCTGAGTTGTGTTGGATGTTTTGTTAAAATTTTGGGTCGGTAAAAATTTTAGAACGGAAAAGTTAGTGAAAAAATAAAGAGAAAAAGATTTGAATATAATAAAAAAATATTATTTAATAAAAGAGAGAAATTATTTTATAATTATATCTGAAATTTTGAAATATTAATATTTCGGCAAACAAATATCACTTAAATTAAACGTTGTTTATAGGAGAAGCTTTGAAAAGTGCCGTACACTCAAAAGAATATAAAAATTATCTTTCTCTTTTTAAGAATACACTCGTTTACTTCCTATAAACTCAATAGCATTTCCAATAAATTGGCACTTACAAGAGCTATGTTCGTAAACCCACCCGAGTTGTTTCAATAGTTAGGACGCATCTAAGACTATGTAGATCAAGTGTATAGTCCTATGTTTGATTCCTCGTTAAAATTATATATGTGACTTAACTCACTAGAAGGTTAAGTTGTGCGTCGTTTCATCTTTGAGGTTTATGTGGTTTAAGCTCACAAATGCGACCAGATTAGGCCAAATTAGTCTAAATCCCATCGTTATCAAATTTTTTTTTGTAAGTAAAAAGAAAAAAGTTGTGTATTTAAAATTCTTGGAAAACATAAAAAAATAAAATAAAATCATGCACGTTGTACCTTTCAAATGTAGAAATTACCCTCCAAAAATAGCTTAGTCAAAAGACATGTTTTGCATTTGAATGTACTATTATATATAAATTAGATGGATGTTTTTTAATAGATAATATATGAATCAAGATGAATGCAATTTATCAACTTCGTCTCTCAAGAGCAATTTAATAAAATTGGATATCTCCTCCCTCGAATGGCTTGAACCAAGCTATAGTGATGTAATATTTTTCATTACAGTTAATATGTGTGCGACGACTCCTCCAACTTTTATAGGGAAATTGTAGGGTAACATGTACAATCAAATTCCATTTTATATCCACATTACTTAAGAATTACACTACAGGAATAAAGGCCTATAGCGGCGGCCGTACACCGCCGCTATAGGTTCCAAACGCTGCTATATCCTATAGCAGCGTTTTTTAGCGGCGGTCGTGACGCCGCTATATTCGTCGGCACAGACCTATAGCGGCGGTTGTGGAGACCGCTGGTGTATACGTTGGCTATATAGCGGCGGTCACACAGGGCGGTCTGACCGCGCTATAGAGCCAACTTTTTGCCGCGGACGATCTGTAGCGGCGGCCAGGTGACCGCCGCTACATTTTTAGCGGCGGTCTGACATGTGGTTATAGCGGCGGTCACCTAACCGCGTTATAATAACCCTTTACGTTGGTTTCACCTATAGCGGCGGTCAGTGACCGCTGCTATAGGTTTTTTTTTTTTTTAAAATCTTTTTTTTGGGTTATATTTTCCTACCATACAAATTTGATTATAGATTTTAATTGATTAATGGAAACAAAGAAAAGTGCAATAAAACAAAATATATTTCATTATAAGGAGGTCTTACAAGTTTTACATCAAACAAAAATAAGTTATTTTCTCAGTAGACTAAAAGCTAACAAGTCATGACATTGAAGTACAAATAACTCTAAATTTAATCCTGTCCACCTTCAGCACCATCTGCTCCTCCACTTTCTGCGTCATCGGCATTGTCTGCTATTACAATAATGTAAAATTAACAAACAGTAATGACATGAACAAAGCTAAAAGAGCTTCATAAATACTTAAAATTAAATTAATAACAGTATTCATTTATGTTTGTATCTTACCAACACTTGTTTTCCGACTTGCATGAGATGATCTATGAATTGCTGGTGAAACCTGATTGTTATTGGGAACATCTTGGTATTGACGTTGCTCCTACAACAGTTAAACAAACATTAATTAACTACGAAATATACATAAATAGAGTCAATAGTAATATTTAGGATAAGTAAATAAAACTTTTACCCAAGCTTGTGCCATCATTTGTATTGTAGATTTTAGCGATGCTACTTCAGACTCCAACATCTGAACTCTATTTTCCATAAATACGGCTCTCTCGTTACTAGAGGATGTAGGCTGACTGGATCTTACGTTGGTGTTGGTAGGATGAGATGAAGGAGTTGGTCCTAATCCAACGCCGCGAATGCGACCATGTCGTTCTGGACCAATCACTTGTGCATATCGGTCAGATGGTGACCAACCGATGCTGCCATCCACTCTAAATTCGTCAGAAGTTTGTGAACTTCCTGAATCGTTCAGTCCAATCTCCTCCATTCGCCTCTGAGAGAGTACAACGTACAATTAAATTTTGAATTAATATTCGCACATTGAAATCAATCTCCAATTGTAATAATGACATACTATTTTCTCTGCTACGTCCGGATTTATTGGAGATCCGTCAGAACGCATATGGACAGTTTTATATAAATCCGCTCGATTGATTGGAACTTGTTTCTCTTTTTCCTGCATCACAAACACGAAATCGTGATGAAATTTTAAATTACAAATAAGAATGACAATGATAAGTACTATACTATTAAAGAAAGTAATGAAAGTACTACATACCAATTCGTGAGCATAACGTGCGAAGCTCTTTGATCCTGCAGTGTGGACCGTCGTTTGGAGCGATCTATTTTGTTTTCCAGCATGACTTCGATGCTACATTAACATCAAGACAGTTAAAATTTAATTGAAGTTATATTCATAAAAATTATAATACGAATAAATAAATGTCATACCCGTCCTGCATCAGAATACCAAAAATCGACTAATTTGCAAAATTGCTCCAAATTAACGTCTGTTGGAGCATTATTTTTCACATACTGAGGCGTAAAGGCCTCATCAAAATATTTGAGCTTTAAACTACACTTGTAATTCCTCCATTTCTCTCCTAAATCTTTGAGGAACCAGCTCTTGACAATATCCCCCAATGGAGGCTCGGGGATTGTAAACCGTTTCTGCAAAATATACCCAAACAGTTAGGTGAGTCAATTATTAAATTCATATAGTTGAATAACAATTGTGACAAATAACCAAAATTATACCGTCATGAGGCTCCAACAGTCCTCTTTTATTGACATTGGGACTTTACGCCAGTCCGCCGCATCTAGGGGGATTTGATTCGCAACACGGGCAACACAACCAGTGAATTTGTTAAATATTCCCCCTTCATCACCCAATGGCTGCCCATTGCCATTGAATTGTACTGGAATCAATTCGTCTTCCTTCAGATTCCAGACGTCCGTCATCCGCGTGCCGCCACGCACTTTCCGGACTTCAGTATGACCTGCACATTTAGCATGTGAAACGAAATCGAGTAACATATTTCCCTTAGATTATCTCTATTGTGGTTATGAACATACCAATTATTTCATTATCGTTCAAAGATTGATCATTGTCGGACGATGGCATCGTAGCCTGTTCTGAAGGATGCGCAGGTGGCTGTGACGGCGTTGCTTCTTGTGATGCCGTTGCTTCTTGTGATGGTGGCACAGGTGGCTGTGATGAAGAAGATATAGTCCTGAATCTCTTCCTCGTCATTGTACCTATACAATGTATTGACATGCATAAAAGTGATTTCAATGTAAAATTGAACAATACAAAACACATTTCCTTAAACAAAACATCAACAAAACGAATATATGGTAAATCTGAGCATGTAAGAAAAAAATATTTCAATCACAAAAACAGAGACATATTTGACATACCATAGGAAATTCCTGAGGTATATCTAGTGTTGTTCCTTCCACCTCATTTCTAAACCACGTCAAATCATCGTGTACATTCTCGATGTTTTGCTCAACGTTGAAATTGTAAGGTTCATTTTCACAGTAGTCATCTATGTCGTCATCATTACCAGCATCAAACACATCTCTTGGTTTGGTCTTGACAACTACTTCCCAATTTGGATGTCTTTCATCTGCTACATAGTATACTTGAGATGCTTGTGGTGCCAAAATGAATGGATCATCGCTTAATCGATCTCCAGTATGCACTAAACGCGAAAAATTAACAAGTTCGAATCCAAACTCATCAACTTTATATCCCCTACCAATAGCTGTGTCAACCCAATCACATTTGAATAGTACAAAACATTCTTCACCAAAATAGTTTAACTCAATGATACTTATAATTCGCCCGTAATATGTGGTGCCCCCTTCAACAGTCACACATACTCCACTATTTTGAGTTGTTCTGCCTATTTCATTGTCTTTTGTACGAAATTTCACACCATTATATACATATCGGCTAAATGATCTAGCTTCGGGGTTTGGACCTTTAGCAAGCCATCGAACTCTATTTGGAAGTTGATGCTTCATCATCTCGTCCATATTTTGTACCTATTTTCCTCGAACAACAAGTCAAGATTAAATTAATTGTAAGTTTCAAAGTAATCAGCCAATACAAAACATTTTAAACATAACACATACATAGTTTCGAAACCAGTCACAAAATTCATCCCTATGCATCTTATCGATGACATAATCTGGTGGTCGACTACTACGATTTCTTGCCTTCAATCGCTCCTTATGCATTCTACACATCGACACCAATTCTCGTCAAATTAATTTCACCATCGATAAAAACATGTTGAATGAAATAGTTAGAAGTGTAACATCACTTACGTGCGAATTTGAATTAACTCATCGCAATTAAAAAGGATATATCGATGAGCCTGCATGCATGTTTTCATATCAAGACGAACAAATGATATTCCTCCCATAGTATCGTCTACATTTCTTGGTGATCTATTAAAGATCGTTGGGACTGATTCTAAATATCTTGAACAAAATGTTAAGCATTCATCTGCTATATATCCTTCAGCAATAGAGCCTTCAGGTGCGGCCGTGTTGCGCACGTAAGATTTGAAACGGTGCATGCACCTATATCAATAATATTAGACTTTATTAAATACAACACGTGCAAAGAAACGTGATATAACATATCTCTATAATTCATATTACCTTTCAATAGGATACATCCACCGAAGTTGAACCGGTCCACCCATCTTACATTCTGCAACCAGATGTACGACCAAGTGCACCATAACAGTAAAGAATGCAGGCGGAAATATCCTTTCAAGTTGACACAATGTTATAGGGATTTGAGCCTCAAGTCGATCTAAGTCCTCTATCCGTAATGTTTTGGAACAAATTTCTCTAAAGAAACATGCCAATGAGATCAAAGGAGAACAAACCATGCTTGGCAATGATCTTCGTATTGCAATAGGCATCAAATGCTGCATCAAGATGTGACAGTCATGACTCTTCAAACCTATGATATTACGTTGTTGAAGCTTGACACAACGTGATATGTTCGAAGCGAAACCATCCGGAAATTTCGCATTCTTTATCACTTTTAGAAAGCATTCTTTCTCTTCGCGAGTCATTGAGTAGCAAGCACCAGGCAAATGAACCTTTCCTGCATCAGTGATCTTTGGATGGAGATCATGTCTTATTCCCATGCTTTGTAAGTCAAGACGTGCCTTATAGTTATCTTTTGTCTTCCCGTCCACATCTAACAATGTACCAATGATATTGTCCATTACGTTTTTCTCTATATGCATGACATCTAGATTATGGCGTAACATGTTATCCTTCCAATAAGGCAATGTGAAGAAAATACTTTGCTTCTTCCATACACTTGACTCAAAATGTAAAGTACCCTGTAATTCCCTGAAAATGTCATCACCGGTCATAAAATAGGGTGGTGGAGTCATTTCATAAGTACCGTCAAATGATCTTTGATCTCTTCTCCACCTATGATTTAATGGTAAGAACCGTCTATGCCCCATGTAGCAAAATTTTCTACCATTATCCAACCACCGTGACCAAGTCTGATACATACAACATGGACATGCAAGACGTCCCTTTGTACTCCATCCAGAGAGGTCACCATATGCAGGAAAATCGTTAATTGTCCACATCAATGCCGCACGCATCTTAAACATATCTTTCGTAGCAATGTCATAAGTATCTAATCCAACATCCCACAACTCTTTTAACTCTAATATCAATGGTTCTAGATATACATCTATCTTGAAAGAAGGAGATTTCGGTCCAGGAATAAGTAATGACAACATTAAAGATGAACGTTTCATGCACATCCAAGGAGGCAAGTTATATGGTACTAATATCACTGGCCATGTGCTATGACTAGTGCTCATGTTCCAAAAGGATTAAACCCATCCGCTGCTAACCCAAGCCTAACATTACGAGGATCAGAAGCAAAATCAGCATACTGTGCATCAAATGCCTTCCAAGCTTGACCATCGGCCGGATGCCTTAACAACCCATCATTTGCACGTCCATCGTGATGCCATTTCATATGAGAAGCAGTTTTTGAGGACATGAATAATCTCTGCAAGCGGTGCTTTAAAGGAAACCACCGCAAAACTTTCGGTTTTTTCTTCGATCTCTTAGATGATCCACCTTCATTCGCTGAGAAAATATTTCCCTCCCCATTGCCCTTCCATTTTGAAGCTCCGCACTTTGAACAAACTTCTAATTTCTCATTCTCATTCCAAAACAACATACAACCGTTTGGACAAACAGGAATCTTTTCATATCCAAGTCCTAACCCTTTCATGTATTTTTTAACTTCATAAGTGTCCTTCGGTAATTTTGCACCCGCAGGGAGCATATCACCCAGTGTTTGGAGTAACCACGTAAAAGAGGTATTACTCCATCCTCCCATGCACTTCAAATGATATAACTGTACAACAGCAGTTAACTTACTAAATTTTATGCACCCTTCATACAAAGGTTCGTCTGCATCTTTAAGCATGTCATAAAACTTTGCAGTATTTCAGTAGGAAGTGGATCTCGTTGTTCTCGTACATTATGGGATTGTGTTTCCGGTACTAATGGAAATACCTCGTGTAATAGTTCATGCATCCCAGATGAGGGTTCACACATTTCATTATCCCCAACAGAAATAGAAGGATGACTAGATGCTGCCCTATCTCGCAATTCACCATGCGCAAACCAATAATCGTAACCCGGAGACATCCCATATTGGACCAAATGATCATGTACCGTACTGATGTTATACCTCTTGTAATTGACGCACTTTACACAAGGGCAACAAATTCTCTCATCACTACCCATACTCTTAGATGCAAAACCCAGAAACTCATTGACTCCCAACACATATTCACTTGTCCCGCGTTTCTTTTTCATCCAACTCTTGTCCATGAGCGACAATAATAACTATATGAAATGCAACAAAAAAGATTATGCATAAGATTTAATGTTTTTCACATTTTATCAAGATTTTTCAATAAAACTAACATAGATTAATAAAACAACACACGTAACGAACATCATATAACAATTACCCCTCCAATCTCCAATAAACTCCACAGAACCAACAACAAATAATAGTTAGCCCTACCCTCCGCCTTCCAACAAAACCCACAAACACCAACATCTCCAATTAACTCCACAGAACCAACAATAAATAAAAGTTAGCCCTACCCTCCGCCTTCCAACAGAATCCACAAACACCAACATTTCCAATAAACTCCACAGAACCAACAACAAATAAAAGTTAGCCCTACCCTCCGCCTTCCAACAGAACCCACAAACACCAGCATCTTCAACAATAGTTAGTTATTCCGTCCACCTTCCAATAAAATCCACAAACTCTAATCTCTAAAAAAAAAAAGGAAAAAAGAACAAACAATAGTAATTGACGAAGAGATTCAAAATACCACTGACCTGTGAAAGAGTAATATGTGAATGGCAAGTCACCTAGTGTCCCTCAATCACAGTTACGAAAACCACGGTAGTTGAGACTATTGAGTTCAACTGTGAAAGAAATTTAGAAAATAGATTTTTAATAACGATACCTGGTCCAAAAAAACATACTAAACACAGCGGACTTTTGGACATCAATAAATTCATACATTCCAATATTTTCAATCATATATTTTCAGCAACCAATTCATACAAGCAGCAACCACAAAATTATATATTTTCAGCAACCAATGCATATTTTCAGGAATAAATTCAAATATTTCAATTCATATATTTTTCATACAAAACAAAAAATATTTTTCAGCAATCAATTCATACAAACCAATTCATATATTTTCAACAATAAATTCATACATTATAATTCATATATTTTCAGCAACCAATTCCATTGCAACCAATTCATACAAACCATATATTTTCAGGAATAAATTCAGCATTCATAGCAATTCATACAAACCAATTCATATATTTTCAACAATAAATTCATACATTATAATTCATATATTTTCAGCAGCATATCAGCAACAATTCATACAAACCAATGCATATATTTTCAGGAATAAATTCAAATATTCAATTCATATATTTCCATGAATTCATACAAAACAAAAATATATTTTCAGCAATCAATTCATACAAACCAATTCATATATTTTCAACAATAAATTCATACATTATAATTCATATATTTTCAGCAACCAATTAATACATATATTTTCAGCAACCAATTCATACAAACCTATGCATACATTTTCAGGAATAAATTCAAATATTCAATTCATATATTTCCAAATGAATTCATACAAAACAAAAATATATTTTCAGCAATCAATTCATACAAACCAATGCATATATTTCCAAAGCAACAATTCATGCAACCAATTCATACATTCCAATTACTATTTCTCATTTCATATATTTTCAACAACCAATTCATATAATAGTATAATACAACAAGTCAACAACAAATTCATAAGTCAACACTCCAACAAAACCAATCTCCAATCTCCAACAAAATCAATCTCCAACACAACAAAACCCAATAATCCAATTCATAAGCCCTGACCTCCAATCTCCATATAATTAATTCATTCATATTTTATAAAATACAAAAATATATATTGAGTCTAAGTCACTGACCTGAACAGCAATGCAAAACCAACACAATTGAATTATTTTGTAAATTTCTAACGGGGAGAGTTGAAATTCACGAAATTAAAAGGGGAGGACATTTGAAGTGCGAATGGGAGGTGGGAGGCGCTGAAATTGGCTGAGGGGGCGGTGGGGAGCTGAAACAAGTGGAGGGGGCGCGGTGGGGGGTGAAACTCGCGCGGGGGGGGGGGTTGAAGCTCACGGACGGGGCTGGCATGGGGGTGGGCTGAAACCCACGTGGAAAGAGGGCGGCCGGGGGGGTGACACTCACGGAGGGGGCCTGAAAATCGTGGAGGAGGAGGGGGCCGGGGAGGGGCAGAAATCACGAGATGGGGGGGGGGGGGGGGGGTGAAATCGCGTGAGGGGGCGCGGGGGGAGGGCAACGGTGGTGATTTGGGGGGGTGGGGGGGCGCTGTTGAAATGCCGAACGGGGAGGAGGGAAAATCGCGCAGGGGGGCGGGGGAAGAAGAAGGAGGAAGAAGCGCGCGGGATGGGCAGCTAATTTGCCCTAAACGCGCGTTTCACTAATCCTATAGCGGCGGTCAGTGACCGCCGCTATAGACTTAAGTCGCGGTGCTTGATCTATAGCGGCGGTCAGTGACCGCCGCTATAGAAACCGCTGCCATAGGCGGTATATAGCGGCGGTCTATGACCGCCGCTATATCAACCGCTGCTATTTTGGTCTATAGCGGCGGTTTTTGACCGCCGCTATAGAGACCGCCGCTAGATGTTTATTTTTCTGTTGCGGTTTTGATAAACCGCCGGTATATAGGGCATATAGCGGCGGTTTTGGTGACCGCCGCTGTAGACCTGTTTTTTTGTAGTGTTACATTCTAATTGCATAATTGACATGAAAAAAAACATGTTTTTTTATACTCTAGGATCAATATCTTAAAATTAAATACTTTAACTTAATTGATAGATTATTCAAAAGTCACATGCTGTAAATACGTGTAATTACTATAATCTAAAAACTTTAATAGAATTCTGATAATTATGTATTCATAATCCTAATTAACTAGTAATGAACATATAATTTTATTTTAGATGAAACTATATTTTTCACCCATAAATGACCATATATAGGTTTTGCATTTTACACCATAAACTACCACTTTTGAGACAATATTGCACCTTTTAATTACCAATTTTAGACACTTTGCATTTCCTGTCAAAATTTTTAGACTAAAATGACAATAATATCCTTGATCTATTTTGCATATATTAAAGATATTATTGTCAATTCACTAAATTTTCAAGGGTATTATTGACGGACGGAAGGTGTAAAGTGTCAAACAATGGGAGTTAGAAAGTGCAAAGTGTCTATAAATTTGACACTTTCCTCAAAGTGTCTAAGATTGGTAGTTAGAAAAGTACAATAATATCTCAAAAGTAATAGTTTAAGGTGCAAAGTGCAAAACCTATATTAGTTCATGGGTGAAAAGTGTATATAACTCCTTTATTTTATTTTTACCCAAGAGTAAACACTAATACATTGTATAAAGAAAATATGTAAAGCATAGAGTGACCATACAAAATGGTCATTTCTTGCCCTCTGTATTGTATTACGTACCCATGATTCTGGTTGCACTTCTTATAGTTTGATCCATGTGAAAATCCTTGCTAGACCAAAATTCAGAATCTTTGCCCGATTGTTTGTCTTGCTAAGAAAAAGCGAAAAAAGATATGGCAACTGGGGGAGCGATTGTCCTGCTCAAAACAACTCAGCTATTCAGCTATCAGTTTATCATTAGCTTTAGGTCAAAACAACAATTCAGACTATTCAAATGCAGGGGTTAAACAACGTCAAGTCTCTCTTGATTTCTTTGGTTCTCACCTCAGGTATTTTCTAGTGACTAACTTGGCTCAAAACCTCGAGTAGCTCAGGAGAGAAGGAAAGTTCAAGTCAACGCACGTCGTAGTTAGTCAAGTCCGTTCGAGCTTAGTATATAAAAGACTGAATATAGCGAAAATTTTCTCATTAACAAAAACAAAAAGGGGGAAAAAAACTATGGAAGACTAAAAAATTCATGAAGATAGAGTTAGGCCTACATGAGTAATAATTCCGCAAATAACAATACACTATGTCATTTAAAAAAAAATCAAAACCAAATTCGGGATAAAATGACATGGCATTTGAGTTGACTGGGCATATGACGTGGCGAAAGTAGGCCTAAATGACACATTGTGCATTTTTATTCGTCCAGACGTGTTGAGAAATGCCACATCATCACTTTCTGTTAGTTTTTTAAATGAGAAGTGGATGGAGAAATATTTTGTTAACATAAATATTACCCTAGGAGTATTAAAAAAAATTTATTTACCAATGAGCATATATGCAACTTAAGCATATCACATAGGTATTGGGTGCATTTAAGCCTTACTTTAATTCAAATGTCATTTGATCTGGCATGGTCATATAAGTGGCGGTCTTAAAATTTGTTTGGCCACGTGGCAACATCTGATAGGTGATGAGTTGGCGATATTGTGCAACATTATGGGGTTCCGTTAGTGGGTTAAAGCCGAGCTCTACGAGTTAGGTTGTGTTTGAGTGATAAAATTTTAGGGTTAAATTTTTGAGTAAGAAAGTTGGTAAAAAAGTGATGAAAGATGGTGAAAAGTGAGGAGAAATGATGAAAAAGTTTATGGGAAGTAGTGAAAAAGTAAAAAAAAAATTATAGGAGTCAGTGAAAAAGTGAAGAAAGAGAATTTTTTGCAATGATGATAAAATTTTAGTGAGTAAAAATTTTGGTTACTAAACATAGCCATAGTAGGTTAAAGTCGTGTAGACGGAGGGACCTAAATATCACAAATACATTCCACAAGGGCTTTGGTGTTTAAATTTGTATCTCAAGGACCATGTTGTCAAAAGTTGATACTATAAAGGACTGTAACAGTAATTAAGACTAAAAATAATAAGGTTTATACACAATTTTATGAGGGAGAATATTATGAAAACTCTAATAAACAATTTTGTATAGACAAATAAGGGAAAAACGTACTTTGACACATGTTGCAATTTACACTTACAAGTTATTAAACTTGACATGTTACATCTCAAACTATTTATATATTTGTAATTTACACTCTATATTACAATGTGAGCATTACGACTGTGTTTACGTGACATAAATTTTAGTAGTAAGATCTAAATGTGAAATGTAAATTAAAAATCGATCGGTAGTTTTGAGTGTAACGTGTTACGCTTGTAATTTGGAATGAAAATTCCAAAAAGAGTAGTAACCAAAAGTTACAAACTGTAATTTTTTTTTTTTCTAACAAATTAAAATCTGCATAAATAGTCACCGATATATTTATAAGTCATAAATGTTAGTGAATATCATTATACGATAGTCTCAAGACCTATGCTTATGAGATGACATAAATTCAATTTTTCATGAGATAGGATTAAAATATATTTTTTGTCCATTACTTATCAATATCGATTTTAATTCTATATTTTTTAAATCGTGCTATTTTTTTAGAGATTAAATAGTCATTTTATTTATTAGAAATATTAATTTTTATCTAAATTAATGATGAAGGGCTTAAAATATATAAGATTAATAATCGAATATGAAATATGGCACAGTTGATAGTTTCAGGGGCTTGCGTAATGCCGACTAGGGGGTGTTTGTTTTCCCAATATTTTGGGGCATCAAAATTTCCAACAAAATAAATACACTCTAAAATTTTTAACTTTTACACAGACACACTTCACTTTTCACAAACCCCAATAAATCTCAATAAAGTAAATATTTTCAAAATTTTGATAATATTCTTCAAAATTTTGGCAAACAAACACCCCCTAGATAGAGAAAAAGAAAATTTGAGGGATGTGGATGAAATGTATTTAAATACTAACGAGAAAAAATTAAATACCACAAAATAGAACCGCGGGACAACTGTGGAGGTTCATATGAAATCGAAGGGCACCATTGCAAGACGTCGAAAACCGCGATGGGTGTACCCAATTTACGATGGTAATTCCCTAAGTAACCAGTCGCAAGTCCAGGGCTCCACTGTTCCCCTTCCTCACTGCATCAGAAGCTGCCCGTCCCGATTGCCCTTCCCCCAGGTAACCTCCTCACGCCAAACCCGCCCCCCCCCCCCCCCCCCCTTCGTTCGGCACCTTTAACTTCATTTCTCGAATTTCTCAGAACTCGTCTTTACTTTTCACTCTCTCATTTGCCGTAGCTCCCATTAGATCCATCACTAATTTCTGTGTTCCTTATTCCTCCAAAAGATTGTCTTATTCATTTCATAGTTAGGGTTTTCCCATCTTTTGCATTTTCTTTTTTCGTTTCTCTCTGTTTTTTTTTATTGGTTTACAATGTTTTACTATAAGTACTCTATTTATATATATGTATTGCTAGTCTCCCTATATGGACATATATTGTTTATATTTGGATATATTTGGATGTGTTTGCTCTTAAGTGGTGTTATCCATGCCATTGAACAGTATTTGTTGATTGTTGGGATGTTAGCAATGAGCGAATGACTCCTTATGTGAGGTCGCAACTCGCCATGGCAGCAGAAACACTTCAAATGAGTCGTTTAGCGAATGGTGAAGCGGAGAACAGTCTTCACGAACAAAATGACCAAATCCGTCGTCAACATCCTAAGGAAAGATGTGCGAACTTGGGCTCTGATGGAACCGCAGCTGGGCCCTGTTGTGAGGAAAATGGAGGAGAAGTTACCGATGTTATTCGAGTAGGTGGAGTTTGAGAAATTTTTTCTGTTTTCTGTAATTATTATGCAAATCTTACTTATCAAAAAAAAATTATTATGCAAATCTTTTTTAGATGAGTTTTTTTATAATGTTTCTGAAAGTAGTGGGCACATAGAGAAAGATGGTTAGAAAGAGAATTTTTTTTTTTAATAGATGCTCTTGGAGATTGTGAAAAGCAGAACATGTTTGGAAGAAAATGTTTAGCTGATGCTCTTGGAGATTGTGAAAGGTATAGAATATGTTTGGAAGAAAAGTTTTTGTGAAAGCAAATGTTTATTGGTTTTTGGAAAAGTTGTTTTAGTTTTTGTGTTTTTCTATCACAGAGAACAATCCTAATGATGAGATAGAAATTTCTATTGGAGATTGAAAATGTTGTAGGTTTAAAAATATGTTCTGATGACAAATTGTTTTTTGAAATCATGAAACAAACATAGCCTTAGTTGTCTTTTACATATTACAATGTGATTTTTCTGCAGAAGAAAAAGGAAAGGCGGCAGCCCCAAGAAATGACTTTCCAGGATATGTACAACAACCAAGGCCTTTTTGATGAGGATGACGACGAGGATAGTGACTGGGAGCCAGCACAAGAGCATGTAGAAATTGTCAAGTGGTTCTGCACCAATTGTACGATGGTTAATCTTGATGACGTTATCCATTGTGATGTATGTTTACACTTTCAAGCTTCTTCTTAATATTATGATTATTTATTTATTTTGTGTGCGGCTGTGTCCTTTTGGGTGAAGATTAAATTTGTCACACTTATTTCCTTGATCGAAACATATGGTCTCCTCCTTTGTTCTCATGTTTGAGTTCTATCTTTTGTGTGATTGTTGCATTTGTCTCCGGGTGAACGATATAATTACAATGTTCAAAACAAATAAAGAATTTCAGAGATATGATTGTTCCTTTGATAGTGTAACTGCTTATATTCCAAGGATATGTGGTTGTCTATTGACCTTTTCGTGTTATCTTTTTCATTCAGATCTGTGGGGAGCATAAAAAATCTGGAATCCTAAGACACGGGTTTTATGCATCTCCGTTTTCGCAAGATGTAGATCCAATAGTAGCCGAGTCAGACATAAAAGAAAGACACAAAGGTGGGTACGTATGCTTGGCTATTTCATGTTTTTGACATGTGTATCAACGATTGCAAAAGTTTTGTTGAAGTTACAGTGATTTTAAAGGCCATTGGTTTCTTAGAAGTACTCTGATTATGAACTCAACTAGCTGATTTGGTGTCAAAGTTATGGTGTTCTTGAATATGGCATAATTTTGGTTAAACTATACTTTGAATTAGATGGTTTGTTCTGTGCCTTTCTGGGTGGTTGCAGATTGTGTTAGAACCCTTGATATAGTTTACTCTGGTTGTAGGTAAATGTGTGAAAGTCGTGTGATGGTTCTGCAAAGTTGCAAAACATGTTGGAAAAGTTTAAAACTATACTTTTTATGCGGTATACAAGCTCCACAGTTTGCAAGTTTAAAACTGTACTTTTTATGCGGTATACAAACTCCACAGTTTGCAACGACTATTACTGTGGCATATAGCTTGTTGAACACAACAACGATTAGACATTCAGTCATTTTGCTCTTAGGTTTTCCTCTGTAATCAAATTCTCACTTTAAACAGAATCAAGAAGGTTGCTCATTCTGTAATGAGGAGATAATTCCTTTATTTTGACAGAACTTTGAGCATGTCTAGAGAGTCTGTTATCACTTATCTCAATAGAAGACAATTCAAAAACTGCGGGAATTGGGCAATGAGATTCAGGGTTCAGAGTGGCCATCAATACCCTATCCTTTGTATCAGTGAATAATGCATCAGCATTGGATACCCGGAATCTTCTGTGCTAGCTGAAAAATAGAGTGAAAAATTGCAGCATTGGACACTGGTATTTGAGATTCAACTCAAATACATTGACTGCTTCTTTAATGATTGATCATCCTTAAAAGTATCGAAGATGAATTATCATCTGATTTGTTACTTGATCAATTCTGCAAACTCAAATGCCTAGACTATTGTGATTCGCCATCCTTCTTAAAGTTTTGAAGATGGATTATAATGCAATTCTGCTTGGTATAGGGATTCATTTTTCACCGTTCAATATCGGTTGGTTTGGTACCAGTGACAAAAACTCTCTCCAACATGTTGTAATATATGACACTTATTTTTGTGTTTTCTATATGGTTTTTCAATTATCTTTTCTCTGCCCTCCCTCTTGGGCATCCTTTTGAAGCTATTTGATGCCCTGCATAAGGTAATAGTATCAACGATCACATCCAGAGTGAGACGCCTCTGTTGGTACCAACTTGCGCATTTGGTACTTCTTTTCCTCTTAAGGTTGCAGATTTGGTACTTGTTCAGGGCTCTTGTGTTCTGCACTGCAACCTTATACCAGGCCAATCCATTCTACCAATTTGAGATTTCCTAGAAGACTCTGTGTCTAGTTTAAAGTTGTAATTACATGACTGCTACTTCTGTCTCGATCCTATTGTTTAACGCATTATGATGATGTATCACATATTGTTGAATCACTTGAAATGACTTTTATATCTGCTTTCTACAGTTAAGCTGTGGCTGTTGATGTGGATTTTATGTTAGATGTTGTAAACTGTAGCAATAAGTTTGTGCTGCATAAGAGACTATTAGTAATTGGGTTTCTTCTTCTTATTCTTGTACTTCAAATTGATATGACTATATTGTTGTCTAGCACAACTGTTTTCGGTTGGCCATAATCAGGTTTTCCGTGTCTATGCAGACTTGGGCATCCCAATGTCAACCTCGAATAATTCCACGGCAATAGGTTTTGATGAGAGAATGTTACTACACTCAGAAGTATGGCACTGCTTTTCTACATATCTCCTTCAACTTCTCTATGTTGCTTGTAGTCTCATGTACAAAGCTTTTATTTTTCTTCAGAGTTTATTGCTCTGAATTACAATCATATGAACTGTACTATACCTCTAATATATCCATATATGGTGGGATATCTTAAAAAGGAACAAGGAAATTTGAATTTTTGTATACGAGGTTT
This sequence comes from Morella rubra, assembly GCA_003952965.2. Lineage (NCBI taxonomy): Eukaryota > Viridiplantae > Streptophyta > Magnoliopsida > Fagales > Myricaceae > Morella > Morella rubra. The sequence goes on from CM025853.1 coordinate 10,421,949, forward strand.
GGTGGAGTCATATTATCTTTAAAAGGCCATTGATAACATAATTTCAGTTCAAATTGGGTATATTTTTCCTAATTTTCTTTATCATCAATTTATGATGTGCTTTCAGTTTGTTTTGCCTAACCTACAGTCGGGATTCAATTTTGTTTTCTGTACACTGTAGTAGTTTGGTACCAATGCTGTCTGCTTTTATTCTTCCTGTGTATCAAAGCATTGAAATCTACATATAAAGAAGGCTTATGTGCATCAATGTGAAAAAAGAAGGAATTTACTTTTCAAACTTAGTCAAGCTATTCAAACTAAAAACTAAAATCCAAATCTTTCTTTTCAGATACTTTCAGCTAAATGCTCCCCAGGAGCTTTTCTTAGTAAATTGAAGAAGTACTAGCTCTGCAGCATTGACTTGAGATAAAAGAGTGTAATGAATGAATGTACTTACCAAAAACTCTCATATCCCTTTTCTTAATGTTTCCCTTCCTGGCTGTTTGACCTACATTTCTGCCACGTCTTCTCTATAGAGTTAAATTCTGGTCATGCCATTGCTGGAAATCCCAATTTTACAAAGAATATACCCTTCTTATTGCCTTCTCTGCTTGGAGTCAAACATTTCATGAAAACTCAAGTTGACATCCAAAGAGGCTTTGTCCCAACTTATCATGGTTTGAACATCTGTTGACTTGGACACTTTATCAACAATGCAATTGCATGCATGATTTATGAGCCACCGGAAAGGCTATTTTTAGACCTAGAATTGTTGATTTGGTATGACATTATATGCGGCATTGCAGTTGCTATTTGTTCATAGTTGATTGTGCCTAGCAATGATGCTCAACTGTTTCTTGCGCGTTAGTCGTTTCTTTTTGGGGAGGGTATTGTAGATCGGGGCATGGACCTCAGAATACAGAAACAGTTGTGCACCACTATGTCAGCTCTCGGTATCCAATCTGCAATTATTTTGAAAGAGAGTTGGTTGTATTCATATTGGTTGTCACAAAATCTTACTTTTTCTGTTCTTCCCTCCTGCGCCCGAGATGAAATTCTATATTCCAAAAGTCAAAGATTCATGAAAAAAGTTGATTCATGTACTTATTCTTGGATACCTACTGAGAGTGAATATTCACATGGCCAATTCAAATTTCTTTGTTTTTGGGATTCGAATCAATTTCTGCAGAATCATTCAGAATAACTTGGAGGTCCTATGTTTTTCTGTTCTGACTTCAGCTCCTACGCGATTCTTACCATCTGTGGTGTTAGTGTTGCAAGATGTCAAATGCTGGTTATTGATGCTAATGTAATACTTCACATTCTTTTTCTTTTGGGGTTTTGCTTATGCTAGAGTAGGTTGAAATGAAGTCGCATCCACATCCAGAAAGGCCTGATCGTCTTCGAGCTATTGCTGCTAGCCTTGCTACAGCAGGTATTTACCTGTATTACATATTTTGTCATTGAACCAGGGATTTAATCTAAGTTGGGATTGATAATTACCAGAGTTTTTATTATACTGACACCTGGTAGTAAGCTTTCTAGTACTTGTTATCTCCTACATCATATTGATAGGCAACTCACAACTGCTAACCTGTTCAGGTATTTTTCCTGGAAGATGTTACCCTATTCCTGTTAGAGAAATTACAAAAGAAGAACTTCAGATGGTAAGTGAACACCCATTACCTTTGAGGCATGAGTACGTGAAGTTATTGTCTGCCTGCCAATTGTGTCTCCGTGGAGATTATCAGGGGTGTAAAAATTATCATCTGGAATTTCTCAGACAAATGAAAAAGCATTCTAATGGAACCATGGAATTTCTGGCATGCTCACTATGAAAGAATTTTCTGTGCTGCTATGATATAAAGATTTTTTTGTTTTCTGGCATGGGAATTTTTCTGTTTCTCTCTCCCAAAAAGAGAAACGATTTATCTTTGTTTGTAAAATGAATTGCAAGTCCTTTTAATTATTTGTTGTACATTTTGGAATTAAAGGTCCACTCCTTGGAGCATATCGAAACTGTGGAACTTACAAGCCATATCCTAGCTAGGTATGTTATTTTGTCGGTCCTCAATTCTGTCTCATGCTCTTTTGCTTCTGGTTTTATGCTTCCACTTATCCACACACTTCCGCTATTGGTACTCAGCAAGTTTGTCCGGATTTTAGTTGGTCTTCACTGCTGTAGTTCATGTGCTCTAAGATGAGGTAAGCGTTCTAAGTTTAAAAATGAGAAGAAATATGATTGATTCATAGGATCTTAAGCGTAAATTGAGGGAAATTGCTTTTGAGGCATGGTGGAAGTCCTGTTTATTGGACAAGACATGTTAGTTTTAGTTAAAACAGAGATGGATAATTGAAAGGGGAAAAAATTGCTGATATAAGTGGTAATCTTATGGTGGGGCATATATCTCATGGAAAAGGAGTATAAATCTGAGGAAGTTTAGAAGGAAAGGAACCTTTAAGAAGTGTAAAAGCATTGAAACATTAGACTTGATCCTCTTTTCCTGATACCTACACATAAATGATTCAGAAACCATACAACTAGTAATCTTCCCCCGCTCCCCTCTTTATAGGAAAACTGGAGTAAATCCATCAAATCCCGTAGGATTGTGTTAATTGCTTGCTGACAGATTTCAATGTGAGATTCACTTTTTTATTGATTAATTATATATGATTGCAGTTATTTCACTCCTGACACATATGCCAATGAGCATTCAGCATGTGCGGCTAGGCTTGCAGCAGGTGTGTGTGCGGATCTGGCTACAGAAATCTTTTTGGGGCGTGCCAAAAATGGTTTTGCTTTGGTATGATTGAAATATTGCTTAAATATGGGGATGTTGAGGTTATTGGAGTAATAGAGAACTATTGCAAACTTTACTCCTTTAAGTTTATTGTCTTTTTTTTGAGTCAGGTTCGACCTCCTGGTCATCATGCTGGTGTGAGACAGGCCATGGGGTTTTGCCTCCACAATAATGCAGCAGTTGCTGCATTAGCGGCTCAGGTTGCAGGGGCTAAGAAAGTGCTTATTGTTGACTGGGTAGTGTGCACTCTTTACTGTATCTTGCTTCGTATGAATGTTTCTTATACAATGATAAGTTAATCATATTCACTAATGCATTCAGCTGTTTAATTTCTTTGGTTTTTTCAACTGTCTCAGTGTCCAAACTGAAAGCTGACTTCTTTTTTCTACCTGCAGGATGTTCACCATGGCAATGGCACACAGGAGATATTTGAGCAAAATAAGTCGGTGAGCTTTGTAATCGTTGAATGATATCTCACTATGCTCATCACCTTTCTAATGCATTTCTGAGAGGTGGCAAGGCATCAGCAATGTCACTTATGTAATTGGGATGAGGATTCACTAAACTTTGTCTTGCGTGTTAAAGCTATCCAGAAACCTTTTACATTGGCCACAGTTCCCTTCAATTATACAACTGTTCGTAAATAATTTTTAGTTGAAAGTTCCCCCATGTTGGAACAATGGTGTAAAATGCTTCCCTTTACTCCATAGAGCCTTTCCATCCATTGCAGGGCTTGTGTACCGTTCTGGTTAGTCCACCATGATTGGATACCCATATCCCAGGGCCATACAGCCCCATTACATGACATGTTTCAAAACCAAAACAATCCAGTTCTGAAAGATGAAAGAAATAATGAACTCAAGAAGTCATTGATAATTTCGCAGAAGGTTTTGTTGTGCAGTCATCACAATATGCTTGCTGGCCAAAAAGCTGCCAAAAGAACAAGCTGGAAAACACAACATGCGCACTGACCATAGCTTCATAACTTCCAAATGTCATTATGACTTCAAATTTGTGTGGCAGCAGTACCAAGCCAAATACGCTGAGTAGTGGGGTCCTGAGCTAAGATGTGGAACCTTGTAAATCTTAAAGCCAAAATGCCTTTCAAATCCTCCTAGGTGTTAGCCTACTGCAATAATTCTTGCTAAGAAAGATGTCTCTCTTGTAGCAATTCTACCCAAAAGGTAATGTCTTACTCCGACAGCATATCCTTGGAGAATGCTCGAGGCTCTGATAGAGTAGCAGGAGCTACACTTTAATCTAATATAAGCCCAAATGATTGGACCCTTCTCCTGCAAGGTATAGATAACTAAAAGGTACTGTGTCCTGCTTGCTTTGGTTCTACTTTTGTGGTGGCCAAGAAGCAGGAGCTTGAGCTCAATCAAGAATTGATGGCCATTTTTGTTTTTCCCAATGGGGATAGTGGTTTTAGGTCCAATGTAGAGGACACCTGCTTTTTGATCAACTTCTATTTCCGGAGCTGAGGTACAGGAAAATGGCTCTGTGTTCTTCTTCATCCTTTGGTTAGGACTTGGGACATATTCTATTTCATCGAAGACACAGGTTTGGTCCCTGTAAGGGACAGGCACTCATCCCCTGCTGCATTCAGTTATTGTTCATCGCTGAGTGATAGCTCTCTAGCTGGCTCGAAAAGGTGATCGGGAAGGTTCTTCTCTTCCAGCAAGCAAGACGAGATGATCACTACTCCCAGTAATGGATTTCCGTAAATTTTTCCTGAACCGATGATGCCCTTTCATAGGATAGATTCTCATACTTCTGATAGATAGAATCTTCATGTTTGCTATTATCAGTTTCGGAAGGGTGCGCTAAACTAGTAATCCCTTTCATTTCCATTGAAATGCCTTTATCCAATTTTATTTTTTAAAATACTTCGAATTTGTTTGTACTTATAATTTATTGATTTGCTCTTTAGTGCTGATTAGTTGGACCGACTTTGTAGGTCTTGTACATATCATTGCATAGACATGAGGGAGGAAAGTTCTATCCTGGTACTGGAGCTGCACATGAGGTAATTGATTGATTACATTTTTCACAAAAACACATGGGCTTCTTGGGTGCCTGGCCAACTCAACTATAGTTTCTTTTTCCCTGTCACAATCTTTGATAACAGATGTCATTTGTCAAAGAGGAAAATGGAAGTACGATATACATGTCACTTTTTTCCCTTGCGTGCTTGTGAATTTTTCACTCTTCCACATCCTCCATAATGCTGGTATTTGAATTAATTCATTTTTTACTTGAATATCTTGCTTAATCTCTTTTCAACAAATCCTTGGTTGTTTTGAGTACTACTCATGTTTACTCTTAACACATTGGTGGGCCTCCATAAGGTGGTGAGCTTGGTTTTTTCTGAATGTATGCTTGCCTTCTCATTTTCTATTGTTAGGCATTAGATCTTTGATTAACAGCTAGTTGCAGTCTCTGTGCGTCGAGTTTAGAGAGGACAGCACACAAACATGATCTTCACGGTATCGTAATGGACAATTTGAGGAGACAAGTACAATGAATTTTGCAACATCTAGAGTGCTAGGAGCCTTAGGTAAATTATGATTGGCATCATGAATCAGCGGATAATACATAAAATGATGAGCAATAGATCTATACTTCTTATCACATTCACGGCCCAACATTGAGCAAAGGGATTTGTTTTTAGCATCATGCTTGAAAGAACTATTACTTTCAATGATATTAAGAACAGTTTTGCGAATTTTTAAGGGAGAAGGCAGCTGGGTGAGTTTTTAGATTGGTGTAACATTGAAGAGGTGTGTGTTGGATTGGCATTCTCTGCTGATCGAAAATGTCAAGTCTGAATATGAGCACCTCTTGGAATTTAGTTGTCTGTTATATAATCAACAAATTCCCCTCATCTAACTTCACTCACTTGAAAGAGGCATTCACTCTAATAAGGCATTCATGAGCTTACCTGTAACCTGTAACTGGACTAAGCTGGCTTTCCCCTAACTCTACTCTGGACAGCTTCTTGCTTCTTGCGTGCTCTATTTAAAAGTGGATTCACAGACTTTTCTAGGCTTGAAGCCCTCTCGTCTCACTCATTCCCAACTAGTGGCAACCTTCACTATTTCAGTATTATAGCTTTTTTTCAACCAACTTCAATTTTAACCCTCATCAAATCCAGATACCAATCCAATGAATTCGATGATCTTTTCTAGAGCTAGAGCAGAGTTAGGAAGGGATTGATGAATGGGATTGGTCTGAACTCTGGCTCGGGCATCCAAAGGGGTGAACGTGAAATGATTGGTCAAATCAATAACAAGGACATATATATGTTGATTCAATTGCCCCAACAGTATTTGGTGGGATTCGATGTAGACCAGTTTCAGTAAAGATTCAATAATTTCCTTCAAATGATGAGTACTTGAACAGTTCTTCTGCACAGTGTCTTCTTAGCCTAGTTAAAATAACCTAACAGTGTACTTTTTGATTTCTGAGGAAAGAAAAAAAAAAGGGGTGGAAAGATTTGGTTGGAATTTTAATATTAATTCTAGAATTGATTGTGAATTACGTTCTTCCAACTGGATTAGTTTGGAATTGGATTGCTTGGGGTCATATAACATACCTGTTTTAAGCAAGCATACATGAGTTCGAATGTAAGTTCTCAGGGTAGCAGTTGATGTATTGTTCAAATGCCCTTCTCAATCGAATGCTTTATGGTAGTTTGGTGGGTTTCTATAGAGCGGGGGGCTCAGTTTTTGTTGTGTGTGCGTGTATGTTTCTTATCAATCTCCATTATCTGGCTCTCATTCATATTTGTAAAATAGAGTAAATCATAGTACAGATTCACATCAAATGACTTGCAAATTAGTGTTTGTGTGTTTTGACAAATTCATTTTGGTTGACTTCATTACCCACTCATATCAAACAACTAGTACTTAGTGGCATTCCTTCTCCGCAACTCATCATGCATCAGGATTTTGTATTTACTGGTTTGCCCTTGAATATATTGCTGTCTGCCTTCCTACATTTCTCTATTTATCTGTACATGTCTCCGAAATTTGTTTCCTTGATTGTATTCATTATGCAGTTTAGTTGCTATTTGAACTTCAGCTAATGGTCATTGAGAGATAATACTTTCTTTTCTTCAGGTTGGTTCGCAGGGTGCAGAAGGACATTGTGTGAATATTCCATGGAGCCGTGGGGGAGTGGGCGACAATGATTACATTTTTGCCTTTCAGCATGTGGTGCTTTCTATCGGTTGTTACCTCCTATTTTCTTCTTTTTCTGCTCTCTCCCTTTTTTACCGTCATTTTGTCTACTGTTGCTTCAAGAAGTCTGTTATGAGTGAGTGGTGCGGGATTGAAAATGTTCAACATTTCATGTTTAAATAATGTCTTTTGGAGCGATAAAGGACATATAGATAAGCTAATGTATAAGAAGTGAATGGCTGTGAAGAAATGTTGAGATTATTATGCTCTTGTTAGTTCATATGTTGAGGATTGTTTTACTCGTTATCTGGGTTTGTTACATTTCATAATTTATGTCTCAATTTCATTTTTCAGAGTACAGTCTCCACTTACAGGTCGCCTTTTCTTTTATGAAGGAAATTTGTCCTTTTTCCTTTTAGACTTTTGTGCCATCATTTTGGTGTAGAAAACTGTCAGCATCGCAGAGATTTCCATTAATTTTTTATTTTTCTTTTTTGAATTTGTATGCACTTTGAAATTAAGAATGTGTTAATTTACTCCACTGTGATTAGTGTCAGAGCAATATTCTTAATTTCCAACTATTTAGTCGTATATTTGAACTACACTAAGGCCCATCATTCTGTGTATGAAACAACAACGTTTGTTGTTGTACTGTACTGGAAGAACGAGGCTTGCGAATAATTGTTGTTGTAACTTCTTGGCAAAATGATGACCAAAAGTGCACTGGATCCTAAAAAAATTATCCAAACCAGTTTGCCTTTCCTAAGCTCAGTATGATATTTAATATTGATAACTACTATTATGTTTTTGTAAGATTTGATTGAGCTAAGATGTAGAATCCTGAAAGAATCACAGAATTGTGCTGTATAAAAGTGAAATTTTCTGGTGCTTATTACATTTGATTAGGCTTTCTACAAGTTCTCATTTTCGTTGTGCAACCTGGAACTTTCACTTGATACAGATTAATTTAAATTGCATATCTGCATTTGTTGTTTGGTATAGTACGGTTATTCTCTATCTTGTAATGAGTACAATATATCTGTTATTAATAATTAGCTGAAATGCATTTAATGGCTCATTCCAATGGAAAATTATTGCAGCTTCTGAGTTCGCTCCTGATTTCACCATAATATCAGCAGGGTTTGATGCCGCAAGGGGCGATCCTCTAGGATGCTGCGATGTAAGGATATCTCTTCTAGGCGGACTAAATATTTGTACTTAATTGACTTCAGATTATTCAATTAGATAAGCACTTTGCCATTATCTGTGACTTCCTATTATTTGGAATTGAAAATTTGCTGCTTAAAGTTACTGATACAATTCTTAGGCAGTGAATGGTTTTTGTTGTTTTGCTGTTTTAATTGGATGTCAGCAGTCCAGAGTTTGTCAGGGATACATTGTTTCCTCTTTGGTTCTTATATTCTGAAGTAATTTTGTTTTTGTAGGTTACCCCTGCAGGCTATGCACAGATGACACACATGCTGACTACCCTATCCAGTGGAAAGTTGCTTGTTATTCTTGAGGGCGGGTTTGTGGCTACAAGTTGATGCTTGGTTTTCTATTATTACCCCTTTCACTTTGTCCGAGTTAAATGGGATGGTGTGTTTGTTTGCAGCTATAATCTTCGTTCAATATCTTCTTCTGCTACTGCAGTGATTAAGGTGAATATTTCTCCCAACATTTGTAAGGTATTCTATTTTTGTAGGCCTGACTACATTGACACTTCCACGTTGGTTGGTTCTAGTTGGCCCTTGATCTTCTTATGATGCTAACCAAGGCATGATCTGAACCACTGGAACACAGGCACGTGAGCCTCACATGTTTCGTGCCAACCCAACTTGCTATTCCTGCCTGTTCTATATTTGGTAGAACAGTGGCCGTGCTTGTCGTGTGCAGGACTCACGGGGCACTTTGGGTGGGAAGTTGATGAATGCCTGAGCGTCATGTCAGTTATAATGGTGACACAGTCTGCTGTGCATTTACACCTACTTACAGTAACAGAGATTACTGGATGATTAATACTACAACAATCTGCCAAGTCTGCAGATGAGATCTTGGAATTTAGATAATCGGGGGCCAACTAGAAACATTCCATAGAGTTTAAGAGGATATAGAGCGTTCTAATGCCAGATTTTTTAGAGTGAGATATTCTGGGCAACATCAATAACTTCCACTGATGCTGACCAATCTGCCTGAAGTTTCATCTGTCTAATATATATTAACCAGATTTTTTTCTGATGTTAGTTTGGGGTGAGTAAGACTATGGCAACATTCATGGTGATTTGTTCTACGCCTCGGTGCCATTGAAATGTCAATCAAATTGGTATAATAATTCTTCTAGAGTGTGAGATTTTTCTGACTTGGCTTTTCTCTGAACAAGGTATTGCTTGGCGGAAGTCCTGGATGCAATGTAGACAATACTTTACCTTCTAAAGCTGGTGTGCGAACTGTTCTGGAAGTGCTTAAAATTCAGATGAACTTCTGGCCTACTCTTGGTTCCAAATATTCAGATTTGCAGTCACATTGGGGGATGTACTGTTTGGAAAACAGAAGTGAGGATCTTGCTCTGGGCATTCCTCTTTATGTGTTTATTGTCATTAACATCGGTTACTTTTAGGGAAAAATTACACTTGGACCAAAAACTTATTACCTCGCTTTACATGTGCTTCCAAACTATCCCTCTCAGCAATTGACCCCTTTTTTTTTTTTTTACAATTTCCCCCCATAAGTTTAAAATGTAGTTTTCTAGTTTTCCCTCTTGAGAAAGAGTAGACTCAATTGAAAGGCAATAACTCCCCCACCTTCCCCTCCTGGCCTCTCTGCAGGGGGTTGTTGCTCGCTCTTTCCACATTCTGTAGGAACTGTATAAGACTTGGAATGCAGCTTTAGTTCCAGGTTTCACATGGCTCCTTATCAAGTTTCTAATTGTATTCTCATGTCACATGGCTCCTTATCAAGTTTCTAATTGATTCTCATGTCTTTACCTTCAGATAAACAGATTAAGAAGAGACGGCGAGCTGTGGCACCGTTATGGTGGAGATGGGGACAGAAAAGTTTATTGTATCATCTACTGAATGGGCATATCCATGTAAAATCAAAGGGGTGTTGATCGATTTTGTAGCCTATTATTGACACAACCCTTGTAATTTTGTGGGCACCAATGTAGACAGTCTAGTTTTAGGAGGATGCCTTCCTTTTATGCTGGTGATACTTCCAAGGTGATGCTTGTTCCCTTGCGGCCTTAATTTTCCGTACTGGTTTCCTCGTACTCTCCTCTACTGTAGGTTTTTCTCTTCCTATGTATGAGAACTTTTTTAGTGTTGCTCTGATATTTGTGTTGATCTTGATATTTTCTCCATTGAAAGACCAACAAAAAGGTCGCCGACTCTATTTTAAGACGTCTAATAAATAAATTGTTAGTAGAAACGCTTGTTTTGACGGATTGCTTGAGACACAAGGATTGAGTTAACTCAGTGGGTTGTGGACCATTAGTCTTGACACTCCTTTGGGAGGCAAATTTATTGAGGTTTATATGTCACAAGGGGAAGTTGTAGGCAGACCCCTTGTGAGCCATGGTGGATGTGGAGTGCACGGGAGATGGTAGAGCGGCAGGGTGCATGCGAGATGGCTGGGCAGCCGATACATGAGAGAGGGACGATGATGGCCGAAAAGTTTCTGCATAACAGGAAGAAGAATGCTATAAAGTATTGAATCGAGTGAGATCAGCTATGCTTTTCAAAAGGGGGAGTGGAGAATATCAAGTTTCCCATGAATTACACGAGATCCGTAGCGTCTAGAGTTTCATAAAAAAAAGTGATAAAAGAAACATGATAATCCTTACCTTTGGATGGAACATCTTTACATTTAAGGGTTCTTTTTGTTTTCAAGACTTGCGTATGAAGATGCTATTCTTGGTTTCTTATAAGTGCTCCAAAACACATAATTATGAGAAGAAAAAACCCCCCCTCTCAAACTATCACCTTATTCTTAACTTTCCCCTCAATCTACTATTCTAGATTTAAAAAAAAAATTCCCTTAAACTGTCACTCTGTTGTAATGTGTGTTTTTGAAATTAGGTCCTGTGACCTATTTTCAATACATGGTAGCAGCTAGATCTTAACTTTAAGGGTAAATTGTAAGAATTAAATGTTGTAGGGCCTACACTGCTCCGAGTGCAAATAACTCCGAAGATAGATTGTGGTAATCTGGGTGATATAACTTAGTTTATCTTAATTATAATGTCTTGTTTGCATATTTGGTGCTTTCACATTAGAGATTAAACATTCTGACAAAATATTTTCTTCAGTAGCCTACCTTGTCTCAAAAAGACTTCGGTACTCTCATTACTGATAATGTGAATATACCTCTACAAGGTGAGAGATATCCGGGTTATTACAATTTAGAAGCTCAATCGGAATACAATCAACAGGGTATAATTCCAAACATCATAGAGACATAGACCTTGCCGCCCATTTAGCCAGACCAGTCCCATGATGGTTTGCATCCATCCCTGTAGCATGCCGGAATGTCCAACCTTGTTTCATCCGAACAATCCCATGAATTGAGTCAATAAGCGGCTGAATATGCCAATCCGGAAGGATATTCGGATCCCTACGGGCTTCAACGACAAAGTTTTCCTATGATTGCATACTTGCATGTACAAACAGTGGAAATTTTGAATCCTAAAATGGTGAAGGCCATGAATAGCAGAAACCTCTGGCTCTGGTAGACCAACAGTACTGCAACTAATAGTGTAGGAATAATCTGTCAGCCGAGTTGATTGGAATTCGAGACCACAGTGCCGCGATCTCTGTTTATAAATGAGTTTTCCTACGCACTGTGAGTTTTCCCTTCCACAAACCAGGATTCTCGAAACGCTAACCTGAAGTGCTTCTGACCAAAAAAAGAAAGGAATATGTTATTGGTGCATTGGTGGAGGTGCCATTGGGTAAGCAACTGGGACAACATAGGGATTGTGGGGATGAGGATGGTGTCCATGAGGAAGCATGACAGGAGTCCCAATAGCTGATGCCAGATGCCCTGGAGGAGCAGCGACTGGATGCCCAACAGGAGCTCCGTACATGCCCAAACCAGGCATATGCGCCTGAGCCCTGTGCTTCACAGGTGGTCCTATAGCTGCTACGCTTGAGATGTTCATGTTGGTCTGTTGGCCCGTAATTGGTGCCTGATGCGAAGCGACATCTCCATTATTCACGCTCGTTATGTCATGGATACTAGATCTCCTCCTATCCCTATTCATTGAGTTCAAGCGAATGAAGTACTTCTGGGCATGACTAGCCACTTGTGTGGGAGTCCTGGAAATGACAAAGTTCCTCGAAATGCTTCTCCAATCCCCCTTGCCAAACTTGTCAAGCCCCAGTAGAAATAACCTAAAATATCAGAAGTAGGTCACTGTCAAAGTCTGTTATACATAGTCATAGCTTCTTTATCCAGATTTCACCTATAATTTGCCAAAGAACACAGACACTTTCGCAAGATACAGTATCCTGGATCTACTTCTACAGTTTTAATTCTAGTTGAATTTAGCAACTACACCATGTTCCAACCTCACTACCTGTTGAACTCCCCAAGTGGAGAGCCAGCTTGACGCTTTACAAGCACACAAAGACAGTAGCAGAGTTCGTTAAAATTTAACACACAAATTCAAAGTCATCGAACTATACCTATGCTCTTCTTCTGTCCATGGAATTCCTTTTCGCCGTTCTTGTTCTGACCTTGACCCTCCTTTCCCTCCATTCCCGGCCGAGTCATGTCCCAGTCCTGAAAACCCAGTTCCATAACCACAATTTGATTTCTTATCCGAAGCCGTGGCCCCAGAGATGCCGTGGCTGTCTTTATTTGAAGATGTTGTTTCCTCTCCTGCATAGTTTGGAAGTGGTATATGTCCTGCCTCTATTGCCCTTACATCTTCCACTAGCATTTGGTAGTGCTGCTTCAATTCTTCCATACTCTTGCTAGGAACCACTGAAGCAATCTTCTCCCATTGCTCTGCAGAGTCCTCATCCACCCAATGCACTGCAATGGCATTTTCAAAAGCTTTCTCTTCTTCTTTGCTCCAAACTACTGCACTTGACATGGTATAGCTTTGCAATTGTTCAAATTGAGTACGAAAAATGCTGAAAGTCTTATTGGGTTCAATTCATTAATTGTATGATTGTGTAAAGAAAAAGAAGAGAAAGGGGGAGGTGCGTAGGGTAAGAGGAAGTGGGTCAGACTTCGTGTGTAGGATAAGTGAGGTGGGTATCAAACTATCAATTCAAAGAGGACCACTTGGGCATTGAAGGGATGGGTACTTTGTCATGTACGCTCATGTCATTCTCAAGAGACTTTAGAGGAAAAGGAAAAAAAAAAGAAGAAAAAGAGAAAGAGAGAAAAAAATCTTGTGACTGCTATCTGTTGCTGGTGAGAGAATTTGCAATCATGGAGTTTGTAAAATTGGGAGAGGAGGCCCAGAGAATCTTTTGAACTACCATCCTCACATGTGGTCTCAACCACGCTTTCCTCTGCTCTATGATTCTGCTCCTCTCTGCACTGAGTTTTTCACCCTAATTACCATATCAAAGATGCTTTTTAACTGTCTCTCTCATCAAAATCTTGCATTTTTAACATAATCTCTCACTTGAACCTTCAAATTTGGTTGAAAAAAACTGACATCTTCGACCTTGTGATCGATATGTGGGCAGAGTAAATGACTTTCCCAAGTTTTTTTCATGTAAAAAGCCTGGCCTACTCATGCTAGTGCTGGCAACGCGCTCTTGGGGAACATAGGGAATGGCAATCTTTTGGATCCCTTTTGCTCTGTCTGTGTCTTTGTCTCTAGAAGACGTGGCCAATTCTCTATTTCTAGTCTTGCCTAAAATACGTCACATGGAAGCACCCATGTCGTCTTGCTTTCTCTACTTCTGGAAAAGAACGCGTAGTCACGAAGAAAATATTATAGAAACTGCAATATAATTTCCCACCTAGCAATTTTGATCTTTTTATATCAAATCTCTTAGCTATATATATACAAATTCTGTGTGCAATTCTCGTTCAATGAGCTGTTCCTTCTCATTTCTCTTCCTCTCCTATTTTGGGACGTCTTTCAGTACTTGCAAATCGAGTGCAAAAGTAGCTCAGGCTACCTTTTCAATAAGAAGTCATCTCAAGATTCTGCTGAAAATGTACTCAAAAAGGATATGGTAATTTGGTGTTGAGTAAATTTCCTTCTTTCCTTTTGCTATAAAAAAAAAAAGCCCCTAAAAACATGCACTTCATTTTTTTCTTTTTGGGTAAAGCGAGATATTCCAGGTGTTTTTATGCACTGGATTTAGATAGATAGAGTTTTAATTTGGACACACTATAAGATTTTAACGTTACGGGTAAACCTTAGAGAATTAATGTAAATTCATCGCCTTCACGACTCTTGTTTAAATAGGTTTTAGTATGATATTTCGAGAGAATCGAACTTAAAAGCATGCGGTTGATTCACACAATCAAAGATTCTCACCTGAATTAATTTGGCCAATGATAGGTATGCACTTTGATTAGATAATTAGAAACAAAACAAAAACATTTTCATTTCTTCACGATAAGTATAATGACTCAATCTTCTCACAAAGTGAATGAGAAATGATTCTCTGTCGCTAGTGAAATGTCAATCGTACTCACCACACTTGCCTGACGTTTGAGATTTTGAAGAGTTTGGTGTAATTTGGAGTACGACAATACAAACCACTAGTGGTGGATAATTGCCTAACTGTTTAAGCCAATGGCATCGATTTCTTCAAAGACGGTGTCAACAGGTCGCTGTTACAAACTCACCAGTACATATCAAGTAGTAGAGGGACCCAGCATTTGAGAGCAGAACAGACTACCAAGACATCCACAGATTTAACCTAACAAAAATATCAGAGAATGTCACCTTCAGCCATTAATTTTCATTTGAAGAAATTCACAAATTTGTGGTGGAGATTAAATATTGCATGTGGTCTTATTCAAGTCCTTCAATCTTTTCGTTTCTCAAAAACAAAAGGGGGGGGGGGGGGGGGGACAGAATATTATTCCTAGTAAAAACATATATAGTTCAGATCTGCCCAACACAATTATGATTTTTGTGAAAATTCCCTGTTGCATTAACTCTTGGTGAAATTCCCACTTTTTTTTAAAAAAAATTTTAATGAGATGTTACTAGTGTCACTACTTTCATCGATGAGACGAATCATATATACTGAGTTTGTCTTTTGTTTTGTGCTGCTGCGTAGACATGCAGAGTCGAGAGTAGTACACGACGGCAACTAGCACAGACAAGCTGTTTTTACATGTGATAGATATAGCCTTATAGGCTCTGGCCCATGTACTAGTCCTAGGATGTACTGTATATAAATTTATAATTAAATACATTTTTTTGCTCCGCCATTATTGGAGTTGCGATTGCTAGTTTTGTTTAGTCATATGACAATTTTATTTTTATAATTATATTTTGTAGAAGGTAAATTTATTATTTTCCTAAATTAAAATAGTAATTTTTACTTAAATTAATGGTTGGGGTGCAAATCATAAACGGTCGGTAGTTGAGGTGCGAAGTGTAACGAAATTGATATTCTAGTGTACAAAGTATCACAATCCCAATAATTGAGGGACGAAAAATATATTTTTCCTATAAATTTATTGTTGGGAACAAAAAGAAAAAAGAAAAAAAGAGAATAAAGCACGAGGAAACTTTATAGGAGCACATATTTATGGGGTAAAATTAGTCAAGTTTCAAGTTGTCTAATTAAGTCTCTCAAGTTGCAAAAAAAATAATCAAAGGTCGCCTTAAGTTCAATTTGGCCGCTAAACTAGACACGAAGTGACTAAAATGTCTTTCTAGGATAAAATTACTAAAAGAAATTGAAAAATTTTAAAATATAAACAATAATATTATATATATATATAAAATAAAAACCTTAAATACTTTTTTTTTTCTAATTCATATTACAGAGACATTTAGATTTATCCATATCACTTCTAGTCTGGTCTAACAGGCTAAATCAAAAGTGAGGTGACAATTGATTTTTTTTTTTGGCAACTTGAGAAGCGTAATCAAACAAATTAAAATTTGAGAAGAACACTCTAATTATTTGAGGAGAAAATATATTTTTCACCCACGAACTACAAGAAGTTTTACACTTTATACCCTAAACTACCACTTGTGAGGCATTGATCCCTTTAACTATCAACATCAGACACTTTGGAGAAACTGTTAAATTTTTAGACACTTTGCACCCTCCGTCCGATAATAATATCCCCAAGAATTTAATGAATTGATAACAATATATACAAGGTGGGTCAAAGGCATTATCGTCATTTTAGTCTAAAAGTTTGATATGGTGCAAAGTGTCTAAAATTGATAGTCAGATGGTATAATATCTCAAAAGTGATAGTTTAGAGTGCAAAGTACAAAACCTATGATAATTCGTGGGTGAAAAATATATTTTTTTTCTTAATTTTATTTCATAAATATGGGGCATATTATGATGTTTCCTCTAAAACATGTTATAACTTATTTGGTGCTCTAATTTTTTGTTTTGTTTTTGGCAGTGACACTATTTTAAATACTTGTGAACTGATTCAAGACCAGTAGATTTTATTGTATATTTGAAAAGAAAGTAAATGTTATGTTTAACCCTTCAAATATTAACACACATTTATAAATTGGGATCGAATCGGCTGTTCAATGTACTAGTCAATTTGAGAGATTTTTTAGGTGTGACAACAATTCGGAAAGTAGAAATTTTCGACCATATGAGAGTAGACTTTTGAAAAAGGAGGAATTATTAAAAAAAAAAAATGTGAATGCAAAGTAATTGAATTGGACACCCTACTATCCATTGCTAAAATGTAAATAGTGTTAAACCATAGAAGTTTCTAAAACTCTTTAAAAGCATTTTTATTAGTTCTTGTTTTGATAATAAGGTAAATCTGGTGCACTGAACTCGAATTGGCCCAGCACAACTAGAGATACATTGATCAGGTTAGAAGCATAATGACAAACTCAGACACTTGAACTGGCTTCACAACGAAAAGATTCAGAATCATGTCCAGCTACTACGTACGATTCATCTAGGAATGAAAGTAAATCCCTCCAACCATTGAATTATAGTTTTTTTATTCTAGGAACCAAAGAATATATATATATATATATCCAAATATGGGGAACATATTTCTATCGACACCAAAAATATAGAGCGCTCCAATGGGCCGGATACAAGACAAACAGGCTTAAGAACCCTTACAACAACTAAAGCGAGCTTAAAAGCCCACACAACTAATCGACGCCCAAATATAAACAAACCAAACCTATAATCCATGGAAATGCTAACCTTGTAGGGTCCAAAGGCTAAAACAGAAACTAAAAACCACACACACCGCGGCTCCCTAATCCATGGATATGCTAACCCAATAGGGGTCCAAAGGCTCAAATAGAAACTAACCACCCCACACAGCAACGACGTTGTTAGCCATAGCCATAGGAGAGGCCACGGGTTCCTAACCCCCAGGGGAAGAGGCGGAAAAACTGCTTATATCCCTACCAGAAGAGTCAGCTAGGCATGGGAAGGCGGATGGGAAGAGCCCGACCGAAATCTCAGCACTGAAGGAGAGGGCAAGCACGGAGAGAGGGAGCTGGAGAGGAGCAGAGCCTCTCACTGTAGAAAAAAGAAAAAGAGTCCACGGTTCTACTAGCTACTTGGTTTTTCGGTTAATATGTGCAGAACAGGACCAAGCTGTCAAAGTTTACTTACCACTGAGCCTTGGATCCAATGGCACCCCCCAACCTCTGAAAAACTGCTGCTAAGTTGCCTATAAAAAAAAAAAATTAAGCTGTCAAAGTTAGCTCATACCCATCTGACATTTGAAGATGAACTAAGTGGTCTATCCTCCCTGATATTCTTTTTCTTTTTCTGATCGAACAACACCCTGCTTGCCAAGATCTCTTCAGGAAAATGAATCTCAATCTTCTCAAGATTACTTGAAAAGCTCCCCGTACTTGCTTTAACCAGTGTAAACGTTTGGGATAATGCATGTTTTATGGGAAACATCGCATGGATCATACTGAATACCAGTTATTGTAGGCAATTCTTTTCAAGGAATTTCATTCTGAAAATAGCACCACTTGCTTTTTTGGGTCTTCTACATATTTGGTTCACAAAATTACTCATGAAAAACACTTTATGGAAAAAATACACCTCGCTGCGCAGTTGTTGAGACAAGAAAACTACACGTGAGGTTTTGCACGAGTTATTCCACACATCCCTAAGTCCCAGTTTGATCCTGTAAAACGAAAACAAACATCAACCCTGTAGATTTTGAATGTTGGATTCGTTTCTGGAGTTCTAATTATCTCATTTGTTATTGGAACAGGGTCACAGAATAGACTGGTTTGTGATTCTTCTGCATCTGTTTATTTGGAGAAGGGTGCAAAGTCAAAAGAACAATTTATTCTTGGCCTGACCTGATTAGTGAGGAAAATTGAGATTGTGCGTAGCTACATGCATTGCATTGCCAATTACAAGTGCCCAAGTCAGAGGACTTCTCCCAGTCTGAGAAGGAAGCTACCAATCATGTTTCCTGCTCTTCAGCAGCATGATAAGACCCTCCGTACTGTAATCAATCTACTTCCAGCCCTGCCTTTTTCCTATCTGGGTGAAGTGGAAGATACAACCCCAACATGTACTAAAGGGCGCCCAGGAAGTTTTGTCTGCTCAGGAATCGCTTGTAGAAGAGCTGCTCTTTGTGGGTTGACAAGCAGAAGCTGCTGCATGTCCTTAGGAAGCACGTAGAAAACTTTCTGCAGGTCTCCCTTCAGTTTCAGGCAAGCTGATGCAGAATCTGCACTGGCCCTTCCAGATTGCTGCAGCTGAAGATTGCATTTGAATATATGAAAATCAACCCACATCTAACTGTATTTCACATGAAAGCAAGCATATATGACAACCCAGTTAACAAAGATGCCTAAACATATCTATAGTCCATTCTGGTAAATAAATGGCATTTTTTTGTTGTAAAACAGAAAAAATCCCGTAAACGGTAAAAGTACACCATAAAATGTGTTTGAACAATCATGCAAAGTAAATATTTATTCAATTTTTTTTTGGGCAAAGATTATACGGCGATAACAATGGAGATTTAAGGATGCTAGCTAGCCAGCCTACTTGCAGCGCTATAACGCTACGACTAATATTGCCTGTAGATGAATTAATATCACAAATGATTGTCTTATTCGAAGATGTAAACCACTGAATGTTTTAGATCTGTTTCTTTTTTGGTGTTTGGTTTCGATATCTGAGTATTTTACTCCATAATTAAACCAATGTTGGCACATATGTACTAGACAGCTTAAACAAATGAGAGTATATATTTCACAGTAACTTTTCTTCAATGACTTTCATAAAAACATCCTTAAAGCATGAGACACAGAGGAAGGGGCTGATAGTTCCCCTTCTAGTAACTGAGGTGACACAAACAGCACTCTAAAACACTCACATAATCATAGTATGACATAACTGATATCTGAACCTAAGAATCCTCCAAGTTTTAAGCATTAACACCATATTAGTAGTGCTAAGGAACCAAATTGAGTTGGGTTCCCACTGGCCCACCCATCTACATTCCAGCCATACTTCCAACAGAGGGGGAACAGAGTCTGTCTGGCTCTGTAACTCCTTTGAGGGGCAGTGCAATTCAGCAATGAAATTTCGTTTTTGACCCCAATCACCTCCTCCTCAAAACACAGCCAGTATTGCACTTGAATCATATTATATACTAGGAACATGAGTTGAAAAATGTAACCAATATCCCATTAATTAGTTAAAATCTCTCACAGTTTTATCCCATTTTCTGTGGGGGAGTGATGAAAGTATGCAAAAATTTCATCTTGTGAATTGGGATAAAGTTTGTTCTCCTATTAGATTTGGTGGGTTGGGATTGAGAAGGCTTGTTTTACTTAATAAGGCCCTTCTTGGGAAATAACTTTGGCGGTTTGGGGTTGAGCATGACAGTTTGTGGAGGATTGTTATAATGGAGAACTAAGGTTGTACTTTGGGTGGGTGGAGCACTCTTGAGTGCAATGGATCTTATGGAGTTGGTCTTTGGAAGAATATCAGCAAGGGATGGGCTGCTTTTGCTGAGAACATCCATTTTGAGGTGGGGAGTGGCTTTAGAGTTCGTTTTTGGAAGGATCGTTGGTGCGGTGAGAGATCCTTAAAGGATATGGTGTTTTCTCTAGCATGCAATCTAAGATGCATTGGGAAACATTTTTGTTAGGTTGCACTTTACTTGAGGAGTCAATGAGATCTAGGTGTTAAATGGAATTCAGTTCTTTGGAGGGGCGCCTCTTGGTGAGTTTTCAGTCGGGATCGGGGCGCACAGAGATTCTCAAAAACTTCTCTAGTGCCCATGCATGGGGAGATTGCTGGTTGCTAGATCGCTGCAAGACAAGATGAGATGGGTGAGATCTGGTGTGTTCTTGGGGTAGATTCTAGTTGGGGACTTCGATGTGAGCTTTCCTTGGAGACAGATTTGGAGGTCTTTAGCCCCGCCTAGATCATCCTTCTTTGTTTGGGATGCCACTCACAGTAGGATAACTTGAGGAGGAGGGGAGTGATTTGCTTGACTGGTGCTATCTTTGCAAAAGTGATGGGGATTCTGTTGATCACATTTTGCTGCACTGTTTGGTTGCTAGGGAGTTGTGGTCCCTAATGATCTCCATCATGGACTACGATTGGGTGATGCCAGGAGGGTAGCTGAAGTTTTGTTGTGTTGGAAAGGGATTTTAAAGACCCTCAGGCCTTAGCTATTTGGAGAGTGATCCCTACTTGTATTTGGTGGAATCTATGGAAAGAAAGAAATGGGAGATGTTTTGAGGGTGTGGCTATGTCCTTAAGAGTCTTGAGGGGCAATTTTTTGCAGTCCTTGTTCTTGTGGGTGAATGCCTTGTTGGGGTCTCCCTTTTCGGAATTTTTGGATTTCATTAGTTTTCTAGCATGTTCAGTTTAGAGGTTTCAGTAGAGTACTTTGTACTGCTCCTTCTATTCCCTTTTCTTTCAATAAAATTGCCTTACTTATCAAAAAGTTTTATTCCTTAATGCAGCAATAAGCACTTGATCGTGTTTGCAGATAAAACATGATATACTTGAAGTTTACAAAAGATAAAGGCACATCCAGGCAGAAGATAGGATGCCATCCAAGGGGGATAGTTTACCTGCATTTCTCCAAGAAGTTGTCTTTCAATAGCATTGAATGAATCTACAATTTCCAACTCAGACATTTTGGATATAAGCTTTTGTATGTCGGTCTTCATCCTTGCCTGTCTCCACAGTTTATGTTGTTCTTGCTCAGCAACAGCACGCTTTCTTTGAAACCATGGCATGAAGTTGGATCCTTTAAGGAATGGCCTGAACAGAGAAAGGAAAAATCTCTATCTCAAAAAAAAAGGGAACTTGAAGATAAAACTGAAAGAAGTAACCAGTTAAATACACAGAAAAGTTTGACTTAAGACCACCATATTTGATGAGGACAACTTAGGACAAGTGAGGGTTTAAGGCCTGGGAGCAGGAGAGGCTGGTACTGAAGCATTTATGTGGTTGTAAAAAATAATCACCTGTACAAGTCCAACCAGTTAGACTTCATTCTCTTTGATAAAAACTTCCCTGGACCTCTTGCTGACAAACTTGCAAGAAATTCTTCAGCATTAAATGGAGGAAGAGGGGGAGGGTCAACAAAAGGAGAAGAACCTTCTAAAGGTGTCTTAGTCCAAAAATATGGACCGAAAGGGGCCAAAAAATTAGTAGTGAGTTCCAAGAAATGCCGCCGCAATATCTCATTGTTAACGAGTGACATTGACTCCTCAACCCTGGGTGACATCCCAGCATCAATCAGCCTATTTAAGATAGAAGTATCTGGCTTTGTTATTGCAGCATAAGTGCTCCAAATGGCTTCCTTATGTTCCGTCATAAGACAAAGGGGGCCATCTCTTCTCAAATTCACAGCACTTAACAGATTTGAAGGAGAAAACCTCTTTAAGGAAAGCTGTTGAAGACCAAATATTTCTGATCTAACTGTAATTTTGCCAGCAGAAGACCTCGTTGTAGGGGTAAGCCGGTTTGAATTAGCAGCAGGGCTTCCAACCGAAACAACATGGGGGATGTTACGAAGAGATTTAAGGAAAAAGAGGTTTGTCACACCCAAAACCATTGGAGGAAAAGTGTTTCCTTCTTGAAGTGAGTTCAAGCAGGCAAATTCAGGGTCGTGGATGGTAAAATAAGGCCTAAAATCAACACTATATAGTAGAGGTGCAACCAAACTCACAAGACCGGCCACAGCCTCACAACACTGGGGAGGAGTTGGTGCGATGACAAGAATAGGCTCACCAATGAGTAACAACTCCCACAACATCCAAAGCTGCAATAGAAGGCCCCGGAATGTACCAAAAAGGTCGGAATCGTGGAAAAGACCCTGGGGTACCGACTGACTATTAGGAAGTAAAGGAGCGACAGAGGAAGCAGACTCTTCCAACAACATTGCACTTTCCGAAGGCAAGCTGTGAGCAGGTGGCAAGCTCACTTTAAGTGCAGCATTTCCTATAGGGAGCTCCATTAGCCTACCAGGGACAGGAGCAGGCCACATTGAGACATATGCAGCAATATGCTCAAGAGCTGTCCTTCCAATGTCAAAATACAGTGGACCCATGATTTGTAACAAAGGTCTAAACACATTGGAGTAAGGACGAACAGACAAAATTACCACAGACTTCTGTTCTCCACCTCGCTTTAGCCTCTCATCATGTCTCTGTCTATTAAAAACGTAACCATACATGTATCTCGAAGCTTTTTTGTGATTGCTCGTATTAGATCTTCTGAGATTTCTTTTGTCCATGTACTTTGGAGATAACTCCTTATCAACATCAGATATCTCCGAGGAAGAGACATTGGCCCCATCCCGCCTTCGAAACCGGAAAAAGAAGATACAGTCGTGAATACTTGAGCGGTTCTGATGCTGGGAAACAGAATCCGGGAATGAGCTAAACGCAATTTCAAGTTCCTCACCCTGTGTAAGACAGCCAGGTGGGTAACATTCTTCAATGAGCTGACCCTGCTCAAGATCAAATCTAATGATACAAAAGGCCACAACCCATTGCCGCAGAGATTCAGGATCAAGTTGTGGGCTAAGTTCTGTCTTCACGGTAAATGAAGGAGATCGACTCATTTCTATAATGTTCAATGCCAACTTTCAATCCCTATTATCTTCAGCCATCACTTCCAGTTAAAATTCTTAAGATTCTCTTTGATTGAAAAGAGCAATGCCAAACTTTCCCCCTCAAAATCTTCTGGTTTCCCTCCACTGCAACACTTGCAATCACCAAATCAAAGCCTAAAAATGCAAAAAGAAAAAATTGATATGGTTATAGAAGTTTAAAAACAAACCCACAGACGTGGAAAGCTGTGTGGAATGACAATAATGCTTCAATGAAAAGCAGATTAAAAAACGTACGTAAAGGAAACAACTACAGTTCTTCAACTGAGGCCTAGTGAATCTAAAAGCTTAGCTTAACAGAGCAACTCAACTACTTCCAACGCTTGAGGTTTATGAACTCTCTGACTCCTCCTGCCTAACCGCCCCCCCCCCCCCCCCGCCCCCCCCCCCCCGCGGGTAAGTACTTCAGGCAAAATTCCGGCGCTTACAGAACCATAAGGCACATGAATCTTTGCATTATCATTTCTTATTCTTCCTTTTGTCTAGAACCAGGTACGAAGTGAGAAAGAAACACTATACAGCAATCACAGTTCAGTTACAATTTAGAGAGATCTGTCAATGGGGTTTTCAGCATTTTACCTGAACTCAAGAACCCAGATACTCTGCATGGACCAATCTAGATCAGCAAGGATTTGCTCCCCAATTCGCCAGAATTTTACGGGTCTCTTACAAAATTAACAAACCGACAAAAGAACAGGAATTTTTGTGGGTTGGATGTTGAAAGTGAAGGCTTGTTGTACCTGGGCTTTGTCTCTACAACGAATTGGAGGGTAAAGAAAAGAGTTTAGATTTCGATCATATGAGTTCCCAAGGGAATCTACGTATCAAGGTCCCTTTCTGTCTGACCAGGCCTTTGATTGGGAAACGAAAATGTGCTATTTCTCACCCTCTTCGCTCTTTTAAATATTAACGGTAGTAGTCCTCTTCTCCAGTTGGGTTTTGTTTTCTAAAAGCTATTTTCCGCAGCATACTTCTTATAAAACTCTTTAAGAGCAGCAGAGAGTCCTTATCAAATTCTATTAACTACCCATTCAAATGACAAATCCCTTATCTTCATTAATCAAAAAACAATTTTTTTTATTAAATCATAATTATTCTGAAAATGTTAGCACAATACATAGTAATTAATATTATTTTTAAGAGACGTTTCCAATTAAAAAATATTTTTCCATATTGTAAGTGAAAATAAATGCAGCCGAAAAAACAGGATGAAAAGGAAAAGAAAAAGACAATCCATTTAATGGGAACCTCTTTGGTGTTTTTTTCCCCCTGGTCATGGGACCTCTTTTTTTGCGAAGAAGACGCATCTGATAAGCATTGTGTTCGGTAGTTCTGATTGAAACTGCTTTAGAGGTGTTCAAATCTAATACGATGCAGAATGTTTGACATGGATCTGGAAAGACTATGTGGACCAGAACTCACCGACCGAAGAAGTTTGTTTTGTAAGATTGGTTAACTGGGCCAACCTAATTCGACGATGTCAATGAGTTGTGCTCTCGTTGGAAGTCCATGAAGATTGGAGTCAATCTTAATCCTATATATAAAACACGAGCAAAAACATTGGCACACTGTTGGGACCTAAACGAACAAATTTTTTACCTTTTTCTTTTAAATCTCTGAACAGGATCTCGAAAATTAAATTTGAGTACAAGAGTGAGAAAAAAAAAAGACTGCTATTATAGTTTAAATCCATTAGGATAAACTTCTATTTCTTTGGACTTTTAAATTGAAACACAAGATTTCATCTATATTCCTTCACTTCAAGTAGCTTTTAAAATAGAAAATATAATTCAACTTTTATCCCTTAAAATTTTAAAATAAAAAAAAATTTTAATTATACAAACAATCCTATAATGTTTTTATAAAAAGTTATTTGTGTAAACATTTGTACAAATTCGTTACTATGGTCAATGTATAGTAACAAAATGATCTTTCGTTTCAGTTCTGTCATCTTCCTTAATACCTAATGTTAAGTTAAATTAAGCCTCCAACTAACGAGTCATATGTTATTAGTCCAAAGCTCAGCATCGGGAGTTAAGGAAGATGACGAAATTGAAACTAAAAGGATTATTTTCTTACTATACACTAACCACAAGGACAAATTTGTCAAACGTTTATCATAGATACTTTTTTGTGAAAACTTTATACTACAAGAATTATTTGTATAATTAAGCTAATGAAAAAATAGGATTAGACATTAATATCTTCATATTTCAGAGCCAAAAATACTCAGTTAACACATATTTAAGTACCAACAAATAGAGATTGCGAGAATTCAAAATTTTAAGAACAACAAATAAAATAAAAAGACATAAATACCCCGCTAGTCGGGTTGGGGGTATCACCTTAGTTCTCTGACCTGCAAAGCAAACTGTTTTGTGTTGTGGTTCGTTCCATTGACGATGGTTATGGGCTGTGTTAAGTCTTGCAGAGGAAAATGTGAAAAATATTACAATCTTGCCGTCTCATAAATATAAACAGCCCAACCGTGGAATCTCTTGATATTTGGGAAGAGGGCAGAGAGTGTCCTCTTTAGCAATTGGTTTGGGCGAACTTGTTCCTAGTCGACAGAAGCTTTCGAGAGGAGGAATCTATAGCAATCATTAAGCTTTTAATTTCGATAATTTTCCTCCATTTCAGCAGGGCCAGAGGGTTTGGATTAAAGGGTCTGTAATCTGTATAGAGCTAGAAGCCTGATAATACCAAAAAGGGCCACGGGGTATAAATGTCCAATAACCCACAAGGCCCAAATAATTAGGCCCATCATAATAAGAAGCCCAACGAATTTAACATTGGAGTGCTTTTTCTCAGCCCAGGAAGGGCCCGGTGAAACTCGATGAAGAGGTCGCACAACAGAGAGATTGGTTTCTCGAGGTCGCGCGAACGGATCACTCAGTCACTTGAGCATTGGAGTGCTTTAGCCCACATAGGGCCGGCCTCACCCTATGACACACAGGTTCGGAGAATAAAAGTCCCGAAGTAGTGAAGTTAGTTCCTCGGGCCATGTAAATCACTGACTGGTCAAAGACTCAAAGCCTGTAGGAGGATTTCACTGAACATGATTTGCTTGAGGATTCTAGGGCCCAAAATGATGGAGTCTTCTTGGGAGATTGATCCTAGTAAGTGAGTTTTCAGAATTGCACGAGGAGAGTCATGATCGAATGTTTGAGTTACTAGTCTATCAAGTCAGAGATGAAGTCAGGATTTGTCTTTAAAGGATTAAATATAATTTTTGTTTGAAAATTGTTTCTTACGTGTTTGACTAATTCACAGTAATGTTCATTAGAATAAACAAGCAACAGTTCAAGTAGTACAACTTTAAATTAGTAAAAAAATCATCCTAAACTATGAAAATAATTTTAAAAAAAAGTCGATCTATAAATTATTAGGTCCCTTTCTGTCAATTAATAATTATATTGGAATGAAAATTTTTGAGGTCGCTCAAAAGTCTTTATTCAATGACACACAGGTTCGGAAATAAAAGTTAGTGAAGTTAGTTCAAAATCACTGACTGGTCAAAGACTCAAAGCCTGTAGCACTGGATTAATTCTATCTTCTTGCCTACCACTCATGATCCTAGTCTATGTCAGACAATTAATCTTTTTTCTAATACCCATCTTTGTAACTAACGCGTAATGCCAAATTTGCATTTATACTAATTGGGACGTCATCCTAAAACACCATGAAAATTCGCTAGAAGTCATCAAATTAACTCTGATTACCTTTACTGCGATTAATTTATCGTCAGAACAAAAGTTTTTGTGACAACCGATATAGCCGTTGCAAATACTTCTGGGGATGTTTAACCACGTCCTGATCGTCGATGTTATAAGCTCTAATTTCTCTTTTAACAACGCGTCACTAATGATTTGTTTAATTGGAACCAGAATTATTCGTTCGAACTACTTGTTTCGTTCAATATTATATGTTGGAACGAGATTTTTGTTTGCAAAATTCTAAAATCTTGCACCCTTATGTTCAATAATTAATATATCTCTATACCAAAACAAATTTGGTTATCTCTGAATCTGGAAATATTCTCAAATTAAAAATATCTTAATACACAAATGTAATGTAAAATAGAAAAAGTACCTTACAAATAAAAAATAAATATCACTGCTTCACACAAGTTGTAAAAAGTTAGAGTACGCAAGAACAGAGGGAAGGAAGAGTAGAGAGTATTTGAATAAACTTCTCATATATTCTGTGTGTAGTACATTGCATCTATTCACTTTATATAGACAAAGAGAAGGAACTAACTATCTAACAGACTAACAGCTCAGCTTAACAACTTCATAACAATGCGTAACTCCTCTGTAATAACAAAGTAACGAATTTATGTACAGAGAAATAATAAACTATTTCATATAGTTTAATACGCCCCCTCAATATAGAGTATGAATATTCTATACTCTCATCTTGCTAAGTAAAAACTGAAGTTTTTTAGAACCCAAAGCTTTGGTAAGCAAGTCTACAAGTTGGTGCCTAGAAGGAACATGAAAAGTCTGTATGATCCCAGCTGCAATTTTGTCACGGATGAAGTGACAGTCAATTTCTATATACTTAGTCCTCTCATGAAACACGAGATTTGTAGCTATATATAAGGCAGACTGATTATCACACTATAATAGAGCAGGTTTCAGGTGGAGAACCTGGAAATCTTGAAGTAAATATAAGAGCCACTGAACTTTAGCCACAGTTGCTGCCATAGCCCAATATTCAGCTTTGGCTGAAGATCTGTTGATAGTGGATTGCTTTTTAGATCGCTAAGACACTAAAGAATAACCAAGAATATGATAAACCAGTAATGGACTTGCGGGAATCAGAACAAGCAGCCCAATGAATATCTAAAAAAGCTTTTAAATGAATGAGAGATGCTGAAGAGAAGAAGAGGCCTTGGCTAACAATAGTCTTCGAATATCGGAGGACCCGATAGGCAACTTGTAAGTGAGGATCACGAGGTTTGTCCATGTATTGATTGAGAACCTGAACTGAATAAGAGATATCAGGATGAGTCATTATGAGATATAGTAATTTTCCAATAAAACGATGATAGACAGTTGCATCAGGTAAAAGAGTGCCGGTGGAAGAGTCAAGCTTATGATTCTATTACATAGGGGCTTTTGTTGGCCGAGCACCACTCATCCCAGACTCATTTAGAACCTCAAGAGTAAATTTTCATTGGCATAAGGAGATACCCTGAGAAGACCGAGCAGCCTCTAAGCCAAGGAAATATTTAAGAGGGCCCAAATCCTTGATTTTGAAGTGATCATCAATTACTTGCTTGAAATTAGTAACAACTTGAATATCACTGCTCGCAATGATGATATCATCCACATAAACAAGCAGAGCTAAAAAAGAACGATCAGTTTGTCGAGTGAATAGAGAATAATCGACCTTAGATCGAACAAAGTCATTAGCAAGGAGAAACTATGAGAACTGGAAAAACCATTGACGGGAGGCCTATTTAAGACCATGGAGGGACTTGGTGAGTTTGCAGACTTGATTTACTCCTTGAACATGAAACTTGAGTGGTACTGTCATGAAGATTTCCTCATCAAGATCTCCATGTAAGAACGCATTATTAGCGTCCAATTGGTGTAAATACCAATTTTTAGCAGCAACAAGAGCTAATAATACTCAAAATGTAGAAATGTTGGCCACGGGTAAGTATAGCCATTGGCAACAATCCGGGCTTTGTAGCGCTCTATTGAACCATCAGAGCGGTGTTTGATTTTAAAAATCCACTTACAATCGATAGGAGTCTTATTTTGAGGAAGAGAGGTGATTGTCCAGGTATTATTATCTTGGAGGGCTTGAATCTCCTTTTACATTGCCTCGCGCCACTCACTATGTTGGATAGTTTGGTGGAAATTTTTAGGCTCAGTGTGAACAGTGATAGCAGATCTGAAAGCAAGGTGAGCAGGTGAAAGTTTAGAATGACCAAGAAAATGGAAATAGAATTGGGATTACCTGGACCTGAAACAGTAAGTGGAGGATCGAATTTGGATTGAACCGACTGACAGTAATAATGTTGGAAGTATTATGGTGCATGTCTAGTTCTAGTAGATTGTCTAGGAATGAAAGAACGTGCTGGAGTGTTAGATGAAAGAGCAGAATCAAGATTAGATGAAATATTAGATGTTATATGTACAGAATTAGGTATAATAGAATCGGTGCTAATATTAGGTGCAGGTAAAGGAAAAATAGCAGAATCAATAAGTAGAGCATGTGTTTTAAAAGGAAAAATATGTTTAAAAAATTGTACAATGCTAGAAATGAAGATTCTATGAGTGTGAAGATCATATAAACAATATCCTTTGACTCCATAAGAGTATCCTAAAAAAATATACCTAGAGGCCCGAGGATCAAATTTGGTCCTATGTCTCATAAGTGTTGATGCAAAACATAGACAACTAAATACACAAAGATAAGTATATGTAGGAGGCTGAGAAAATAAAATTTCAAATAGAGATTTATTAGACAAAAGTGGAGTAGGAGTGTGATTAATCAAATAGATAGCGGTGAGGATACAATCACCCCAAAATTTCAGAGGAATATTAGATTCAAATTTAAATGCCCGAGCCACATTTAAGATGTGTTGATGTTTACGTTTGACAATGCCGTTTTGTTGAGGTGTCTCAACACAAGAACATTGATGAATTATACCATATGAAGCATAGAAAGATTGTAGATTAAATTCAACACCAGTATCAGTACGAATAGTTTTGATATGGAGATTGAATTGAGTAAGAACCATAGCAGAAAAAGATTGAACAATGGTAGATGTTTAAGATTTTAAATGCATCAAATAAAGCCAAGTTGCCCTACTAAAGTCATCAACAATAGTAAGGAAATAACGAGAATTATCAATAGTGGAAATGGATATAGATCCCCATATGTCACAATATGTTAACTCACAAATATGTTGAGTTTTATATTGCCGAGAAGGAAAAGGAATTTTCTTCTGCTTTGCTAATGGACAGATTTCACATGGTAATGAATTTGAAAAACTAATAGCATAATTATTAGACTGTAAGACTTTCATAACAGGAGTAGACACATGGCCAAGTCTAAAATGTCACACATTATTAAAAGAAATTGAAGAACAAGATCTGCGAACAGAGACAACATTAGGACTGTCAAAGCTGGGCAACAAATGTTATAAGTCCCCTTTTTTTCAGCTAATCCAATCATCCTCCAGCTGGATAGGTCCTGGATATAGTAGAAGTCAAATAGGAACAAGGTACAACAATTATGATTTCTAGCAAGTTGACTGATAAATAGAAGATTGAACCCGAATGATGGAATGCATAGCACTTTAGTAAGTGTTAAATTGACAGACAAACCGAACGCTACCAATGTAAGTAACACTAATAGATTGGCCATTTGGTAAAGTAACAAATGAAGAAATAGGAGAAATATCATGTGTGAGATAGGACAACGAGGTCACCATATGATCAGTGGCTCCTGTGTCCAAAATCCAGGAAGGAGAAGAAGGTTTGATGGAAGAAAGATAGAAAGTAGTACCTGTCATGGAGGGAACAATAGTATTTTGAGGCCTAGGACTACTAGTAGCTTGCATAGCAGTAAGCTGAGGAGTGGAATCAGTCTCATGTGGAGGTTGAAGGAGAGCAAGCTGCTGCTAATATTGATCACGAGTGAATGGAAACTTTGATTCAGCATGTGGAGAATCAGGATTACCATATCCAAAAGAGACTTGATGAGCTGTGCTTCGAGGTTTGGTATTCTTGAAACTAGGCGGATAACCTTGGATTTATAATATTTATACATTGTATGTCCAGTAATATCACAGTGGCTGCATACTGGTCTCTCTCTTTTAGGATATGGATTGGAATATTTGGTACCAACACAATTGTCATTGGATTGACTGAGGAAAGCAACAGAATCTGCTGTAGTCAGAGGATGTAAGCTCCTTTTGTTTTTCTTCTTGCAAGATCAGAGAAAAGACTTTGTTAATGGGAGGCAAAGTCTCATTGAGTAAGATTTGACCTTGAACATTAGAGAATGAGTCATTAAGCCCCATGAGGAACTTCATTACATACTCCTAGTGCTGAAAATCTACTAACAGTTTCATAGCACCACAAGAACAAGAAGACATTGGACGATAGTTTGATAACTCGTCCCAAAGTCCCTTTAGTTTTGTAAAATAAGTGCTCACAGACATCTGGTCTTGTGAGAGAGCAGAGATAGCCTTCTAGAGTTGAAAAATCCGTGGACCATTGCCTTGAGAAAAGCGTTCCTTCAAATCATACCATATCTCATATATCGTATCAATGTATATAACACTTGCTGCAAGTTCTTTAGGAATTGAATTCAAGATCCATGATATTATCATATTATTGCACCTTAGCCAAATTCCATAGTCTGGACTAGAAATGCTCGGTTTGCTGATGGATCCATCAATAAATCCAAGCTTATTCTTTGCACTGAGTGCCATCACCATCGATTGGAACCAAGTAGGATAATTGTCTACTTGAAGGAGCTAAGTAACCAAAGCAGTGCCAGGGCTATCTCCGTGGCGAAGATAGTATGGAGTTGAATCGGAATTGTTTGCATCTCTTACTGGAAGAGTGCGTGCTGGTGCTGGTGGTTGGATAGAAGGATTAGGATTAGATTCAGAAGCGAAAGTCATGATTCAGAGTCAATGCTCTGATACCATGAAAAAAGTCAAAGTACGCAAGAACAGATGGAAAGAATAGTAGAGAGTATTTGAATAAACTTCTCATATATTCTTTGTAGTACATTACATCTATTTGCTTTATATAGACAAAGAGAAGGAACTAACTATCTAACAGACTAATAGCTTAGCTTAACAACTTCATAACAGTGTGTAACTCTTCTGTAATAACAAAGTAATGAATTTATGTACAGAGAAATAATAAACTATTTTATATAGTTTAATACAAGTCCAAATCTTAGAAAATGTTCTAAGATTCTACTGAAGTCCAAAATTACCAACAAAATAAAACGTATATCGAAAAACTCATAATTAACTAGCAATGAAGCTCTACCGACGAATCTCTTTGTGAAACTTGTACTAAGATTCGTTGAAGTTGCTCTTGCATTTGCCAATTTTGCGCCTCCTCTTGCTGCTCTTGTTTTTGTTGGAGTCTCTCTTCCATTTCTGATTTTTTATTTTTAGTTCATCTTAGTCTCTCTGTCTCGATCCCATCTCTTTTATTGTCTCTCTAACTGCCTCTAATTAACTCACGAGCAATTGAGATCTCCCTTTGTACGGCTGCAGAAGAGGATGAGATGATAGGCCTTACAGAATGACCCAAACTCCTAACATAGCCAGATTTGATCCCAAGGATCAAATTGAAAACCTCTCAGTCGCTTGATGCACCTAACTTTAGAGTAGCTTGGGATTAGATGAGTAGCATCTTCTCCTATAATTATAAAACTATGGATTCTACTAAGATCATATAATAAAAATTTTAGAATATGAAATTATTTTACTTACATGATTCATAAGTCAAAATAAATAAAATTCAACTCATATGTCAAATTAAAATATGCTAATAATTATTTAATGTACTTACAATCTTCCTTCTATGCCAAACCAATGGTTTTGAACCATGCACCAATGTGGTGTACTTTCAAATTTAATATATTTTGAGTGTTGACTCCACTACGTTACTGTAAATACAAGAACATTCATATGTAATATTAAAAGAAATAAAAAGTTTTATTTTGTTGAACCAATTACCTGATGCAAAGGTTGAGAGAACATATCACATCTCGTAATTCTCTGAAGGTTGATCCAATCTTCTTCACCAATGTCAACATCTTAAAATATTTCTACCGCTTCCTCTCGTGATTTTTTTTAAAGCTGTAAGAAAGCTTCATAATCTTCATAAACGATTCATAATTATTACAACATATATAGAAAACCTAAAAAAAGGGCATCCACACGTCTCTAAAAAGTAAAACCTGTAAACAGATATAACTGTCAGGCTTGCCCACAAGGACGGCAATAATGCAAAGACAGGGACAGGGACATCGACGGCTGTCGAGTAGATCGGTATATTATACAGTACTAATGTTGAAATGCAAAATTTACGTTGTGTTTTTTTTTTTTTTGGCTTATAATACTTACAGATCATGGGTTATAATATATATATATATACACACACATCAACTTCAAGTATTATATTTATATATATACCTCTTTTAAATAAAGGCACGAATTAATTTTCGCCACATAATGTCATTTCCCTAATTACAAGTATAAAGTAAAGGGAGATAGAAACTGCCATAATTAAAAAAAAAAAAAAAAAAAAAAAAAAAAAAAGAAGAAGAAGAAGA
The DNA here is from genome assembly GCA_003952965.2 of Morella rubra. Taxonomy (NCBI): domain Eukaryota; kingdom Viridiplantae; phylum Streptophyta; class Magnoliopsida; order Fagales; family Myricaceae; genus Morella; species Morella rubra. The sequence goes on from CM025853.1 coordinate 10,455,538, forward strand.
AGGAAGTTTATTATTTGACAATGTCACAGTGCCGTACATGTACAGACTACATTAATAGAAGCTCATTAAAGGGTTCGGGGAGAGGTCCGGAGTTCGGTGAGATTGTCCCATGCTTCCCTCGTTTTGCGCCGAGATGTGCTGACTTTTCATAGGGTTCAGTGAATGTCGTTTGATAAGGTTAAAAAGAAGGGACAATCTTCTAATTTTGCGCCTTACCCCTTGCACAGTTTGTTAAAATTTATTTTTTAGTTTCAAAAATTACTAATTTTCTCTTGCATGGACGGGGAACGCTGGCACATGCTTGGGTGAATTACGACATGTCGTTTGTGATAGTTCAGCAATAAATAAAGATTAAACCACAATTTATTTTATCGCCAATTATTTAATATTTCCGGTTCTCCTATTTGATGAAAAAAAAATCCCCGAAACGCGATCTCCTTATAATATCACATATGATAAGCATATTTGAAACAAATCTCATTTCTTTTCCTCTATTCGGCCGTGCGAAATCAGCCATACTGCCCGTGATTCTAACTACTTTGTATTTAACTAGACCGATCTCCCAATGTACTGTCTCTTTTTTCCCTGGCCGAATCAAACGGCCATGTGCTTAAAAGATATTCATCAGTGGTTCCAAATGATAAGATTCTGATCATCATCATCATGAAAAGCGCCTTTTGACCCAATGCATGAACCGGCCGATGCCCGCCGGCCGGGCAGAAACTACCTAGCTAATCATTTTGAAGCAAATAATTGGAAGAGCGATATATATTTTAAGTTTAGTACACAGATGATGATCTAGTTTTGTTCTGATTGCTGTTCTGCACCTATTATTCCGGCTTGGTATGGTTATTGTGCTAATCACTTTAAGTAGGTCCGGATCCAGCTGGTACGTCTTGTAAAACTATAGAATGGCCTTCAAGATAGTACTGGGACTGGCCGGGGGGACAGCTGGGACGGAGAAGATAGCGACTTGACCGACTACTGATCCGTCTACTATTTAGAACATCATGGATGTATCATGTATCAGTCTGAGGACAGTTTCTGCAGAAGAGCGATTGCTTTCCATGATTAGGCTGCCAAAATCGGTGAGTACTAAAGCTCTTATTTGGACGGTAGGCTTTGGTGTGATCTTTGTTTTTTTTTTTTTAAATGATGAATATCTGCTTCTATATATAGTAAGAAAAGCAGGAGATCACATCATATTTGCATGGTCGCGCTCTAAATCGGTTTGTATACAGTTCTAAAATTAGAATCGTAATAATTAAGTGATATATAATAAACAAATCTCAACCATATCTTATTAATTATGAGTTACATCGATGGAAGATGGGCTCAGATCCAGTTATTTAAAGAAAAAAAAAAAGAAGCTAATTGAATGCTTAATGCACTAACTAACTCCATCTCGGCCATTGATGTGACTCATTTATAATAAAGTACATGGTTGGATGAGATCCGTTTTCTGTTAAGATCTTCTTACTATTAGGACTGAAACTGAATTCCGCTGATCTACACACGTAATGTAAGGAAAAACAACAAGGAAGACAAGATTTTCACCACAGAAACATGGGATAAGAACTAAGATTAGGATGAGGAAGTCTCAAACTTTTGCCACTGCATTATCAAGCATGCATGCGTCATGTGTGATCCATGCTTCTGACAGTGCCAACTCGACTATGGAGGAATAAATGTGATCACCTAGCTGGCCTCACCTTTGAGCGGGCCCTGGTGATCTGTATCTACTTAGATAATTGGGATATGAAGATTATATATATATAGTGCAGATCGAGTTCTTTTATACCCGCTCTACCAACCATAACTTAGGATTAAATATATATTCACATGCACCACATGACCCAAAAATCCTACGTCGTCCGTTTTTGTTGGTAAATACTGCCAAAGGAACCTCATGTTATGTGAGTATCCCTGGATTTGGCTACAAATAATCCTCATTTGAAGCGTGGCCATGTGAAGAAAGAGATCTTTCTGCGTCCAAACATGGTCTCCTGCCCGTGATCAGTATATATAGTACATATTGTTGAGTAGTCCACATGATATGGTCCATAAGGCCGTCGATATTTTGTTGAGTTTGAGGTCGAGGAAGACTTTGAATAAAATATCTTCATGCAATAGGCGTTGAAATATATTACTCCTCTAGGAAAAAACAACAACAAGATAACAGCTAGCCAGCAAAATTGGAAGCACTTAGAAGCCATTGAGAAGATCGCTTTAACACATTCAGGTTGAAGCCATTAAGTCCTGTTAGAAGTACTTCTAATAGCTTTAGGTGCAACCTCATTCTCATTTCATTTTGCAGCAATAATATTTTGAAACAATGATTGCTAATAATTCGAACAGCTCCATCTCCTCTGGCAGAGCTGTGAACAAGCTTAGAAGTCGGAGGAGTACGATATCTGTCCCTTGTCTCCTACCTTCCCCTACACCAGCTGCTATGGATCGAATGGGCCTCCCCAACCCGCTCAAAGTCCTCCATGCATATTGGTCACCAGCACCGACAGGAGGAGCTGGCCGGGTGGCGGCAGAAGTACCCTATACCTACCCTCCGTGTACCCCCTACTCCATTATTATGCAGCTCTTATTTTTTCTCATCTGTTAATTTTTTATTCTTTTTTGTTGTTTTTTTTTTCTCTTTAGATTTTTGACTATTTGGTCTTTTTTTATTGTTTGTGGTTAACTTTTGAAAGCTAAGTAGGTCAAATCAGGATGCACAACATCATTGTGAAGACTCTAACTAATGTCCGACATATACTAGATTTGAAGAAAAATATTAATATTTCTTTGGGCAGTTTGGATTCCCTTGGCTATCTATATTCCGATGAAGGGGGAGTCATTAGAGTCAAAGGCTCTTCGGTGGTGATGAAGGGTAAAAAGATCAATGGCCTTTATTTTCTTCAAGTCAGAATGGTGACAAGTTCAATTGCGTGTCATCTTCAAATAACCTATTCAGACACTACCAAACTATGGCATATACGGTTGGGTCATATGAGTGAGCAATTAATGTATGAGTATTTTGAGCAAACGTGCTTTGTGATCAGAAGACTATGAAGCTTGACTTTTGTGAGCATTGTGTATTTGGAAAGCAATGCAGAATCAGGTTCAGTACAGCAATCCACAGAATCAAGGGTACAATGGATTATATTCATTCTGATCTTCAGGGTCCTTCTTGTATTTCGTCTAAAGATGGTGCTCGATATCTCTCCTCACATTTATTGATGAATATTTGCAGAAAGTCTTGGCTTATTTTTTGAAGAACAAAAATGAAGCTTTTGTCACTTTCAAGCAATGGAAGGCTCAATTAGAGAAACAAATTAGCAAGAACATGAAATTTTATGGAGGTGACTTTGATGAATTTTGCAAGAATGAAGGCATTGTCAGACCGCACAGTTGGACATACTCCACAGCAGAATGGAGTCACTAAACGGATGAACAATACTCTCTTAGAGAGAGCACACTGTATGCTTTTTAATGTTGGATTGTTTACGACCTTTTGAGTTGAAACAGTCAATACAGTTTGATATTTGATGAATCGGTCTTCATCAACTGCGATTGAGTTGAAGACTCTAGAAGAAGTATGGTATGACACTCCGGTAGTTAATTCGCATCTCTTTTATGTGAGAAAATTGGGTGTATTAATAGAGCTTTGGACTTCAGTTATTTATTACCACTCTTTGTACTCCACTTTTCTTATATATAGTGAAAAGTGGAGTACAGAGAGTATTGTTTCGATAGAGTACTGTTTCGAAACTGTTGTTCGCCTCCCTTCGAACAACAGTTTCGATAGAGTACTGTTCTTGTTCCAAAGTTTGGAAAATCCCTAGCTCTCGCATAAAATATATACATTAGGCAATTGCTTTCTGATGATGTAGCCAGATTTCTTGTTTGGGATTATACGCATTTGTTTTTGTTTTTGTTTTTTTTATCTTTTTATGGGCCATGTCTATTCTATAATTAATTACCAAAAACAGAAACCAAATTTACTTGTACCCATATATAGTGGGACAATAATTTTCATACCCCAAAAGTTGATTGTTTCGGTTTCCCTTAAAAAGGGAAACCGCTTTGAAACATTGTTGGAACATTACTTAGAGGAGAAAATGTTCGAACGTGTACATACCAATTAGGTGGGAAACTAGAAGGTAGCTGCGCGCGTTGATCGCACTCCATTTTAAAAACAAGAACTTTTGGAACAAGTGGCTCATATATTAATTAAGAACTCGTACTAGATGGTAAGGGATACGGCAAGCAAATTATTGTAACTTTCCCATTTGTCGGTGGACGTAAGCCCGTTGTCGAATCACTTAATTAAATCTCTGTATCAATTTTTTTTTTCTTTTTTCTATTCTCGTTTATTATTGATCATTGTCATTAATCATGTGTATGTACGGTAACAATTAGAGTTTGACAAGTAATTAAAGTAATAAACTACATTTCAAACGTACGTAATCTCAAAACCAATCCATCGAGTCGTTCTCCGAACGTTTTAACTCCTTAGAAACAACACGAGGAGCCTGGCCGACATCGATCACATGCCAACATGCTAACGCTTTAACATGTTACTTTGCTTGCTCCAACAGCATGGTCATATTATTACAATATGATAGATATATTTTTGCACCTTCCAAACGAATTATAGGGGTCTTGACACTTTGCACTCTTGTCTATAATTTTTGTCACATTGCATTTAGTAACTATTGATTTTAAACACTTTACACTCTCCATTAAAATTTTCATTAGTTTGAACTCAACATCATGGTCCTATTATAATTTAGTCAGTTAATTTCTAGCTAGCTAGAGACAATTTAATGTTTAATTTTCTGGATCTTGAATAAATTTAAAACACATCTAGCTAAGTTTGGTTGTAGTCTCAATTAGGTCAATTTATACTCGATTTTTTTTTTTTTTTTAACTAGTAAGTGTATTGATTTCTAAAAGTTATACAAGATGTGCCTAGCCGAGATAGAAAAGAAACCTAATGCCTCACAAGGAGGACCCCAACAAAAACTAGAACAAAGAACTCCACAAAAATTAGTACTCGAAGTTGAAACCCTTTAATTTGTTATTTCGGGTAGTTACTTATTTTGGACACTGATGAGCCTGATGGATGAGAAGATGAAGGAAGTAGCCATAAAATTGACAACACTATGAGAGATCAGTTATGAATGCGCGGTGGCGTCCACACTGTTGGTGATAATTTTTTCCAAAATCATCCCCGGCCCATCATGCACATGCTTGCTGGCTGCTCTTTCTCCGTACCCCAGATGGAGCCTAGCTAGCTAGCTAGCTTGTAACTAATGTGATGGCCTTTAGGATTGCACGATTGACTGGATGAAATTATCCTCACCATTCGTACGTGAATGATCGATCGATGCTCTTCAACTTCCGGTATATATATATATGCAGCGAAATGAATGGTGTTCAACCAACAAAATTGGATGAAGAACGCGAACATTTGCTTCGGAAAACAACGATTAGAGAAAATTTTATCAAGAGAAGTACTTTCCGTACGTGTAAGCTATTGTCATTGGGTATACTCACGAAAATTACATATTGGGAAGACGATGGTGAGTGACGCGTGCTATCACGTTTCAGTCAAATTCTCTTCGCTCAGTCCGCAGTCAGATTGGGGATCTCTGCTTGAGTATAATTGATCAGGCGGCCGATTCCGTTAAGGAATAACCTACACTAGTTGATCACTTCCTTATCTACCAGTCGAAGACTTGAGGTATCAAATCACGCCCCCATCAAACCTTCCTCGCTCAATACAGAGAGTGCAGACGTTGACTCTGGTATACACTGACAAAAGCCCATCTCCACCAAACCCCAAGCTCGCATTTCGCATGGAGGGTTTACCAAACATATGCAAGATCGATGTCCCCAAGCGTACTTCTATGTAACCCTTCCCCCTTATCATCTTAGCTGCCCTCTAACTCCCCTTCTCTCTATATATATTCCCATCTTTGTGCGCCTTTTTGTGCGTGCTTGTGTACGATTGTGTTTTATCTCTTGAAAAGCGAGTGGAGCATTAAAATAAAAAGACAGCAACAGAAACATGTGTGGTTCGTCTTCTAATGTTTCCGAGGCTGGCCGAACCATGATCGTCGGCTCAACAGGGTTCATTGGCCGGTTTGTTGCTGAAGCTAGCCTTGACTCCGGCCGCCCCACCTACCTTCTTGTCCGGCCAGGACCAGCCTCTCCTTCCAAGACCTTTATCATCAATTCCCTGCAAGAGAAAGGAGCCATTATCATCCATGTAAACATCCATGCCTTCCCTAGCTATCTTCCATAGTGTTTGTTTTTTTTGTTTTTGTTTTTTTAGTATATATCGAACTACATATATGCATATACACACACCATATATCTCTTGGAGATGCATATCATGCATTTCCTTTTCTCAACTAAGAAATATTGGATAAGCTCATGTGGGGTCAGACTCGGGAGGGAGGAAAGAAACTGGATATACATTTTTGAGGCGCCATTTTGACCTATTGTTTATATATATGCAGCTAGATATAGATCTTTTTCTCATTAGTTCTGGCCAACAAGAAATGGATCATATATATGCTTAGAAAGATGAGGGATTAATATGTTGTCTTTTAAAGCAATGTGAATGTTTATGTATGTATGCGCCCATGACGATGTTATGACTCCTTGATTTGATATTAGGGCTCAATAGATGATCGAGATTTGATGGAGAAGGTTCTGAAAGAGCACAAGATTGAAGTTGTAATCTCAGCGGTTGGTGGCGAACGCATCTCAGACCAGCTCATTTTAGTTGAAGCCATCAAAGCCGTAGGAACTGTTAAGGTAATATGATGTTATATCGATCAGTATATAAATTACTTCGAAATTGATACAGTCCAACGTTAAATCCTCGGGGCAGTAAAAGGGCCCGGCTAATTTGGCTGGTAAGTAATTAAGAACGTGAAAACAAAAACAAAAACAAAAAGAACTTCATATGTGTGGGAAGAGGCCAAGGCCAGCTCAAAATTAGTGCCTCTACAATGCTACGTACAGTACTATATATATATATATATATATATATATTACGCATGCTCAAGTTTAAAGGCGAGTAAAAATTTGGGCTCGTCCTTGTAAATTCGTACAAACTATTGAAGTGACTACTTTTGATTTGCACATGGGAATTAAGCAGAATTATTGAAAAGCTACAGAAATACTTGAGAGTAATATATAAGCTTAACACTTATATAATTAAATTTATGTTCTCAAATATTTAATGAACGTTCCAACATGAAAAGCATTAGGACATTCTTTAAAAAAGAAACACATGCCCCAATGAGGTCCTTTAAAGGGTATTATGGTCTTGCATAATTCTCCTAGAGTTGAAAGTACAATACAGAAAAAGATAGACATAACAAACATTAAATATGTGCACATTAAACTTTAGATCCACGCTGAATCCGAAGTTTCACGTCAGTAATAAATTATAAAAAATTCTCATCCCCTTTACGAGATCAGTACTAGAGTAAGTAGCTGACATTCTTAAATCCATGAGCTTTGCGACTTTTGAAGATTTTTGTTTTGTAAATGGTAAGTATTTTCATTAATGCCAAAATTCAAGATATACGGTAAGCCTAGAACAAGAAAAATGGTTAAACTTAAAACCCTTCAGCACTAAATCATTTAACAAGCTAAATGATACAAAAATCATTGGCATATATAATAGTCAAGATGTTTCACTTTGACTTAGAATAACACAAGAACAATATTCTAGTTATCTGCAAAGAAAGTAAAAAATTAACATCAAAAGAAATTCTGTCCTTGTTATATGTATTGATACCAGATTAAAAGTATCTAGACAGTCTTTGTCCCTTTAGATTTATCCTTTAGATATATAAATCTAAACAAAGGATAGACTTGAGAAAAACTAGGGGACAATATCGCACTGTATTTGTTAGGTTCCTAATAGATTCTTATCCTTTGGTGAATGGCTGGTAAAGGACCCTTTATTCAAACATTGGCCTCACTTTTGAGCTTTGACACACACAGACACGTATATATATATCAAAATGGTGATAGAATCTTCAGACTAATTTAGATTATCCTTAATAACCATGCTTCAATTAATTAACATTTTCTATTACCAGATGGCAAACAGCAAGCCGGACAGTCCAAGTAAATTTCAGGAAATTGATAAGCAATTATGTTTAAGAAACCTAGACTTTAACAAGTTATAGTGCTTGCCCGAATAAGATGGTGGCTTTATATGCCATGGATATACTTCTACCAAACAGGGAAACATCATGAAGAAGCTGTACTTGCAATAACTTAAAGTCCTGAGATGTTAGTCTTAGGAGACAGAGCATGACCTACGTACGGTGTGACTTCGTGGAGTGAATCCATGAGACGTGGAAATACTGTACATTTTGAAACGATTGCCCACAAATGTTCCGGACATGAAAGCAAAACTTCGGTGTTTGCAGAGGTTCATACCATCGGAGTTTGGCCACGACATAGACAGAGCTGACCCAGAGGAGCCGGGCCTCACCATGTACAGAGGGAAGAGAGAGGTCAGAAGGTGCATAGAGGGGGCTGGGATTCCTTATACTTACATTTGCTGCAACTCTATCGCTGCCTGGCCCTACCACGACAACACTCACCCTGCGGACGTTCTCCCACCTTTGGATCGCTTCAAAATATATGGTGATGGCACCGTGAAAGGTACTCTTTTTACTGTTTTTTGCTTTCTAGCTTGCAGAGAAATTATATTGGTTACAAATTATTTTTTTTTCTGTCGGAGAAAATAATATATATAACCCCTCATATACCTTAAAGGATTCTTTATCAATCTTAAAAGTTAGATCTTGACAAGTCAATTGCCCACTAGAGTAGAAGAAATTTGGAGTCATGACATGACAAATAGAGTAATAGGTTAGGGTGTTTAATTAATTAAACGTACTTTTAAGACATTAGGTTTCACTTATTCACTATTAGTAACTCAATATTTACCATGCTTAATTTTATATATATATAAATAAAAGAGTCAATATTTACTATTCTAATTAAGTGCTGCTAATTGAAAGTAGTAGTACTAAAACATTAATATATACGACATCATGTCGCATCGTAAGACTTCCTTCGATCACCATGAATGGACCACGCACCCAGAGAGTGAAAGGAATGATGCTTCGGTATTCTACTCACTGGACCAACAGTTAACACTGTAGAAGAAGAAGAGAAGAAGTGACAACGACAACACCAACGCCAGAGCTGTCCTTTTCACTTTTACTCGACACATGCATAGATATTTGACAAACAAACAAAAGATATAAGATAAATTATCTTTGGATCGATTTCGTCTGTTCGGTGGGGTTTCAGCTGACACAAATTGATGAACTCCACCATCCTCGATCGTGAATAGGCAAAATATGGTACCCCATGAAACTGGCTTCCCACCTACAATTTATTTCTCGGAAGGATTTGGTTGCAAATTATAATGATCTGTGTCTAAAATAATATATATGGTATAGATTTTTTTTTCCTAAATATGGTATATATTATTAGGTAACACATTTACGGATTATTGATGCATAGTGGTTGGGTTACGTATCATGTGTGCCCCAGGGAGCGTCATTCCAAATATGTCGTTTTCTTTCTCTTTCTGATTGTATTTTGACAATTTTTTTAAACAAAATTACATATATATATACCTGACTATATAAATGAATTCATCTGCTTTGAACATATACGGCCTTGACCTCCATTATTGTGTTTAGGAATGCATGGTTAGCACACTTTTCGCGTGATAGACTTGATGGGTAGGTTATCCCCACCAACCAGGAAACTAGGGCGGCCACGAAACAGACTCTGGACTTTTCGTTGCACATGCAGTAGTACTACTTTGGATAGGGTTGCGCGTACCAACTTCCACCATGAACCAATGATTAACCAAAAACCTTCGTGTATATATATATATATAAGTACTGCTTACTTTGCAGCTAGCATGCATGCGAGTATGATTTTCTTTCTTTTGTTTTCTCTTCTTTCTTTCTGCCTTCAAGTACTACGCGTGCGTGTGAACTTCTGTTTGTCGGTGGTCATTTTATCAGGACTTAGCCTGCTTTGCTTTCTCTTCTCTCTATATTAGACATGCATGACATATATATCTCTCATAAAGGAGCATCTTGGGGCTAGGGCCGGCGGCTAGCTAGTTAGTGGTATCCAAGATAGAACCAACCCCTGCAGTCTGCAGGGTGTCCTGAGCGAGCTGTAGCTAACGTCTTGGATGGTGATCGGTGTTTTGTGCAGTAGGAGAAAGACAAATAGTACTTCTGCGACACGTGACTGCTTTTGGTCCCATAATGTACAGTAGCCGGAGTCGATCCTCTTGAATTACTAATAATTAGCCAGAGAAGTCAAAAAGTAGTGGCCCTAGAAAGACATTTCTTGTGGGGTACGCTTGCTTCCGCAACGGTAAGTAGGAGAATCCTCGATCGAATAAAAATTCACTAGAAAACGAACGAAGTTTTGTACGTTGTAAAGTGGCGTCAAGTAAAGATGGCTGACTGGTTCTTTCAATCATTGTAAGCAGCTTCTGCCTCATAATTCTTCATTTATAGAGCCTAATATCCTGGCCGGAACCCATCTACCAGTCCATTTTTAATCCTATCCAGCACTTTGGGGACTGCTACCATTCCCAAATATTTGAACCACTAGTCAATATTTATTTAGCTTTATTTATTATTATTATTATTAGATAAAGGTATATATAGTTAATGCTTTTTAATTTTTGAGTATAAAAATTCAACTAAGTTGATCTTTATAAACTTAACAGCTTATTTTGTGGCGGGTAGTGACATTGGGAAATTCACAATAAAAACCATTGATGATCATCGGACAATCAATAAATCTCTACATTTTCGACCATCAAGCAATTGGCTTAACATGAACGAGCTTGCCTCTTTGTGGGAGGAGAAGATAGGGCGCACACTTCCTAGGGTCACCGTTTCAGAAGATGACCTACTTGCTGCTGCCAGAGGTAAATTAATTCCAACATCCCAGTTTTTTTTTCCTTTTTTTTTTTCCCCAGAATTCACTTACAATTAGAGACACCGACACATGCACCGCATGCAGGCAACTATATATCACAGTCCTGACACAAATGGTATATATGTTTCTGAATGGCTTTAATTCCCTTGGTTTGTGCTGCAGCTATGATAATCCCACAAAGCGTTGTTGCAGCCCTCACACATGACATTTTCATAAGGGGCTGCCAAGTGAATTACTCCATGGAAAAGCCTACTGATGTTGAAGTCTGCTCTCTACCCGGACGAAATTTTCAGGACCATCGGGGAGTGCTTCGATGACTTCTTCACTAGGATTAATGTAGACGTCCCAAAAGTGGTTGAAAAGTCAGTAAGCAGCAGCAAAGAGGCCGCCATCATTGTGCCAAATGCGCCTAAACCAGAAGCGATGGCTATCACTGCGTGAACAAAAACAAAGACTTTTGGCTGCTCCATTCGCTTAATTAATTAACGTTTGATTAAATAAATCAATGTACTTCAAATTCTTCCCTTCTTAGAGGGTCATGAACTTTCTTTTTTCTTCTCCCTCTCTGAACGATTCGGTATCTTTATGGCAATTCATGGAACAGTTCAAGCGGACAGTTCCGTTTAGATCCTTGGAATAGTTCCAAGTTCCAGGCAATAAAAGCGTGTCCCAAGTTACAAGCAATATATTATTTTACAACTAGGGGATCCACGTGGGCAGTCTTATTCTGGACAATGGAAGGGGTGCAACCATTATATTTCTTGCCAAATATTTCCTTTCCTATATATAGATTCCTTTTTCTTGGCCATTTCCTATCATTAATTATTTAATTTCCAATATATATATATACACACATATAATGTGGGCATGTGCATGTAACCTTCACGAAGCAAAAAAATGTGTGAAAGAATGCGTGTTTAGCCTTTATGAAGGAAAAGAAAAAATGAAAAAAATATGGAAGCTTCTAGAGAGAGATGCTCGATCGTCTCTCTCTAGAAATCCCGTTCCCCAAATATGCCTAGGAGCTCTCTACGTCAGTCGCGCTGGCCCCCAGACGGAGCAGCATCTGCTCCTCCCATCACCATTTGTCCACGTCACCACTTCGACAGTTCCTACGTAACTCCAGCCATCCTATCCATCTGGTGGGTTTTGGGTAGAGTTTTCCTCTGACAAAGACACCCGCGGCCGCGACGTTGGGGCTCGTGCCGGAAGTCCTTGTCGGATCCCTCCCCTTGGAACTTCCAAACAAAATTTCTGCAGGAAACAAGATTGGCATCCGCTCCTGAGGAGGGCGTTGACGGCTTAGTCAGCTCCTTGTTAGTCGGGCCTTTGGGCCCAATAGAGATTCTTGGACCTTGAGTCCCTTTTTTTGAGGAGGCCTTTAACCATGTTGCCCAGTTACCAGCCCATTAAGTCAGTATTTGTAAAGGGCCCATTTTGTATCAATCAGAACCTTTGTTGATTATCGATTAAGTTCATGTAACCACAAATTTCTTTTCATTCCAAAATTTTATTTTACAAACATAATTAACTCAAAAAATTTAGTCAAAAAAATAACTTCAAAATAATCTCCCCTTATTAAATTAACTTTTTCTATTACAATAAATATAAAAAATTCATTCAAATAATTTCTCTACTTTTGACCAATTCTTTTAAAATTATACTATCCTCTCAAAATCCAATAAAACTCAAATCTACCTCAATTTTTACAACATTCCCAAAATTTCCATAAAATTTTTTTGCAAACATGAGAGTGACACTTTGTTTACATAAAAAGCAGAGAGGAAACCAAATCTGGAAGGGGGGGAGAAACAAGGTGACTGCAATATTTCAATTCATTTCATATTAGTTCATTCAACATTGGGGTTTTCTGGCCTTTCCAAAATAATGCATAATAGCTAGTTTTATGCACAGAATGCTACTCACAATGCTGCTGTGTGCAGCATGACAAGAACTTACCAACCTGCTATGACAGATTTCCCCCTCTTAAAGTTGAAGTATATTTACAATTTAGAAGGAACAAAAAAAAAAAAAAAAAAATATGAATACAACTTTGTATAGTTATAACAGCTGAATTCCTGTCTCACCTAATCTTTGTTAGGTTAATTTGAACAAGCAAAACCCAGAAATGTATAAGTTTGTGTGAAAGGTGTGAGACTGTAAAAAAGTATTGTGCCGCCATGTCTTTTAACCTTCTCTATGCGCTCCAGTTTGTGCTCTTAGGGAAAAAGGAAGGGCAAGTTAAAACCTAAACATCATATACAGGTAGGCGCTCCTCGACAGAGACACGGCAAATTGGGCATTTTTTACACTTCTCACAGCAGGTACTGCAATGCGTTGGAAACCAATGAGATCGAACCAGAAAACAGAAAGAACAAATTATTGAGCTTCATCAAGTTTGAATATTAAAAAATTAGGAGCATCGAGTTAGATCGGCTACCTGCAAAGGACACGATGCCTACATGGAAGCAGGACCACACTAATCTCTCCCTCGAAGCAAATCCTACATAGAACCTTTTCCTGAACAGAGAACATCAAGACAACCTTAATGCATTAGTGTTATGAGTCGCCTTCTATAACAAGAAGGAATTTGGGAAAGAACAGGACCCAAACAAACTAGAATCAAAACATAAATGGATCCCTGCACAAGTGCCAGCACAAAAAACGTACAAGCCATAAGTTTCCAATCTGACAGGCAAAACTTGCATAATTGAGGATGCAGTCACAGTATATTCTGGTTCAGAAGAATGATAACACCAACGATCACACCGATATCACTTGACAATCCATTCTTTCATAGCAACTGTATGGACTTTGGAGATCTAAGATCTATAATATTCATCAACCAGACCTTTTGCCATTCCTTGCAATTTCACATGTTTTCTTTGGGAAAATTCTCTTGTAAGTTTAAATAATAAATTGCAATTATTATATAGAGTATGATCGAAACAATCCCTGTCAGCTTGTCATCAGGACATCCAGATGATTAGCTGACAAGCTGACAGGGGTTTCCTATAATAATCAATACACATATACCTCAACCGAGTATTTGCTAATCGTGTCAAAATCATCACCACCACTTTCCCTACTTCATTCAGTTGCAGGCAAGAATAACTTTACCTAGGGTCTGCATGAAAATTATGCAGGGTCTGCATGAAAATTATGCACAATCACAATTCAAAAACTCCTTTCAAAATCTTGAGAGCAATTGGTTAAACAAATTAAGGCCATAACCTGTGGATATCAGGAAGCATTTACAGTGAGGCACATTGAAAAATGTTAATGCACATCTAGTTGCCAGAATTATACCTCAACTCATACATTCCAAAAATTTAATTGTTGCAACATAAGTTCGAACTCTAGAAACCACACGTGGACAATTAATATTCCTCTTGAGGCAGTTCAAACTAGTCACAAAAGAAATGGTTTGTCGATGGATGAAGTCAACGAATGCACAGGTTCACATTGCATATCCAAAATGTTGTTAAACTAGTGGGCAAGGATGAGAAATTTACATTTTTAAGTCTTTCAAACTCCTGCTGGCTGTACTTTGTGATTTCTGCCTGCTCACCTAAAGCTGCTTGCAGCCTCCACACCTGAGATAAATGTGAATAATAAATACAACAAAAATTGAAACAGTACTTATCTTATGTATAATTTTGGAATTGGCCGATATTTGGAAGTAAAGCAAATGCTAAAACAATATGAGGAAATTAAATTTTTTTTAAAAATGTTTACTACAAGTGCATACATGTGCATGTGTACGTGTATTTGTAAATGCATGTCTAGAGAAACAATTATTCTAGCCCAAGAAACATACAAATACATGCTAAGATAATTGTGATCACCTCCTCGGCAAGATCCTTTTTAGGCATTTTCTTCACAATCTCAGGTGGATAACCACAGAAAGTGTTATAACTGCATTGTAAGGAATCAATGTCCAAATATCAGCCCAATCACAGAGTGGAAAACCCTTCAATGAATTTCACATGGGAAAACAAAAGTTATAGTGCAGCAGCCAGAGCCTTAAACACCAAATGCAGAAGGGAGACTATGCACTTTCAAGCTGTGTTTTAATGTTCTAGAGATGACGTATGATAAACTAAACAAGGCAACCGTTTCATGTTTGGCTGTCATATGAGTACAACTATCCATATTAGAATTCTTTTTCCTGTCAAGCTATCAAAAGTCGAAATTTAATAATCCCTAGTGCACCTTTACCAGTGACTCTAGCATGGAATTATAGTGTGAAGAACATGACATAGACAATTACAGCAGGGAGTAAACAATCTCTCAAAATCTGGTAGGAAATGGACACCACAAGCATGCCTTATCATTTATGACCTCTTTGGGAAACTAAAAGGACCATGTAGATGAGTGAACAACAAGAAAAAGAAGGCCATGAGAAAAATGATTTGAGCATGTTTTTCAAACAGAAAATTCAAGTGCAAGTTCGTACATGCCATTAGAACAACTAGTTTATGTAAAACAGAATAACCGCCTTTTCCTTCTCTGAAGTTGATGTAGGACAAAGGACCACCATACCATATTTCATGTAGGAAAGCAGCACATGGACGTCTGTCCATGTTTGATCAAGATGAAGGGTGAAAGATTATAGCTTTGAAGTTCTAGGCGATGGGAACAAAGTAGATGGCTAAAGATTCAAATTGGGCAAGGAAGGATTAAATTTCAGAGGGTTTCAAGGGGCTGGAAAGAGGAACAAAGTCGAATATTTTTATTTGGCAACAGGAATTTTAGGGTAATTTGGGCTGTTTGGGTTAGGGATATGTGGTGTAAATCCTAGAAAAATATTGGGTTATCTATGATTACAAACAGGGTAAGAAAAGAAATGTGGTTTGGGGTAAGACAAGGAAGAGATTTCAAGTTGGTTGGCTGTCTAGGGCTTTTAAAAGTGAATGGAACTACAGCAGATACAGTTTAGTGAGTTTGGGGACTAATAAAAGGTGGGTGTCTCCAGATTTCATTGTTCGAATTTTTGGATTCCTAAGGGTAAGAAATCAAAGCGAGACTATAAAGTTAAAGGCTGAATAAATTGCTGGAAATTAGGGAAAAAGAACAAGATAGATCCAGGCATTACAGCTACTTATATAACGTTTGCATCTATTGGTCTTAGAGCTATTACAGTTTAAGTACAATCATACTAACCCAGGAGCCCCCTGGTGGAATAATCGGGCCTGTTCTTCTCGACTGCCTTCATCAATTGACCACCAACCCAATAGCCTATGATTGAAGATTTCCAGATTAGTCTATAGCATTTGCACCAGTCAATGCTTGCATTTATTCAGTATGTTCAGAGTCTTGCTTACTTAAAGATTTCTCAAGGAAGCAGCAGAATCCTTACCTGGAACCATGGTGCAAGAACCCCAAGCAGTCATGAGCCCTGGCAGAAAACCGAAAATATAATCCTGTGCCAGCTCCACTACGAAGTAAAAGTACAATTTTCTCCACCAACCTAGAGGCAGCAAATAGGAGACCTACACCTTGCAGTAGAAAAAGAGGAGAAAAGAGAACCGGCAGTGGTATATGCTTAGCCTTGGCAGGTGTTCCCTGGAATCAGAAACCATTATAGGTCAATTGATAAGAAATCCCAAAGCCTAGCCATTACCGCAACTTAAAATTACATACCTCTAATCGCATACAAAGAAGGATCTGAAAACCAATTATTGGAATCTTCATGATGTGGCCACCAATGTCTTGCAGACTGCACATTCTATCTTGTTGCTGATCCTCATCGAGAGAAACTTCTAAACCACTGTACCAGTCAAGATATCTAATAGTCATTGAAGATGAACTAGCTTCCCTTGTGCGATAACTTCTATGGATCATCGGATTAGACCACTTTGTACAAACAAGGAAGGCAAAGCATTCTGCAATTCTGTAATGAAAGAACAATCGTAATGTGTGATTCAAAACCTCGAATCATATGTCAATGTCAAAAGCAACAATGCTAAATAGTAAACTGTAAAAATTACAAATGACATTCCAGCACACACCCAAAATTTATAAATAAGTCCCACCAGCCAAGCGCACCTACATCACCTGCCACATCATGTATACATGAGTACAATGAAGCAATTAGTTGACATACAGACAAAAGGATCACTGTTAATCAATAAACAAAGGGGAAAGAGCCAATGTGATAAACAACAGCAATCCCTCAACTTTTTGAATGGCAATTCTCAATTCTCCAAAAACGAGCAAGAATCAAGAAATTAAATAACTAAAGAAAATTTCTCTTTAGAATCCTCCAACATGTAAAGCACAGCTACATGCACACAAGTTATCCAACCAACAATGAACAAAAGGAACAATTATATGAATAAATAAAAAAAAGCATCATAGAAGGGAAGCCATAAAATGGAACAAGAAGGGACACAGCATGGTGATTGGTGCATGTAACAATAACACCATATAGTTAGAGACTAAGTTGATAGAACATAGAATTCCTAAAACTTTTCTTACTGTTAATTCACAGAAATTAAAGGTCTAGTCAATCACAGATTTAACAAAAAGATGGTGAGCCTCACAAGCTTCCACACAAGATCATGGGATCCAGTTTATAAGCAAAGCATCACTCAGTCAGTGCTAAAAAATATGGATTCCTGAATAAATGTTTTGAGGGACCCGACCATAGAGTTCGAAATTTTTTTTGGTCCCAACCAAGATGATGCTTCTCTATGAAACACTGGTATAGGACAGAGATAAAATGATGTGTCCGGGCAACAAGTCACAGAAAGTGAACAAAGAGTAAAGCCCTATTTTCCTCCCTTTTCCCACCCAAATGAGAAGGTTATGTGGCACATACTTCGTTCATTTTTAACTGACGAGTGTTTACTTCATCAGCCTTACCTTTCTTAAAGAAGACATACTGTTTTTCTCGAGCAACATTTTCTGGGTTGTGTACAAAAATCTAATCAAAATAACTCTTTGTGTCAATCCAACAATATTGCTTCTCTAAAGCACAACAAGGTCTTATCTTGCAAGAAAAGAATTCCAAGCAAGAAAAATACAAAGTAGATTGAGATGGTCATACAACTGTGCAATCTATAATAAATGAGACAGCAGGGATCATACAATGATCAGGACACTGTAACATAAAGCTCATAAGGAGCAAAATGCATTTTATGGGACTTATGCTTGAAAACTCCAGGGGCGCGAGAAACATCACCACATAGCTTTAGGAGGGTGAAGACGGTAGCAGCAGCAAAGAAGACCATGGATATCGCCACCCAAAAGTGCTACAAGAAGTACATTAGCAAAATCATTTAGTCCTTTCAAACGAGCATCTTTAAATAAGTCTTGATAATACTAAAACATATAACACACAGGGAGGATGGAAACCAGATACAAGATAAGCTTACCCATTATGGACAGGGAAATCACAGTTAAAGAAGCAAAAAAAAAGAAAAAAGAAAAAAAAAAGAACAGATCTTGCTTCGTGCAGAAAGGACTATAGCAGCAAAAGGTTAACTCATAAGAGTTGTCTCAACACAAATGCTTCAAAAAAAAACATCAATCTCTCTTGTTAAATCTTCCAAAGATCGTCATTGGTTTTGTCATCCAAAACTGTAATTAAGAACTATTTTAGATGCAGCAACGGTGACCAGGCCTTTAACAAATAGTTATTTGCTCAACTAAATCCATTTCATTCCATGCATTTGATCCTAGCAAATCTAACACCCACCCGCCCCCAAAAACAAAAACAAAAAAGAAACCCAAGCTATATTGTTTCTCCTGAAATATCCTTCAGTACTATCTACCACGTGGCATAAATTTCACTACACAGCGTATCTTTCTTCCTATAAGGACTGTAAAAGCTTTTAGACTACAAACATGTCAACCTCAAAATCTAGCACCTCAGAACATTCTTTAATCCTCTTGTTTTTCATTTAGAAACTTCACATTCTCTTCATTAAAATAAACCAAATATAAAGTATCTTAAGCAATCACGATTCATATGACCTCTAATTCATCTGTACCCAATACTATTAGTACATGGCATCTTAGTAAAGAAACTAGTTCAATAGACTTACAGGAAGTGTCTCCCACACAGCCTCATCACTCATGCTTTCTTCATCTCCAGGCATCAGAGCCCTACACATCCTGTAAAAGTAATGAAAACCTTACAAAGAAAGGACTATACTTACTCACAATAAGAAATTGAGATGCAAGCTCAAGGTTCTTTAGCAACTTGTGACAGATTGTCCAAGGCCTTTGGGCCAAATGGCAGATCTACCTCCTATAAGTCTCAATTCCTGCTGGTTGCATGAGGTAAATAGCAAGCAAAAAAAAGGGCAATAGGAAAGAGAAAGCCAACAGTCAAAATAAGGCTAGTAGGACAGGATAGAGATTGGTTCTTCCAGCACTAATCTACAATTACTGTTCCATGAAATATTGAACGCCACTTCTCCTGATATATGAACTTTTAACTGAAGAACTTCAGAAACAAAAGAAAGAATTATTACCCACTACAGACTAGTGTATTCAAATAAAGCACAGGAAAAAGTTAGGCAATGAACTGTTCCTTGCACATTCTCTCTCCTGCCCAACAAAACCTTTACAACACCTAGAATTTGTTTATAACAATAAAGAGAGGAGTGAAGAAATTACAGGATACATTATACAGCCAATGTTGTTTCGGTTTATCTCTCTTCATGTTTGCAAGATATTAGTTCTTTTTTTCCACAGTATTTGGATCAATTCAATGCTCTAATATTAGGCTTCTGAATTTAAAAATCCAATGATCAACATTTCAAGGCTTAAACCTTTCATCTTAAAAAATACTGCATAAGACTTGTGCCATTTGAACATGCGCCTTAATCATCAAACCAATATCACTAAGGGCAGGGCAGAAGGCGGCATTTTGATGGGATATCTACTTTGGCAGCAGTATGACAAAAATAAATGGGAAAAAAAGGTATGACACTCTTCTAGTCCTTTACAACTCTAAAACTATGTTTACACACTTTAGTTAATGTTGTAAACAACACAGTTTTAGATCAGTCAAATCTTCATTTCCGATCGTTTCCTAATGTAGAAACATCTAATGGAACTAAAGAGCCTTATCATCCATTTGCATTCAGCAGGATTAATTTGTCATGTCTTTAAATGGAACACCTCAACTTATCTTCAAAATGTTCTTTTGCCTTCTTCTCTTCCCTTTTTGGGTTGACAAGTAATCTTCCTATTCTATAATTAAGTGCAATAGAGCTGCATGATAATCTGTACAGAAATTTGAATTTATAAGATTTAAAAGAAAAATAGTAATAACAGCCACAACAATAATAATCGCATAGGAGAATATGGTTCTGCAATCAAGCAAATCCTCACACATCATGCATGAAAACCAAAGAATTCATTTCATGTTCTGTAGATGATGATTCTTGGAACTGAAGAGAGGAGAAAAGAAAGAAACTGGGGACAAGATAATAGCAACTGAGTTCATTCATCTGCATGCATCATTAACGGTGTATTCTACTGAAATCCAACAAAAATGAATTAGAGATGTGCATCCAACGAAACCAAAAAATTATTTCCCCCTTCTTGCATACTTCTTATATACTGGAACTAACGAGTACAAGAATTATGACCTCCAGGAGGCAGTACTACTTAGTAAAGTACAATAAAAAATAAAAACAAAAGAAAAAATGAGAAAGAATGAAAGAATATACCTGAAATTGTCAACTAGAATAATTATTTCAAGTGCCAATAAGGGAAGAAAGACGATCTTCAACTTTACAGCAGCAAAACCAGGAGCTGTTCAAAAAGTAATGAATTAATTAGTTCAGAACTTGAACTTCTGCCATCATGTCAAGGATTAGAGCCTTCTGCCACAATCAACCAATTACAGCCTAGGGCAGGATAACCAACATTGTCAATTATCTCTGATGTAGTTAACAAGACAAAACAAAACACTTCCCAAGGCATGAAAGGAAAAATAGAGGCAGAATAACTAGAATGCATTAGAACTAGTTGTCAATCCCAATGGTCAGCAACCAATAACAGGGTGTCAGTCATTTACCATAAACACTCTCAAGATATATACAAAGGAGTAACTCAAACGCAACAAGCAACGGGGTCGCAACAATTGCATGGCACGGTGCCCACTGTCCAAGAAAGAGAAATTTTAGTGATACACATTTACATATCCTGAGGATAGTTCTGAGATTTCCATAATCCCAAAACTACTTTGGGAATCAATCTCATGAAATAATCTCAAGAACTGTAGTGAAGCATAACAACATACATGACGATTATGTGGAACTGATGGAGCAGGCAATGAGAATCTTCCTCGGGCAACAACTCCATGGAACATCCAAAGCGGGAAAAAGATTATCCTGCACATTGAGGACAACGTAAACGGTAACTAAACATTAAACGTGCCTTCTTTTTCATTTTGGTGGATGACAGGTTTGAGACGCAGAGTATCATAAACTCTAGATTGCAAAATGTGAAGTTTAAAATTTTTTCAGGAACTCCAATCACAACACATTAGCATGTAAATTAGTTTCAAAAAGTCCAATGGAAAAGGAGAGCTCCATAGACAAGTTTTGGCCTGTCGTCGACCACCTCACGTGACAAAGTTTGGGCTATATTACTGCAACTAATCATGGGCTAGTCACTGGAATAGAACAAATTTCCTCTACACCCAGCGTAAATTTACAAGCACATTCTGGGCTAATAATTTAACAAACCAGTAAAGCTGCAACCTTCCACCCCCCTCTATTATTCGAAATGTGTTCAGGCTATCAATAGAACATCAAAAACTGCACCACTCAAGAGCAGCTCCACAAGTCAAACAAATAATAGCCACAAGATCTAATTAACACAGAAAGAATTTGTGATATCCTATCCAAGAGGCATGGCACCAACCTGATGGTTGTCGGCCCTCCTTTTCAAAAACAAGGGCAAGAAATGTCGAGCAGGTGTAATTCATGATGATTTCAAGGAGGATTTCAACAGATTCACTTATTAAATCCCCCCTCATATATAAATCTTTTCAAATCGGAAGAAGCCAGTGGACCTTGGAACTCACTTCATGCAACCTTGGGAGAAAGGTCAAGCTGCTTATCCTCTAGCAAGATTTTCAATTTTTGACAGCTTTAGAGCTTTTCAAGGGTCATCATGCAACATCCTAGTGAACCAAGAAATTCTCTCGAAGCCCTTAGTATCATGGTTTTTGGTTAAAATAGTTTTTAGAGTAAGTCATTTGTTTATACTAATTGGATATTTTTGAGCGGAGGGAGATCTAGAACTCCATAAAGTTCATGCGTGTGTGATTTTCTATGTAGGTTAGAATTTCTACTCGCATAAGTCGTTCATTGGTTTTTTCTGCTTTTATGTAACAAGTCAATTAGGATTCCTAGTTCTAATAAGTCACTATATGGAAGCAATTCAGGCTTTAATTACTAGAAGAGTGGGGAGTTTAAAAGTATGGAGGCACATAGGCCTTAGTGTGTTATTTTCTCTCCTCTTTTGCCATATTTGTACTTGTTACTGGTGCTGTTCACAGCCGTCAGCAACTGCAAACTCTCTGTTTTGTTTAAAGCTTTAACAATAATCTTTCAACCATTCAACCATTCAAGCCTGTATTGCATAATAACAGACCTTATGATAAGAATGTTTCCTATCCTAAAACTTAGCAGAAGCCCGGGAAGATAAATTCGCTAATCCATCCTCCTACGAGATCAAAGAGACCCACTCTTACCTCATCTTAAAGGACCTCTCAAGCCACTGTTAACGCTCTACCCTACAACTCAGAAGTACGCTTCTACACATCATTAACTTAATAGGGTTGCTATTCAGCTGAATCTCAATAAAAATCTTACTACTTTCTCTGTCTCTGATTATGAAAATACTATTGACATACTTGAAATTAGCAAGTGTCTAAAATTTGAACTCAATCTAGATTTTCACCCAAAGCTTTTTGCAGCTCTGGCTAAAAGTTCTACAAAATCACCACTTGATTAGCTATGATCATCTGACTATACAACTTAACTCACTAGATAATAGTAAAATCCAAATATATTCAATAATTCCAAGGTATGCTTCTTGTCGATCTGGGTTACATCCTCTTGGACACTTTCTAATAAGTTCCCACATGCATGTTAAATGCTTTTCTGAGATGCTTAAAATTACCAATGCCTTGGTATCCGATTATTTCTGGCGATTTCTAATAGGTTTTATTTTCTCGTATCATCGAACCTCCCCAACATGACCCCAAAAGAGTATCCCACCGTAGTAAGCAAAATTGTAAAAACAACTGATGAGAAAGCCTAATTGACTTCTATGTGGACAAGTTACCCCTAGAAAATAAAATCATCCTTCAATTCTCTTTAAATATGATCCCCAATAGGTTCAGGTATTACTCCATGAACTGCAATTGTGATCACATCCTTCAAATTTGGAGAAAAAGAAACCTGTCCAATACTACTGAGACACAACTTTAACTCGCATCTAACCAAGCAATACAGCCACTCAGGAGCTCCTAGCACAGAAGACAAAACCATTCATCCTTAACGTTGATCTCACCATCCGTCCTTAGCTAATTCAAACGGATTTCACTTCCACATTTCCAAATCTACTTACATTCTCCAATGAAATAATTTCGTTCAATTCTTTGAAAACACGATTCTATTGTCACTGGTTGCATGAAGGCCATCACTCACTTCTCTAGCAAACCCAATTTCATCTCAATATCCACCAATATTTCGCACTTTGGCTACTAGCTTTTTTCTCGTTCAAGGGCAAACAAACAAAAACGAAAATCTTAGACCTTCTAAAATGGCAGAGCATTAATTTGTCGGTCCCATAATTGATTTCCTTCATGTGTTTCCCAAAGGAGAGTGGGTCATAGATTCGTGGGGTCAACTAAACAATCCACAGAAACCATCTTTACCGGACAAATAACTAATGATGGAAAATGAACAAAGCCAATGAGCTCCTACCTGAAATTAATTCCTAAAAAAAAAAAAAATCCCACAAAACCCACAAAATCGTAGCACCTGTCCACCCCACTACCTTTTCAGAACAATCGAAATCCTTTAATAATCGAATAAAAACAAGACATCCACGAATACAAAAAACAAAACAAACATTTTTCAAAATGGAACATGCATTCACATACGAAGAAAAATACATTTATTAAGGAGACTGACCACCAAGAGTAGGAGACAACATGGTCGAGCTTGAGGACGAGCAAGAGCGTGAAGCACAAAAGCAGGCCGTGGGCTGCCACGGTCTGCACGGACGTCAATACTCTCCGCCAACTCGTCATATTATAGAACTCCAAAATCCTCAAACTTTAACCCACCCCCAAAATAAAAGAGAGAAAGAGAGAGAGAGGTATCGCAATTTTACTTCCAATATGAATAAGCCCCTCAGACAATGAATACGTCTGTGTAAAGCTGAGAGTTGGGTCTCTCACAGGCAGGACGGAGGTTTCAGTTTTTCAGTGGGCGCGAGCGAGGAGGGAAAGGGCTTCATCCACTCTTGACTCTTCTCTCTCTTTCCCCCTCCCTCCCTCTTTGATGAATATAAAAACAAAACGCATAACTGCTCTCTCTCTTCTCTCTCCTCCGTCTATATCTGCGACTAAAGAATCTGCTATTAAATTCCGTTTCTCTTTGCTTTCACGGCAAAGCAAAAGCACGAGTGGGGTATGTCTGTGTGTCCTTTGATTTGGGCGCTCCCTCCAAAAAGACTATTTTGCCCCTATATTCATTGGTTAATTAGAAAGAGGAAAAATTAAAAAGGTGTTGGATAAGATTAATAACTAATTATTCTCTCTAAAAATGTCTGACGTGGAAGCTTCTTAAAGTTAACGCTATCTAGATTTGAATCCGCTGGGAAAATACAAAACCAACCTTAAGCAACATCCAAATCTTCTGGATTTTCATTAGTTTATGGAAACGGGTCACTTTTTCAAATATTAT
This sequence comes from Morella rubra, assembly GCA_003952965.2. Lineage (NCBI taxonomy): Eukaryota > Viridiplantae > Streptophyta > Magnoliopsida > Fagales > Myricaceae > Morella > Morella rubra. The sequence continues at coordinate 10,480,521 of CM025853.1, forward strand.
AGAGTCCAGAAGTGACCCAAATCCTTCTTAATTTACACGCTAATGCGACTTTTTAGGCAATCATTCGTCCTAAACAAGCTTTCTAAGCTACGGTTTAAGCCGCTACTCTTAACCCTTTTCCCCTCGTGTCTTTGATTAGTTTAGGGATCGTTCCGTGGCACAGTTTACACCACATTGATTATTTACTATTTCGCAGTACCTTGTCCTATATAATTAGACTAATTAAAGAATTATGAGTCACTAATTGTGCAGAATTAAAGTAATCAGTGGTCTTGGTCTATGATAACTCTGTCCGGTGGTTCCAAAGTTTACACTTTAGGAAAAAGATCGTATCATCCATGTGTTTTAAAAATAAAATTTTCAAAATATAATAATGAAGAAAAAATTCATTTTTTGCCTACAGACTATTGCGGTACTAATACATTGCATCCCGAATTATCAATTTCGTGATATTTTGCTCATCGACTACTACATTTGTACACTTTACACCATCTAATATTAATTTGAAAGGAAATTAATATTTTTGTTCAATGAAACGATGAATTTACTAAAGGTGGGTAAAAATTTTGATAAGAGTCAGAATATTTGGTTCCACTTCCGATTCTGAAAATCCAGTTTTTGCATATACTAGAATTGGAAGTCATTTTTGATAATTTTCGGAACCAGAAATTCTGGTGGAATTGCCAGAATTTTCGGTTCCAAATTTTTTTTTTAAACAAAATAAAAATAGTACTTAAAATAAAATATAATATATGAAATTTAATTGAATGTTTATTTTAGAATCTAATTTTGGATGAATATTTTACATTTATTATTAATTTATGATGAAAAAAAAAAATACCGAAATTTTTGATTCCGATTCCAATTTTTTTTTTAAATAGGGCTCAAAATAAAGTATAACATATCAAATTTGCTTGAATGTTTATTTTAAAATCTATATTTTGAATGAATATTTTACATTTATTGTTAATTTATGATAAATAATAGAAAAATCTTCCAAAAATTTGGTTTAAAAAAATACTTTTAGCTCATTAAGGCCCCCAAAAAACATGTCCAAAAAAACTCACATGCCAAACCGAAATTTCTGGTTCTGATTTCGAAAATTTCAGTTCCGTTTCAGTAAAATATCGAAAGAGAACTGGAACAAAAAATTACATTTTGGTAAGTATCGAAACAGAATCGGAATTAGTCATTCCGGTTTCATTCGTTCTAGTACCTACCCTTCGAATTTACCTCTAGAAAAAATATAATGATTAAAAAAATTATGGAAGTTAAATTGTCATTTCAATGAACCAAAAAATTAATTTTCATATAAATTAACGATAGAGGATCTAAAGTTTAAACGATTTGTAATTGCGAGATAAACTGTAACGAAATCGAAATTTGTAGTGTAAACTATCATAATTTCAATAGTTGGTGGCAATAATGTATTTAATTGTAATAATAATTTCATTAAAATCTGAATACATTAAGATCATAACGTAAAATTATTACCGTTTGAAAATCCGAAGTCACTTAAAATATAGGGTAAATTAGTCCGCACGTCCCTGAGGTTTGACCTTTTCCCAGTTTGGTCCTCAGGGTTCAATTTTCCCTAAATGCATCCCTGGGGTGAGTACCCATTACCAAATAGATCCTGGCGTCAACTCTTGGACGGAAATGCACACGTGGCTAACGGTTTACACGTGGGCACTGACAGCTAGATTTTTAAAAAAAATCTCACCCAATCGCAACGTGACACGTGTCATACAATAAATAAAAATAAAAAATATTTAAAAAAAAATCTAAAATCTAAAATCTAATTTAAAAAAAAAAAAAAACTTGGATCGGGGGAGACCCCCGATCCTTTCCCGGTGGAGGCCCCTCCACCGGCCCCTGGCCGCCTAGAACTGGGCGGCCAGCGGAGGAGGGAAGCCCTCCTCCCCTGGCGGCGCTCGGGGGCGGCTGGGGGACCTCCCCCATCCCGCAACAGCTGTTGCGGGATGGGGGAGGTCCCCTAGCCGCCCCAGAGCCGGGCGGCTTCCCTCCTCCGCTGGCCGCCCAGTTCTGGGCGGCCAGCATGGGCCGGTGGAGGGGCCTCCACCGTGACCCCTCCACCGGGAAAGGATCGGGGGTCTCCCCCGATCCAAGTTTTTTTTTTTTTTTAAATTAGATTTTAGATTTTAGATTTTTTTTTAAAAAAAAATTTTTTATTTTTATTTATTGTATGACACGTGTCACATTGCGATTGGGTGAGATTTTTAAAAAAAATCTAGCTGTCAGTGCCCACGTGTAAACCGTTAGCCACGTGTGCATTTCCGTCCAAAAGTTGACGCCAGGATCTATTTGGTAATGGGTACTCACCCCAGGGATGCATTTAGGGAAAATTGAACCCTGAGGACCAAACTGGGAAAAGGTCAAACCCCAGGGATGTACAGAGTAATTTAGCCTAAAATATAAGTTGTATGAATCTAAGGCTGAAAAAGTGATACATAAGTCCACGATTAGTGATATGTGTACATTCTTGCACTTTAATGAAGAGTGGAAAAATTTATGAACTGATTTTCGTGGAAATTAAACCAAAACCTAATGGATTTCTGCAATTTGGGGGAGGTATGTGCATAAATAAAACATAATCAAATAAAATAAGAGAAGATTGAAGACCCAAGACCCAAAAAGAAGAAAAGGAGAGGCATGATAATGGGAAAGTGGTGCTCCGGAAAAGGAAGGGTAAAAAAGATGTTATACCGTCTTTCGGCTGAAGAGATAGTGCTAATTTGGTCATTTCGAAAACTAACGCGTCGTCGTTCTAGTTTGGAAGCCTTAAATATTTTCTGTGTTTCCAAAGGTAGGCCGGGTCCGCCCCGGGTCACGTTTCTGCGTTGGAAAAAGGGCGAGAGAATAATCTCGGTCCAAGTACAAAACGACTTCCCGACAAGGAAAGCCTGGTGACAGCGCCTGTACGGAGGTTTTAACCAATACCCAATGGTGTTGCACCACGTTTCCAACTCCGTGATTTTCCTTGTCGAGTAGCTCGCTACTGGTGGCTGTTGTGGAGTCGGAGGTAACGGGCTGTAGGAAAACAGGTGATGTGGATGGACGAAGAAGAAGACAACAACCTAGAAGGCTGTCCACTCCAATGGAGAAAAAGTCCAAGAGCCTGACAGTTGGACCTTATCGAATCCCGTTATTCAGTTCTCCTACAGATATCCCTATTTACGTACAAGTGGCAGTTTATGAAGGTTTTTTAATTATTATTTTTTTTTCCGAACAAAACAAAGAAATCCTACGAGGCACATCCGCATAAAAGAAAAAATCTAGCGGTACATCATTTTGAACCTATAATTACTAATATAATTTTACATAAAAGTTTAAACTATTAATTTTGACAAATTAAACTTACGAACTATCAAATTTCATCAATTGGTGTTCAAAAAAAAGATACAACCATTAAACTTGTGCTAAGTATATTGTAAATGAGACACGTGGCACGATTTGGTTTTCAGATTTTATTTCAAGTCGCAATTTGATTAATTATGAAAGTTAGAAGGTTCAATGTGTCAAGATTGTTAGTTTATATTTATATTTGAAATTGCATTAGAAGTTAAAGGGTTCAAAATGATTTTTTTTTTCTAAAAATCTATCTTGCTAAATGGGTGGGAAAATTTTGGAAATTAATTTTTGTTTGAATTTTGAAGAATGGATTCCCTCTTAAGAGCTCATTTATGAATGAGTCCGATTGGACAAAAATGATTATCTCCCACAAATCTAACAGCCCATAGAAAATGACGTAGATAGTTTTAAGCTGTTTGATTTGTGAAAGAGAATCATCTCTGTCCAAACGAACTCATTCATAAATAAATCATTCGGAAGGAATTCAAATCCCCAATTATGTTCCTCGATATTTTTAAGTTGTTCAACGTGCAGAAGCATGTTCTCTACTCTTTGTTGTTGTTTGTCTACCCAGATCTTTCGATAATTATTAGTAGAAAAATCTTCAAAGTTTATAATTATTGGGCAGTTTGGAGGGCTGCACCGCTTTAGAGTTTATCGGTATATTAGGTGGGTCCATTTCAGTAGACCTCCCGAATTAGGTTTATCCTCATTTCTTAAAGAAAAGAAAAAAAGAAACTAATTGTTTTCCTTTTTAAAAGGATTTAGATAAAATAGATAATCGTCTCTATAATATATATATATATTCCCTAATTTGTGTTACATGGAATCTAATATTTTAGCTAATTGGAGTTAAATATAAAGCTTTGCAATATGTGAATTATATTTTTAGACTATAGTTGGCATGATAATGTGGTAGGCTAAACCTTTTTCAAATGAAAATAGAATATATAATGTTAGTTAAGAATTCCTTCCACTCAAAAAATTTTGACCTAATGATAGTTATACGTCGTTGTCTAATAATAAAAATATCCACGTCAATATCACAAGAGAGAGTTTCCATACGCCAAACTTTGTCCATCTAACAGAATATCCTATTTAATATTTGAATCACTTGGCAAAGTTTATTTTGGTTTCTATTACCTTTTTCATAAGTCATAAGTCATATTCTTATAAGCAAGCGTGTCAATTGAAATGACATTTCTCTTTTGAATTAAAACGACCCCGTGGCAACATGCTCATCCTTGCCAACTAAAATATTGGCCAAAATTTCTATCTATCCTAAAATTTTGATTTACAAACATAATTAACTCAACATTTTGGTAAAACAAAAAAATCTTCAAAATATTGTTTCTCTTCACATCAAAATATATGTTTTTATTATAATAAATATAAAAAATTCATTTAAATTATTTGTCTTTCTTCACTTTTTCACTAACTTGATAAAATTATACTTTTGTTTACTATTTTTCTCTCACAGTTTGATAAAAACTATGATCCATCTCAATACAATATTCTTGAAAAATTTTAGTTTACAAACATGGCCATGCACATATGTTCATTGTTCAATCATAACTAAATCAGCCAATCATCTCGCTGCTTTTCTATCTATAACTAGAGTCGCGGGTAGGTTTGACTTTATTTTTTGATTTTCTAATATTTTCTTTGCACGAAAATAAAAAATAAGGATTAATCCAAGGCAGTTTTTTTTGTTTATTAAGTAAAATAAGCGGCACTATTAATAATTTAATATAGACATTTGTACAAGCCACTGAATGAATGCGAAAAATATTTTATAGGGAAGAAAAAAAAAAAGACATGAAACCAGTGTAGCTCAGAGATACTTGAAAGCTGGGTACGTGTCACAACCTCGGATATACGGGACTCTTTTCAAGGTTCATGGCATCATGCTTTACTGAAAAGTGAAAAACGGTAAAAGTGTGAATTGCCGTCTTTCCTCAGGCATCGCACCACCGCCTTGGGCGAACACTGGTTAGATCTCGAGCTTTGGGCCCTACTTAGAACAAATAGACCAAGGGTCCACGTTAATTTTCGTAATGGGCCTTTGTCAAAGTCTCCGGCCCAGGTTCCTTGTGTTATCAAATATTTTCAACTTTTTAAGATTTTTTTTAAAAATAAAATCAAAAGATTTTTATAACAAAATCTCAAAATTTCAAAATTTTCACACAAATTTTAACAATTTTTCATACCAACTTTAACACTTTTTCATTAAAAAAAAAACTCATCAAATCTTCTCTTTACTTTTTCATTAAATAATATGTTCCCTTATTTTTTAACAAGTAATAAAAATAATTCTACAATGAAATTTTTTTTTTACCAACTTTTTACAAACCTTTCATAAAAAGCCAAAAATACACTCAAAATTTTCTCCTACAAATTCAAAATTCTTACAATTTTTGCTTGTTGAACACAAGCAAGAGAGGCGAACAAATTTGTAGCCATCATTATAACCAAAATAGAAAAACTCAAGCAACAATGGGAAGTCATAACTCAATAAGTACAAGGGCAGATGTTTTCGCATAATGCTCACTTTGGCCTATTGGCATACAAGCAAACCAAGCAAGAGGACGTATTATACAATTCAGACAACACACGTTTCTGGTTGCTTTTTGGTAGACAAGGTGAAACCACTTCCATGGTCACCCCCACTCTTTGCATTCGAGATTTCCAAAGGGACACAAAACTGGAACAAGGAAGAGGACATTCCGTCGTTCTAGGCCAAAATCCATTACAAGGCAGGCTATTTACAGCAAGGGATATACAACTATAGCAGGCTATATCCATTTTAAGGACATCTAGAAGAATTGCTGGAGCCAGCTACAGTTTTTCGCATCCTTCTGCAATTCATCCTTCAATTTGTTTACTTGTTGGAGGGCCTCGTTGAAATCCATTTTGTCTAAGGGGAGATCAGAGAACTCCTTCAAAAACTGGTGAGCCCGGGCTGCGCCACTAGACATCTCATCAAGATCATTCTCTCTCTTCCGTTTTGATCCTACCTGTCGATAATAATCACAGAATAAAAAATAGTAAGAAAGAAAAAGAAAGAAAAAGGGTCTGACAGTAAGAGGCTCTACAATACCATGAAATTGTTTGTACAAAATGCAGTGCATTTTGTTAGCTCGTATTTTCAAGCAAGACCTAACAGAAGATCATATATGGTAAGCATCTAATTTTCCAGAGTCTCAGCTAACTAGACAGCGTTAAAAGAATACAAGAAGATACAAACATGTAGCTGGTTAGATGTGCAGCACCACATGTACTGTTCTTTTTCAAGCATTTTTATGTGCATGTCTTGTTAATCAAGACATTTTCTTCTTAAGCTATATTTATTCCTAGAACTTAGTGTTAGCAGTCAGGGTTGGACCATATTGTTCATGGGTAACTCAATCTTTCCAACTTTTCCTTCAGCCAGACATGACAGCTGTACTGTGCTTGGACCATCACATTGATTAAAGTTTATCCTCAATTGTTTATAATAGTGATGACTGCTTCCATATGCCAATCACTATTCCTGTCCAATATCCTCCAATGTGCCAAACATTCTAATAGGAAGTAGTGATATCCCCAGAATTTGCTTTGGCTCAGCATACCAACGGTGTGCCAAAAGCAATAAATTCTCACCAAGTAAAATTGAAGATTGAGGAAATTCTAGCATGTCTCAAGTTAGCTAATGAAATTGATCTCTTGACACCTTATAGTTGCCAGTTATCTCAAGGAAAAATGTGCTGCAACAATCGCTTCTACTTCAACATTGTATAGGTGGATGACGTAGTCATTATCTGAGATTGCTGAACGACAATTTTTTTGTTTTCCTTCACCCCTCCCAACATATGTATTATCAGTAGAAGGGAAAACTTGACGAATGCAAGGAAAAATGTTACCTCCCCAAGACAGTAGGGGACTGCCCATACTGTTAGCATAACAGTAAGTCTTCCTATTCTTTGTGGTGCGACAGTTCTGTGCTACATGCACCAACTTAGTGGTAAGGAACTTGGATTCAGAAAACAGAATGATGCTATTTCAGTGTGTTTAGTCGCTGCATTTATGTCTTATGGCCTCGATTTTACTCCAATTTTTTTGCATTCTTAGCTAGTCAGCATAAAAATTAGAAGATTTGCATAATTGAGAACCAGGGTTGAAGCAACAAAACTAGGTACTGCCTTGCCATGAGCACTGAAAGATCATTAAAGATCGCACCTCTTCTCGAGCATCATTTGAAATGATTGTAGTAGGTGAGAAATCTTCCAATTCAGCAGCCTTTTCTCTCGCAAGAGCAACAACGCTTTCAGGAAAGTTTGCGAATTCTGCAACGTGGATGCCAAAACTTTGGTCACAAGCCCCTGGCTCAACCTGGAGAGCATGATCAAATAAAGGGGTTTCAGTGGATACACTTCTGCTTGACAACTGTACAACCACTAGCATTCAAAAAAGCAACAGAGATAAAGGGAAATATAACAAGAGAGATAAATGGAACTATAATTCTCCAAACTTCTTAAAATGAGCTTGGAAACACCAGATAATTGTAGGGAAAAAAGAAAACCAAAGCGGAAAGGCATTTGGTGAGATATTGTTCCAACAGACTTTTTCTTCAGCAGAAAATTTTCGAAGTGACTTTAAGAATGCCTTTGCCAGTGATTATTCCCACCTATTTTGTCACCCTTGACAGCTTGAACCCAACCCACCAGAATACTACATACTTGGAATTCTCATAAAACAAAAGGCAGGTGGAAAATTTTATCTGCCATTAAGCAGATTTCAAACCTAATTGGTGTGACACATATCAGGCATCACTAACTGGAAATTGACCGTAACGCACAATTGCAACATGGAAAAGGCAAAAGAACATGTGTTCTGAACTTATCTTTTTCCTGAAATTATTCCTATGAACCGCATATAGCAGCATATAACAAAACCTTCTATAGAAAATTTTACTGGGAACCTTATTTACCTTTAGAAAAAATAAATGAACTTGAGAAACTGACATTTAGAAAGAAAAAGCAACACATACTGGAAATGATAGCTGTATGAGGCAGTTATCCATTACAAACTTATTTTGCCTTGACAAGCATGCAGTAGAAAATTGATAATATATATAACGAGCCCTTGAGAGTTATGCTAAGAAACAAAAATATCACATTAAAAGTAAAAAAAGAAGGTTATTGTGGAATAACCAAAAGATATCGGAGCGTGCATCTACCTTATACAGCATAGTCAACTTGCGACTTGAGGAGTCAATGTGTGCACTAACATGATAGTTTGCCACACCAACACTTTGCTTCTTACTGGGCTCTTGATCAGGACTTTCATGAGCTAATGCAGTCAGTTCATGAAAGTGGGTCGCAAACAGAGTAGGTGCCTTGATCACTTCAACAAGATGCTCACAGATGGCCCAAGCCAAACCTGAGCACCAGAAAAAGATTTCTGATAAGTCATTAATTAGACCCAATATGAAACCTAAATAAGTACCTCTCCTAGCATTATCAGATAAAACAGATATATCATCATTCAGCAACCAACAAACAAAGAAAGTTATTTGTCCTAAAATTACTATTCAAACCATGCATCAAACATTACACTTCAAGAGGTCCTAATCCTAGTTAGCAGAAAGAAAAGTCACTAAAGTAATAGTGATCTTGGAGTACTTTGAATGAATTTCCCCAAACAAAAACCTTCTCAGTTTCCAGAATCTTCTTGGACTAGTATACAAGTCATCATACAGGAAAAACGAATAAAAACAGGAACTGCAGTTTCTTCAAATATTTTGATAGTAAAGCGCCTTGAGAGTACCAGAACCAATAAGATTGTGGGTGGAAAACCCCTTGTTAAGTTGTTTTTTCTTGCTCCTTTAAACATAATATACCATAATCTGAAATCATGCACCTAAGTACATGTTTACAAATACACTACGGTCTCTTTGCAAAAAATTACCATCTGCACTTCAGAAATTTCAACTCAATCATAAATACATTGCCAATAGAACAGATGGTCTACAATGAAGAGAGAAAAGGAATCTGTTTAAACTGAGCACGGGGAATGTGCATGCCATATATGTAATATGACATTTTTTTAATAGTCTCTTATGAGAGCATCGTTTAAAGCACTAGTTTCAGCTTATTCTTCTGAATAAGTGATAAAATGAATGGTGAGTTTGGCCTGCTCATACCACATGCATATTAGTGTCTTGTTTAGAGAAAATAGAAATGTATAAAGTAACTTGGACATCACCCAGCAAACAAGAGTACTAAACATTCTACATTGCTATGCTTATTTCAACAATATTGCCACAATAGATCATATTTTTACATAATTAAAACATAGTAACACAGCAGGGTAAATAATCAATGTAGAACACAATCAAAGCAGTTAAAGCCCATTTAAAACAATATAACTACAGTAAAAACCTCCAAGCTGCAATAGGTGCATAATTTTCACTGAGGGCCTATTGGATAACCTCATTTGGCAATGAAAAAAATCAGCACTGAATCATTTTCTAGTGTGTTTCACATATATGATTTCATTTTTTATTTATTTCATAACCCGGGAAATTGTCAGTCGGCCTCATGGGATACATGGATTAGGTTGTTGTAACCAAGACTACACCTCAGCCATGAGTATCCAAAACCTAAATGAAGCATGAACCAAAGGTGCTCAATTTAGGCCAAACCAGGAAATTGCCTCTCCTACACTAGCCCAAGCCAAGCAACAGTTGGTTAAGATGGCATACGGCCTGATAAAGTCATGCTTGGATGGCATAGTATTAGGGCACAGAAGCACATGCACGGTACCTACAGGGACCAGGTGGTAGTCAAGGTTCAGTTCTCTCATCAGCTACAACGCAAACTTGGCATAGCTCAACTATGCATCCAACTGCATGAGGTCTGCCATATATCGCAACAAAAGTGGCTTGACAAAAAAAGCTTTGTGTTGCCCCCACCATATGAGCTCTGCTTTCTTGTTTTTGCGATATATACTTTAGTTGTTGCATTTACTAAAAATAATTTGTGGGCCTGCCACAACTACAACCAGGGTTTGTCAATCTTATTTTGACTATTCTCCAACTAAAAATCGAATATGATTTTTTTTTTGGGTGGGGGGGATTGAGAGAGAAAAATACATGCTCAAGATAGGTGACAAAGCTATTAAATAGGTTTCAAGATACCAACCAAATCCATCATAAGTTGACGTCCCGCGGCCCAACTCATCAATGATAATCAACGACTTATCTGTAGCTCCTTTCAAGATTGATGCAGTTTCAAGCATTTCTTGCATAAAGGTAGAAACTCCCCGTAACTAAAATGACAAAGAACACAGTTAAACTTGTACGACGATGTCATGTTATGCTTTTTGCATGGCAGCCAATAAATATTTTCTAATGTGAGAAAGTAGTCCGGCAATTGTATAACAGATGTATGGCCAAACAAAGAAGATGGTCATTACTGGGGAATTAGTGTGGCAATAAAACACGGTATAAATAAACAAAGTTGATAAATCATTGTCTGAATAACTTGGCTAACTTCTCTATCCATATCGAAATGCTCTGACAAGTATTGTGCAATAAAAAGCTTATCAGTAACTCTGATACAAATAAATTGATCACACCAGCCTACGCTCCAAATTTTTTTTTTTATAAGAAGCCTACACTCCAAATATAATTTTGGATGAACCCATATATCAGATAAATCAAAATTTAAATAGCTTACAAAAAAAGAAAAGTGACCTGATTGGCTAAATCTAGAGGGATGCGTTAAGATTAGGCTTTGCAGCCCGATTGACCTCTGACTAATCCAAGAGAACATTCAGTTCAAGCAACCTTAAAGCTAATTCTCTTTTTCTTATTTGTAATGCATATTTTGATATAGGTTTTGTGTTTGTACCATTTTGGTGATTTCTAGAAGTAAGCAGCAGGTACTATATAGTACATAACCATGAAGGGCGCTGAATTCATATTAGCCCCCTATATAGGTTTCAAGTTAATGTCTTCCATTTATTTACAGAGAGGACAATCATGTACATGAACAATCTGAACCCGATCATTAGCAGCTTTGTTAATAAGAATTTGAAAACACAACTATCACCACAGATATCTCAAACTGACCTCCACCTAAAGCTTCCAATAATCTACAGTAAAAATTGTAGTTACTATATACAGGGCAACAGATGAAAAATGAGTGTGGATCTGTATCCTTCAGAGGTTTGGTACTGTTGTTGTCACTGAATAGTGAAGCGAGCATGTACTTTAATTGCTTTTGCTATTGTTGCAGTACATGGGAATATATGTTAAATCTGAATCAGGAAATTGTTTCCTTTTGAATTTTCAGTACTTTTGATATGATAATCCTTTCTTCCTTTTAGTTGGTAGTGAAAGAAGATACTATAAACATGCTGCAATAACTTCAACAATAGTGATTAAACAAAAACATAGTCAGTGACCTATTCTTATGATTGGTTGTAGAAGCCGAAAATGGAGAAGTGTTAGAAACTCAGAATGAAAGGGGAAAAATATAACTGTTTTTGTCCCACCCCACCTAGGCATCACTTAGGAGCTTGGCTGACTAGTTTGTATGTGAAGCAATTGCTTCACAAAAATTGTACAAATGCAGCTGCCTTAATCATTCAAATTGAGCACCAAATCTATGATTGATGACAAAGACTATAGAAACCAAACAATTCAAGAAAGTACTCCAGTTGCTTTTACCAGAAAAATTTAACTCGTGATAGATGAAACTTTACGAAATAAGAACAGGGTGGAAGATCAGTACTAATAAATAGTATGAAATGGAATCCTTGTCAAACCCATTCATTATACCCTGCTCAATTTGAAGGAGCTAAACAAATTGCTACTGTCTCACCTGGCAGTCACCAGCACCGACACGAGCAAAAATGCAATCACGTACAGAAATGCTAGCTTTGTCACAGGGAACAAAACAACCAACTTGTGCCATTAGAATATTCACGCCAACCTGCAAGAGCAAAATATATATAGAGATACATGATCAGGTCAATGCAAATCTTCATAAGCAATTGGAGTTTGTAGGATCCAACACGACAAGAAAGAACAATAGCCGTCGGCAACCATAATCGATAGAGGTGTTCAAGTTTTTGTAATTAGAATAGATAGAGGCATTCAATGTAGTCATATAATTAGAATCCGTCTCTTAAGAAAAAGGATCTTATAGCTACATGGATGAGAGCAATACTTTCTTTCTACTGATAGAGAAGAAGCATGTAATTGAACAAAGCATCACACCTGTCGAATAAATGTAGATTTTCCGCCCATATTAGGGCCAGTAATAATTTGGAACCAACTTTTCCCCCTGACCTGATTTGCAAGGAAACCCAAAAAGAAAACGTTAACCACTTCAATTCGAGAGGGTAGAAAAAGAGAATCTTTTGTCAATGTATCTTATGTATACCCACAAGTTTACAATCATTTGGTATGAAATTCACCCAGTCTTGAGCCTCCACACAAGGGTGTCTACTCCCTTCTAAGATAATATCACCCTCATCCTATCATAGCCAATACAGCAAAAAATTTGCAGTGAGGAAGTGGGCTTCTCTTATACGGAAAATCTTTCACCAATCAAAGAAATAAAAAGCAGCAAATAACTAGTAAGTTATTACCGACGGAGAGATATTTGGTCTTATGTAGGGAGTAGGACAACTTGAAGCTAAATCAGCAAAACTAAGTAAGACATCCAACTCGGAAAGCAACCCAGCTAATGAACCGAACACCTGCAGAGTGGAAGTTTTTTCGATCACAAGAGCCCAGCAGAAGCTACAAGAAATAATAAAGTATGACTACCTCAGAGAATGTTGCTGCAGTTTGAACCACTCTGTCTACCAGCTCTTTCTGACAATTCTTATACTCCTCAAGTTTCCTTTGATATTGATCACCTAATTTCTTAAGCTTTGTATTGGTAAATCTAACTCCATCCTTCCGGGTTTCAAGAACAATATATTGAGTGGTGAGCTTTTTCCTTATTTTTGGCTCTTCTTTCTTGGTGATTCTAAACACATGTCCAAATTGTGTGCCCTTATCTAACTTTAATGCCTTGTCAAGAGGCAGATCAAGATCATTTGCAGCTTGTTTATGCAAATTATGTATTTGGTGCTCCAGTGACTCTTGTTCATCTTTCAGTGCAGACAGCATGGGATCATAACTTGGAGAAATTATGTATTCCCCATTTTCAAGTTGATCAAGGTCGACAGAAGTTTCCACAAGGCCAATGAACTTATTCAGGTGCTCGTCATCAGTCCAGAACTGAAGAGGATTCAAATACCTGTCCTTGATCAGTGAGGAAAATTGTCCCTCATAGCATTCCAGGGCACTTTTAATAAAAGGAAGTCTTATACATGACTGCATCCAGACGAAGTGAAGCAAATTAGAAACAGAAGCACTTTCAACTATGAGATACCACTTGTAATGTGAACATGTAACTAACTGTAAAATAATGCAAGTATGTTGCAATTAATAATACTACTGCAAGAAGGCACCAATCAGTTTTCCAACCATGTACAGAACAAAGCATTTTAAAGCTTGCAACCTGCTGAACATGGGAAAATACATCAAGATCACTGAAACTATTTCACCACCAATTTCAAAGTGAGGCAAGATTCCAGTACAACAAGGCCCATATGATTCTTATTGAAAGAAAGGAGGAAGTTAAAGAAAAGCTAGAAACCAAATACTAGGTTGTCTGTGAACAATGTTAAACAATGGAGGGACAACCCAAAAAAAAAAAAGAAATTTACCTTTTGCATGGAGATGGAAAATACAAACATTGAAGAGCTATAGCAACAATAAAGGGATAACCCAGACACTGCAGAATAACAAGGATATCTAATTGAATCTACCTGGTAAAGTTTCACTATATGGTGCAAACCGGCTCTTTTCTTCTCAAGATTGTGCACAAGTCGCTCAACATCTGAGATTCTTTTCAGGTGCTGTCTCAGATCTTGACGAAGTGCAGTATCCTCCACAAATGTTTGTACCAAATCCAGTCTGCAGTTGATCTCCTTTACATCTAATAAGGGCTGCTTTAGCCACATATGCAGTAACCTTTTTCCCATTCCAGCAGTACAGGTTCTGTTCATGAGACCAAACAAACTGAAATTTTTGTTTGCATCTGTTTTACTTTCTAGGACATTCAGTGCCCTCATAGCAGCTGAATCTAATCTCATGTAGCTATCAAGATTGTATCTACAGATAGTATAATTTCCATAATTGCTCTCATCTGCAAGAAGTTCAGCATAAGACAGTAATGCCCCCAAAGCACCAGGAGCAAATTCGAATGCAGAAACTAGGTCTCGGACTGGTTCTTTAGAGCCCTTGGCAAGCCTACCAAGATCCTCCACTAAATCCCTCGCTTTGAACTCAGTTTTCTTCCTTTCGGTTAACATCACACCACATCTGGTCAAAGCATCATGCAAGTTCCTACTTTCACTGGATTTGCCACTCTCGATAGGCAGAAGGCATTCCTTACAACCAAGAGCAACCAAAGATGACTCCAGATTTGTAAAGTGACTATCATCAAGAAATTCAGCCAACCCCAGTACTCTCTTAGTTAGGTCAATGTAACCTAACCCAAGAGTGCACCCGTTTTCACGGAAATTAGGCAATAGTGCAACGACAACAGGGGAATCCTGCATCTCATTGCTGGCAAACAAAACATCTTCAAAACTGCTGAGATTTCCAGGTGTTCCACTTTTGACCAGTCTCCAATTTGAACCACTACCCTCGTAGAGTTCAAGAGTATGGTCCGTTCTCTCTAGGAGGAGATCACGCGCAACTGTTTCGAACATGTTTTTACTAACGCTTACACTTGAGAGAGCATCAGATCCACTACCCAATTGTCTCAGGCAAGTAGTAGTACGATAGTAGGTCTTTGCAATAAAAGTTGCATTTTCACCATGAGCGGTATAGTAGTCCTGATTAATTTACAGAAACATATACAAATTGACAAGCCAATGGTGCATAAAGAAAGAAAAGCACGAAAAAATTATATCATTCTTCACAAAAGACATAGGATTCCTCATTAACCAATAAAAATTTTCTAGTTAGCAAGAAAGAGCACACAATATACCTGTCAGAACATCTATGGAAATTGTGGTATCTAGGCCGAACATAAGTTCTGAAATGAACTTATGAGCAACAACCATTTTGTACAAAGAAAAAAGAATGGGGGGGGGGGGAGGAAATTCTGAAAGTTTTGCCGCAAGTGAATGGATAAACCCCATTTCATGGGATATTTTTAATAGTCCCAATTAAAGGGACCGTCAACCTTGAATAATCCAAAATTTAAAGTTCATTTTCTGATATTTTCAAATTTCGGGTATACATAGACGATTCTAATAAAAAAAAAGTCATAAACACCCAATACAGAAAGTTATGATGTACATCTTTGATGAAGGAAACAATAAAAAAGAGAGAGACCACCACTTTTATACATTTAGTAATGTTTTCTAACGACTAATTATTTTGAACTCAACCCACTTGTATCAATGAATAAGTATATAGATAGAAGGCATTTTTCAAGAAAGGTCATTGAACAAACTTGATGATTACATCAATGGGCTTGTAGCCTCGGAGAGATAATGGATTCAATCCACACTGAGTAGAAGAATTATGGGGTGAAAATAACCACGCAAGAATAATGAACGCAACAATGTCTTTGCTCTAATATCCATCACAGGGCTCTTTTTAGGAATATATAAGATGCCAAACACCTTATCAGTTTCCTTTCAAGGAAAGGACCATTTAGAATCTAACATAGGCCCTACAAGCACTCCTAACCAACAAAAGATGGAAAAAAGAAAAAGAAGAGGATCGGTAACTGCTTTAAGGAAAAGGCTGAGTTCTTGAGATAATTTGAAATTTCAATTAAAGTTCATCAAGATTACAAGAGAAACAAACATTCATAACTAACAAAAACAAACATCAAAAGGTAACAGGCAAAGTACAATACAGCAAATATAGGAGTTCAGAATTTGGACTGACCCTGCGATCAAACAACCGTACAGCTCTTGGGTCCTGGAACAAAAACAAGCAGAATAAGCAGAATTCTTTTGGATCATTGAACAGCATCTATGTCTATCTTCCTTTTGCGTAACACAAAACTTACGTAAGTACCCATTATAGTTCAATCATTTGGCTTTAGGACGTCAGGTCAACATTTGAAACATGTTGATTCTTGTTATTAACTTATTCGTATATTAATCATAGTTTATCCAAATAAGCGAATACACTAATCTCCTTTTTTTTTTTTTTGGGGGGGGGGAAGTGATACACTAATCTCCTTGCCTAAACCATTTTCTACGTTTTCTGTCAGAGTTGAACTTAGTCATATCATAACAAATAATAGAAAACTCACAAAACGCAAATTCATTTCCTTTTCTTTTTGCCTCATTTCACCAGCAACCAAAGTAGACAGTGACAGTTTCCAGAGAACTCCCGCAACTTTGAACCCCAAAACGAGTCATAGTTATTTGGGCAGGGAACAAGAGACTTACAACGGGTAGGGTCTTGAAGAATGAGAGAAACCCTTGAGCTTGTTTAGCATCTACCAAACCACAAAAATGCTAATTACAAAACCTTATCACAAACGTCATCAACTAACAAAAAATACCAAAAAACATGAAACCAGCTCACAGAAAATGAGTTGCAGAAAAAGAAATTATTGAACAAACCCAGGTTGTTGTTGTTTTTTTTTGTGTGGATTTTTACCTAGTTTGAGTTCAGGAAGCTTGTTCTGCTCCTCAAATTTCTCATCCATCGCTATTCTCTCAGGGTCTCCTCTCCTTCCTTTCCTCTCCGGTTTTGCAATTATATCATGTACATTCTCAGTGAGTGTGCATGTGGGGTTGAGATGGCGGGAAAGAAATTGGCGGGGTTTTTTGGGGGCGCGTGTCCTACACACGTCACGGGGGTGGACTGTGGAGTGGGTTGGCTGGACCGGAAGTCATGCCCGGTTAATTTATGAGGGGTTTCAGTTGGGCCAAACCAGGCCTCCTAAGCTTGCCACGTCTCGGTCCATTTTGTTTTTGTTCATTGTCCAGTCCAATCAGTATTTACTATGGGCCAGTATGGGTTCCAGCTTTAATCTGAACCCAAAGAGAGTTGGGCGGAATTGAATTTCTAACAAATCTGAATTTCATTTTCTCTTATGTTGTTCCTTATGGGTTTGTTTGGTTTGTAGGAAAGGGAAGGTGGACGTGGGGCTTTCCATCTGACGCTTCAGATGTATTAGACAATTAGTCCAGCCTTAGAGCCTTCTGGGAAAAGGGTTCCAATCTTTTGGGGTTGTGCCCCTGGGAAGTCCGGAAAAGTGTCCCACTTGAACACAGATGGTAGCGACCTTAAAAATTTTTGTAAGCAAATTAAGTGATACAGAACTTTACCCTTTAGGTCATGTGCTACTTGTATTCCTCTTGCAACGACGACACTTCGTATCATTGGTCACTTAAAAGGGTAAGAGCCGGACAGAGCGTTGGGCAGATCATAAGTTCTTTAAATCCTGGGATAAAGATATACTTTTCACCCCAACTTATAATTTTTTGTGATACTGCACCTATTAATTAGTGATTTCAAACACTTTGCACCTTATGTTAAAATTTTTGGTGTGTAAAATGACAATTTTGTCCCCCAAATTTTTTTGGCCATGACTATTTTATGTGGGTAAAATTGTGATTTTAAGTCAAAACAGAAATCAATATTTGATGGGTGCAATGTGATAAAAAATAATAAAATCATTGAGGTACAAAGTATCAAAATATCATTGTGTATCATTGAGGTACAAAGTGTATTTAACCCTTAAATCTTTGACACACATATAAATATATTCTTAGGATTTCACTGCAACATGGTGAAGGATAGGCAATTGAGGCCATCAAACTTATCACAGAGAATATAGGATGCAAGGCCAACAAACTGAGGTCTAGGACAAAAAATTCAAAAAGAATATATTTAACATCAAATAAAAATTTTGATATCAAATTTACTATTTTATCCTTTTATTTTTAAGGTAACAAAACAATTCGTTGCACTTGCCTTTAGTACATCGGATGCGGACGGATTTAGCCCAACTTGTTTTGATATCATGTATTATAGAATCATTATAAGATTGGTTTATTATTTTTAATTTTGAAAACCAGTAATATTCTTAAAGTAATGCATTTATTTAGAGAAAACATTCAGTTCTTTTATGGTTCGTTACAATATTAAGTAGGGGCTTAGTTTGGTTTTGGGATAATGTTATTGTTCGCTCATTAACTATAGGCCAATTTCAAACTTGCCCCCTAACTATGAAAACTATGATTTATATCCTCTAATTTTTGACAATCACCAATGTACGCTCCGTCCAAATCAGCCGTTAAGTCAGACAGAAACACATGTAAAATGACTGAAATGCTCCTTCAAAATAAATTTTAAAAATAAATAAATATTCAAGAAATAAATAAATTAAAGATATATAGATTACTAAAAAAGAATTTCAATAGTTTTATTTAAAAAATATTACATTTTTTTAAATATCATTTTTTTTTTTACTTTTGATGGAATTTTTAATATTTTTAGTAATTTTGTCTTAATGGGGCATTTCAGTCATTTATATATATATTTTCGTCTGACTTAACGGCTAATCTGGACGGGAGGCATATATTGATGATTTTCGAAAGTTAGAAGACGTAAATCGCTGTTTTCATAATTAGGGTCCCGAGATTGAAATTAGCCCATAATTAGAGTGCGAACTATAATATTAAACCTTTGATTTTATAGGAATCTTCAATAGCTTCGAAGCTTCTAACTATTACGGGCCCCTTAATGCTATTACGTCTAAGAAATTTGCAATTTATTAGGAAGGCTAACTTTAACTAGATCCTAATGATGATCCAATAGTACAAATTGAAGAACTAAATTTATGTATTTGGGGCCTTTTTGCTTTTAGTACTATTATCTATTACTTAAAATTTTTCGTTGAACTCTTTTTTTATAATTGGGTGTCTGGGCTAATTTTTGCGCATCTTGAGTCTGTTTATCTCATACAACTGTGTAATTACCAAATTAAAGGCCCTATAGTGGCTTCAAAAAATGATAGTCTCCTTATCCCACACAACCGTGTAATTACCAAGTAAATGGCCTTAGTGGCTTCAAAAAATTGGTAGCGCTTATGAGGTCTTGAACATGAGACCTTGAAGTTCATTGAACTCTTTAAATTATAAGGCCCCAACTTAGATCTGCTCTAAAAATTATGAAATTAAACTTTTCTATTTTGATATTAAGCTTCAAAATCATAAGAAATATTGTGGTTAGAGAATTAATGCAAATATTGAAAAGAAAAATATGCCGTACCCGTTAGGGTACGTATACATAATTTTTACGTACCCTATGAACCGTCCTCTATAATAATAACCAGAAGACGCAAAAGTCACTGTTATAACCGTAGATAATAAAAAATGATTTTGAAAAATACTAAAGGAATAATAAATAAAAAATGATTTTGAAAAACACTAAAGGAATAATAATTTTCTTACTTGTTGGATTTTGAGAGGGGGCCTGAGAACACCACTTGCTCGTGATTCTTCTATCAAGACTCAATAAGGATTTTATGCATAATATTCTAACAGCATTTGAAAAAAAGCATCTATTTATTTAGAAATCAATGTGTTTTGAACTCTATTTTTATTTTCCTTCTAAAAGGAGTTAACATAGAAAAAAAAAAAATTAGGAAAAAAAAAAAAATAATTGATTAAAGATGTGATCGGACCCAAGCTCGATCCAAACTCTATACCACCAGTGACCTGAAAATGCAAAAGATGATGAACGGTAATTTACCAATTCTAGAGATTTTGAAGGACATTTTTTGGTAATTTTGGTAAAATGGTAAAAAACGAAAAATCATGTTACGCGGCTAGAGAGAGAAGCTAAGAAAAAAAAATTGAAGTTTATTAAAAAAAATAATAGTAAGAAAATGATGGCTATGTTTAGTTTGGTTTTAAAAATATTTTTTTTTATAATGATTAAGAATTTTTTTTGAGATATATATGTTTTTAGGTGTTTGTGAGAATAATAGGGTCCATAGAAATGATGTTTAGAAAGAGAATTTTTTTTAAAATTTATTCTCTTTGAAGATGTGAGAGTAAAAAAATATGTTTGAAAATAAGATTTTTGTGAGATGAGTTTTTATGGGTTTTAGTATTTTTTTTTTGAATTTATATGTTGTTTTTTCTCCTAAATTGAGGTCAATGATTAAATAAAATTTTGTATTGAAGATTGAAATGTACTTTTTTGTGTAAAAAAAATCATGTTTGGATTAGAAAACGTTTTTTTTTTTTTAAAAAAAAAACGCTTTGAATATCCTTAAACAAACATAGCCGAGTTTCTTGCATTTTGAAACCCCATGGTTTGCTGTCATGCATACTTCTTATTCTCAAGTTTCTTTTAAATGTTTGGTGTGAGTCCCTTAAATTTGACTCTCTCTCTCTCTCTCTCTCTCGCTCTAGGTGCGTGCTTGCGTCAGTACTAATAGCATGTGGGCGATGAAGAGATAGTAGCAGATTCAACAACTATAACAGTACAATCAATATAAACTGAAAAAGAGCCGAAATAATCAATGAAGTCAATGGCTTAGGAAAAAGGTCAATGGCAGTGACAGATCGTGAAAAGTCTATATTAAGAGACTCTTGCGTTAGAAGCAATGAATTTTGCGTGCCTCAAGGATAAAGGGGAAATGCAAAAGGAAAAGATCTAACTATGTATCTAAGGAAGAAGAAACGAAAGGTTTGAGAAAGTAATTAATTTGCTAAGTAGGGGAAGAGAGAGATGGAGGAGACAGAGCTTGTCCCTTCTCCTCTACCGCTTCATATGGGATTTAAGGTTTCACAATCTCCTTGAACTCTTGACATCCTTGTCAAGCCTCTCAAAATCCATATATATTGGTGGTTACTAGGTGAAAGAAATTAAAATAAACCCAATGCATAATTGAAAGATAATATAGAGATATGAGAGAAATAATAAAGAGAGATAAAGATATAAGTGATTCGGTCTAGATAACCTACATCCATTATAAAAGCCTTTTATAGCTGTATTTTATATTATGAGTTCATATAAAGTACAAGTTAAAAGTCTTTATTTATAGATAAAATACAAAGCATGATATGAAGGATATTCATGCATTTAAACTTGAATTTTTGAGATCTTGACAATATCTCACATTAAAATTGAATCTCTGATATCGTAATAATATTATATCAAATCTTATAAATTGATTATGATATTATCTCTAACACTAGGCTCACTTTACTTCATTTGTAATAATCCAAGAAAGTGCTAGTCACATCTCCATATAATTTTAAAAGGACTAATTAAGGTTGCTTTTGAAACTCTTTAAAATCAGTTTAACGTTTAATTCTACCTAATAAGGTTTCAATGTGAGATTTGACATTTCTAGAACTCATTTCTCATTCATAGGATTAAATATATATGATAGTAAGATTTTTGGATATAAGCTATTATAATAGTAAGACTGTTAAATAATGGAATATCAGTCCTATCTTATTTTTTATTTTCTCTGTTGGATTTGGCTACACTAAATACTTTGTCTATAAAGCTAAGTGGAGAAAATAAAATACTTCAATTAAAGCTTTTATTCCACTTGAGAAATAACACAAACGTTACATGAAACAATGAATTCTTGGCCAAAGCTATTGCCGACTTGTTATCCACAAAGATATTCGTTGGATCATTTTTCGAGACATGAAGCTCATTTAACAAAGACATTTGTCAAATTGCTTGACGAACACAACTTGACATAGCAACATACTCTGCTTTACAAGTAGATAGTGTAACAATGAGACGTTGCTTCTTTGAGGATCAAGTAAAAGCCGCATTTTCCACGAAGAAAAGAAGCCGGGTTGTGCTTTTTATTTCATCGACATCTCTATCTCAATCACTATTACAATAGCCCAAAAGCTTGAAATCATTTGAAAATTAATAAAGCAATCAATGTTCAAGTGTACCTATGATGTACCAAAGAATTCTTTTAGCCACCTTCAAGTGAGAGAAAGTAAGAGCTTTCATGTATCGACTAACAAGTCTAAACCCAAAAAGAATATTCAACCTCTAACAAGGCTTTTGAAAAATATTGGATCTACATTTTCTCCATCTTCATGCCTTGACAATTTGATGGCACATTCAACGGGTGTGATCTACATCTTGCAATAATCGATTTTGAACTTCTTAAGAATGTCTTTAGCATAACATTCTTGAGAAATGAAAATGTCATCCTCCATTTGCTTTACTTCAATGCCAAGATAAAAGCACATGGGACCAATATCATCTCAAACTCTCGAGTCATTAATTTCTTGAATTCTTCAAACATAGTAGGATTACTTCCTAAAAATATTAAGTCATCCATATACAAACATACGAGAAATATATCTCCATATTGATTCACCTTTGTGTAAAGAGCATGTTCATAGGACATTTCAAAATTTTTTTTTTATCTTGGAAGTACTTGTCAATTTTACTATTCTACGCCCTTGACGCTTGCTTCAAGCCATATAAAGGCTTTCTTCAATTTCAAAACTTTCTTTTCTTGCCATTTCACAATATAACCCAAAAGTTATTGCACATAGAATTCATTTTGAAGAAAACCATTCAAGAAAGCGAATTGATATCCATTTGATGAATTTTCCAACTATTTTAAGCTGCCAAAGAAATAATCAATCGAATAGTTTTCAAGCGGGCAACGGGTGCAAATACCTCATCATAGTCAATTCCGGGCCTTTGACTATATCCTTTGGTAACTAGTCTTTCATCGTATCTCTTCCTTCACCACTCGAATTCTTCTTTGCCTTGTACACCTGTTTGACTCCAATTTGTTTATGCCCTTTTGGAAGTGTAGCAAACTCCCATGGTTAATTCTTCTCTATGGCTTTGATTTCTTCATCCATAGCATTCCTCTGCCATTTGTCTTGTGCTGCTTCTTTAAAGTTCATAGGCACACTATCGGCAAAGAGATAAAAAAGAATTAGATCGTGTAATCATTACGTTAGCTTCTTCGTGGCTTCGCTGATCTCTTGGAAATTTCTCTTGTCTTGTGGTCCTTCACTTGAACTTTCTTTCCTTGATGATGAAGTAGATAGACTTTGAAAGGAAGATAGTGATGTTGAAGGAGGAGAGTGTGTAGATAGCTTCAAAAATTCATTTTTTGTGCTCATCTGTAAAGAAATGAAGAAAATGATAGTCTTCTTTCGAAGAATTTCAATCCCACACACTTGCTTCATCTAACTCAACATCTTGACTAACATTGGTATTATGATTGATTGGATTGTATAACTTGTAGCCTTTGGATCTTGAATCATGGTTGATGAAGACTAATTTTGTGCTTTTGTCATCTAACTTGGATCTCTATTCATCCAGCACATGTGCAAACAATACTTTCAAAAATATGCAAATGATAAATACTTGGCTTGATTCAGCTCCATTTTTTTTTAGAAGTTTTGTCTTTTTTATGGGATATAGATTTTAAGCACATTGCACAAGCAACCATTTCCGCCCAAAGTTCTTTTGGCAAGGCTTTGCCTTTCAACATATTTCGGACTATGTTGAGAATGGTTCGATTTTTTTCTCTCGGTAACCCCATTTTGTTGTGGGGAGCTTGGAACCGTTAAAGGATGCTGAATTCCATTTTCTTAACAGAATCTTTTGAAGATATTTGATGTGTATTCACCCCCTCTATCGGATCGTAAAGCCTTTATTTTATAGCCACTTTGTTTTTTAAAAAGTGCTTTGAAATTTTTGAATGTTTCAAATACTTTCGATTTTTCTTTGAGAAATAGACCCATGTTTTTTTTGGCTAAAATCATCAATAAATAAAAGAAAGTATTTGTTCTTACCAAATGATGGTGGATTGAATGGGCCACAAATATCCGAGTGAACAAGTTCTAGTGGTTTCGTTGCTCTTGTACTAGCCTCATTTAGAAAACTTTTTCTTGATTGCTTCCTAAAGAGACATTCTTCACAAAATTGATTTGGATACTTAATAGAAGGTAAGCCATTCACCATCTTTTTCTTAGCTAGCAATTGAAATCTTCAAGTCTCAAGTGCCAAAGCCAATTTGAATATTCAACACAAGTCATCAAGCATTTCGCCACATCGATTTGAATGTTAAGTAGAAACATCCAGTTCTTTGTAATTGGAATTTAGGCTATCAAACTCCCCATTTCATCTCTTATTGAAAAGACTGCGATTTTTTATTAGAATACCATAGCCTTTCGCTAAGAGTTGTCCTAAGCTTAAAATACTGCTCTTCATGCTTGACACATAATAAACATTAGTCATAAATTGATGACCTTCATTTTCAAGCGAATCAAAATTGTACTTTTTCCTTTGATCAAAACTTTGGACAAGTCTCTAAAAGTAATCTTTCTGCTCATGGATTCGTCGATCTCCATAAAATTATTTTTCTCTCTACACATATGGTTACTTACTACATTGTCAAGATACCACAATTTTTTTTTTCATTTTCTTCTCCTTTGTTACAACACCAAAGTGTGCTTTGTTTTTTCTTTTTCAATATAGTTGGCTTCTTCTTCAATATTGTTAGCGCTTCTATATTCCCATGAATAATGATCATATTTTTCACAATTGAAACATTAATGAATTTGGGATTTGTCATACCCCCTTGGATTTGATCTTAAATTGTTTCTTCTTCCACACTTTCTTGATGACTATTTTTTGTCTCCATTATTGGAAAAATGATGATCATCTATTCCACGTCTTTTTTCTCTTACATTTCTTCCTCGGCCTCTACCTTGACCACGACCATGTCCTCATCCTTTGTGACCTCCATCTCTCTCATCTTCCTTGTCCTTGAGAGAGAGCCTTGTAGCTAGAACTTGCTCTAATGACTCTTCCTTCTTCTTGTTGAGCCTTTCTTCGTGAGCTTGTAGAGATCCTATGAGTTGATCAATTGTCATGGCTTCCAAATCTTTCTACTCCTCGATAGTCACAATAATGTAGTCAAATTTTGGTTGTAAAGAACAAAGATCTTTTCGATGACATGAACATAGTTCAACTTTTCTCCATACCTTTTCATTTGTTTGACTCGGATTCTTTCATGTATAAGACTTCAAATTAACTCGAATTCTTTCATGCGTAATACTTCAAATTCACCTAGTAGTGTTTGAAGTCAAACCTTCTTCACTTTGTCCACTCCTTGATATAAAATCTCCCATGCTTGCTTGGAGGTGGTTTCTTTTGCCACCTTTTAGAACATAGCTTCATCCAAATATTGATGGATGAGCATGAACACTTGTTGATCATTCTTCCATGCCTTCTAAAAAGAATCCCTTTCAATATGACGCAATTGAGCATCATCACTAGGCTCTTCAAATCCTTTTTCTACAACATCCCATGCATCCTGAGATCCAAGTAATGTCTTCATTTGAATGCACCAATTATCAAAATTATTTTTTGAAAGGAGAGGAAAATGAAAGAGAAATGTGGAATTTGCCAATTTTTCTAGGATAACAAATCTAGCTCTGAGACCACTTTGTTGGATTGAGCTACATTTAATACTTTATCTATGAAGCTAAGAGGAGAAAATAAAATACTTCAACAAAAGCTTTATTTCACTTGAGAAATAACACAAAGGTTATGTGGATATTTATATCTAATCCACAATGAGATTTTACAACTTTTAAAATATAATACCCAAATAAATTTCACATAACTCATCATAGTAAATTTCATTTAACTCCCACATGATGAGAATATTAAAAGTCTCAAACTCTTCAACTTTGTAACCTATAAGAATACTAAAAGACATAACCTCTCCATTAACTAATTTATTGGAAATAAACTCTAATTAAGTTTAATAACCAACATTCTCCATCTTTACTTTGTCATTAGTATATGGAGTCCTCTCAACTATTGAGGACCTTTTGCGTTGATTTAAGTCTTATAAATTAAACCACTTAAATTTTTGTCTCTCAAGTACTCTTTCTCTTCTCTTTATATTATGTTTCAATTCAACATTTATCTTATCAACCACCTATGGACATGACATATTGGTCTTGTACAGTGTACTAATGGTGAAATCCACCAAGAACCTAACCTAATCATGTACTTCAGCAATATTGCAGCATTTGGCTTAACTATTTAATGAATTTTTTTTTTCTAAGTAACTATTTAATGAAAATTAATCTATAACTTTCTTCACACATGTTAAACGGCACCTGAAATGCCAAGAAACCTTTATGTTATCTTTCCATCTAGACAAAGAGACAGATATAATTGTCTCAATAGGCCAAGCTGGGTTTTAAAGCCACTTCAATAATTGAGTCTGTCAGCCAAAAAGTCCAGCAGATGAACCAAATGAGTACTGTACATATATGACGACAAAATAGTGATGTCACGCTGTGCGAGAAATTGAAAAGAAAAATTCCCATCTAAATGCCCCTCATTCTGCTCAGCGTTATTGCTACCGACCTTAACAGCTTTTTCCTTCTTTTATATTATATTTTCTTTCACTAACCTCTTTTCCCCTGTCACGTCCTCGAATAGTTTTCCTGGAAAGCATTCACTTGCGTTGGTTTCTAGGACCTCTTTCAGGCCCACGCAGGGGGATGGTCCTCCAAATATGCCTGGCTGGAAATCATAGACCACAAGCGATATTTTCAGTGGCATATAGATAAAAAGCAACACGGTCTTCCTTTCCCATCACCACCTGCTGAATACTGTGAAATTAATTGAAGCTTTAATAATTTGAAAGAAAGCCACCAACAAGGACTCATTGAAAGGTTTATGTGCAATTAGTACGTAATTCGGAATCAACAAGTCACTGAGCAAGAAATCATCTTCCTACAAGTAACCTCAGTTTTACCGTCTCTAGAGGATGTTACCTTCCTGAGAAAACTCCAAATGAATGCAACAAAGGGTTGTGAACCGAAGGAAACAGTGAAATCATAGATATGCGTGTGGAGGGCTTCTTATTTCAGCCACGTCGGCGCCGGCATTAGGTACAGACCACCCAGACAGACAGAGAGCTCACCCTGGATAGCACTTAGATTATAACCATGTCTTTGATGGTTGTTTTTGGGTATATTCTAGGGCCTTTGAGGGATGTTTTTTTTTGGTATCTTTTCTAATGTCTTTGAGGTTTTCTGTTCTCTGTATGCTCTAAGTATCAGCCAATCCAATTGATGGTACGTTCATCTCCCTTTTCTCTCGTAGTTATCTACTCCTTGAAAGCAACGTTAGAACAATCCCAGCTATGCCATATAATGTGGTCCTTGTAATTATGCTGGTCTAAAGTGGTCAGGCTTCAGTTCTACGGAGAGAGAGAGAGAGAAGTGGCCAGGCTCGGTTCCTAGGGTAGAGAGAGAGAGAGAGTTTGTGTGCGTGTGTGTGCAAGGATGGTTGGAGATAAGTGGTGGGGGGAGGACGGCATGTATATATGGAAACAAAATTGGAGAAAAAATGGAAAGATAGTTGGGTTAAATAGGGCTTTCAAGTGTGGATGGGACTATTGCCATTTTGATATAAGGTGAGATGGGGCTTGTAGTTAGGGCACTCGGTGATTGGCTAGGTTTTGGAGAAGGTCTATGTATATGCCAGTGGGAAGTACAAGCACAAGCAACTCTTTCTTGACAACGTGAGAGAGAGAGAGAGAGAGACAGACAGAGGGCTTTTCAAAGAAAAGTGAAACAGATAAGCGCGCATGGGAGGGAACCCAACGACATTCTCACATAGACTTGATAGATAGACATGGAAGGAGAGAGAGAGATATAGAGATGGGATATCTCCTTTTGGTGAAAGGGACAGCCTCTACTAAGAAGCCCAGTCAAAGAATGCATTGGCTCTCATTGCAGGCTCACAGTGCATTCCCCTTGGATTGAAATAATTGTACTCCGCTAAACACAGCTAGCTAGGTGTAGGTTAAAGTTCGTGCGTACGACACAGACCTACTAAATATCTGAAAAAAAAGGTAAAAATTCTGCTACACATGAATCATCCAATAAATGGTCATAAGCCAGAACCAAACCAGCCCTAACACACTTGCCACTTCTCCCTAAATAGATACATACATATTCAAACATAAGGTTCGAGCGCGTAGTGAAACTAAAAAAAAAAAAGCACACACATACACTCAAGGTTGGCGAATATGGAGTCCATGCAAGATCTTGGTGACCGACGGGCCTGCTGAAAATTTTGGGGGTGGAGGAGTCATCAAGGTCTCACCTGAAGACAACGTGAAGTGGCACGATTTCTTGGAATTTTCTTATCCACTCATACTTCCCAAATATCGCTTCAAGGAGCCGTGTACTGTTTGTCAAAAAGAAAGAAAAAGATGGCTCTTTGTCTGCAATAAATTCCCCCGTCCGGCTCCTTTACCTCCACACCATCTTTATTCAAATCTTCTCTCTCAAACCCACAGTATTGTAGCTCCGCTGTCTTTCTCAACCTGTAGTCATTGCTTCAGGGAGGTAGTAGATCTACTATTTACCACTCTAACACACACAAAAGCAAACGCACATGATATAGGATGCATTTAGACAAATAATTGTATTATCCGGCTGTCCTTCTCAAGCTCTGGTGGGAAACAGTGAAACGGGGCTGTCTTTCTCAAGTCCTGGTTCCGATTTGCAGCGAGCTAAAACGAAATGAATTGCAAAAGATTGAAGCCTACGTCATTCTCATGCTGTAACAGTTCCAGTGGCCACCGTCACGTCTAGCTAGGGTTGTCCAGTGCAGTTGAAATCACAGATGTATCCCTCAAACAGTTGCAATATTGGCAATGACCCCATCTACTATCCTTACCATCCATTCCAGCGACCTTTTCTAAATGACATCAGTATCTCCAGTCCAAAACAAGCTGGAGACCCTTCTCTTGTATCCTTCTACGGCCACTTCCCCTCCCCCTTCGAAGATGACGACGTTTTACTCCAAAAATACCACGAACAGATTCTTCATCAGCAAACCATAATGAGACCTGACAATAACATAACCGGAGCTGTCGCTAACATGGTGGAATCCAACACATATCACATCAATGGGGAAAGAGTGGCCGAGCAGATCCCGAGAAAAAGATCATCCAAGAGAGATCGCCACAGCAAGATTAACACTGCACGAGGACCAAGGGATCGGAGAATGAGATTGTCCCTTGATGTTGCCCGCAAGTTTTTTGGCCTGCAAGATATGCTACGCTTTGACAAGGCTAGCAAGACTGTTGAATGGTTACTCATACAGGCAAAAGCTGAAATCAAGAAGCTAGCAAGAGAAGTGAAATGCAGTGGCAGTGTTGGTGCTTGCAAGAGTGCTTCTTCTACTTCTGAGTGCGAAGTGGTGTCTGGCAGCGATCAAGTTGCAATTTATAATGGAAATCATCGAGGCAGCGTTTCCGAAGAGAAACCCTCGAGTTTTGCTGCAAAAGAGAAGAAGACTAGGCAGTGGCGGAGAATTGCATTTCACCCTCTTGCAAGGGAGTCAAGGGAGAAAGCAAGGGCGAGGGCAAGGGAGAGGACAAGAGAGAAGAATCGTCGGAGGCTTGATCAAAAAAAGTTAAATGATCAGGAGGTGACGGCCAACTGTGACTTGAGCCGATTCGGTTCATGGAGTCCCTTTGAAACTGGAGAAGAATCTGGAACCCAAAGCCAGAACATTAACCCATCCTGGGAGTTACAACCTGAGGTCGAAGAAAGAAGCTCTCATGAGCGAAATCATGATTTAGGGGCTGCGGAAGACATGGTTAATGACGATGCTTTGGTGACTATTGGAAGGTGGAGCCCATCTCCTGTGGTTTTCAATTATTCCCTGAACCATACTGGAATCCCCCAAGAGGTAAGTTCCATAAACAAGTATACTGAATTTTGCGCAGATACCCTGTGAGATTTAACTTATATAAGGTGTCGATCTAGCTATTTTGTGTTATGACAAGCATGCATATATGTTCCAACGGATAGTGTTCGAGATGCACTACTACATGTTTGTGATTACTAACTCATACAATTGTTTGCAGCATCAATTCGGGGACTATCAATTCCTTGGCAAACCATGGGAAGCCGGCAACAATCATAGTCTATACTAACGAGGACTCTCTCTCGTTTCGCTGATCATGCGTTAAGTGAATAAGCATTTTCAGTATGATATGTGATGCTTTCTTATTTCTGTTTGAGATGTAAAATAGAGATGTATCTGATCTCATTGCGCAATTCTTGTGAACTGTTTTGTTAATGATAGTTCTGTCTAGCTCTTTCATTTTCAGAATCTTATCTCCTTGTCCGCTTCCGTTCTGAATATTAATAGAACTGAGTAGCTAGAATACGCACAGATAAACCATCCACATCATCAGGTAGATTAGCAGGCCTGATAGTGCAAACTATGAAGTCTTTTGTGTGGTCAATATCGACTAACAATCAACTAATGCCAAAGAAATGTGTTCCATACTTCTTGTAGTACTTCGTTTCCGCTTTTAGGCTTTACCTTCAAATTTTCTATCTATGATTTGTGTTCTTACGTTCATGAACTGAATATAATTTCCATATCTTAATGTTTTAAGTCTATTTGTATTTGATAAGGGTTAGGGTTGCTTCTGATCTGTAGAATATTTCTTTCTTGTCTGTGGGCTAAATATTGCTAAGTGCATTAATCTAGTGAATGATGAATTTGGTTTATCTTTTGAGATGTGATGGAATAGACATTTGAGTGATCCACTATCCACTTTCAGGTCTTGTTTTCAAAGTCCATTGAAACCTAGGTAGTGAAATTTCAACATTCCAATTATCTCATGACATGATAAACTGCCATAACAACATAACCCGTGAAAGAAAGATCCGAAGAAACTTTATATGATAGATATATCAAATTAAACAATTAAGAGGAGACACTAATTTCCTGACGTGGGGAGGGGATGTATCATGTATGGCCATGGAGCTGTCAGGCTTTCTAACTCAGAGCATGTAAAAATCAATGATACTTTTATTATTACCCAATAAGCATGATGATAAAAAAATTAATGAAAGGTTGAACTCAATTGATATCTGATCAACGAGGATGAAGGAGAAAAGATAAAAAAAAAAACATAGAATTAGTGCTGTTCTAGTGACAAGATCACATGACAGAATATCTTAAACCTTGAGGCACATGATCATATAGGCAAATCTACACATTCCTAATGAACGTAGGGCTTCCAAATATATATTTATATCCTTTGCTTTTGCCGATGGAAGAAGAGTTTCAGGGCAAGTACTTTCTGTCGCACAAAGAAGCAATAGTTCTTCTCATGACTTCAAACAAATAATAATTTAAGTATTTATCATCATTGGTAGGCAATTAGTTATAATTATAGGAAAGAAGGTGTAAATATGCAGATCTAGTGGAAGTCAGAGTATTTAAATTTATGTCTCATGTCTATGTTGCAATTCAGCTGGACTGCTCAATTAATAGGGTCTATATATCCAGATCTCGCTTTTACTTGGGATATTTGTTTCTGATCCTGAAGTAAATCGAAGTGTAAATGATCTCTTATTTCAAGTATATTCTGATAGCATTACGTCTAAGGCGCTGGCACATCATTTTGTGGGTGTCATTGCAGTAATTTGTATTTGCTTATATATGGTTTGTCAATATTTGAGCAACACAAATCGGCAATAGGCCATATAGACTTTTATCCTAAAGATTTAATTCAGTTCGTATAAGTTATCCATGCTTGTTTAATATGAGCTTTATAAAGTGCTGATGGATGTATCAATGTCTTAGTCTTCTTTCTCCAATATATTTAAAAGTTTGAGTTTTCCATTAAATGTACATTTAAACTAGAAATACTTGGCTGATAGCCAATGCCAACAAGCACTAGAAGAGATAATATCAATCTTGATATGTAAAAGATCCCTTTTTGGATCCTAAAAAATGAGGGGAAAGTAAATTAGAATGGTTATATTGCTTAAGAAACCATCTTCCTCCCATTATACACAAATAGCACTTCAACCATTTCCCTTAATTCTTTTATAACAAATGAAAATAAGTGCGGGAAAATAAGCAAGATGTTTAGGAATTCGAAAGATACATTTAATAGTCATTACTGACCATTAACCAAAAAGAAAAATTTGATAGCCATGCCTATAAGGGGCATACAAAGAGCTTTCTTTCTTTCGCTGTTATTCATTAATTCTAGAGTTGCATCTAATAGTCAGGCATTTGCTGACACACTACTGATTGTCTCTCCCCAAGGGTGTAGCAAATTTGTTATTGTTGAGCTAAGTTTTTGCAACCGCGTGAAACATAGGTGAAAGCATTTTCACACATGCCACAAACTCAATTAATACATGGCTGACTGGAAAACTAGGGGAAAATATACTTTTCACCCACGACTACCATAAGTTTTGCACTTTGCATTATAAACTATCACTTTCGAGGCATTATACCTAACTACCAATGTTAGACAATTTGCACCATCTGTCAACATATTAAACACTTTCGCACCTTTCAACTACCAATGTTAAGACAATTTGCACACTCTATCTAACAATAATCCTTCCAAAAATTTAATAATTTAACAACAATATTTTTAATATACGTAAAGTGGGTTAAGAGTATTATCGTTATTTTAGTTTAACAATTTTAACAGATGGTGCAAAGTATTAAAGATTGGTAGGTAGAGGGTGAAATATCTCGAAAGTGGTAGTGTAGAGTGCAAAGTGCAAAAATCATGACAATTCGAGGGCGAAAAATGTATTTAACCTGAAAAACTAAAAACTACTAGCTCAAACTCAAGAAGACTAATTAGGAGGTGTTGAAGTAACATTACAGAACAGGAACGCATAATTGGTATCCCTGCAGGATTTTTCTTCTCTCTCTGTTAATGTAGAACAGAAGGTGTTTTTTGAGGAAAGATCTGATGATGGAGATCGGAAATATGATATAAGATTGTCTCTCAATGACAAAAAGTGTTTCTGATATTAATGAATCCCTTCTTTCCTTGAGGAGATTGGTAATAAATGGATGAAAAAAAGAAGACAATGACTAATTAACTAACTAGGGATGTATCCAGAAAGCAAACTTACCTTTTCCAAATGCTTAATATCAGAATCTGTTGTCGAATCATGGACCATGTCTCGACGGATAAAGAAAATCTTCCAATTGAAAAATGCAGTACTCTATAAATTGCTTACGAAGTTCATGACGATGATCACTTTTGTTTGTCTTCTGCAAATAATCCACTGTGCTTATGAGAGAGTGGAACCCTGGATCAGAGAGAGGAAGAGAGAGAGATTTTTATCAGAAATCCCGGCCCTTATCAATAGGTAAGGATCTTTAGAGTTGTAGTTCACCCTCCCTCTTCTATGAAAGATAAATTAATTTAGTAAAGGTAAAAAGAGCTTACTAGAATTCTGTAATTTCCCTACAACTTAGAGAAAACTACGAAGTTTTTTTTGTGACGTCGACCTTCAGATGGTAGAGGCCGCCACTCAAATTCTTTCCACTTTCATGTGATGTAGTCTAGTAATATTTCAAGACATGAAGCATGATGCATGCATGTGTCCAACATCGATCCTAACTGGTATGTTGCAGCAGCACTTGTGCACTGGATTATAGACTATCATACTCGTAGGCATGATTTGCGATGTGCTGCTTGAATTATAGCCACCAATCATGATGACTGACGACAGATGATGAGAAATTTGAGGCCCACCTTTTCTAAGATGTACTGGATCGGCATCTGGTGTCGGAGATGGTGATGATGATCGAAATGACATGGTGGTTACTTCGATGATGCTCTGCCTCCATTCAACCTTCCTTCATGTCCTAATTAATTTATTGCTTTCTTCCATCTCTATCAAAGAGTACTGGGTGCAAGCCTCGTTTCTCTGAGAGTAAAGCTATGATTTACAACTCCACATCATATATGCATTGTCAATTATACAGGAAAGTTGACAAAGAAGAGCAAACTTATAACGTGGGGGGGGGGGGGGGGGGGGGGGGGGGGGAATCTAAAAGAGACACAGAATATACCTATGAATTAGTTTGTGAAGCTAGCGTTAATCCTCAGTGGACGAGTATGCTGTGAAAACGTACGTGCCGGCTAGAAACATGTAATCACTGCTTAGAAAGGAAAATATTTTATCTTTCTGGTAGGGAATTAGGTATGATTGTGGCTGCAGGGAAAGTTGGCATCGAAATTTGTCCTTCCGTTTGCTCGATATCAATGCCTAACGGTACATGATCATCCGTAGTACTAAGAATATATATGATATATCATGCGTTTGTCAATTTCTTAACAAGCTGTGACGGTATAAGCAAGTACTGCATGTACTTAATTTATGTACCCATCTGATAACACCTGACCAAAAGGTTCAAAATTAGTACATTTTCTTATCAGATCAGATCAGATCATGAGAAGCTGTACTTTAGATCGGGGAGCCTAATTACTGAAGAGTGAAGATCACGTGCATATATATCATGTCAACAAAATCATTAGGGGCTTCATTAATTTATAATTAATTAGTTTCATATTCCTCAAATGCTTCTTGGGATGCATGCAAATATTCTTGGCCATGAAAACAATGCTTTGGCATCCATTTCACTGCAGCTAAAAGAAATATAATAGAGCTTTTGAGTACATATTTCAGAATCCAAACTGATAACGTTAATCTCGAAGTCAATTCGATTTCGGGGAGTTCCTCTATAAAGTCTAAAATACGTTTATTTACCCACTCAAAAAATAAAAATAAAAAATTCACCCTTTAAATTATTAAGCATCCAAGGCCTCCGCCCTTCGGTCTAGTACTACTTTTTCAGGATGCCATACTTAAGTACTAGTTTGCAGCTTGAGGTTTTCTGCAGAAAGCTGTCCACATAACAGTACTACCCAGTACCCACGCACGGGGGACTGTTAAGGCCGACCAAAAGCATCAGGATCAGCAGCAAATGTTGACTTCCAGTCATTGCCCTTAGCCAAGTTTTTAGGTAATTTTAATGCTGGTGATCATTTGAAGTGGGCTACATTACATCAGATGCCAGGAAGCACAAACTAAAGTGCAAAACAAACCACAATCTAGAGCCCACAAAAGTTAATTAACCAACTTAATTTGCTATTTTTTTGGTTTCTATTTGTTTTGGG
The DNA here is from genome assembly GCA_003952965.2 of Morella rubra. Taxonomy (NCBI): domain Eukaryota; kingdom Viridiplantae; phylum Streptophyta; class Magnoliopsida; order Fagales; family Myricaceae; genus Morella; species Morella rubra. Next base: position 10,516,031 of record CM025853.1, read on the forward strand.
ATATTAATTAATTTATTTCTATTTTCTATAGGCTTGTAAGAGTTCTTTCTTTCTTGACACCTAGGCTTAAGTAAGAGTTGCATGCACGTGACTTTCCTTGGGATAAGAAATAAGAATATTGTTAAGAAATCCCAAAGGAAAAAAAAAAAAAAAAAAGATACGGAGAAAATTTTGAGAAACTTTTGTTTTTGGGAGATGACTTTTGAGAAACTTTGCATGACATGAGATTCCTTCAAATGGGGAGTTTCTCACTCAGCATACTTTGTTACTTCCTTAGTGCTGGGCATTTCTGTCCGGACTCTATATACTTTGGATAAATTCTGTAGGACCTTTAGCATACACTTTGCATGTGTTTCCTCCTTTTACATTCTGGGGATATCCAATATCATCCATTGTGTAACTGAAAAATGAAAGGAACATAGGAATCTACAAGGACATGGACTTTCTGGTCGATCAAACAGGTTAAGAGAGCTTTCCAATATTCCCCTTAGTTTTTTAGTTACATGGATGGGCCAGACTGGGTAAAGAGATCATAAATGAAGGCATTATTACATCGCATTCAGGCAATTCTGGCAACTACAGTAGTCGCTGTGGCCTTGTCTCTGTTCTTGTCTTTTTTCTAATGAATAGATGAGAGTAATCACAGCTAAGAAAAGAGAAATAAAATAAAAGGAGCTGGAAGAAGAACACCATAGATCATGCCACTCAAAATTTAGCAGAAAAATTAAATGCAATTCTAATTTTTCCTTTTTATTGGATAGCAGTACTCCCATCCCGGCCGGCCCTAAAACCTCCAAATACAACTACATCTTCTCAACTTCTTTCAGGTTCATAATGGGGGTGTCCTTGATTCCTTCTCTTTCCCCGCAAAGCTGCAGGTCCTCAAGATTCTGCAGGACAGCTTTTAAAAACCCCTTTATCGTGATCTAACTTTCGATTTGGCCTTGCCCTGAAAGGGTGGATCAGAACCACATCCCACAAAACCCCTGTATTCTGCTACTCCATACCCTGTGATCTCTAAAGCTCGAAAGATAATAACAAAACCTTTCCCGGATGTTAAAACAGATTCCTCTGTGCTGATTAAATCCCAGCGAGAGAGAGATCGTTGTTTCGATGAAGATTCAACTAGATCAGGACCAAGATAACCTAGGAGAAGAGAGATAAAAGACAACGACCAAAACCTAGGGCACCCTGATTAGGACTTGTTAACAAGCCTCCGGAATGTCTACTATTCTTTTTTCCTATTTTGCTGGAAACATTATCGAAATAAACAACTATAATGAGAGTTTATCAGGCAGTTCAGAATCATTAAAGGTGGGATACAAAAGAAAACCAGAAATAGTACTGAAAATCCAAGATACGCCTACTTTCATCTTGAATCCTTGAAAGTACGCTGTTCGTTTGATCTTCCGATACTGGAAACGATACCCATAGAACCACTTTTGCGATGCGAATATTCACAGTTACCTCTACCTTCACACTTCATTTTGATGCAAACAAAAAAAATTTAAAAGATGCCGGTCGAACAAACATTAGGGCCAACAAAACCCTAAAAGCAGCGGAAAGAGTTGGAGAGACAGAGAGCACTGTACTTCTACTTCACTTTCTGAGAAAATCCAAAGAGAAAGTAGAGCATGGATTAGACCTGAGAAACCCTAATGGCGTGGATAAATGATTGTCTTTGAGTGGTTGGAGTGGGATTTTCGGGAGTGGGGAACAACCCAGCTGGTTGGCTGATTATAGAAGTTATAATGCACTGGTGCGGTAGTACACCCAATTCTGCAGATTGAAAATGACCCTTTTCTTCTAGGGTGGCCGTATTTTGTTTTGGGTAATCGGCAAGGGTATTGATTCTCCAAAGAATCAAAGAACGGTTGGGCCTACTGCCTAGCCCGTAAGTAAAAGAAAACGAAACAAAACAACCACCCGCAGGGATGTACTCAGTGTGCTCTCCGTAAAGAGTTGCTGCTGTGATTCTGTACAGAGGGGTGGCTGTATTTTGTTCGTCGAGAAACAGAAAAATAGCAAAAAGAAAACCCTTGCACAAGTACACACACTTTAATTCCCTTGCTGTATCTATCTGAAGCCACCTTAGTGCTTGCACGTTGTACCCCACAGCACCACAGAAAATACATGGTTAATGACGATTTTGTAGGCACCTTAATCCTTAGGCATTTTCCGATTTTGCAGGCACCTATTTCTGCTAGCACCACAGAAAGCGCACACTCTCACACTCTCCTAAGAACTTTTATTGGCTCTAACATGTAAAACGAATGCGCAACCATATGCTACAGATTTTATTTTTTTACCTAAAACGACGGACGACAACTCTAATTAATGCAACATAACAAATGACCATAGAAAATTTATATTTAAGTGGTGTTTAATTGTTAAAATTTTAGAATAGAGAAGTTGGTGAAAAGTGAAAAGAGAGAAAATTTGAATGAATATTATAATAAAAAAAATTATTTAATAAAAAAGAGAGATTATTTTGTATTTATTTAATCATACCTGAAATTTTGGGGTGGCAATTGAACATCTCCTTAATTTTTCTAACTTCTTGTTCTGTCTAAACAAGTGGTCCTTTTTATAGGTAACTTTCTCGGTAAATTTTCTCGAAAAAAATTCAGGATCTAATTGCAGCCTCATGTTAGATGGCTTTCCTCTTTCCTATTTCTTCCTATTGCCTCCGTCCTCTTTCCCCTTTTTCTATGTATTTGGTAGATCTGTGGATGCATTCTTCTTTGACGTTATAATTTGTTGACGGTTTGTCCCTTCTTACTTAGAGATCAGGCTTCTATTTGCCGGTTAGAGGGCTGTAGTATATATCCTGTTACTGATCCAATATTTTAATTGAGACGTCATAGAGACATAGTCGAAGGTCGGTTGGCGGAATATAGGGCATGAAGCCCCATCTTTAGGTATAAAGAGACTTCAGAGAACTTTTTTTTTTTTTTTGGTGACCAGTGAGGAAGCGGGTACACATAAATAGAAGAACTTGAACAAAAGGCCGGGTTTAAATGGGCTCCATCCCAAAGTACATCTCGTCGCACCTATGGCCACCCCAAAGAAAAGAAAGCCTGAATAAGCAGCCTGTCTTCTTATTTTCTATCACAGTAAGTTACATCAACACCCAATAGATTCAGCCAACAATGAAGAAATTCATAAAGGTTCAAGACTCTGAGATTTTGAGACTACAAAATTTAGACGTACGAGGTTGGGGAGTTGGCAAGTACCATAGTCAACTTAGACTTGGAAGTGTTGGGGGGAGACGAACACCTTTGGAGTCTTCTAGTGAGCTCATAATATTGCATATAGAGATAGCACTTAATTTAAAAATTTAAGCCCATAGACGATGGTCTTGGCAATTCTAATTTAATCCCAAGAGCTTTGTGGATGAAGGGAATAGTAATCATAATATTCACGAGTCTAGCAAGGATAGCACCAAGGGGCCCTCGAGGTTACGATGAACAACATGACCTTAGGGTTTTAGTGCTTTGCACTAACTAAGGCCAGTACTGTTTCAAAAGAACACCTCCACATTTATGTGGAGAGTTCAGAAGTTTATTAATGAGCACCACCTATTCTTTTCAGGCCTCATGGAAACCATGATAAAGAAAGTCGATAAAGATAAGATTGAAAGATTTTTTTTTGGCTTTCTAAGCGAAAAAAAAGGTTTTCAACCCTCTTAAACCCAAATTTACCTACACGGCGTGGGACCGCCCAAGCGATAGTGGAGCCAAGCTGGTGATCTCTTGGGATGAGTTGTGTTTTGCAGAACATTGGAGACTTGGAATTAATTTGCTATGAAGAAATGAATGAAATATCTCGAAGTATAAAGATAAGTCGCAATGTTCGAGCTAGATTTATTCTTTACATGATCGAATTTACAAGCTTTCGGATCATCAGTCAAACGCTCATGTTTCTATATAGGAAAAAAATATTTAATTTGACTTTAATATATCGTGGTTTGTGAAAAGTTGGTAAGAAATTCTGAAGTTGGTTAGAGTAATATATTTTATATTATTTATGGGTTTGATAGATAAGTTAATTTGGTGATATTTCTCGATTTATTTAAAATAACTTATATTATAAAATAACACAATTAATTAATCAAAAGATGAAATGTTGAACATCTCCATGCATGGCGCCATAGGAATCTCTGATGAGGACATGGGCCTTAGACTAAAAAACATACTTTAAAGTTAGAGTTATCCAAGCCCTCTTATTAAGTCTTCTACTTAGGTTTTCCTTAGCAATATAGAATCTCAACAGTCTCACCCAGCAAGTTGTTCAAGCTAGGTAGCTACCCCTACAGGCTTCAGTCACCTTGCGAGGCTAGGGAGCTGCCCTCTGTGAGGCTCACGACCCACCCCGCAAGGTCACTCGGGGCTAATGAGGCACTTTTAAGGACCGCAGGGTGGCTCATGAGGCCCCTCACAAATCGAAGAAGTTTGAACTAGAGCAAAATTTTCAACAGAAAACTTTAAGAAAAGTACAAATTTCCAGACACACCAACCAACACCTAGTAACCCCTTGGGAATAGTATTGAATATATACATGTGTGAGAGAGTAAAAATTTTGTCCCACATTAGAGAGAAATCATAAGTGTGAGTGGTTAAGATAGCACAGTTGGGCCCAAAATAATAGGTTTAAGCTTTTAGGTTAAGTAATGTCTATGTATGCTATATTATGAGCTTATTAAAAGACTCTTGATCATTCAAAGAGGGAGCAAGTTGTGCGGGGCGAGGCATGGGGTGAATCTTATGGAGGCTCAAGAAAAAAATGGTCTATTAGATTGGGCTTCCATTTGAGGGGGAAGATGTGTAGGGTAATGCACAGAGTGGGGATTGCAAGGGAAAGCAAGTTGTGCAATCACATGGCACAAGGTGGATTATAGGAAAAAGGCTCTAAGAGAAGAAGGGTCTAATAGAATCGGGAGGCTTTTACTCAAGGGGGAATATGCTGTGTGGTATGGTCTATAAAGAGGATCTGGAAAACAAGCCGTAAAAAAACTTTCACCGAAGGACGAGTGGATTAATAATATAGTGATCATAGACTCACACGTGAGAGAGAGATTGTTGAATATACACGTGTGACAAAAAATGTTGTCCCCACATTGGAAAAAAAAAATCATATATAAGCATGAGTGGCTAATATAGCATAGTTGGGTCCAAATCAATATGTTCAAGCTAGTTTTTAGGTTGAGTGATATCCTTGTATACTATATTATAAGCCCACTAAGGGCTCGTTTCGAAATGACTTATGGTTTTAGTTTTGGGTTCTAAATTCAAATTTCAAATTTTTAGATTTAAATATTTTTTTGTTTTAAGGGTTTGTTTGGTAAAATGGATAACTAAAAAATAATTACACAAATGAGGATGGAGGTTGTGGCTTACAAGAGTACTCAACCATAAAGAGAGCTTTTTTCAGAATATTTCAGTATATTTTTAATATTTTTTCTAAATTTTTTTAGGCATTTAGTTATTTTTAGTTTATGAATTTATTTATGACTGTTGTAAATTAGTTTTTATTTTTTTATATGTTACCAAATTTAAATTAATATTATGGAGCAAAATCATAGTTAGTCCTGTAAATTTGAACAAAAATCAAATTAGTACCCGCTATTTTCAAAATGGCAATTTAAAACCCTTAATTTTTGAAAATCATCAATTCACGCCTCCTTGTCTGAATCAGGCATTAAATCAGACAAAAAATATATGAAAAATTGATGAAAATGCCTCTCTAAGATAAAATTACTAAAAATATTAAAAAATTCTTTATAAATAAAAAATTATATATTTTTTAAAAAAAATATTTCTTAATTTTTTATTATTTTCATTATTTTAAAAAATTTAGACTTTGAAAGACATTTCGATCATTTTGCATGATTTTTCATTTGATTATTAAATTTTTTTATTTTTAATTATATATATAATTATAATTTTTAAGATAAAAAATTATTAAAAAATTTGAAATATATTTATTGACCTAGGGACTATGTCTTTAGTGATAAAAAAACCATAAATCATATAATAATGTACTAATATTTTTTCTTTTTGAATTACAGTTGAAATAGTTTAATGGTGATTTTAAGGATAAAAAAAATTATAGTAAATAATGAAATATTGAAGAGATAAAATAATTAAGTAGTGTATCATTTATGATATTATTTGTGAGAATTTTGTGTCTAATTGTATAATTTTTACCTTTCAAAAACTTTTAAAAAATATATAAAATAATTAGAATGGCTAGAGTTCTCCAACACACAATGTTTTAGTTTTAAATTTACAAAGAAAGATAAATATCTTATTCATTATCTTATTTAGGTGTAAAAATATTTGTTATAAATTAAGCTAATTTCTTAAAGATTACTTAACATAAGATTTGCTGGAATTTTTTCAAATGTATGAGAGGCAAAAATGTAATTTTAGGGCATGTTCGTTTTGGTAAAATTTTAAGAATTTTAAGTATGTTGTGAATATTTAGGTGATGTTGGAGTTTTATTGACATGCGTGTAGAAATTGTTAAGTTGTATTGATATTTGCAAAAAAAGTAATGTTAAATTGTATTAGTATGCGTATAGGAGTAATGTTGAGATTGTAAATTTAGAAAGTTAGATTCAAATTCTAAAATTTTCATCCAAACGAACATGCGCCATAAAAAAAAATTGTCATGGATTTTTTGAAACTTTTTGGGGGGGGGGGGGGGTTATCAAGGCCACACATCTATATCTAATCCCTAAGGGAAGACTCGGTGTTAGCTTGTGTAAAGGTACAAGAGGGGTATTCAACATCAGGGGCAGATTCAAGTTAATTTGTTATGGTAAACGTGTTGTTAATTTCTTAAGAGTAACCTCGTGTGGTCGACCTAAGGAATGATTTCTCGTTTCTCGCTAGGCATTTATCGTGTGGCTACTGTGAGAGAAAGACTCCCCCACCTTAGAGAGATTGAGAAATATGGGAACGAAAAAATTGGATGAAATGTTCGTACGTGTGCTATACTGGGGAGCTCCAAGATCACTTATTCCTCTCTTCCCCCTACTCCCAGCCGATATGGTTCGTTTTGGGCGCTGATAGCTAGATGCAACATTCTGCAGGTTGTGAGGAACAGCTAGAATCGGACTCTTAGCTTGGCGTGCCAAGAATTCGAGGGCAAAACCCAAGTTAAATACCATGATCAGAAGGCATAGCCCTATACATGCGGCAACCATCATTTCTATTTGGAAGGACAAGAAACTCTCAAACCCATAGAGGTAACTTGAGGAGACTGTTGCACATTTTCAATATATTGCTCTTTCAATAAGATCCAAAGCAAGCTTAATGAATCACTCTGTTACCAATTCTGGAAGATGCAGTTCTGCCTTGTGGGTCTTCTAGTTCATGAGCTTCCAGTTTATGCCGAAGGCGGTCTGCTGCTTGCTGCTTGATGTTTGAAGCTTAATTGTTACAGTTGTATAGAATGAAGTTGCTGCCGGGTGTTCGAAGCAGAAACTTCCAATTTCTGTATATCTTAGAAAGAAACCTTGCCCGGGAGTCGGTTTAATAATTGAATCCCAATCCGAACATGACTCTACTTAATTGAACCAACAACGGTAGTAACTCCATATATATTGGCACGTAGTCGTGGGGTCATGAAATTGGGCCTCTAACGATGTCCTAAGCTTATCCTACGGAAGAGGGGGGATTCGACCCCCGGACCTAACCCTCCCCAAAGGGAGGACGTGCCACCTGAGCTAAAGCTCATTGGCAGTTGGGGACCCATATTATATGTGGAATATATAATATTTTTGCTGGGCACTTTCGTACGTGAAAAATACCATCAAAGACGGGATATTTGTCACACAAAAGATCCCTAGCTAAACGAGAGAACGAGTTGTGCTGGTGGTTAATAGCTAGCTAGGTTACCTTTGACGTCTGATTTGGGTGGCTTGTGAATCCAGATAGCATCATGGACACCAAGTACGGGTGGTGCGGTGTTTGATATTTGTATCATATAATATATTTGGGGTTGGACTGTTTTAAGGAGATTCATGTTGAGCTCCCTTACATGGGTCTAGTTATTAGGCTCCCAAAATTATAACATGCGTTAGGCCGGTCTCTGGTCAAATTTATTTGGACCTCACTAAGGTCAGGACTAAAGGTCTCCTCCTCGGCACTTACTAGCTAGCATATTTTGTCTCTAGGTTGACTTGTGAGGATTGAGCTAGAAGTACGTACGTCTAATATTCCTCTTGCATCCCAGTGTTTAAAAGGCCCTATGCGCGCCCTTGAGATATTGTGACTTGTGAGCTGGGTTGTAGTTTTAAGTCTTATAAATTTTCATATGCCCTCGAGATACGAGCACTGCGATCTAATGTTTTAGAGCTTTTTTGTCTAGGAAGGGTCATTGTACTAATTCAATCCTCTTTGCAGGGGAATAAGTTTTGTTAATTAATTTGTTTCCCTGAATCGGGGAGTTAGCTAGCTGTATTAGGGTCCAAAATCCAAATGGTTCCGTCTAGGTTCTAGGGTCCTTAATGCTCCAATGATACTCCTAATTATATATATTTATAATTCGTAATCTTTTATTGGAGTAATAAAAACCTACTTTACCCAAAAATAAATTGACAAAAAATTGGTAAAGAAAATGAGGAACATGCATGTATGGAGTGAGGATCCGAAGTTAGATGTAGCGCAAGGGACTGGAAGCATGATGATGGTAGCGTACAAAGGAATTGAAAAAGAGAGGGCAAAAGACGGCGAAAGTAAGCAAGAGCGCGGTGGCGCAAAGAGGGGGAGGAAAGAGGAGGTGAGAAAGCAGGGTATATACTTATATAGAGGGGTACCTATCGGGGGAAGATGACAAGTGAAAAAGCTTGATTTTTAAACATGTTTAAATTGGGATTTTTTTTTTCTCTCTTTGGGCTTTGGCTTAATTTATGACTTGAAACACCCTATTTGGAAATATATATATATATATATATATATAAAGTTTTTATACTTAAAAAAATCGACCTAGCTAGTTGAAGAACCAGCACTCTAGTGGTGACGGATCATGCTTATTTTCAACACTTGCTATCGTCCATCACCTCGTACGTACAGCAAAAAGTAGCATTTATCATACAAAACTTAGCTGATTAACATGTCAAAATAAAGGAAAGTGCAACCAATAGTCCAATACGCTTAACAAAAATAATTAAGCTTGTTATTGACACTCTATTATCAAATAGCCATGAGGAACATGAGAACTTAGGAGGGGCAAAAGCAATGAAGATCCACATAACCCCAGAGAAGAAAAGAAAATAATAGAACATAAAAAAAGGCGAATACCAACCAGAGAAAAGCATTGACCATCTATATTACCTGCGATTGAAGTTAGGCAATATTGTATAGGTTGTGGATTCCCCATTACCAGAACATGTTTGTCAGTGCATGCATTTGTCCCTGATCAAGAATGATCTTCATTAACACAGTGAAAAAAGCAGAAGAAGTGTCGAGATTATCATGCCTACACGCACAGAACCCACAGAAAGAGAGGTAAAAGTCGTTCGTGTTCACTAAATACGACAAATACTAACCTTGGAATTTCTGCAACTCTTTGGCTTCTTCAATCCAGGCACTTTACACTAAGTTTTCCTTCCGGTGAATGTTTGCCTTATGATACAAGATGTTAAAAGGAAAGAAAAAACAAGAAAGATAAAGCTGTTGGGAGAGGAAAGAAAGTCGTATATGTTGCAGAAGAAGAAAGAAAGCTAAAAGCAGTGTCAATTGATAAAAGGTGCGGCTAATAACAGTAAAAATGGTAAGGAAGAAAGGGTAGTAGCAGCAATCATTTATAGCAAGTAGAACCCTGGAAACCAGCTTCTGCAAAAGAAGCCAACAGGAGAGATTAACGGAAACTGAAGGAGACAAACCCAGAAAAGGTAGATACCGCAGTAAATGAGCGGGTAAGCACCAGCAGTTCTGGAATTCGCATCACTGCTACTCCTCCGGTAGGCTCTGTTCTGCAGCGAGACCAAGGCCATCTTGGGATATTGAGCACGCAAAAAGCATCACAGTGACACTGTCAGAGCGAGTCAGGGAGAGATTTCTAGGGGGCCACTGCGGTTGTAATTTGGCTGTGTTAGTTACCTTGGTACGAGCTAGTGTGGGACTCAGTCTGCTTTATCTACTGTTTGCAGATGTACGCAGTACGCGCGTTATAACAGGTTCCTGGCTTTTCCGGTCTATTCGTTGGAAGAACAACTTATATTGGGGCCCAGGCTTAACCATATTTCCTTCAGCGGCAGAGCATATGTTTGATAGATTCGCCCCCAGAAAGTTCTTTACAGAACAAGAACTACAGTCTATTCTTATCCCATTGGATTAAACAGGATAAGCTCCCTAAAAGATCAGTTTTAATGTATATTTTGACAATTAATTAGAGTAAATTTTTCATCCTCCTTCCAGAATCTATACTAACTGTACGTAGATTATGATCTTCTACATTGCTCCGAAATGAGTTCGGCAAGTCAAATAGCATAAGAGGATGGCAGCTCCTTTAGTATGGTCGCTCTTTATTTTTCAATTTTTTTTTTTGGATAAGTAAGTAAGAAATAGTATTAGAAAAAACCCACTAGAGTTCACGGGCCATGCCCATGCACAGTTAAAGCCACCGTTTACAATCACATAAGGGCAAACACAGAACATATAAAGTTTACCCAGGGCCTACATACAAAAGGAGGACAACACTGTGACAGTGAATGATTATAGGATTCACAACAGATAGAGATGCAAATGGCGGGCGTACCACCTTACTCGTTGGGCTGCTTCTATAATTATTCCCGGAGACTCTCACTTTATTCCGGAGCTTTTAGATGGTTTAACGTGGTTGTATGCGAGGCTACAACTCCTTGACAGTATTTAATTAGTTTTTCATGGAATAAATGCAATACAGTTTTGACATCACGACAACAAATTACAAACAGTTCTCTCTCCCTGAAACGGTTTCAGTAGAATATGTATATATGGATGCAGAAAGCCACTTCTCGGTTGCTGGTATCATGCACAGACTACTCTTTATACGAAGGTGGCGGTTTGACATTAGTCAAATTCTTATTTTCATCTATTTTTAAAACTTAGTACAGCCAAAACCAAGTAGTCATTTGATCCGCACGTTAACAGCTATAATTTTGCCTTAGTCTGTAGTCGTACGTTTTGAAACATTAATATGTTTACAAGTACGATATATTAATCATTCAAGAAAAAAAATAAATAGTTATCAAAATCTAAATAAAGCATTCAATTTTTTGTTATCGAAAAAAATAAATAAAAATCACTTGTAGACAACTTCGAAAATCACTTATACTATCACATTTTTACGTCTAATCTACTAACTAAATTGAATACGTGACATGTTGTGTGTTGTCAATATATTACCATGTGGCATGTCATATGTTTTTTAAAAAATAAAAATTATGATTGCAATATTAAAATTAAAAATTAAAAATTAAAAACAATAAAATTTTCAATATTTAATACAAGTAACAACAAAAATACTAAACTTTTTTAAAAAATGAAACAGTGGATTTGAGGCCGGGATATCAATTTTTAAGGTTGAATAGCCTATCTAAAACTTTGTCCCTACTAGTGGCTAAAGATAATAAAAGTTCTAACCATGATATTTCCAATGATAGTAATGGCATGTTTCTCCATCAAAAAAATCAAAACATTAAATATTATTTCTATTATAATTTTTATATTTATTTTAATTTTATATTTATTTTTTTCCTAATTTTATCTTAGAGGGACATTTGGATTAGTCCACATCATTTTTCACCTAATTTAACCTTCAAATTGAATTGCATGCAACAATTGATTTTTTTGTTACTTGAGGGGTGTGATCAAAGAAATTGAAACTGAAGGGGATACTTTGATTTTACTCCATTAATATGAAGCGTATTATGATGTTTTCTCAAAAAATGAAGCTGTTGAAGTCTATCTGACTCAATCTCGATGGTTGATGTGAATCATTAATGTAGTAGCTGAATATTAAAATATTATTATTAGACCTGATTGTTGGCTTTTGTTCACAATTGATATTTTGATAATTTCAATAAATGGATTAAGTTTACAAAATAGACATCTTCAAATACAAAGACATTTTTATCAAAGAGCCAAAGACAAGAAAATTGAAGATCAAGAAGAAGTAAGGAGCTCAAAAGCAAAGATTTAAAACCTTAGAGTATAACCTTGTAACTCTTAGTTTCACTTTTGACAAGGATTTGAATCGTACACTTGCATATCTTTCAAAACGTGCATAAACCGTCTTACCTCTTGTTTGAAAGATCAAATGGTTTCAAAACATTTCCAATCAAACTCTCAAACCTTTTATATACTTATGGGAAGTTAGTCTTTAAAATTGGATGTTTTAAAGTGGTAAAATCATGGTTTTAAATGAACTGGATCATGTGCTTAAGTTGAAGAGGTCGACCGGCCTTCGACCGCTTGGTGTAGCGGTCGACCGGTATATATTTTGAAATAGATTCGTTGAAGTATTGACAATATGACCGTTGAAGCATGACAATATGACCGTTGGGTAACGATAACCCTGAAGCGGTCGACTGGTACAACGGTAAAATTCATAACGGCTATAAACGATTAGTTTTCTCATGTGGCCTATATAAAGACCTTCCTATTGTCTCTAAACAAGAGAACTCGACCACGTATCATTTTACATAGCTTGAGAAATTTCTTAAACCTTCTTATTCTATATTTCTTATATCATTCACACAAATTACACTTTCATATCCTTGTCATTGTGTAAATCAAAGAGATAGAGCTTTCCATTTTCATATCCACTCTTTGAGATAGTTTATTCTTGTAATCTTCCTATCCATAAGAGGTGATTCCTTTAGTGAGGTTGTTCACTAAAGAAGAAGCTTAGAGAGGGTATATCTCAAGCTTGGTTGGGTTGTGAGTGTTGAGCCCGGGAAAACACTTGTACGGTTCTCTAGCACCCGGAAGCTAGAGTGTACACTATTTGGAAGATAGTGGGAAAACCTAAAGGCTCGGTAAATGAGCTTGAGGGGTGGATGTAGGCAGGTTTGCCGAACCACCTAAAAATCTCGTGTTTGCTTTTCTAAACTCTACTATTTACATTTAGCACTTATTTACTTATCGCATCAATACTTGTTTAAATATTTGTGCTAAATTATCATTTACTTTGCAAACACGGCTTTGGGGGTTAAAAGCGAAAAAGTTTGGAAACCCAATTCACCCCCTCTCTTATGTTGCCTTAATCCTTGGACTTACATTGATAAGATTTTACTCTTAGAACTAAAATCGAATTCCATAGGATCCTAGTTAAAAAGATAAAAATAATTGGTTATTTGTATATTTATACGATGCTAGTCATCTATGCACATAGTTTCGCCACCTTCCTACAGAGACTAGATGGTGGTTCTCTTTCCTACTAGGATGATGAGAAAAAAAAAATTATAATTACAATCTTTATAATATTAATTTTTAACAAATCAGTTTTTGAGGTACAACTTTAAAGGAGTTGGTCCTTATGGTTCATTTTTTAGACATATGAGTATTTTTATATACAAAAATTAGCAAATTAATAGAAGATTGATATTGATTCGAGGTCGGATGTCTATTTTTGGGGTTAAATAACCAATTCCAAACTCTATCCTAGTTAATGGGTTAACGTTTGGTAAACATGGAGACCTCTATGTCTAAATAATAGACAACAGAGACCCCGATATATTTAAGCAATAGAGAACGGTACGTTCAAAATTGCATCCTAAATACTTATTGCTAAAAATGAATAGCAAATAAGCTGTATATATAGGTAATTAAGCAAAAACGAAAAAACAAGAAGAAGGAGAAGCCAAGGTCTTAAATTCAGTCACTGAGAGTTTATTTTCCGTTTTAGATGGTTTGGTCAAAATAGCAAGATGTTTCCTTCTGTTATTGACGGAATTTTGTGTACTATCTTTATTGATTTCATGGTGTTACATTGAGCTTGAGACTTAAAAAAAAAAATGGAAGACTGTGAAGGCCCGGCAACCACAGTACTGCTATAGTGCTATGAGCTTAGCAGGAACAGTGCACCTATAAATACATCACGTACGTACAGTGTCAATTTTTCTGTCATAAACGAAGGTAGATGTGTAGGAGTATCCAAGCTCTATACACGCAAAGAGAGACACAGAAATCTTAGCCTGATATGGTAAATTGTAGTTACCAGGCCATTCCTCTTCTCCTTTTAATCTGCACAATTCATTTAGGTTTATGTAACTGCTCTGCCTAAAGGCCAAAAGCACTTTAACCTACGACCCCATTAATGTCCTTCCCTATTTGGTTAGCTGCTCAATGTCATCGACCAATCCTTTTCAGATCTGCTTTACAATGTGATCAGGATATATATTGGCAACAGTACACAAGTCAAACTGACCTTTGCTAGCTGCTGGTTCAACCTTTTCAGATCTTCTTATGTGAGGGCTGCAGTAACACGCACATATCAAGCTGACGGTCTTCACTGAATCACTACTATGGTAATCCAAATTTTGGTACTTGAACTTCCCGTTGCTTCTCTCTTTCCTTCGTCATGAGCAGGCGTGCGAGCGAGGTGAAGTTTAAATTCTCTCTATATTAGCTGAGCTGAGTTGTGCTTCTTCGAAGAGTTTTGGCACAGTAATCCAAACCTGGCATCTAAATTAATAAAGAGACTCAACCTGGCATCTATATATATATGCTTCCCATTATTTTTCCCTTTGTCTTTTCAGAAGATACGTTTGACTATCGTATCGACCATATATATACATTGATGAACTCGCAGAGTAGGATCATATATTTTGTCGAGTTTTTGCTATCGACTGTTTGTCCCCATTGCCTACGCTCCTGGGGAGAATATCAGCCTCATGGCACTCTGCAGATGCACGCGTGCAAAGAGAAATTAAGAAGAGGGAAAGAGGTCGTAGCTGGTCTTTTTTTACTGTTGTGCTTTGTAGCTGTTGACCATTTTTTCTTGGACAAGATCTTAAACAGCATGACCTAAAAGATGGAGTGGTTAGAAACTTCATTACAGATTAAATCTCCCAGCTACTTCTGCAGCTAGCTAGAGCAGCCTATTTCTATCCTTTAGCTCACAAACCTACTTCCGTTTCCTTTTCTTGTATAGGTAACTGTTGCTTATAGAGACTGCACGTATATATGATAAAACCAGTTGGTGTTAGAAAAAAAATAAAAAATAATGTCATTGTTAGTTTTTAATTAATTATTCGTCAATTTTAAATTAGACCAAATATTTATTATAAAAACGACGATTTACATCTTTTAATTTTTAAAAATTATTAATGTACACTTCTCGTTTAAATCAATTATTAGGAGGTGTTTATTTGTCAAAATTTTGGAGAATATTCTTGAAATTTTGGAAATCTTTGCTTTATTGAGATTTATTGGGGTTTGTGAAAGGTGAAGTGTGTATGTGTAAAAGTTAAAAATTTTGAAGTGTGTTTGTTTTGTTAGAAATTTCCATACCCTAAAATGTTGGGAAAACAAACGGCACTTAAATCAGACGGAAATGTATGAATGGACCAAAATACCTCTCTAAAATAATTTTAAAAAATCAATAAAAATTTCTAGAAATAAATTAAAACATAGAATTTTAATAATTTTATTTAAAAAATATAGCTTTTTAAAATATTTTTTATTTTTAATAAATTTAATATTTTGAATAATTTTATCTTGTAAGGATATTTCGATCATTTTCTACGTATTTTCATTTGATTTAATGATTGATCTGAATAACAAAGGTACATTAATGATTTTTAAAAATTAAAAAAATAAATTAATATTTTTATAATTAAGAGACGAGTTTGAAATTAATAAATAATTAATTAGAGGCAAAAAAAAAATTGACATTACCTCCTCTTTCCCTTTTTTCCCTCTCTAAAACCGACTGGTTTTATGATATATACGTGCAGTCTCTATAAGCAACAGTTACCTATACATGAAAAGGAAACGGAAGTAGGTTTGTGAACTAAAGTATCGAAATAGGCGGCTCTAGCTGCAGAAGTAGCTGGCATGGGAGAATTAATCTGTATCGAAGTTACTAGCTACTCCATCTTTTAGGTCATGCTGTCTGAGATCTTGTCCAAGAAAAAATGGTCATCAGTTATAAAGCAAAAAAGTAAAAAACAGACCAGCTACGATCTCTATCCCTCTTCTTTCTCTTTGCATGCGTGCATCTGCAGGGTGCCATGAGGCTGACATTCTCCCCAGTTAATTGTACATATAATTGTTGCATCGGATAATTAACTTAGGCACTCTCTCACTTTCTCGTATGAAGTCATGGGAATGGAAGAATTGAGAATGAAATGAAGTCTAAGTCTCGCGTTATATCGTTAATAAGTGAAGTTTGGCCTTATAAAGATTTTAAAAAACTTTAAAAGCAACCTTAACTAATTTTTTTTAAGGTTAAAGTGCAATATGACTATAATTTCTTTATCATTGCAAATAGTTATTTGTCAAATAAAATCTAGTAATGACCATGTGAATTTGGCAGAGGATATGGAAGGAGATTGAAATGCATGCCTCGAGTCCCACATGGAGGTGAAAGGAGGAAATGAACCCGCAATAAGTAGTTTAAACATCAAATCTCACATGATTTCTTCTGTAGTGGAATAAGATCGTAAAATGACTGAAGGAGTTTCGAAAAACAATCTTGAAAAGTTCTTATATTATGTAAATACCCTAATAAATATATTTTGGATTTGAATATTAAATAATTCAAACTCGCATAAGCTTAGTTGAGTTCATTTTAAGCTCCCAAATAAAACTCACATAAGCTTAAGTCAAGTCGTTTGAGTTAGTTTAAAGCGCTTTAAAATTTTCATGCAGTATGGGTACGCATACAATAGTTGCATTTTTTTTTACTATATTTGATAAACTGTTAGTATTTTGTTATATTGTTTATATAGTTGTACGATTATTAATTACTATGTTATATATACACTTTTTTTTATTAGAATATTGTTTACTTGGTATTATATATTTAGTCAATTACTAGTGTTACATAATAAATTGAGTAGACTTATATATGAACATATACATATATGTTCTAGAGTACATTGCATATATCCTATACCATATATGAGCAATATATTATTAATTTTCCATACACCTACATACATATTCCCATCATATATAATCTATACTTATATTTGTTATTCATATTCTATATATATTTAGGTTCACAGATATAGTTTTGAAGGGGCCTTCAAACAGCCAATCGATATTCGAGGGGAGTCGGAATAAGTTCCTTTAGGCAAATCGTAGCAGGAATCAAATATATATATATATATATATATAATGGTTAAACCAGCAGCTACAGAAGGAAGAGGATTTTTTTTTTTTTTTGCTGAATGAAAGAAAAGGAATTTGATCCTCTAGAGCAGCAGCCCTGAGATAAGACTTGAATTAGTTTACACAACCGGATTCTCTCCGGACAGCAATGATTCATTGAATTAAATTGCTTTTTTTTTTTCAATACAAGCAGTCCCTCGCATGAATACTCTACTTCAGACATTGCCGGGAAGTACTCTGTAAATCAAAATCCTACAACTTGTTAAGAGTTCGATTTTTAATTTTTATTCGGATTTTCGGAGCGGCAGAAGTACCTTCTGATGCCTCGGGCTTGACATCAACCGTTCTGGTGATAACATCGGACCCCTTTGGTTCATTTGGATTCAAATGCACAGAAGCCAAGTTAACTGAGAGTTCCTCTTTTTTACTCGGTTCTCCTGACGATGCATTTGTGATCTCCTTGCCCAGCAACTTTGCCATCTCCTTTTCTTTCTGCTTCTTCTCCTTCTTCAAACGCTTCCGTTCCAAATACTCAGGGTCATCTCGGTGCCCTTTATGGTCTTCCCGCTTCCTTTTCTTCTCCTTCCCTTTCTTCTTCTTCTCCTTTCTGTGCAGAGAAGATTCCGTCATACCAACTGAACCACCATCAAGACCATTTCTACCAACTGAAAGAGTTTGAAGCGACGCATATTTGTGTGCATCAGCATCTACATTATTATCCTGCATGACGCTAGACGATAATTGAACATCAGGCTTAGGGTGTACAGAAACTTTGCTCGAATCAGCAGTGCACTGAAGTTCTTTTGCAATATCTTCACCATCACTTGCAGGTTTGGCACTACCAATGCTGGCAGTCATTCGGGACCCACGATCATGACATGAGTTGACTTCCTCAAGATTTTGGTTGCTAATGCTCACAACGTCTGCAAAGTTCCTTTGTGGTGCATCCACAGAAACAGAACTGCTAGCACCACGATCCATTTCACGTGGCCCACCATGAGATCTTTCAACAGTTTGATTATCAGCCTCCTCAGTTCTACTGGTGGCAGCAGATTGCTTGACCCTGATCTTAAATGAAGGCATCTTCCGGTCATGACAATTAGAAACAGTATCTGCGTCCTTGGAACCATGCGGAACAACCAAAACATCATGAGAAGGGTTTGGCATGTCAGGAGGTAG
Source organism: Morella rubra (assembly GCA_003952965.2). NCBI lineage: Eukaryota > Viridiplantae > Streptophyta > Magnoliopsida > Fagales > Myricaceae > Morella > Morella rubra. The sequence continues at coordinate 10,534,546 of CM025853.1, forward strand.
TTCTAAAGGATCTGGGACGTTAGAAGGAGGTTCTGGAGGGTGTGGGATATCAGAAGGCAAATCTGGAGGTTTCACTTCAGAAACAAGAGCAGAAAAAATGTTCTTCTGTTCAATGCAAGCTTCTGCATCACCCATAAGCAATGTCCTAGTTTCTCTGGGCACTCCATAAAGAGTTGGGGGCCTGAAATATTAAGAGCCCAAGTTCCACAAAAATTAATTTGGGGGGGAAAAAAGACAATGCTATTCTCAAGGAAACTCAAAAATCAAGAAGCTTTTTCCAATATGGAAAACCAAAAGAATTGCAAGCCCTACAACATTTATAATTGTGACAGCAAATTTGCAAAAACAGAATTTATCTACTCATTCAAATTTATTGTAACAAATGATTTTTTCCCTGAAGAAAATTAGGAAAAGCCATCCTACCTTCCTGCAAGAATTTGTATAATGCAGAACAAGTGGTGACGAAGAAAGACATTGTTGAATGCAATATGGCCATCAAGTAACCGGAGTAAGGACACAAGCATGTCACTCTTTAAGGTATCAATAGAATCAGATCCACTGCTTATCTGACATAGCCGCATAGCATGCACAGCCAATTTCACTTGCCCTGCAATAGTTCAATGATCATTCAGTGCATAACCACCATATTATGAAACAACTTCCTCTCCACTTCTGTACAAACACCCAAAGTACAAATATCAAAATTGAGGCTCATTAAAGAGTACCCTAGGGAAAAAATCCTCTTTCCTAGGCATACAATACAAAGAAAAAGAAAAATAGCCATGAAATATTTGGGAACACTGGAGAAATGCAGACCTCTTAAAGAGGGCTCCTCCTCCAAATATTTGATAAACAATGACAGCGCAGCACCAATGCCTTTGCTGTGGAACTCTAGATCAAGAAGTGCCCTGCTTGCTTCAATCCGAACTTTCCATATTGTCTTAAAATCCCGAAAAGGTCTTATAAGTTCAAAGACACGATCCTGCAGCCATTCCAATAAAGTAGACATGAAGGCCAAGAACTCTGGAAAGCACTATGGGACAAGAAAATACTTACATGAGGTATGAACTCTGAAAGCTTTAACGCAATTTGCGTCAAGGTTCGAATACAGCTAACAGTCAAGATCCCGTTGTGGCTAGGCATCAGCCTGGTACATGCCATTCACAGGTACACGATCAATAAAAGAGTCATGGCAATCGCCCACCGTATCAGATATGCAAGGTGTTTAAACACACCTGTCAAATTGTAAAAGTCGGTCGATGCGCTTGAGAAGAGATGTTAAAAATAGAATACTCTGCAATAGATTAAAGGAGGACCAGAAAGAGGTAAGGTCTCAAAACATCATCCGGTAGCAGAGAAAACAAAAGTCGGAATCCTGCTGAGGCATACCATATAAGTTCATGCAAGCATAACAACCAAAGCGAAACAAACAACATCAACTTCTCGTATATGCAACTGCAGTGGCAGCTCTAGCAAAAAATTTAGGTACGCCAAGCACATACCAAAAGCAAAACACAAACCATCGAAAAGAATAGTTGGGCAAAATTATATAAACACCAATGAAATGGCTACAGTATCTCATCCTAAGAATGTGGATGATCTGGTAATAAGTTAAAAAGTGTAAAACCTGATGACTCAGAAATACGTTCTAAAATATAAGGCTGCAGAAATTGCAGTCGCTCAGCACATAAGAATTGGATTTGGTTAGACAATATGTGGTTGAGAGACAATGTAAGTATGAACAGCAGGTAAGAGGCCTCTTGGGTCCCCAAAAGCTGTATAACGACCAGGATAAGCACGTGTGTTTGCGGGTCCCAATTACCAAGTATTACAAATTCAGCATTCAGACATCATGGAACTGACAAGATAGCAAAGTGAACACAAGAACTGGGAAAATTCACTCTCGAATGTATATAGTTAAAGACCCGAACCAAAATATATACATCTATATACGTATATAGATCTACATCTACATATATATATATATGTGTGTGTGTGTATGTGTGTGCGCGCGCCCAATCAAGGATGAAGATTTTAACTGAACCCTTCGTGATCGTGGACATAGAATTTAAAAGCAATGCATTTGCTGGAAAGACACAGATTTGTTCTTCAATCCATTTTCTCACTCTTAATGGGGGAAAGCCCCTAATGTTCTAAGAAGCCATTTCCAACTAAAAAGTGCATTTCAGAATGCTCAAATTTGAATGAAACACTTACAATCTAGGTCTCTAATGCTTCAGGGTATTCACAATGTTATTCAAATTTGGGAGTTACAAATATGCCTCAATGAATAATCAAAAGTCATTTCTACAAAAATAATAATCACTAGGTAGGTGAATAACATATAAATCTATACCGTGTCACTCTGATCTGCAGAGTAATATCCATGCTACCAAAAAGAAGAAAACAGTCCGTCTATTCACTTTATCCTACCATAGCAACAAAACTCAAAGTACTGCATAGGGGAATGAGATATCAATATTTAACGAGGACTATGAACAGTTTGTGATTGTATATATAAGTGCATCAGGGTGAGAGAGAGAGTGAGACAGAGTAAGAGGAGCCAAAAGGTCAGAGAAAGTACAAAAAGAAAATAACAGTTATCTTGATTAAGGAAGACAACAAGGTTCACAAACCTGTTGCCCAAATTCAAGTTCACCAACCGACTGAACCAGCTCAGCAAGCCAGAAAACATCAGAATATGGATTTCCATTGTTGTCATTATACTGCCAGACAGTGAACCAATATTAAACCAGGTGAAGCAAAGAGCATAGTGAAGATTTAAGGGGATGAAAAGCGATAATGTGTACAACAAATGAAAATCGAATGCCAATGACAATGGCCATCTACCAATCAATCTTCCTGGTAACCAGTCCTTTTGTATAATTTAAATTAAATCAGGAACCAAATCAGAGCTCCCCTGGTCCCAAAAGTTTGGCTTATCCAAGAAACCCCGATGGGGCGTCAGTGAACAAAGTGGAGTTTTCCAGGTACACAAATCCTTCCAAAAATGAGGTTTAGATATGGAACAGATAGTGGTAAGAGGAGCTACAAAGGGTGCAGTATCAAGAGATAACAAAGGGCATGAAAAAGTCTGGAAGAGCCAGGAAACAAGGTCGAATAGTGTACCAATCGTAGGTGGTTGAGGCATGGAAGCAACAGGGATGAAGAAGTAAGGGGCATTGGAAACGAGCGGAAGTAGGAAAAGATGCAAGGAGACAGAAGCACACCAAAGAAATTGCCAACCTGAGAAATCCACCGAGGCATACAAGAAATCAATTCTCTCAAAAAAGTAAATTGATGGAGCCTCTGGAATTGGACAAGCAATGTCACTGGAAAGCCACAGTTCTAATGAAATATCACGCTTATTAGTAGCTCAAGACATTGGAATTGAAGAGGAGCTTTATTAGTTATAATCTGGCTATCCAACCTAAGTGTGAGGTTTCCGAAATTGACCTCAACACTTTTCTATCACATGAAATGGAAAATTTGCCACTGGACTTCTTCAGGTAAAGACACCTCCCATTGTTGTGATTCTGATTCCTTACCCTAGTATCTTGTTGTACCATTCAAGCTTCATTGCTTAAAGAAAACTAATGTCATAATACCCACCAACTGCCAACAGCAGGTACACTTCACTGTGCACTGAATTACGTGTGTTTTTCAGGGAATATTTTGATATTAAGGACATTCGGGTAATCCTTATGTTATTGAGATATACCGTAAACAATATGCTAACAGGAGGAGCACCCTAATTCTCCTCATCTCTGACAGATTTTCTGCTTTGTCTTTTTCCATTTTTTCTTCGCTGTGTCTCGCCATTACCTTGTCAACTTATTACGAGTCACGTTAAACACGTCGTATCCAAGAGAACAAGTACCTTCAAAAGTTGTAAAACAAACTCAACAGCTTCTCTTGGACTTTTCTTGTCCGCTGCTCTGACCATAGCTACAGCATGAGGGATGGCCTGAAAGAACACGGGAAAAAATAAACAGGACTTTGCCAGGTGGTTATGGATTCCTAAAATATCTGTATCAAACCAGATGAAATACCAACCAGGGAAAAAGCCAAAAAAAAAAAAAAAAAATAAGGAATTTTAGTTGCAATGAATTCCAAAAACTTGGTAGCATAATATGGGGCAAAACAGAAATCACTGTGCCATCCAAAAGCAATTTTATTTTTAACAAATTCAAAGGGTGCATCAACGGCCTCTTTTTCTTTTTTAAGTTCAGTGAATGTGTGCAGCTTCAACAGAACATCTCTTTTATCTCTCCTATGCGACACTGATAACATGAACAGATTAAACATCTACCCTATACAGTTGTATTTAACAAAGTTTATAGGTTAAGCACAATCTTTAGGTGTGCCAAATTTAACTTGCACTCATCAACTGTTCTGTTTATTTTAACCGCGAAGGTGATAAAAGAAGATAACTGCACCTAAAAATTACAAGAAATAACAAACAACAATGAGAACAGCAAGGTAAACAGCCTTAATCACCTTAATTGGCTTAATCATCTGGAGAAAAAGTGAAACTCTAACACAGAAGTAATCACTAAATTTCAATCATAAACGCACAAGGACTGTTTCAAGCTACCACTGCCAGCCAAGCCCCGATAATTGGCAAATTAGAACATAAGTTTTACTTCCAAAAGTAGCCCCTCTCGAGTTTGGCAAATCAAGCATGCAAGTTAGCTAATGAATTTAGAAATGGCAAAACCTGTACACACCTAACCTGGCAGTTAGTGATACTGAACATATTGCATTTAAAACTGCTGCCGATAACTTAAGTTACTGCCCTTGGTAGACCACAAAACTAGTGCAGCCAGTTCTTGGTAGCTGTAGCCGTATGGATGAGACAGCCAATTCCCAAATGGACAATTCCATAACAAACAAAAAGATCACTTGATCTCTAAGTACTCGCATGTTTCCCATTTCCAAGCCCTAACTAACTAACTAAATGTAATGCAGAACTAATGTTTTTCAAGGACAAAATAAAAATTCCTACATTTGATGCACAGTCAGGGACCAAAAGGTATTTCGAAATTAATAGATTATAAGAAGCCTTTGAAACCAAATAAAATTGCCAATTCATTGATGTGTTCAAAGGGAAAATTAAAAATTACAGCCTAGGTTTTTATGAGATTTTAAAAAACAGAATCCGGGTTTCTAGAGTTGACAAATCATTGCTTGGGTTTACGACATGCTTGAAAATTATTCTCTCTATCTCATTTCCGTCCAGATTTCTAAAATAATTGATGATGTCACCCATCAAGTATCAATATATGGTTATGTGGCATGCCACATATCTTAAAAATAAATAAAAATTATAATATCTTTTTACGATTTAATATTTTGTATTCAATTTATAACTTTTGTTAATTTTATTTTTTATTTAATTTCTTGTTATAATTATAATTTGTATTTATTTTTAAGACACGTAACATGTCCCATGACCATATATTGACAAGTTACGTGCTACATCATCAATTTTGTTAGAAATCCAAACAAAAATGTAATAGAGGGAGTGATTTTCAAGAGTGACCTAAACCAAATAAGTGATTTGTCAATTCTAGAAGCCCAAACATGTTTTTAAAAAGCCACAACAACCCAGGTAGTGATTTTTAAATTTTCCTCGTTCAAAACCATAAAACATTAGCACAAAATCAAATGATGCAACCACTTAACATCGCGTATAACTTTACATATCCTACCTCAGTGCATTACCTCAAGGACAAAGTACTCAGGAAAATCATGAAAGTCATTTGGCCTGCCAAGATTAGTATAAAACAAAATCATTCAACATCATATTGTAAAAATCAGCCCACCAAAATAATCCACATTTGTAAGGAATCATACTTGGGGAGTCCGATGTTGGCATCAAACCTTCTACTTTTATAAAACTTCACCAAATGAACCAAACCAGCCAAATCAGTTTCCTGCTAGTCAAAGACAGAAAGCAGCAGAAGTCAAAATAAAAAATTGATTTTTGTTTCACAGTCAGCCTACAAATCAGTAGGCATTTGAATATGCAAGCAAGGATATAAAGAGAGAGAGAGAAGGAACACCAATTTCTCTTAAAGTAATCCAGTAATTTTGAGAACACAATAGGAGTCATGATCTTAACCGAACCAACATTATGATCTGAGTTGATTTCGATTTATCATCTACAAAGAAATATATGAACCTCACAACTACTGAATTACAAGCTAGAGTTGGAGTTGCAAGTTTTGCTGTTTATTCAATCACAACTTCATTCTAGAGTCTAGATTAAATTATGGACAATCCCTACAATTACCTCATATTTTCCACTCACTACTGGGGGTCGGTGTCATAAGTGATTTAAGTTCCCTCGATGAGTATTACCAATCTATTACATTTCCAAGATATATCCACACATTTCAAAACCCAGACAGTAGAACATAGATTCTCCAATTCTTCCACTCTCTCTAAAACCCTAATGTTTACTTGGAAACAGCGCCCCATTGTTGGGCCTTTCTCATATTGATTTCCTTTTCCTCTTTCCACTCTCCTTTTTGATGCACTTCCTCCTTCGCTACCATAGAGCCCCAATAGTCAATGTCACTATCAAAAGGACATGGCGAATGACGACCGTGATGCCGTCATCTTCGTGGAGTAGCTAGTGGTTATAGGTGGCATATCAGTGAATACAACTGCATGGTTGTCTGCCCTCTATTGGTAGTAATCATGGTTGCTCTCGATCTTTTGGTGTGGAGTATCTAGTGTTATAGGTGGCATATTGGTGAATACAGCTGCATGGATGTCAGCTCTCTATTGGTAGTAATCATAGTTGCTCGCAATCTTATGGTGTGGTTAGGGCTGTTCACAAAAATCCGATCCGAGTCGCCGACCTGGATCTGGCCTGTCTCGACTAGACCGGGTAGGATGGAATCGGATACTGCATAAGGAAAAAATAGTGAATCAGGTCGGATTCGGATATCCAGGAAAGGCATTCAATTTATCCGACCTGACCCGACCAGATTCTCCTGGTTTAATGAAACACGCGTTTCATGTTTCAGTCCCCCCACCCCCATTCGCGATTTCAAATCTTCAGACTTCCAATGCCTCCACGCAGACGTGTTCTTGCCAATCTTCAACTCGATCTCCTTCCTCTCTCTATCCATTGCATTCTTCTACATGTCCAGGGAAGAGTCCCTGCCATCTGATCTGAAACTCTCGATCTCCTTCCTTGTTCTTGCTGCCAATGTTGCTTTCCCCAGTGCCAGCAGCCCAACACTTGAACAAGTGGGTGTCTGAGCTCCTGTTTGCACTAAAAGAGGTGCGCAGCGCCTGGGGTGGCTCCGGTATGGGACACTGGCCCAACTCTGAATCCGCTTTGACTGACTGAGCCAGATATTAGTGCATTTCGGATCGGATTCGGAGGTAAAATTCGATATCCGAAAATTTCGGATTCAGATTGGTCCCTTTCGAATTCGAAATTTTCGGTGCACAACCCTAGGTGTGGTAGTTGTTGATGATATGGGTCAACTTCATTGCGTAATCCCTAAATCCTAAATGGAGAGGGAAAAGGAGAACAAATGAGAAATGAATGTAGAAAAGTCACATCCAATTTTAATCCCTCTAAGGAATTTCAAAAATAACATTAACTAGTCCTTCGAGATCTAGTATAGTGATTGCCATCTCATGTGGGCCTTACAGATGATATAATTGAATTTAGTTAAGGGGAGAGATTATAATCACCCAAAAAATCAAACAGTGAATGAATGAGAAAAAATGGTATTAGAGTCATATTACATATTTGATCCGTACTAGATGAAACTAAACCTTATAATGTCTTCGGGAGCTTCAAACGCAACTTTGACCACTCAGAAGGTTGATGCAATGGTTTGCACTTCCTTGGAGACATTGGCTAGTAATTGTGGTTCGAGTTCTTTTGATGAATTTGATTATTTTGTGACATTTGTAAATCATCATTCTCACATGACATTGTAGCAAAGCACAATCAGAATCAGAGATAATTTCCATGCTTCAAATGTTTTGCAATGAGATTGAAACCTTACTTTAATGAAGAACTCGGGTTTAGGGCACAAACAATGCAAGAGAATATGCACTCATTGCCTTTTGCTACTTAGTAAGAAGACATTGACTATCTATTCCCATGTGCTCGTACCCCACAACAGAGCAATCATGGTCGACACAAAAATAGTAACTGTCGGATGTGGCTTGAACCCTTTCTTTGCATGCATGTTCCCAAATGGCTCTAGAGGAATGTTGTCCAAACTCCTTGTCACTTTGTTTATAAAAGAATGCCATTCTTAGTTCTAAATAGTACACTTCCTTACCCTGTTCTGGAGGTTTCTCCTATGTTCACAACCTTGGTCCCCATTTCAATAAGTTTGATCCTTGTATTATTAGATGTATGTTTTTAAGCAGATGCAAACATATATTGTTAATAGGCCTCGTCCACTAATGCTACTTCACTGGCATGTATATCTCCTTTTTTTGAATCCACAGCTTATTTTTCAGGTGTCTGATCTCTTGGTGAGGGTGATCTAATGCTGTCCCAAACATCTTTTCCACTGCCTGCTTCAGGCACCACTGGTAAAGCAATTAACCCCACTCCATCAAACCTTTGCTTTCACAAGCTACAGTTTGATTACAAGTTTATTCCAATTGCCTGAGGACACCACGTCCCATGCCTCCAACCATCTCTGTCTCCACCCGCAAAGCCAAGTTCCCTTAGTGGTGCTTGGTTGCACATTGAAAAAATTCTCTGTCTTTTTATTTTTAGAAAAGCTTTTGAGATGGTTATTTTGAAATTTTGTGTGTAGATAGAGAGGCAAACTTGCTTGAGCGAAGCTTTTGTTTTGAGGTTTTATGAAAGCATTCAGGTACAATCATTAGATAAAGATGAGTTTTCGTGCGAATTTGCAAAGAAAAAGTTACAAATAGAAACAAAATTTAAGACAAAATCTGAAACCAAAAAAAAGTTGAACACATAATTGATGAAAGAGAGGTGCCCCTCATTTGTTTTGAGAAGATGCTCCTTAACCTCCAGCAGGCAAAGCACCACTCCAGGTGCCAGTGGCAGCCACCTACAATTGCAGGGTGGATGGCAGGCAGGGCCTTCCCACACCTAGCGGATGGTAGCCACCCCGTGGGCTACAGCAGCACCTCCCAAGTAAGGTGGCGTGATCCACCCCAAATGGTGTGGATCTTGACAAAGGCAACACATTTGAATAAAGGAAATTTATGAAACCGCGAGAAAGAGATCTGAAGAGATGTATTTTTTAGAAGTTTTCATCTTTGGTTGGAGATCTCAACTTGAGACTACAAAATCCTTTTTGAAAACAATAGCAAGCCTGGCCGTAATGTTTTAGAGTCCTTGTATATTGTTTTCAGAACAAGTAGACATTCTTGGGTCACTTAACATCCCATGAGTTAATTTATTTCTTCTCATACGTAGTCTCCTTCCTTTTCCTATTTCATCTCTAGCTATCCATAGTCTACATTCCTTGAACGATTAAAGAACCACTATCTACCTAGGTTAGAAGAAAGAGACAGAAACTAAAACAAATGCCTCCCATCATAATGGTATATTAGCTCACACCCTACTGCCTCCTCGTAAACAACCAATTGATGTAAATGGGCGTTTATAGTGATATTGTATCCTAATGGTTCTATACTTTGCAGACAACACTAGTTACTAAGGGTAAGACAATTTTTGCATTAAAATTAAGATACTTTTTCTCTGACCGTCTCAATACCATCTATTCGGGTGTTTATTTCTCTTGCAACAAATCTTAACTAGCAATTATTTCAACAAGAGATTATGAGAGTTTGGTTTATCATCAATGTTTCACTCACAAACTGTCACAGACTTGATTGTCTTTGGAAAAGACTCAGGAATGATTTCCAAATTGAAACGATTTCGTGGTATCCTTTCCACATGAAAGATTTAATCCAACTCAGATACTTTCTCAGAATTGAAATTAGTAGGCTTAAGAAGGAATTAGTCTATCGTACAGGAAGTATATAGTTCCTCTGTTGAAGAGACAGCTTATGGAAAAATAGACCAGCTAATACCCCATGGATCAGAATCATTTTACTGTAGAAGGATGATAGAAGAAATTTGGAAATTCATGCATCTTCTTTTTGGAAAATTGAGTCATCTCACCATCATAGATAACGAATCTCATAGAAAAATTAGTGTAGTGAGCTAATTCTTGGGAGCCTTAGAGGATAACCCATTAGAATGAGGTAACCTACATAATTCATCATTTTAAGCGAGCTCCTTGCATCTCATTTTTATATAGACCAAATGAGCTCCTCATAGCGGATGATTGGAGGGGGTCAACCTCAAATAGAAGATCTACTACTAGATATTGTAGCCTTTTAGAAGCCAATTTGGTTACACGGATGAGGAAAAGTCAAAACACTAAATCTAGCTGACATGTTTGCAGAAGACTCCTAAGGAGATTGATTTTCCACCACAACTCTTCTTACGTTATCTGCATAATGTAAAACCCTGAAATCTACATGGAATGGGACAGGAGAAAGGATGAGAGACTAACTCTGTAAGAGTCAAATCTCACATTAGAACCTTACTAAATAGAACCTATCCTTATAATGACTCCAAGGAGCTTCAAAAACCATTTTGACTGGCACTTCCTAGGGCCTAGTACAGAGGTGCTAGCACTTCCTTGGACCATTATGACATGTGAAACCCTGAATCACAGAGGGTGTATAAGACGAAAAAGGATGAGAAATGAACATTGTAAGAGTCAAATTCCGCATTGGGACCTTATTGGGTAAAGACGGGGCCTTATAATAACTCTAAGAAACTTCAAAAACAACATTAACTGGTTCTCTAGAAGTTAATCATAGATGTAGCTAGCACTTCCTTGAGGTATAACAAATAGTCAAAACTGCTATTCATATTATCTTTAATAGTTTGTTAAAGAAAGCACCAAGCACATCGAGATCGAATGTTGTTTTATTGGAGATGAGATACTAAGCGGAAATATTAATAACGTACCTCAGAAGCTGTATTGGCTAATGCAAAAGCTGCCTCAACTCGAAGTCTCCAGAAGGCCTTGATACCAAAGAACAGAAGTTTAGATAACCAGTTCCAAAGTAAATATATGACAAAAAAACCAAGTTTGTTTGACAGAGTAATTAAAACCTTGGAGTCGTTGAGGAAACTATTCAGAGCATTAACAACAGAAAATGAAAGCTGTGGCAACGCCTCTAGTGTTGAAATTGCTTGTGCTTGAGCAACAACATCTTTGTCCTTCTCAAGCTGATTAATCTGATTAAGCATTACATCAAGAATTAAACCAGATTGCGGAAAAGTTACTAAACAAACCAATCCATGTTGACACACATACACACGGATATGTATGTGTGTGTGTGTAGTGGATATATCAGATTCTATATATTGATACATAATATACATGCATATATTTGTATGTATCAGGGGCATAAGGAAACAACTTTGCCAAAACATTAGAGTTGCAACCCACACCGAGCTTCACAGATCTAACTAGAATCCATATTTCATCTCGCATTATTGCATCCTGATGCACGACAACCATGAATGTCTCAAGATATGGGCTTTCTTAAATGGGAAAGGAATGGAGATAAATATCTATGGCTGCAGGGGCTGCCCCGAAGCGTAGATGTGAAGCTACAGCATCAACAGCATCAACAGGAAAATCTGATGCCAAAGGACTACAAATCCATACCTTCAGAAACATAGTACGAAGAAACCATGCCAGTGACTCTCACGAAGCCAGAATTGTCCTATATGTCTCCACTATAGGACCCATAAGAGCAGGAAAAAGAGAGGGGGGGGGGGTGTTATGAAATCCTGTTGTGCTCATAACTCATCTAGAAGTTATGATGGTCTCACAACTACCTACTAATGCACAGTACTTTTGCTAGTTTCAGAAACCCCATTCAAATTGGGTTCTGAAAATAAAATTCTAGGTACAGTCTCGACCGAAAAACATAATTTTAGGTCTCGTAATTTTTCAAGCACAACTTTATTTGAACCTAAAATAATAAACACAACTCTGTTTACAAACTAAACCTGAAGTAGTCTGCAATACTCTTTACATAAATAATCAAAGTAGTCTACAATACTCTTCACACAACTCTATTTACAAACTAAACCTGAAGTAGTCTGCAATGCTCTTAACATAATTATATGGGGAGTGGAAAATCAAAAAGAATTTAGTGGCATAAATGCTTTTATTAAAAAAAAAAAAAACTGATTTTTGATACGACCATGCACTACCCACCTCATGATAAACTGAACAAGAAAGTCAACCATTTACATTAGGAACAGAAGGAAGAAAATTACATCGAAGAAATTTCACATCCACAGAATCACAGCCATTCACCAACCATGATTTCTGCTAGACAGTCAAAAGATCCAAACTATTTCTAAGAGTAACAAAATATATTAAGTTACAAAAAATTTCATACAAAATTCAAAGCATCAGGCTACTTAGTTGCTTGACACAAGCACACCCATTAAAGTTCGGCTTTCCAAAAATCTCAATACGTGGGAAGATTTAAACGTCAATTTCTCTCCCTTTCTTTTATAGATTGATAGGTGAAAAAACAATCATAAACAACCTAAAGGACTATGAATAAACCATGAGGAGAAAGTGCCATGTCCTAGGACCTGCTCCTGTAAGCAAGTAACCAAATCCAACCCTAGGATCAGTCCCGCTTGAAAGAGTCAAGTCCAGAAAGGCAAAAGCTCTGTGTGAACACTTTGCTTACAATACAGTGAACCTCGCATCAAGGATGTCATCAAACTCTTTTAGGTAGACTCAATGATTTAAGAAAGACATGCATTACACCAATGTGATACACAAGCAAATATTCAAGAGGATCGAGCAACTATTACAAGCTCCTAGGAATTGGAAACACAAATAGCAAGTTTTACCGGTCATTTTGATATTGGTTTTATCAATCGAAGTCAAATAGACCAACTTTTGACTCTACCTAATGACTAATCATCAACAGATAAAAAAACCTACAAGAATTATGTCAAACTAGGCAATGCTAATCGGCAGTAGGAGACAGGCCTCCTAATAGTTAACAAGCCTAGGGACATCCACACCCTCAGTCATGCAATTCAGATCTCATAGAACCAGCGAATAACCACCCACATTTATACTACATTTATGAAAGGGCAAAATCAACCACTTATCCATAAAAACACTTCACAAAAACTGATCTCAGTTCTCTTTGCACATAAAAATAAAAAATATAACCTGATCAGCCTCTGGGACCAATTTGAAGCATGTTAAAGCGGTGTTGCATGTGCAAATCGAATGGGGAGGTGACGGATTGCTTCTTCTTTTTTGTTGGCTAGGCAGGCAGCAGACAGTTTTCTTCTTGATTAAGATGTCACCAAAGAACTATGGTCTTTGGTGTTGCACTGATTGGGGTAAATAGCCCAAAGCAATTTATTTCTTGATTAAGATGTCACCAAAGAACTTTGGTCTTTGGTGTAACACTTATTGGGGTAAATAGCCCAAACCAATGTTGAACCGTTGGCATGTTTTGAGTACCCTCCATGATTGGATTCAGCTCCGAATTGTTTTTCTCTCTCTAGTTTGTTAGAGCTTATTGAGCTCTTAAATTTCATAGGATACAACTTTCTCCTTTTGATGTTCCACTTCTATCGCTCGCATACAACTGCTACCTCCTATTTCACTTCTTCCAATCAGCTTCTCACTTGCATAGGTGATATATTTCTCAGTGTTTAAAGTGCCTCTTATATCCCTCTGGTGTCAAGGGGTACCCCCTTTCACTTTTTCTAATCGGCTTCTCACTTGCTTAAAGCTATCCAGACAAGAGTGTAACAATTAATGACACAGACAAAGACTAGTTTAGTAAAAGCATGGTAGCTTACCAAAAAAAATTGCCAAGATAGCATTCTTACCCACATCTGTAATGGTTGATTAAAATGAATTTCAGCAAGGTATTCCATTTCAGGGTCTGCTCTCATCCACAATAAAGGGGATTCTGCACTGCAAAAGATGGGGGAAGAAAGAAAATTAAGATGTTCAGGAGAGAGAGAGAGAGAGGTATTTGCACTTTAAACCCTTATGATTATTAAACCCCTATGATGTGCCCATAAAACAAGGAACCCCCTTATTCTTCAAATTGTGAACAGCACACCTTGGTGGTTGGGATCAGATTCATATTATTAGTTTCTCCATCAAATCTAGGGGACAAAGAGACACAATGGACCGCTTAATGTCATAATAAACAAAAGGGTCACTTGCAGTAATGTTTCCAACCAGATTGTTCAAGTACTGTTTATCTCAAAATTTTAAACTGCTGGAGAGGAATGAATCTAATCAGCAGTGTATCCAGACTTTCCTCAGAAAGGGAACCCAATAGGTAAAATATTTAACTAAAATGCAAATAAAGTCCATGTCAACTTTTGACCTCAAGACTGCTATTGTCCCCATAAATAAACTGATTGAAAAGGTAATTATGAATCAATATTCTAACACCAGCTATGCCAGTAGTCCATAAATTTTACACCAGCATGATACATCACCATCTTATTCACCAATATACAAAGAAAACCAAATGAACAATTGAAGGTAAAAATAAATAAATAAGCAAGCACAAATTACAACCATACTAGATCTTCAATCACCAACATTTGCTTGCACCGTGCCTGCAAAACACAGTAGCACCACCATACTTATCCAACCAAATTGAAACAACTCTCTAATTTTGTGCTTCTTTTTATGGGTAATTTAATTTTTTTTTTCCTGTGCTCTTCATTCTCACTTATTGTCCATATTCATTTTTTATTTTTGGTAATACAAGTATGAAACTCTTCTTGAAATGAGGAGAACCTCAAGCACTTAATGTGTCTACAAGAGCATCTCCTAAAGAATAATGGTCTAAGATTTATATGACTCAAAGTAAACAAAACCGGAAAAGAAACCCCGCCAACTACAGTTGGCCATTCGCACAAAGATGCAAGAGATCAAATTCGTTAACATTAATCTTCCCAACACCTTCAAATCTATGACTTTTCATCCCTCCAAATCATCCACACGAGGCCAAAAAGGCTCTGCATCTTGAATGAAGCTAGAATTATGTTCATCAAAGCATACTTACCAAAACAATTTATGTCCATCAAAATATCAATTCAAGCTACAAGAGAGATCAACCACCTTTCTGGCATCATCCATTGAACATTCAAAACCTAAAGAAAACAAGAGACGGCAATTCCCAACAAAAAAATCTAACCACAGATCAACGCATTATTCACCACCTTTAAACAAGCACTGCCAATTAACCACAATAACATTTCAGTAAATATGATTATGTGCAATTAACATTTTACTCAAAGCAGGGTAAAAAAAAAGGGCAACTCTTTCAAAAGTGATCATTTGCCACTAAATGGAGCAACTGACATTTTCGATCTACCCCAACCATGAAAGGCTTCTGTCACATGTTGAGATATAAGGGTGCCAGTGGTCTGTAGGCAAGTTATAGGGAACAAACCTAGATGATCTTACAATGGTTTTCTTATATGTAACAAGACCATAGTAGATAACAGTTGATACCTGGAGCGCATATCAAGAGCAGGTATAACATCACCGTTGTCATCGGACCCATCAGGTTTTGAACCTTTTTTGGACTTCTGGAAGCGTCGAGCAGCAAGCTTTGAATGGCATTGTATTTCCAACAGTTGCCATATATCTCCACCCATTGGCAGAATTGGATGGTCATACATACCATCAAGCTCATAAACTCTGATACTCATCATCCCAGGCCAACCAATGTCCCCTTCTCGGTTTTCTGAATCTGCATTAATATTAACTGATGCACTTGAATCTGGTGAAGCTGTGCATCCACGTAAAACCGCCAATTCAACCATATTCTTCCGTTTGTTATAGGAGAACCCCATCCTTATAATTAAAGTCCCAGGACAGAATATAAGCAAATAATAAATGAAGAGTCCAAACATCAATTAAAGAAATATTTACGTACAAACCATACTTTAGCGCTGGACACCCACATGACCCTACCCACCGAGGGAAAAATTCTTTGAGGAAAGGACGCTCGAGATTTCCAACCTTATTAGCCAAATGTCGAAACTGCATTTCAGAATAATGTAAATACTTAGATAACTCCACATTATCCACAACAACCACCTTCATACTAATACTACAAGCTCCACATCCTGCCAATTAAAGCATCATGAATCAACACTATAGCTAAAGCAACAAAGTCCAGCAGCTATCCCTAACCACGTAACTACCAGCAGCCTTACCCCAATGTTTATGGTGATAGCATGCCAAAACTTCGCATCTTATATTTGCCAAATTTTCTACAATTGTTGAACCAATATTAGCATAGAAAGGTCCCTATTTATTACACTTCCACAGAAATCTAGGCTCCATTTAGCTATTATGTATTTGATTTGCGAAGGAAATAAAAACAAATGCACAGCAAGTGAGTCCTCTACTTTATCCAGGGTACTTCCACCTACATTAAGCTTCTAAATAAAAATGTTGGTGTTGCATAACATTTCCAAGCAAACATCGTCAATTTCTTGGGCATGCACATGAAAAACAGCCAGCGCTATCCCAACAATAATACCATTCCTCCACGATGTCAATCACTTCAACATATATCAACATGGAATTACTGTGCAGGATGACTTGACCTAGAATAGAAACACCATCTCTAAAGTGACTGAAAGACAACTACTACAATAATTGTAGCATGAAAGTTCACAAAGAGTCATCACACATTCCCTTGACCACAGTTACAGCACTCTGAATAATTCATAGCCTTCAAGGAACAAGGTCTACAAGCTCCAGATTCATGGTAATTTCCTTGTCATATGTCACTTTTGGACTTTTGGACCCATATAAGTGACTTGACACATTGCTAGCATAGGTCATAGACCCCAGATTAACTCTGTTATGAAGGAGAAAATCTACGGAAAAAGAGGAAAGGATTTGGTCCTTTTCAAAGGCAATCAAAGAACCCAGTTCATTAAGTAATTGCTAAGTAGTCCCTAATCTTTGTCTGAGGAGGATAAAGCAGCACATTCAAGGACAAAACAGCAGGCTTGCCCCATCTTAAAAGTAAACAGCGCAGGTTCATCAAGAATAGCTGCATATTCCCTAATTGTTTGAGCTTTGTTTCAAGTGCAGAAATCGTTCAATGATCTTTCCATTGCAGTTAGCAAAGTTTACGCTAGAGGGTTCATTTGCACCATGGATGATACACCCAATCTATGGACTCTCTGGTGAGATCATGTCTTTTGTCCCCTAAAGACGCCTCTCTCACTTTCAAAGCAGTAACTCTCTCCATCATAATATGTCCCTCTCAGCATGATGTCTCAGAACAAGCACATGATGTCTGAGAGCTTACCACCTCAAAAGGCAATGCAAATGACATCATGAGAGCTCCTACTTCGTACGCCTGACACTTAGCCTGCTATCTCATTAAGGTTCCCAACTTCAAGCCACGTGTCTCAACCCTCCCCCAAGAATTTTACAACCACCTCATTCAAGAACTCTAACACGAGAATAATACTGATCATGTAAACTCTAACATAGGAATAATGCTGATAATGTGTTTATCTAAGATTCTTCTAATGGAACAGAGCAAAGTATAGTTCACAAACTTCTTGTGTGCAAAGTACAAATGGATGATAACACTTTGCTGTAGTAGAATGTCATTACCTCCTTTGTGCTTAGGGATCTAGAAGTACGAGTTGCATCTTGAGCCCGAGAAACTATCGTCTGCAAAATCTGTACAAACAAGACAGGAAAGAAGACCATCAATATAGAAGATTGTGTACCGTAGTTATAGTCCATATTGGTACCCAGACTCATTGGCAAGCACACAACTAACAACAAAAGTACAAACTAAAACAACAACTAAATGAGTGCTGTAAACCAAATAGGAGTGTGAGAATTACGGGAGTAAAAAGTATGTTCTCCCACTGAAGCTTCTCTCCATCACTTTGAAAAGATATAATACAATCTGAGTAAAAAAAACACTTCAAGCAACTAGTGATTTTGGTATAGTCCCTTGTACTGCTATCACTTTTTCTAATAAAATTGGCTTGCTAATCAAAAAACACTTCAAGCTAATATAACCCTATTGATATTAGCGAGTTACAAAACTAGCTAGCGAACTGATTCAGATAATTACGACACTCAGATAAGTCTGTCAATGATAATCTTATGTATCTCTCCTTCTCTAGACAGCATCATAGAATCCCAACAAGGAATAGATAAATACCAGAACGCAACCCAATGTTTTGGTCAATAACACTGCTAACTGATCTATGGCTGCACACATCATACAACAAATTTTTTGTTGATTGGTTTGTCACAAACAAACTGGAAATCTCTTTTAATATTATTGGTTTATATAAGGAACTAGATTTGCTGCTATGTGAATTGCCACCTCATAATTACAAAGAATTTCAGGAGTGTATTTCTCCCCCTCCTATTTGTCCTCACCACTAAATCACCTGCTAGGAATATGTGTAGACCCCATGCTTAAAGGTGAACTAGCAACTTCTACAGAAAATTGCGTGGTGAGAAGAGAATGCCTAGAAAAATGTAAATAATAGAAAGTGCGGACTAAGAAACTTGTAAGGGCAATGGCAAGATCTGGATTGCTGAAGGAAAAATAGGATCAAGACTGCTCTGATACCATGTAAAGCAACTAGGAGTGTGAAACTTATGAGAGTTAGAAGTATATTTTTCCACTACGACTTCTCTTCACTATACATGGTGGAGATACAAAATTTCAGTCCTAAAAATTCTCACAAGATAAATAGGCATATCCACAAGAGATTAAGGTAAGAGTACCTAACCAAGAGATTAATGTAACTACAACACTGAAATAATCTCATCTAACATACATGAAGTGCAAATGGCATGTTTAAAATAGGAAGGTGGAGAATGTGGGCTTAACAGCAGCATACGAGGGCAAGAAGAAGATGATTAACAGGCTATATTCATATCACCTCATTAAAACATAGACTTGGATCCTAAACTTTTCCTCAAATTCACTAACATGAAAAACAATAGAAACCTTTTATCTCCACACCTTGCATTAACTGCTATTTCCATAAGCATAATGAGCAATTGAAACATCATCACACTCATGTATCACAAGAGGGTATTTACACCATTGCACATGCAGGATATGTTATGAAAGAACCAATTACTTGCTAAGAAGTACGACACAAACAAAATTCCAACCTTATTGTGTTGAACAAAATTCTGCAGAAAATGATGACTCCACATTATATTTACATTGCACATCTTCCAGTTACCAAGAAGACTAATTCAGTACAAAACTAAATATGGAAAGCTCCCCATGACGTAAATGGGGGAACAAGAATCTTGCTGTCCAGTTAACAGAACACATTACTGCAAATGTGATGACATCTTAGAACAAGATGCAACTACTTCCACAATTAAATCCTTCATGCAGTCAGCTTTTGCCATCAAGTGCAAAACTTGTACATCACTAAAGGAAAAATGGCTCCAACTGGACCATCTTGCAGGGTTAGACTATTTAGTATACATGCAATCTAAATATTAACGTAGCTATCAAGGATCCAGTGGACCTTCAGTGAAATTTGACCAGCTGCACAATTTACAGAGCTTCTGAAAGGATCACCATATCACCTAGAGCAGAAAGGACTTAAAGCAAAGAATATAACTTGGGGTCTAAAAAAGGGACCTTCAAATGAATAAATACGAGGTTGTAATAACTGATGAAAACAGCTTAATAAGGTTGAATACATACATTACACATTCACTTCCTTTTACCTGTGCATTTACCACTTTATGTGACAGTTATCCTCTACAATTGGTTCAATACAAGTCATGGCTTCAGGAGCTACGCAATTTACTAGACCTCCTAACTCAGCTACCTTATCCCAAAACCAGAAGTATATAAACAACAATCAAGGGAAAACACTATTACAACAGAAGAATGTGACTCCAAAAAGAAAGCTCTCATTCGTAAACCAATCAAACTACTCAAAATGCAAAAACTTATCATCACAAGGCTCCATAACAATGACGAAGTACTAGTGTATGCCACAATACCAAAAGTTCCCACCAAGTACTCTTTATCTAATTGAAAAAAGACCAGCACATGCAACAAAAACTCAAGAATTGTTCTCATTTCTCGGTGATCAAGATTAGTAGCAGGACAAGAAAATATCAAGAACTAAGAGCTCTTACATTACGGAAAGACTCAGGCCCCATCTGCTTTTCCAACATTTGGATGATTGCCACCTTTGAAGAATCAATCAATCAGTCACTTAGAAGTGCGATTAAAAATAATTTTAAAAAACGAAGAAGGATTCAAAGAGAGGGGGAAATGCAAAGTGAACTTACAGATTTCCATGATCTTATTTTGCCAAATAGACCAATGCACTGTGTTCCATACAAATCCCTACAAGCTGCAGAGAGACTCAAAGCAGTTGCTCCACCATAATCAGCCTTGCAAACAGCACAATTTGCCTGCAATTGGATAAATAATGTAGCATTGATTTGTGTAATAAACTACAAAGGGACTACATGAAACTAAAATCCTCATTTTCATTTTCCAGAAAACAAATTTTTACAACCGTTAAGTTTGAACCTAAATGCACATAGAAAAATAAATTTTTCATTCAAGGACAGTGATAAACTGGTCAGTAGGACTGTAAATGAACCAAATTGTTCATGAACATCTCAACTAAGCTCGTATAAGCTTGGCTCGAGCTCGATTCGTTCAATAAACAAGCTGAGTTCGAACATCATTTTTGTCTCGAATATTAAACGAGCCAAACTTGGTTAAACTTGGCTCGGCTCGGTTTAGGCTCGTGAACAAAACTCGTATAAGCTCGACTCAACTCATTTGAGCTCGTTTAAATCTTGTAATATGTGAAGACATATAATATATATTACACTTGTATGTATTATATTCTTTGTGTTTGTCATTTATATATTTCGATATACGCTATAACTTTATGTTTAGTATCATTTAAATATCTACATAGCATATTTACTTATTTTATATATGTATTATGGTGTATATTTAGTTTTTATGATATTAGCATGCACTTAAAATAACTTATATAACCTAATATATTTAATTCTCTGTCATTTTATACTATTAGCTTATGTTTAATATAACTCATATTCTTATAATATGTTAAGTTGCACTACTAAGGCATATACCTATCGTATGTCATTTTTGTATATATAAACATATATTTGGTTATGCACTTTAGTATAAGCTTGATTCAATATATTTAGTAATTAAATATTTTTTTATTTATATAAAATTAAATATTTATAATTGTTTGAAATTTAATATGATATTAATGTATGTATAACTAGTCATTTATTTTGTTATGCATCTTAATTTAAGTTCAAAGCACTGTGCAAATATATGTTTCTTTCTATGTCATAACCAAATATATGTAATTACATGTCAAAATCTTTTATATGTTTCTTGAACTATATTTCTACATACCTTGACTACTAGTATTGAAATTAAAATATAAAGCTCAAGAACAATCTATTTAGCGGTTGGCTAAGGACAATGGGACAACTCTACCCCAGCTGCATTATTCATTCTCCGATACCACTCATTACTCTTTTGGTGTATTTTTATATTGTGAATGTGTTAATATCTCTTTTGTGTTGTGCGACGTAAGGCCTTAATTAACTTCTCTATATTTGTTTTACTGAGCTGAAAATTGTTTATTTTTTTGGTATCATTGTTTGTTTTACTAAGTTATAGATTGTTTCTTTTTTATTTTTGTTAAAATCTAAGTTGATAATGGCTTGTAATAAATTGCTAAATGAAGGTTTTCTCCAAAAAATCATGCAACTCCAAAAAATCATGAACGCTTAGATTTTTTTTTTTTTTATGTGTCCATGAACTCTATTTAGACCTTAAAATATACCTATTACTTGAGTGATTGAAATTATTTGAAAGAAAAAAAATAAAAATGGAACTTGAGCTCGAGCTCGAGCCAAGCTCGATAGGTCGTTTGTTTATTTTTTCTCGAGCTCGAGCTTTGATTAAAATTCAACAAACTGAATTTGAACAGGGGTTTTCAACTTTTATTTAAGCATATATGTGTTAAACGAGCCGAGTTCGAACATTCAATACTTAGCTCGACTCGGCTCATTTACAATCCTACTAGTAAGTGTGGGATTTTTTTAACAAAGTGAAATAAAAGAGAAATTAAAATATTATTGATAAAATGTACAAAAAGAAGTGGAAAGGGAGAGAAAAGTCCAAGAAATAAAAAATACTGCAGGCATATGTGACGACAAAGGAAAAAATCTAAGAACCACTCGAATTCTTTGCTTTTCGAATAAGAAAATGAAATTTCAACAAGGGTACTGCAGGAACAACCAAATGAAGAAAAAACCATCAACGAAGAAAGACACAAGAAAAATATGGCATTTGAACAAACTGTACAAGCCCACAACATTATCCACAGATTCCAAAATAAAGGTGAATTTTCACAAGAAATGGCAAGCAAGAGCGAAGAATATAAGGTACTTCTCCCCTTGATAAATCCGTCACCCAACACATTGGCACTAGCCCCAAGATGCACTTAAATCACAATCTGATTTAACAACTCAATGCAAACAGCTCACGTACATAACGGATATAAGGTATGTGGCATGTGCACGGACCAAGCGAGAAACAAACCTTGAATCTCCGATAACGTGCTTCATTATTTCCCAAATTTTTCTTGATAAAATAATCCGTCAAGAAACCGGCAAGGCCATCCAGCAGCCACTCTAACCAATGACAGAAGAACAAGGGTTATCTCATCCCTTAATTGATATACAACAGTACCAGATACTATAGATTCAGCACCGGACAAACCCAAAATGTTCTACCAGCTTACCATCATTTGGTGCCTCAGGAGTAATATAGACACCAAACCACTGTCTTGCAAGGGCAAAAGCAAGTTTAATCCTCGTGTCTATGGTCTGTCACCACAAAGAGCTACCATCAATTCAAACAGAAAGTGATTTTTTTCCTTGTGAAGTTATTGTTATACACCACAGTAAAAAATCAAAAGGTGCAAAGTGAGAGATAAAATCGTCATTTAGGCACAAAAAAATTACTTGTCATTTAGACGCAAAAAAATTGTTTTTATCTAAGCCTCTATTTGGGTGGTTTTTTTCACAATCACTCTTTTACCAACTCTAATACTTTTTTACAAACTCGAACAACTTTTTCACCTATTCTAAGAGAATTTACACTACCTCTAACAACAAAAAAATGGGTAAAATTTTTTTTTATCCATCCAAACACAAGCTAAATTTACGAAAAATTTGACTACAGGTACAAAGTGTTTGCAATCAATATTTTACAGGTAAATGCCTGCAATCAATAGCTGGGGCATGAATTGCGACAAAAATAATACTTTAGGGTTCGATGTCCAAAGTGTCAAAATCTCCTATTGTTGGATGGTGCAAAATGTATTTATAGTAAAAACATTCTACATCTAGACAAAACACGGCCTAAGTAAAATTTACACTTGCTCTTCCACGTATTTTTGTTGTCCTATAATAATTTGAGCACTGCCTTCTAAGTTTGTATTATCGAAGTGATGAATATAACAAACAAAACAGTACGTAGGGATTTCCATAAGAGAGAGAGGTTAGAATAAAATGCATGGCACATCAACTATAATTCCTAAAAAAAAAAAAAAACTCTAAAAATAGGGTGTTCCTGGTTCCACCTACAAAACAAAAACATACTAAACAATTTCCACATTCCCTAATCGTTCTCATTTTCTAAGAATGAAAATATTCTTCTGTTCACCAAAGGGCCAAAGTAGGCAAAAAAAGAGCATAACTTTCCCCTCCTAAACCCACTAAGCGCAATAGAGTGATAGCTTACAATGGTTTTTGCATTCAAAGAATTACGCCCCCGGGGGGCGGTATGATACAAATATAGAAAATCAGCTTGCATCCATCAATTCATCCTATCATACATGTAGCATACAGTC
This sequence comes from Morella rubra, assembly GCA_003952965.2. Classification (NCBI taxonomy): domain Eukaryota; kingdom Viridiplantae; phylum Streptophyta; class Magnoliopsida; order Fagales; family Myricaceae; genus Morella; species Morella rubra. Next base: position 10,558,613 of record CM025853.1, read on the forward strand.
TATTTATATAATTACAGAACAGATGCATATGAGAGAAAATTTCAACCACACTTGGCAATAAAGTAAATGACCAACCTCATCAACAATCTTCTCGTCAAATAGTGCTTGAGAACTAAAGATGCTCATGGAAGCTCCCAAACTTACTGAGGATACTACCATATCAGGCTCAATAAAAACTTGCTTGTATGACTCAAACGGAAAGTCTACTGAAAGGTAATCCTTATAACAGCTACAAAAAGTAACACTTAGTGTTAAGATATGATGAAAGAGGAAAAAAATACAAGAATGAACTTAGACCAACAATAGTCACATGACAAGGATGAAAACCTGAATGCACTATGGAAAAATTCCATAGTGTTTCGAAGCTTTGACATATTGGCAGACAAACAAATGTGTGATATGAGATTAAACTGGTGGTCCGGAAGGATTTCAAATGGAGCCACTGCCAAAGATATCCACTGAGCCGCAACTGGCACATTTAATTTATAGATGTATGTTTTCCGGGGGGGATCATCCTTGGTCAAAACCTGCAAAGTGTAACTGGCAGTATTTAAAATGTTCAATAAGGAGGAAAAAGGAAACAATAAATGACCTCAATGTTTATAACCAGCTGAATGGAGATTGTAATAATAAGTAACTAAAGCCAAAGAATAGACAATGCAGAAGATGAAATAAAATCAAGTGCCCTTACTAGTGCCTCAAGATGCAAGCAAAACAAACATCAAAGCTAATTTTACAGAGCTAGCAAAGCTATTTATCTAATTACATGCCCATCATTGATGTTATGCAATTCCTGTCTTATAAAATTAGCAGCAGAAAAGATCAATCTAAAATAATCATTCTTGTGAAATCAAAGTTCTACTATTAATCAAAACTCAGACAGCCCAGCATGGGGGGTTACCTTAATCAAGAGCAATTTCTCAAATTTCCTCTTCCAATCTTCAACTTGTAACCCAATTCTAGGCATTTCTAGATTAGAAAATATTCTGTTTGGAAATAGATTCAAACCTGAGAATATCACTAATCATAAGCTTTTCAAAGATGGTAGAGGTGTCTCATCTCCAATATCAGGTCAAAAAGGCACTTCCACAACAGCACAGAGAATAAAAGAAAGTTATTTATCTCTTGGGATCAAGACTGGTGCCATGCAGAGCAATATTATTGTTATCCAGGGGACCAATGACAAGGTTATTGTCAACTTTGCTCGATCCCAGGGATGTGTGCAGTGAGCGTGGATTGAACATGCGACCTTCAGACCTTACTGACGCTCTCCCAACTGACCTATCCCAGCTAAGTATGAACCAGTTGGGAATCGACTATGAAGTTGCAAGCATCTAATATTATTTGGTTGGCCGAGAGGGCCACCAAAGAACATGTAAAACTAGGATCTAGAATTTCCTTATTGACAGAAAATCATCATAGGAGCCAAAAGTTCAGGAGAGCAAAGAGGAAAAAAATAACTGACGGTTATTAGAGCACATAAAATCTATGGTCAATCCACAGTATGTCATGTCATCCACAAACTGAGCAAAGGCACCATGCCCAAAATAGAGAACTGAAAAAGCAACTTTTGTTGTTGAGACTTTCATGTGATCCAGCTCCAAAATTCTCAAAGGAAGCAAATTCGATACATAAATTTCCTGGATAGCATTCAATGATCTTACTACCACATATATCTTCAAAGCACAAAACAGTTTCCTAGGAAGGAAAAGGGGGGCCCAAAGATCCCTGCCAGATGTTCCAACTTGTTGTCTACTATTGTTCAAGCATTGTCCCATCAGTCCAAGAAAACAACGTTTTGCACTAAATAACAAACCATTATCGTACAAGCTTCTAGATAGTGCATTGTTCACCTCCCTCTCAAATCTCTCTCAATATGTTGTTTTAACTTCCCAGTATCTATTGATGTTTCCTGAGAAGGATTTTGCAGGGTCCATTGTGGTCCAAACACAGGTTTTCTCTTCTTTTTTCATTGACCCCTTTCCTGGCTCCAATACTTGACAGCTGATCCTTAGTTTTCTTTTCATCTCCACGATTGACCTAGAAAAGTTATTTTAATGCAAAACTTATTTTGCAACCCCTTAAGGGAGTGAGAGCATATAAAGTTCATTAAACAAAAGGTACTACTAAAACATAAACTACAGTACATGATGGAGTCACACTGATTCTACAACAAGTACTGCAATTAAACCAACAGATGACCTTTTACCTTTTCTATGAAATTATAAATGTGGAATGAGATTTTTGACTTACTTAAACAGAGAACATAACAGTCTTTATATTTTTTTTTCCTGGGCAACAGTATAATATTTAAGAACAAGAGTTCATATGTAAGGTACTTAATCAATTGCCAAATGCATAGTGTGAAAAATAGCCAAGATCGAAATCCCAGCATTCTATGTGGTGTCCAAGCCAATTGGTGAGACAATCACTACTCCAGTTACTAGATTACTATCAGCCATCTATCCCAAAATGAAAGGGATGAAATGGGGGACGAAAAAAGAGAAAGCAAAAACCAATCCTTTAGCAGTAGCGCTTCACGTTCTTTCCATCCCCGTAGTTGGGGGGGAGGGGGGGATATTATTCACACCTTTCAGGGAAGAGCTCATGAACCCAGTACTCATATACAAAGTATCAAGTACTGACCTGGTATTGCAAGTTTCCATTGCTGACAGCCACAAGATTTTGGGCAACCGTGAACTCAAGATCATAGCTGAATATTTAACATGAAAACCAGAAGCTCATATGCTATGAATTGTGAAAGGGCAAAAATTACCAAGAAACGCCCAGAAAGTCATACAATCACACCATACATACCAGCAGTGCTGTGAACTGTCGTCCATACAAGGGAACCAACACCGTGCACGCCTTATCTGGTTATCAGTATGCAGCACATTATCCTTGAAGTGAATCCCCGTCTCTGCTTTCTCTACCCAATAATCAATACGAATCATTCTCACATTCTGCACCCAACATTGACCTACATGAGAAAACACGGCTACAAGAAGAAAAAAAACTTACCACAACACCCACTGTGTGCACTGAAAGCACACCATTCTCTTTCTTTTTCCTTTAAGAGTCGGAAAATAAAATGATAGGTTCAACCTCAAAGCTTCCCAGACATGTGCCTATCCTGCTTAACCACTGCTTGTCTGCTTCTACACTTTGGTTTCATGCCTAGTGTAAGTTTCAATATTTTCTACATTGCACAGGTACCATTAGACTAGTGCCCTCGTTATATAGCTCTAGTGGCAGATAAGCCGCTGGGTTCACATTGGTCAGTGTAAAACATGCAACGTACACAGACGCGCACGCAAACACACACATTTAAACATATAAGCTACCAGCAAAAACTAGGCACGCACCGCAAATAATTCCCTCAACGGCCAAGCACTACTCCCGCATTCAAGACCCACATGAACCCACGATATTAACCTAAGCAAAAGGTCACAATATTTCGGATAGGAACTATAACCTGCTGCCTGGCCTCTCCAGCCGAATGAAACCCGTTCTCTGCCGTAGGCTGCGGTTCACTTCCACACTTCAAACCCTTACAGCAATTAATCAACAAATTTGGTACCAATTCCTTCTCAAGAACCGATACATAGGCCGACGCTGCAGCGTCAGCTGCCAAGCTCGGCGTTGAAACCGCGCTCCACCTCTTCTCGCCATCCTCATGATGCTGGTGCGGGTAGTACTCGAACTCGGCCGCCTCCCCATCAACTAAAACACTCCCAATTCCCAAATTCTCCGCGTGCAACCCTACAATACCAATCTCTGGGACGGCAATTTCCAACTCCGTATGCCTAAAGAACACTGGCATATGCATGAAACCATATGTCTTGTTTACTAAAGAGAAAGCCAATATCCAATAATTTATTCATTGATTGTTTACTTAATAGACAGAATATCATGGGCGGGAGCTCCGCTTTTCAGTGACTATGCATATAATTCGAAAAAAAAGCTATTTGGACAGTGGGTGGGCTGTTGTTTACACCTCAAACTTATTGGGAAAATTACAAATAGCTTGTGGGCGGTCAACTCATTGAGTGCTTTAGTAAATTAACTCGAGCCAAACTCGTTTATTTAAAAAAATGTATTCCGTGTTGTTATGTAAATAAAAAATTGCGATTATTGCGTTTATGAAAAAATAATGAAGGGAGAGCTTATTCTTTTTTTAAAAAAGGACTCGAACTTCCTCAGGTCCCTCCTCCACCCGTGAATGGGTTCAAAGTCACCCCATTTTTTCCTTTTATAAAAAAAAATATATTATAATTTTTTTATGTTTTAATTACAATAAAAATGTAATTGAATTTGAATGTTTATGGGAAAATTACAAATAGCTCTTTGGGTTTAAACCTTTTTTTAAAAAAACTCATTGAGTTCTTATCTTTAGTAAATTAACTCACAAGCCAAACTCCATTAGACTTATTTAAAAAAATGTATTCCGTCCCAAACATTGTTATTAAAATAAATAAAAAATTAAAACATTTATAAATATTTGAAAAAAATTAAAATCTAAAACTGAAAATAAATAAAAAGGATAACTTAATACTAAAATTAAAATTTAAAAACATTTTTTCAAAAAAGGAGAAGGATCGAACTAGTCGGCTCAGGTCCCTCCTCCACCCGTGAATGGGTTCGGTGTGGGGAGTCCCCACCCCATTCTTTTCCTTTTATAAAAAAAAATATATTTATAATTTTTATTTATTTATTTTTTAATTTTTTTTAAATGTTTATGAATGTTTAAAATTATTTTTAATGACAGGTGTCACGTTTCAATTGAACAAATAAATTTTTCATTAAATAAGTCTAAGGAAATTAGGTTTCGGGGCTAATTCACTAGCAGTGAAAACCCAATGAATTTTTTAAAAATGCGTTAAAACTTTAGTAAGTGACTTGTAATTTTCTCAAATTACATTTTGATTTCACTTGAAAAACATTGACACGAGATACAATGGAAGAAAATGGTTGAAATTTGAATAGAATTATAGAATATTGAAGGAAATGTTGGCTATATTGGTCAAAACATCACAATTATAAAACACTTGTGTGATTTTTGTGTGTCGAAATTTTAAGCACCCAAAATCTTTGCCTAATAAAATAACTATAAAAAATATTCTCTCTATCCCAATGAAATAAACTCTTTTTACTAAAATAAATATAAAAAAATTCATTCAAATCATTTCTCTATTTATTTTTTCATCAACTCCAACACCCTAAAATTTTAACACTCAAACACTACATCATAGTGTTAGTTTCGTATAACCTTTCTATTTATGCACATTATATTTAACAACTAACTACTTAAGGTTGGTCACTGATACTTTAAAGACTAAACTTTAAAGTTCTAATGCTCTTGCCTCTTTCTATCACCTAACTTGAAATTTGAATCTAATTCCTAAACTATCACCCTATCAACATTACAAAATTACAAAAAAAAAATAAGAGTATATTAAAATTTACAAAATTAGATGACAAATTTAAATTTAAAATAAATTGTTCAACAAAAATAAAGTAAAAAATGCACCAAATCTACAAATCATTAATTACCCATTTATCTAGTGACCTAAGTCTAACAAATTAACATTTAACAACTATTGGCCTAATATCATGTGGCATTGACCTTAAAAGCAAAATACTATATAATCTAATAATATATAATTACCTATTACAGGGTTGTTCAGGAGAAAGGCAAAACACACAAATCTCATTTTCTATCTTACAACTCTCTCGGCCTCTCTATTCCCTCTTCTAAAATCATTGCGCACAGCCACCCTCCAGCACTGCTGCACGACGCTCTTTGCATGTCAGTCGTACCTAGTTTTGCCAACCACCACAGCTACTCTCCTCTTGTTATGCCCCGAATGCTAGTCTAAAAGGGGCTAATTCTACCACTCCATTTATTTGGCTACTTCTACCGCTCTATATACCCCTAAAGTCAGGGTTGTGAGTTCCCTTTGAAACTGTTCTTCTTTCCTTTGGGGACATACCATTTGGTCGAGCTATCCATTGATGTGTCCTCATGCCTAATGGCTAGACACGACCCTTAGAGGTCAATACCTTCTCGCATTCCTCATTCATCGTGGTTGCACATACCTCGTACTCATCCTTCAGAGTGGATGCACCTTTCATATTTAGGTATGATACCAACTATCCTATTTAGCTCCATAACATAACATAAAATCTTGTTTTCATTTGTATAAAATTTCCTTTTTTTCCTTTTGAGAAAATCAATGTAGATGTTTATGATGTGCTCCTTGACAAATATTCATGCTGCATATCATTCAAGTTATAAAAAAATATAATTTTCCATTTACCCTTACCCACTCAAGCTTATGGCGGTTCCTTGATTACAAGTGAGACGTATTAAGGTTATTATTAAACGGTTAAGAAATTCACTTGATGCAACAAATAATTTTTCAACATAAACATGTTATGCAAAATCTTATATATTTCTTTACTAACCAGTAGTGGTTCAAAAATCTAGCACGACGTTCACTAACCAAAATTTTAACATCATTACAAAAATTTCTCTCCTCACTTTTTCACTACCCCATAAACTTTTTCACCAACTTTTTCACTATCTCTCCTCACTTTTTCACCAACTCTCATACCCAAAATTTTAACTACCCAAAAATTTTGACAAAATTTTGTTCCCAAACGCCATGTAAAACTCTATTTCAATGTCAATGAATCCATTAAAAATTGGGTGTCAAAACGATCATCACACTTGAGTTTATGACTACTAAAATTTCGTGTAATTTAAATCTCATTTAGTACTCAAAAGATTTATTGGAAAATACAAGTTGATAGGGCTTCCAAGCTTATGACAATTTTGACGTCTTAGCCTTTAATAATTCATAATTTCAAAAATATGACTATGAATTGCAAGAAAATGGTTTTGAAACTTTTCTCTTTCATAGCCTTAAGATTCATAAAAATCTAATCAAATTTACTATTTCAAAAACACTTTGCAACAAATAAAAATTATAAAATAAACATTATTGTCTCCAACTTGACTTTTCTAATTCTAAAAATTTGTAACTTGTTTATCTTTGCTCTAAATTGTAGAAGTCACTTTTAGAATACTTCTCGTTTTCTAAATATAATCCTGTGTTTGGATGAGTAAAAAAATTTCTGGTTATTAGAGGTAGTATAGATTCTCTTGTGATTGGTGAAAAAAATATTGAAGTTTGTAAAAAAATATTAAGTTTGTAACAAGTTGTTAGAGTTTTATAAAAAAAATTATTAGAGTTTGTGAAAAAGTTTTTCAATTTTTTTTTTTTTTGTGAATCCAAACTAGCCTAAATTTCAAAACTAAAAACACAAAAATATGAAGTAAAAAGACCTTTTATCACGTCCCTCATGCTTGTATTAGTCTCTAAGCTCTCTTTGTAGTAACAAAGATGCATAAAAGGCAAGATTACGACACGTCCTTAATTATGGGTCTCAAGACTGTAATATTTTTCTTAGGGTGTATAAAGACTTACTATGTAATAAAAAATCAGCAGAAGACTTGTAAAATGTATTCAGAAACAACATGGTGAAAATGGAAGTCAAGTTAAAATAAGATAAGAATAAATACTTTAAATATAAAGCAAACATCACACATACATTAGGAAGTAGCACACTAGAACACATTATCCGTCAGAGTTAGGGATTAGAGAGGACCCTGAGGCTCATCACAAAATCTAGGCTAACATTGGATAAGCTATATCGATAACCTTATTGTTTCAAGCTTATATACAGACAAGCCAATATTAAGAAAGAAAAAAACACAAGAGCATCTCTTTAAGATGAGTCTTCATCGTCCGATAAGGTAAGGTCTACCTAGTTTATGCCAGAATGGCTCATTCCCAAAGGGCTGTTCTTATGTGGGAAATCTGGTGACAAATCCTTCGGAATCAGATAAGGCTGATGATCCATGACAACGTCCAAGCCGTTCAAGACTAAAATTCGCACGTGGATAACAAGTACATAGATAATGAGCTCTTAAGTGAGGAAAGATTCGAATATTTATCATGATCTATCTAAGCAGTGAACAATAATATAAACAAGGAAACTGAATGAGCCTTAAAGATTCCGTAAAGGGGGATAATGGCAAGTGATGACATGCAGTAGTATAAACCACACTTACATACTCAATAAACAGTTCATGATTCAAAGATAATACCAGTATAATCATATGCAGTATGCATGCCATGCTCATGTCTGTAAAATCATTTGCCTTGATGTCCACTGTTTCACCCCAGTGACAGAGGTTGTGCGTCCAATCTCCCCTGCAGTTTAGGATAGTCCTAGGCATTCATTGCCCTAGGACATGGGTAAAGGCCCTCTGCCTTCTACTCCGGAGCCATCCACTACTCCGTAGTGATGGTTGCACTCACTAGTGATCAGTACCTTTACCCATTAACTATAAAAATTTTCATTAGTGCAAATGTCATTAATGCAACTGTTATTTTGCAAATGTCATATCTTTTATATTTTTTTATGCAAATGCCATATCCATAACATCATTAATGCATATTTTCATTAAAAAGTATGTCTTTTACCATTAGTCATGTGCGATGAAATTTCTTAATCTCGCTTATAATTTCATAGGTAATCATTTCACATGATAATTTTAATTACATCACATATTTTGTATTTTATTTTAAAGACTTAGTATTTTTCTTCATATCCATGTCTTGTATTTCATTTTCAAGAAAACCTAATACTTTATCACATCCATGTCTTATATTTATTTCCAAAATAAATACTATTAAACTTTTACTTAGCCAAACTAATATCTTTAATTACTTATTTCAAATCAGCAAACAATTAAGAATTTTAGTTTAAAACTTTTACTATTTATTTAAAACAAGCTCATTAACACATGTTATCCAAGTTAAATATCTTAAGTCCAATGAGGACTTGGACTTGGGCTTGCTGGCAAGCCCACCTATTGACATTATCAGTGGCTTTGAAAGACCACTTGGGTCAGCCCAAACAATGAAAAGAAGGCCTATTTCACAAGGCCACCAAGTTAGGCATTTTGGGTCCAATAGGGACCTAGCCTTGGGCTCCACTTACAAGCCCATATTATAGCAAATAATATAAGTATTTAGGCCCATTAAAATCAATCGAAGTGATAGAAATTAAGCCCAAACTGTGTGACTACAAAAATGGCTCTTTCTAGTGAAAAATCCAATTTTAATAGTGAATTTAATTAGTTATAACTTTTCATCCTAGCTCCAAATGACTCAAAATTTTAACTGTAGGTTTCTAGTATTTTTTAATATTAATCCTCCAAATTTAAGGTCAAAGAAAGGTCATTTTCTATATACGAGATACCCCTAAAGATGTTGTTATCACAAATGGTGCAATTCTAAGCTAGTTTTCATCTACTTAGCTAATTCTTTAATTTTCCACGTAAACCTTTGCATGAAACCATCCTATATGTTTCTAATACTTCTAAACATTTAAAAATCATGCCATGCAATTTATTTACACAAGATTCATATCAAAAACTTATCCAAAGGGCTTTATGATCTAAATTTAACAATAATTTATATTCTTCAACATTCTCTTGCATCTAATCATTCTAACTTTATACTTAGCTCATGTTAAGCATATTCAAAGGTTCCAGATCACTCCCTAGCATATTACTAACCTCAAATTATGAAAATGCCAACAACATCACTAACATGTAAACTACCCTTACCTTCCTTGATCTCTTTGGCTTTTTGGTGACTTTCTTGAGTATCAAAACCTAGATTAAGCTTGCTGTTAGTATCAAAATCAAAATAATAACCTCTAGGATAGCAAAGCTCAAGAAAATCTCAACCTTTACCACTTTTCTTCAAAAATTTCTCCTTTTCTTCTTCCTAGGGAATTTTGGCTTCTTCTTCTTTTGTCAGCTCTCTCTTACTCTCTATCTCTCTCTCTCTAAGGATGGCTGGATGAATGTGTGAAGTAAAACCTTCACAATGGCCTCCTATTTATACTACTCCTTAACTAGAGTTTGTCTCCTAGGGTTAATTAACTATGCTAGGGTTTAATTAGACCACATGAAGATGTCTACCCTAGATTAGGGTGTCTATGCAAGGCTTGAAGCTGAATTGGGTGAAGGGGGTGCAGCTACACAATGGATGACAAATGGTGCATGGTTTTGCATGGCTTAATGATTGCTAATCACTAGCAATCATTACTTCTAGCAATCCTAGTGTTTGACCAGTTTTGTGAGTCAAAGATGAGGTGGCATGGGCTGGTGATGGGCTGGGCCGAATAGTATGTTTGGAGGCCCAATTGCATGTTATTCCAAAGCCCAAAGAATAAAAACCTATTTTTCCAAGCCCAATTGTCCTATTTATTGCAAAAATTCTTAAAAATAAACACTAGGGTGCACAACTATTCTAGATAGGTCCTATTGGCTTGGTAATTAAGTGAGTAATATAAACCAAGCAAAAAGTTTGAAGAAAGAATAAGTTTTTATAAGAAATTAGGGCTAAAAAAGGAAATAAGGGTATTTTAGTATTTTTTGGCAATATAAATTAATATTTAAAAATTTTCAAGACACTAAATGAGTAAAATATGTATTTATTAAAGATCTTGAAAAGATAAGAAAGAGGATAATTTGTAAAAACTATTTTAGGGATTTTTTTCCTATTTTTAAACTAATAAAATAATTAAATCCAAAAATAGTAATTTAAATACTATTTATTATAAATTAATTAGCAAAATTATGATAATTAATAATACTTAGAAGGTCGGGGTATTACACCTTTCAAATAAATTTTACAAAGTTTGAAAAATCTAAGGGCACCATTGCATCTCTAGTTCAACCTTAGATTTTAAAAAATTCATAACTTATTAAGAACCCACCCAAATCACACAAAATTTATTTTAAAATGCTCCTTTCTCATAAACTTAAAGTTCAAAACCTAATGCATAATAATTAGATTTGAAATGACCCATTCAATGATATCCGGAACAATAAAGAAATCTGAAACATTTTCTCCTTTTGTCTAGTTTACACACCAAACTTCAAAATCATATAACTTAATTATTTTTCAACTAAAACACATGAAATTTGTCTTCAAATGTTCTCATGTTATAAACTTAAAGTTTAAGACTTAACCCATCAAAATCCAATTTGAAATGACTCTTTAAAAAATATTCAAAACAATCAAGGATTCTGGGACATGCAACTCACTCAATATGAATATGAATCACCTGAAATTTGTGTCAAAATCCTTAGTTGGGAAAGAGCTTTTCAGATAAAGTTGATTTAGTTTTGAAACAACACAACAATTAGGACATAAATGGTCTCTAACTGAGACTTCATTTTGGAGAACTTAATTTTTTTGCAGAATAGTGGGTTTCAAAACCTATAACTATTTTACCTTAGCTTTTATTTTTTCAATTTGTTTGGTATTTTTCGTTTCTCCTTGACCATGTGCACAAACCCAACTCTAGATCATTATATGCAAGCCAAAAATAAATATTCTAAGTTGTTCTCTCAAAATTTACTGAATTCATCAAAGAAATCCATGAATCCTCCTTCTTTGTTTCTTGTTTGTCTCCTCCTTTCACGCTTCTAACTCTCTCTCTTTCTCTACCTCTCTCTCTCTAAGTTGTTGTACACGTAGAATAAAAAATGGGAGGGAAAATGGTCGAGCAATGGGAAGAAAGAAAGAAAAGGGGGCAATTGAGTTAATTGCTCCTAACCTTGTTTGTATCACCTATACCCAATGGGTCTCATGGACAGCACATTTAAATTTTTTAATTTTCTTTCTCTATTCTTTATATATTTGAAATTTTATCATCAATTCTCCTGAGTTAAATATTCACACCCTAATTTAATGTAAGACTTATAAATTAAATTTAAGGCACTTATATTTTTTGTAAATTTTATAGCTGAGCTAGAAATTTTCGAAATAATGGAACTCTAATATCTAAAAGATTTTAAAATACACTGTATCATACAAAATATAGACTTAAAATCAATATTCTTATTTCAAGACTAGCACACAATATTAAGTTAGATATTAACAAAAATGGACAAAAATCAATATTCTTATTTCAAGACTACCACACAATATTAAGTTACATATTAACAAAAATGGACAAAAAAAAGTGTAAAAGTCTTCAATGTATGCCCTTTACAAATTAGGCGTTAAGTTAAATTGAAAAATATATAAAATGACTGAAATGTTCCTCCAAGACTACTTTCCACAAATTCGATTAGCTTTTACCTCTCTTTTCCTAGATAGCACTAATCTCCACATATTTTTCTCCTTAAACCTAGCTTCGACTACTTTATTTATTTTACTATGCAATAGTGGCACATCAATGGTCTAATTTGTGGATTTTTCTTTTTGCTAAGCAAATTCTTAAAGTATTCCTTATTTTTTTGCTAAACAATATTTGGCAAAAGCAATCTATATATTTTTTTTTTCAAACAAAGCAGCTTATCAAAATATTTCCTTTAAATTTAAACTATTTTCAAAGTATGATGACATATTTAGTTTTTATTTGGTCTTGAAAGATTAAGGGGATGTTCGTTTTGTCAAGATTTTTAGGATTTTGATATAATTGTAAATATTTATGTAGATTGGAGTTTTATAGATTTTTGTGTAAAAGTTCGTGAAAAGTTTTAAAGATATTTAATTTTCGTTGGAGTTTGTAAAAAGTTGTAGAGAGAGATGAATTGATGTAATTGTTTAATAAAAAAATATTGGAGTTAGGTGGACAAATATGAAAAGAGAATATTTGTTATAATTTTTTTTTGAAAAAGTATTGAAATTTGTGTGAAAAGTTGTTGGAGATTGTGCAAAAAATATTAGTGTTTGTGTATAAATTTTTGAGATCTTGGATGTTTGTTTTATACATTTGTTGAATCATATGGCATTTTAGAATATTTTTGCAGCCGAACATGTCCTAAGATATTTTGACGATTGTGATTTAGAAAAAAACGTTTCAATCTTGAAAAATTTCTTAAACATAACATGCATTCTAATATTGATGATTTGAGTTTATTTCAGAATTAAAATTAAAAAAAAAAGTAGCAAAAAAATAAGTTATTATTCCAATTGAAATTAATCTAATAAAAGAATTATATCTTTTTCCACATTATTTTGTTGCATATATAGTACTACTAGCATTACAGAAAGAAGTTTTTCAAAACTAAAGATTATAAAAAAAATATTTAGGAACAACTATAGATAAAACAGTTTAATAATTTTATGTATGAAAATGATTTATTGGCTAAACTCTAATAAAAAAGTTATATCTAAAAAAATAATAAACAAATTTATGGTTTAATTTTAAATTTATTAATATTTTAAAAAATTAAAATGCTTCTATTGTTATGACTTTCCTAGTGCCCCAAAATTATTTCCCCCTCCCGAAAATATGAGTTTCATAAATTTTCAGCACACGTTTTGAATATATATATTATGTTACTAAACTTTCTAAATACAAAATTGCGGAGTGATTTGATCCTTAGATACAAGATAGATTCACAAGTATTTTGGCTCATTACAAACCCTTTGTATTTTCTCGGCAATTTCATCTACTGGCCCTTTCACCCGTCTTCCGACTCTTCCCCCTCTCTTCACCTTTCGGCACCGCTGCTGTCTTGCTACTTCAGCGTACTTCTTTACACAAATATTCGGCGGCTCCTCGTGGTTCACTTCGGCCTGCAATTGTAGTTGCGATTTAAAACTTTCTCGGTTACACACTTCTCTACCCGGTCACATACACTTTCCGGACTCCCCGTGTGAAACACTCTTCTCTATTCGTTCTTCGACTTCCATCTTTTAAAGTTTCCTGTTTGGCATTCTCTTGTTCTTTTCGCAACTTACCTGTTTATAAGGTAAGATTTCTTTTTTCCCCCTTGTTTTATGATTTTACGGATATCGAAATCCCCTGGTGTGTCTTTTAAATTAATTCCCTTGGTACTTTGTTTTCTTGTATTCATCTCAGTGGATTTGTGCGTCTCGGTTTAAAGGGGATTCAGGCACTGAGAAGCTGAAGTTGGGTTTTGGACGAAATTTGGGGCTTAGGGTTGCAGAGTTGGGGCTGTTCGGGGTTGGCGGAGTATTTAAGCCTATTTCTTTACCTGGAAACGTAACCGGTAACCGGCTCCTCGCTCGGATTTCTCCTTATTATACTTGGCCTTGCACGGTTTACTTCGAGAAGAGCAGGCTAATCCAAAAGTAAACCGGATACAGCAATTTCCGGGTCTGGTTTCCGACCCGAATCTATAGCCGTCCCACCCAATTGCCACGGCTACTGGAAACTCTTCTCACTTATAGGTATTCGTTGGATTATTACCAAAAGACGTTGATTGCTATGGCGTTCCATAAAGTGCTTAATCACTTAGCTGTTCCATCAACAGAGAGACATTAAGATAGTCCACAAATCTGTCTCGGAGTCCAGAGAACCGAGGACATGAGCGTCGAACCTTTCAACAGGTAAACTTTTCTGAAATCGAGGGCTCCCCTATCTTCAACATTGGCAAGAAAAAGTTTGTGTTTTTTTTTTCTTTTCCCCGAAGCTCAGTTAGGGTTGATTTTTGTATGGAATGAATCCATAAAGGTTGGTGAAGCTTGCGGCAAGGGCGTTCTACGATGACATAACGACGAAAGGGGATAATCAACCCAAAACGGGTCGGAGTGATAACAGAGGCATCGCGGTCGTGGTGCTAGACGCACTCACTAGGTTTGCCTCCTGCCTTTTTTCAAGATTTGGAAAATTCGAAGGCATGCTTTTGTTGTTCCAGAACGTGTGTTCCTGATTTGGTATATCCAGTAGTTTCAACATTGTAAGTGTAATGGAGGGAGTGTAAACAACAAAGAACGTTGTGAAAAATGATACGTTTAAGAAAATTTGAGACTCTTGTTGTTGTTGTTGTTACGATTTTTCTTTTTTGGTTCTATATTGATTCCCAGACGACAATGGGTAAGGGAAGAAGATTTGGCCAAGGACTTGAAACTGCATTCAAAGCAGCTTCGTCGAACCTTGCGATTCTTCGAGGAAGAAAAACTAGTTACTCGAGACCATAGAAGAGAGGTCAGTATTGATTTTAGATCATTAGTTTTATCAATGTTGACTAAAGATATAATGGACTAGGAGTTGTGTTTGGATGCATGACAACCTGCTCGAAGAGGTAAAGACCATGCACATTTAACACTGAAAATTGAGCCTACATATATCCGTATGTATAATTTTTATTTGCATATTTGTTTTCTATGAAGTTTTATTGAGGTGAGAAGTTATATTATTAAAGAAATCTTACAAAGCATATCTAAGCTTTAAGACCACATGACATTTGTGCTGAGTCTAGCTTCTCCTAGTTATTCATGCAAACAAGAGATGAAACCCTTCCAACCTTCCAACCAAGTCTTGTTAACCACTGTTATGTTGCTCTGTTAATACTTTAAATTTTCATTCAATAAGCACTATAAGCTGTAAATTCTTATCAAAAAATCTTCATTCAATAAGCTGTAATGATCAAGGAAACATGAGTCATATCTGCACTATAATCCAAAAAGACTATTCAAAATTACAATTGGAGCGTCTTGGAATCATTCACCTGTGCCACCTAGTTAGAAATTAATTGTGGGACTAGATACTCATTCATCGCTATTTACCCACCAAATTTGGGACTTAACCAAAACTGGGGTGTTATATCCCCTACTCAATTCGCTGACATCCTCGTGAGGGTCTATAATGCATCGAAATGCCTTAGCACCACATGGTATTATAAGGATGGCTTTGACACCATTTGCAATGACCCAAGAAACCCTTTGGTGCACCTGCATTATACTCCGAAAGATCTAGTTGACACCAAAATTTGAGCTCCTTAGAATCACTTACAAAGCCCACCTCCTCGTAGGAAAGAATCAATGTGGGCCTATTGTACCATCCATAACTATTCACTGATTTGATGTGGGACTTGACCAAATCTGGGTTATTATTATGCTCAATCTTTGTCTCAGTGAATCTCAACCTGACATCACAAATCCTTGAGGAAGCCTCTAAGAGTTCACACTTGTGTTTGCATCCCCCACAAATTTCAATTTTCGGGCTATTAACACCTCTGAAATCATCAACCCATTCCTCTATCTTAACACATATTATATGTTTGCCCAAATATAATCTCCAGATCTCTTGCCTTAGTCAAACACATGAGATGACCTTGAGAGATTTTTTTTAGTGTTCTTCTCAATCAAATTTGAGAATCAATGCACCCGTAGGTATGGCCCAAAAGCCTAGAAGGTTCTTCTTCTTGTCGTATAATCTTCTCTTTGATTTCCTACCATATGTCATCATTAAACCTTAACCCTAAAACTCCTAAAGGTGAAATTGTATATATTTTTTACAAAAGAAGTTCAATGCCAGCCACTTTTATGCCTTCAAATTGCAGTCCAACAACAAGATTCATGTTTACCCTATACTCCACCCACCTTTTCCTAACTTGGACAAAGAGGGAAAAGGGAAAAAGAAGGGGGAAGAAAGAAGGGAAACACACCTGCCTAGATGCACACTGTGACCCACATCTAGATTCTTTTTCGACTTGCAATTTTTATTGTTAGTATTCTTTCCTTTTCACGATAATGCTTTAATTCTGAAAGTAGCTTTGTTTTTGGCTTTATTGGATCTTTCAATCCACTATTTGTTGTAGCATTTTTCTTATGAGGTTCATGCATACTAGCTGGTGTAGAGGATCGAATTTTTGAGGCCCAAATGATCACTTACAGTGATTGCATGGGAGAAACTTACGATTCTTCATTGTTAATCTAGGATATGCATCAACAAGTTGGCTTGAATGTATAAGCCATTTGATCAGATAAGGTCTTCATATGTCATATGTTGCCTGATTTTATCACAGACAGCTAAAGGTGCAAAGATATTCAGTGCTGCTGTGGCTGCCACAATTGACAGTCAACAGACTACAAAAGAGGGGGAGGAAAAAATTAAGCTGCACACTCACTCTTACTGTTGTCTAGATTATGCTCAGGTCTCTCTCTCTCTCTCTCTCTCTCATTCTGATGCTCATGCTCCATTTTAGTAATTTGATTAGACAAAAAGGTAAAATGATCCTTTTTCTCTTCTTGTTATAGGTTTTTTTCATTGTTCAACCTTGATTGTCCAGTTAATCAGATGTTGATCAAATTCTGGCTTTTGCTAAAAGGCCTAAGGAAAAATGTGGTGCAGATATTTGATGTGGTCAGGTACAGATTGCAGCGCATGAAGAAAAAACTGAAAGATGAATTGGAGAACAAGAACACAGTTCAGGAGTACATATGCCCTAACTGTGGGAAAAGGTGCTAGTAACTGCTTTTTCTGTTTATTTCTTCTCGGGAATATAGAAGTCCCTCAAACACACTCATTCACATATCTTCGCTAAATTCTATGTTTCTGAAGACTATGTGCAACTTTTCAGATACACTGCATTGGATGCGTTGCGGTTGGTTTCGTTAGATGACGAATATTTTCATTGTGAAAGTTGCAATGGGGAACTTGTGGCTGAGACTGACAAATTAGCTGCTCAAGAAGGAGGAGATGGAGACGACAATGCAAGGAGGCGAAGACGTGAAAAGCTGAAGGACATGCTTCAAAATATGGAGGTTTACCTTTATCACGACTAGCATATTTATGAATGATATTCATTCTCTTTTTGATGTGTGAATATGTATTGACATAAAAGAACAGTATCTGTGTTATTTGCGTGTGCTTGTAAGGATTTGAATTTGCAATGAAGTTGCCATTCAACTCTTCTATTTGAGGCAAAGGAAGGATAGCTGCCATAAATTTTAGGTTGAAATGTGACATAAGAAAAAGGCTCAGGATTTAGACGATTTTATTTAAAGGATTAAGGAATATCTGATCTTTTTATTTTTAGTGACCTCACTATGTGTGGTGTTTAAACCTGTTTCTGCCCTCATAGAATAGGATGTTAGAAATTTGATCTGTGTAATGGCTGGTTAAACTGGTAAGCCATAGCTAATTGCTTTGGAATCACATGGGTTCTTGCTCTCTGGTTGTCTCTTGAAGGTCCTTACACAGATCCAGCTTATTCTCCATAATGGATGTGTGGGAGGAAAAAATGGTGTCTTTGAGGTCGCAGTGATCCGTATTCATCATTTCTAAGCACTTCCTGAGTCTACATTTGCTTTCTCATGCACACATGTTGGAGGTCCTTCCTCAATCATTTGTGTGGCAAATGCAAAATTCATAGTACATGGTTACCTGCTCTTGACATTTTATTTTAGGTTTTCAAACATTGATTCTGCAGTATGTTTGACACACTCTAAACTCAATTCTTGGTCCTTGGCAAAACCTGGAATTGTTATCAGATTTTGTATTTTGGAAAATGCTGTGGAGTAATGTGATTTTGCGTTGCTTATCTACTGATTTTCATGTATAATAAGATAATGCAATGCCATTGTATTATGCATGTACGTTCAAGATTGTCCATCTAGACAGTTTCTGTGTCTGCGAGTCTACGCAATTATATCCATCGCCATTTGTGCACTTAAAGTTCTTCAGATGTTTTTGCCAGCTATTAGATTACGCCGGCATTAATCTCTCTGCCGCTTCTTGTATATGCGTGCATGCATGCATTGTTGGCCTTCAACATGACATTATGCATCTATTATTGCTGCATGTCGTATGTGCATTAACTATACATGTTAGTCCTTATGGGTGCCATCTTTCAACTTGTTCTTGTCATGATTATTTTTTTTAAGCTTGCCATCATTGTGGTGGGGTTAAAGTTGGTTTTCAACTTGACAACTTGACATTACGTGCAATGTTTGCTGGTTATGGTAATTTGCGCATTAACTATACATGTCAGTCCTTATGGGTTAGCCATCTTTCAACTAGTTTTTTTTTTTTTTTTTTGATACAAATTTATTAAAAAAGAGAAAAACAGACAAAAAACATAAAAGCATGAAAATAAGCCTAGAAATCCGAGAAACCCTAACACTGAATTAGCCCAAATGAAAAGAGAATGTAACATAGATCCCCCCAAACTAGCCAAAGACAAAGCCCTATCCTCAAAACACCTCCCATTCCTCTCCCTCCAAAACTCCACCAAATGCAAGCTGGGATCATCTTCCATATTGCCAAGGCAATTGAGTTCTCAAACTTCCTCCGCCAACAAAACAAAACATCCACCACCTTCCTAGGCATGACCCAATCATAATTAAGAATGCCCAGCACATGCGCCCATAATCCTCTAGCCACCGAGCAATGAATAAGGATGTGATCCACCGATTCACCATCATTCTTACACAAGTAGCACCACTCAGTCGCGCAAATGCCTCTCCTTCTAAGGTTGTCGATTGTTCTTGTCATGATTGTTTTTTTTTTTTAAGCTTGCCATCGTTGTGGTGGGGTTAAAGCTGGTTTTCAACTTGACCACTTGACATTACGTGCAATGTTTGCTGGTTATGGTAATTCACGCATTAACTATACATGTCAGTCCTTATGGGATAGCCATCTTTCAACTTGTTCTTGTCATGATTGTTTTTTTTAAGCTTGCCATCATTGTGGTGGGGTTAAAGCTGGTTTTCAACTTGACAACTTGACATTACGTGCAACTTTTGCTGGTTATGGTAATTCTTACCTATAACTCATTCTCTTTTCTGAGTTTGCAAAACGTAATGATTTCAGGCACAGCTCAAGCCTTTAATGGAGCAACTCAATAGAGTAAAAGACTTGAATGTTCCTGATTTTGGCAGTCTTCAAGCATGGGAAGCTCGAGCAAGAGCTGCTGGGCGTGCAGTACATGGTGATTCAAGCACCATCGATCCTTCTAGATCTTCTCAGGGGCTGGGTTATGGTGGAACATCATTACCTTTTCTTGGAGACACCAAGGTAACCTTTTCTTCTCTTCTCTTGTTCCTATAATATGCACGGTCTTTTGGGTGTCAATCCTTCATTCTTTCTTGACACAAAAGATTTCCTCAGTAGTGGGGGAATCCACTGAAACAGCCTTTGGATACTTTGGCCTCAGAAGAACAATAAACATGAACTTATTGCTTCTTGAAGCATTTCACATAAGGCATAATAGCGGGAGGGTCTGAATCACAGTATGTTCCATTGATATTCAATGGAATTGCTTAAAGAGGAGTGAGACAAACGAGAGAACATTGTTGATACAATGAATGCAACAAGTAACCCTGTGAATTAATTATGGAACAAGCCATGCATAATGTTGTTACTAAACTTTAAGCACGGTATCTTATTTTCAGTCAACATACTTAGTTGTATGTGGATTAGTTTTGTAAATTGCATATCGACTTATATGCCAGCCAGACCTCATTGATGTCTAGAATAAGGGTTCTAACGTTCATAGTGGGAGCAGAAGATTGGTGATACACTTCAATATGCTTCTTGAGGACTTGCACAAATGCTGGACAATATGTATTCTGTAAAACCTATTGAGAAGGAATTCTTCACAAGTTTATGATGACATACTTGGAAGTAACGTTTTTGTAAGCCAGATTATGTTTGTTTGGGGTCAACAAAATGTCTTGGTTCTCTTCCTTCTTTTATTACAGAACATGTATTTATATCCTAGTATCTTAGTATGTACATTCCTGAGGTTTCCTCCTGATTCCTGACATCGAAATATCCACACTCTAGAGTATATGATCTGTAATTTTTGGGCTTGCAACCCCTTTGTTTTTCATGCTTCAAACACCCTGTCATGAAAGTTGGATGGTTATGAACTGTTTATGGCTGGATCTTGGCAGGTTGAAGTTGACTTTTCTGGAGCTGAAGGCAAGGGAGAGGATATTAAATCTGGAAATGAGACGTCTCTGAAAGTCTTGCCACCATGGATGATCAAGGAAGGAATGAACCTTACAAAGGAACAACGGGGAGAGATCAAGCTGGAGTCTAAGATGGATGGCAGTTCAGCATCTGTTGAATTTTCAGATGAGAAGAAGTCAGCAATTGAGAATGATGATAAGAAGAATATACAGGTTAAGGCAAAAGGAAAATTACGGAGAAACAAATGTTTTAAATCCTGTCTTTGTCTACATCATATAGGCTTTTTCCTAGTACCCTCCTTGTTTTGTTTTTCTGTTTTATTTATGTCCAGAGGTTTCTTTCTCACTCCTCTCTTCCTTTTACCTTTTTCTTGATGTTCGTTCTTTTTTGTTGATAGTGCTTAATTTTTACTGTTCACTTATTTGGTAGGATGAGTATGCCAAGGCTTACTATGCTGCTTTACTCAAGAAGCAGCAAGAACTGGAAGAAGCGGCTAAGAAACAACATCTGTCAGACACACACTCTGTAAATGGTACGTCTGGCATCAATTCCAATCGTCAAGTTGGAATGAAGTCGAAAAGGGATGAGGATGAGGGAGATGATGATGTGGAATGGGAAGAAGCTCCAGTTGCAAGTAACTATCAATCCGTTCATAAGTGGTTAAATTTCAAGATTTTATTCCTTTTGTCTTTTGGAGTTTTTCATAACTAGTCACTTAATAGCTTAGTCAACAAATAATTGGGACAAGTTCTTCAGTTTTTACTAATTGGTAATGAGGAAGTTGCCATGTCACTTGTGTTCAGTAATTGACATAATGCAAGTTATAGTAGTGGTTAACATTTTTCAAACATTGTCGTGCCACTAAACTTCAAAGTGTCAGTTTTAAAATCTTTTTCAGAAACACCATAGAATGCAAATTTGAGCTAGCCATTATCATTTGATGCTTGAATTGTGAAGCTTATTCCGACCTTACACTTTGGACTTCCCTAGAAGTGATGTTTTTTGTTCACAGTAGGGGGAAAAAAAAAGTAGCAATGAGAATTCATATAAACAGTTCATGCATTTTGCTTAGATGCAATATGGTAGTAATGTGTTACTATAATGTGTGAAAGTAGAATAGAAGTTAGTTTGTGGAGGAATGGTTGGTTTTCCTATCCGAGTGTTGATACTCTGGGTCTAGGCATGATAGTTTGTGTAATACAAAATCGGGACGGCCAATTAAGAAGTCATATATGGCAAGTAGTTTTGCATAAGAGAAGTGGAAAGATTGTTTCAAATGAGGAATCCTATATCATTGTTAGTTTACGCATCCAATGCTTATGATAAGGCTTTCATAAGGTGTTGTGTTTCTAGTTCTAGTCACGTAGCCTTTTACATAGGTGTGGGCTGTGGCTAATGGAGCAATCTCTAATAAGCAACCAATGATCATATTCAAAAATTTTCTCTTCCCATCAGTTTAAAATCTTCTGAGGTAGTTTCATGTGGTATGAAATCATTGGTCTAAACTCTAATCTTGATGGTACTCATTACTTTCCATTACAATTTAATTACAACATGTTAGACACACTTATTTAGGACAATTTTGGTCCACATGCGGTCAAATTTATCTCTTTCCATTAGTTTAAACTTTTAGGACAAATGACAATGCAGTAGATGCAGTCACTCCTTTATCTACACTACTTTGGGGTATAAATACGTGTTTTTCACTTGCTAGTAATTTTTTGTTTCTTGTCCAGAAATATTAATTGGAAGGACATGAGTGTACTTAGAAAAGAGGTGAACTAAAATAAACAAAATTTTCAACAGGTGACACTTTTGAAGTGAGTAGGAAAGCCACAAGATTTGTATGTGTTGTAGCATATGGAGCCTCTATGTAATGGTGGTCAGCAACTCCTCATCAGTAAAATAGATGGCCTATTCACTCTAGTGGGGAACAGTCTGCCATGGGTTTCCAGTACATCCATTATGTGGGTTGGATTGGTCCTTAGGTCACACTTCATCACCAAAATAAATTAAGTGAAAGCTTTACTTCTAGTCCTCGAACTATCACCCAAATATCATTAACTGTTATGAACTATGAATTTCATAACATTTAACCCTTAAACTACAAAATGCATCAATGTTCGCTCTCTAGTAAGATTCTACAGTTGAAAAGTGACGGGGCAAATATTGATGCATTTTGGTAGTTTGAAGGCTAAATGTGTAAAATTTGTAGTTTAGACTGGTAAATGAAATTTGGGTGATATTTCAGGAACTAAAAGTGAAGATTCTCTGTAGATTAATGTGTACTCGTGTGAGGAAGTAGGCCACACTGCCAAGGGAAACGATTCCTTGAACATTCTTGCACTACACTCACTGGAATAACCCACTTAATCTATCCAAATCCTAATGTTGGGGTCAAAACTACAAGCATAAGCAATATTGACAAGTTTTACATGTTGGATGATGCGTTATATGGGAAGTCATTTGAGCTTGCTTACAATAATGAAGTTAGTAGGAAATATTGTATTGAAATAGTGATAAATTGGACATAATGAAGAATGCTTGATCGAGTGGTGCTACTTGTGTAAGAGCGAAGGAGAATCAGTTGATCATATTCTTGTCCATTGCTTGGTGGCAAGAGGGTTGTGGGCGCATGTGTTGAGCATTCTTAACTTTGACTGGCTTATGGGAAGGTGGTTGATATGTTGTATTGTTGGAGGAAGTTTAAGGATCCAATCACTTTAGCCATATGGAAGATGTTCCCTACTTGTATTTGGTGGAGTTTGTGGAGGGAAAGGAATGGTAGATGTTTTGAGGATAGAGCGTTGTCTTTGGATAGTTTGAGGGGCTCTATGTTGAATTCTCCTTTTTTTGTGGGCTAACTAGGCTTTAGGTGGCCCTTTTGTGGGTTTACCTGATTTTTTGAGCTTTTTTAGCTTGTATGCTCTAGTTGTATCAGTATAGTCTCTTGTACTGTCAACTGTCTTTGTTTCTTCATTAATAAAGGTTTACTTACTTATCAAAAAAAAGATAAATTGGACATAAAATTGAAGGATTAGTTTATGGCCTTATGTGTTATTTTTACTGAAAGTTAATACGAGATTGGATACTTTTGTAGTAAGTGTGATATTAGAGTTGCTAGTTGTTGTAGTAGGTTCATAATCTCCCTGGGTAAAAGTCCAGGCACATGCCAAATTTGACATTTTGAGTAACTTAAGGGATACCACAAGATTATACATAGAAATCTTTGAAAGGTTTGGAGGGTATAATAGTGGAGCACACTTGTGGGTACGTGATTGAAATGGTCATGATTGCAAAAATAACGGATGGCACCAGGCAAAATGGATTGTCTTTTGTGACAGAAATAGTCTGACATGATATTCAGTATCAGAACTGTAGCGACCCAAGGAAGCAGTATTCATATCTGTGTTATATTTGAAAAAGGCTAGTCAAAGTTATTAGTTTAATCCCCTGAGACTGCTTATAGCTTTTAGTTTTGCTTACTAAAAATATAGTGTAGGACTTGATACTGATATAGTGGCTTGACAGTTTCTTCGTCCAACCTATCCAATAGGGATTCATTCATAATCTAGGTTACTATAGGAAGGTTTGATATGATTGATATTATGAGATTCGTTTGTTGTCCAGGGTATGACAGGTATTACAGGAACGTTTGATAGGTATTGATCATAATACCGTCTGTTAAAAAATGTTTTGTGATCAATTGATTGTAGCCAAGAAGAGGGATTTGATGATGGAAAGAAAGATGACTATAAGTCAATTACGTTCATCTAGCAAGAATTGAGGAGAGTATTGAAATTGCTCGAGATATTTTGCTCATATTCAACAAAGGCATGGGACTTACTTCAGCCTCATGGGTTTTTTTTTTTCTTTTTTTTTTTTTGGGGGGGGGGGGGGGGGGGATCCCCAAAATAAAATGAGACTCTAATCTGAGGTCAAGTTTCCTGGAAAGAAGCATACAAAACCTTGTTGCATCTTATGCAGATACTTTAGAATACACCTTTCTGTGATAATGGTGATCCACTCATCAAAATTTCTTCTTTTAAAAAACATAGTTAAATAGTCAAAAAATTAAATAAAGTATAAGTGAGATACCATTGGTTGGTCTAAAGAGAAGCTCCTTGTATGAGTTGTTTTGCTGAAAAAGTTACCATGGTATAGGAAAACTACCGATGGGTATTAGTGAGAATACATGTTCTCCAACAGATGTTTTTGTAATTTGTATGCATTATTTGGTAATGGGTAACAAATTTGGTGGTGATTAACTGTATGTTTCCCATACATTGTTACAGGTAATGCAAATGAAAACTACAAAGTTAATGACTTGAATGTTCAAGCTGATGCTTCAGGAGATGATGATGATGATGATGATATAGATTGGGAGGATGGTTGAAGAATACAGCTTTTCTTCCTAATTGGTCAATTGGCATGACTTTATTTTTTAGCTGTGAGGTTTCTGGAAATTGAAGGTGCGATCAATGCGAATGTTTCTTGTAACTTGCGTTTTCCCAATGTTGTTGCCTCATTAGTGTTATAAGGTTGTCCTCTATTTATGACTTATGATATTGTCCCGGCCTTGGTATGGTTTGCAATGCCTGGGATTCATATTGGTAGGTTGGGACTGATAATCACCAAAATATGCATGTCATTGTTATCATTCAGAGGAGGTATAAGACATTTTCGTTCTTGTTTTTGTTTGGTTCGTAATGGCTTCTTGTTGAGAAGTTGAGAAACGTACAATTGGTTATTGTTGTGTGTTCATTGTGCCTTCTCTAAGCATGTCAGGAACTTCAATTTTCATAGTGGATTTTGGTTCCTCAAAGAAGCCCTTTAATTGTATAAGCTTGAGGAGTATTTCCTTAATCTACTATTACATTGTGCTTCTTTATCTAGCCTTGTAGTCCGCTTGTTGGCTATTTAGTTGGTCTTGATTCTTGAAGCTTCTGCATTTGCAGCTTTTACTTTCCAACTGTAACGATCTAATTTTGTTAAACCTAGCTTAAATACGTGGCGTAGGTTTGGATTTTGTCTAGTTAATAGCAGCAGGATAATCGACCCGGTGACTAATATCCATGGTAGGCTATCCAGTGAGCCAACCCGATTTTAACCAATTACCTTTGTTAATTGTACTTTATCCTGCAATTTCTTCTTTTGTTTTCTCAATCTAGTATCAAATTTTGTCAGATAGTATGGGAACTTGGTTTACCTTGTCAGATCTAGGGTCTCTAATGATGTTTATCAATGGTTACTGGATGTAAGTGTAAAAAAGATCACTGGGTTGCTATCAATGGTTCTTTTTCTCTGTTCTTTTAGTGGTGTCTGGGTTTGATATCGGAGTTTGATCCACCTAAACCATTGGCCTATGAAACAAACTATTTACTATTTTACTTACCATTCAAAAACTGAGGGCATCCACCCAAACAGGGGGAACTCTTGGTGAAATTGGTGGGTGTGTCTGTGTTTAATCCTTTTTGCTTCAAACTTCAAAGAAGTGCATTGGTGGGGGTGGTTGACTTTTTAACCTCTGAAGTTGGTAATCATGATTTACCTTTTTCTTTGGGATGGCCAACCACTCTATTGAAATTTTGGGCCTTGGGGAAATTCAGGAAATTAGAAATGTTTAAAATTGGACTGATTCTGACTGTCCAATCTGCTTAGCTTTACAAATTGGTGGGCCATCTCATCTTTCCACGTGGCGTGTTGTGGACACAAATGAGGCAAATGGTAAACCGTCCCTATGGTCTGGCCGACAGGACCCTCTCATTTGCAAAAGCTCTTCAAAGTCCATTTCCACTTCCGAAAGACATGCACAGAGAGACAGATGATTCAATCTGCCTTTGGAGCTCGTGTCAGCACACGCAACGATGATGGATCTTTGTCTTTAAGGGGTTTATCAAATATTGGAAGAGCTATGAACTTTCTTTTTCCTCCTCCTTTCTCTTTCAAGGAATGGGAGTTAAAACTTAAATCTTACACCCCTCTCTCTCTCTCTCTCTCTCTATATATATATATATAGATATATTATTTGTTTTCTAGAAGACTAGAAGTCATCGCTAGAAAGACATAATATATAGATTTTAGAATAATTATTATTATTGATAACAAAAATTTTCGGACCGTTTAAGCCTTTTAACACTTGATATTTATTGTGTCTCTCTTGTAAATTAGACTGCAATTTTGACTAGAGGATTTTTATTATAATTCTTAGTATTTAACTAAGATTAAAACAAAAGTTTACCCTTTTTTTTTTGAAGTAGAAATAAGACCACGATCTCTGAAGTCTTATCATTTGACTCAGATGGAACTTTTGACTGGAAAATTATTTCTAAGCATATAATATTTTGATTGGAGGTGGAGGAAGAGTTTCTACTCGGCTAGAGAGAAAACAGGGACAATTAAGACAGCAAGGAAGAGTCTAATTGAAGCAAGTGTTCTTTCTGTTCGTTTTCTCCCATGCAAAACTTATCGTGTTCCAACCACCCACAAACAATCGCGTGCATTTACAAATGAATTCCTTCCTGCTGCCAAAAGGTCAAACCCATTACCCATTACCCATTTCATATGCTACCAAGATAAAGAGGACAAACCCATTTACTAATAAATTTCAAGGTCGGAGGAAAAAAGAATTCTTGGTCGGCGGTAGCCAAAATGCTTTGTTTTCTAGGTCTATGATTTTTTTTTTCTTTCCTTCTTCCTGGTAACATGCATGGTGTGTACTCAAAGTTAGACCAGAAAGATCACTGAGCCGCCCAGAGCCCGCCCTGCCAACTGTTCCATTGGCTACCATGCATGTAACGAAATGCTGAGATATGAAACATTAATGTTTGACTGAAGACAAATCCAAACATCAAAAGTAGCTTATCGTAGGTGTAATGGTTGAAAAGTTAGCTTTCGTGAATCCCTCTACGTGCTTGTTTATATTGATCATTTTCGTTTATTTTTGTATTTAAAGGAATCACCCAAACACGAAAAAGACTCTAAAAATTTATTAATTCTCTAAAAACACATTAGCAGCTGAAAATATTTTTTTAATCGATCATTAATTTCTTACTCAAACCGGAAAGAGTTTCATAAACTTCGTGCCTAAAAAATTGGATGCAACACATATCATGGATTTTCTCTAAATTATAGAAGGTGATGTATAGTATAAAGTATATTTGGATTTTAATTAGGTAATTTGTTCTCACTTGCATAATTCCCCCTTTTGAACTATAATATACTTTAAACTATATAAACCAGCACTGGTCATCTTTTTCTTCCTCTGGTCATCGCAATATATAATTCAAGGTTTGACAATCTGCTTTTAATGGCCCTCTGTTCCTTGAACGCAAAGGAAGTTTCATTGGAAGAAGAATGCTCGACAATTCTGCCCCCTCTCCGCATCAACAGGACCTTATAAAACTTTCTCTCTCCTCTCTCTTTTCTCTCTCTCCATCTCTAATATAGTAATCAGCCATCCCCTAAGTTTTTCAGAGTCTCATGGAAGCAAGGAGTCTCCCATGTCAACCTTCTGTAACATTTCTTATGCTAGTCTAGCACATTCAAGCTGTCAAAGCTTCCAAAACCCTCTTTCCTCTAAAAACGATCCCACTTTTTTGTCATTCTATCCCTTCAAATTCCTCCTCTCCATGCCCTCCCTTCTCTTCAATTTTCTCCCCCACCATGGCTTTAAGGCTTCCTCATTTGTTTAGCCTCATTCTTTGGCTCTCTCTGTTCTTGTTATTATTTCATGGATGGTTCAGTTTCACTACTACGAATAGAAGCGCCCACAACAGTCACATATCTCTCTCTCATCGCACTTTGATCAGCAACAGGAAAGTACTGGCCGGCAAAATCGACTTCACTGTCTTCCTCCGGCACCGGCATCAGCTGCATCACAGCCATAGTAACGTGCCCGTACAACCTGGATCAGCGGGAACTGAGATTGACCCGCGTTATGGAATGGAAAAGCGCCTTGTTCCAACTGGTCCAAACCCATTGCACCATTGAGGTTTTTCATGTATGCTCGACGTTAATGTTGTAATCTTCTTCAATATTCTTCAGAAAGGAAAAAACAAAAATCCTAATGAGGATTCTGAAAATTACTTGTATCATTTGTAAGATTCCACACCTCTTTAGAAACTGATCAGAAGCTCTTAGTCACCTTTTTTCGTACTCCATTTCAACGATCACGGAAGACGTTTTTTTGATACATATATATATGTCTGTTTCCACTATATCCAATGAGCAAGCAGTTCATTTTCTGGTGCTATGCATCTTGTAGTGATGTTTATTATACATTAATCCAAACAAAACTGTTCACAAGAAACGACCCAAGCTCACTGGACAACAGGTTTGTTTACCCAAATGGTTCACTTAAGCTGATCTGTTCTGTCATGAAAGATAAACCAGAGTTGCTGTCACGGCACGGCGTCATGGGGGGAGCGGAAATGTTGCTGCTAAAAGAGGCTTTTTTTAATATTGAGGTTAGTTATGACAGTGACTTCCAAACATTATTTCACTATATATAATGCGACATGCAGCAAGGCACTGATAGAAAGGGGTTGACTTAATTATATATATGTATATGTTTAATTATTAAGATTATTACTGATTGGTCTATTGGGTACAAACTAATCAAGATATTGCCTAGTCCAACCTGTGGGGTTGTGTAGATTAGAGAGAGGAAACAATGGGTGGCAACATTTCTCTGCATCGGATCCTCAAATAGGGTTAGTTTCTTGTAGGATTCTGACCCAAGAAGCTCAACATTTCTCCATTGATCAGAAGTCAAATCCTTCCCATCTGCATGTTTGTTGTTGTGAGGAATATTACTACCCTTTTTCACATTCTGCTGCTTTCGCTTCACGGGGATTTCAAATTTCAACACAGAGTTGGTATTAGTTCTGAAAAGGTTAAACTACTTCGATTCACTACTGCTCCTAGGACTTTGTGTGTTGAGTTTAGCCAATCCAAAACTGGCACATGCATGTACACAGCCCATCTGGTTTTATGCGTGTCCAATCTACTTTTTGGATCGTGCGAAGATGGATCAAATATTGCGTTTGTGGAGTAAGTTCGAGTGTGTTCTTATATAAGTCTGCAGAGTCGTGGCTGGTTGATGCTCGATCTCGTGTGTAAAACTGTACGTTGCTCAGCTTTTATAATTGTTTGACTTCCATCATGCTAGTGGTAACACCACTTGGGGTCGTGGAGGCCTCTCTCTCCCTTAGGCCATGATCGTGAGTTGTTTTGGGAACAAAAGTTTAATTGGAGAGAGAGAGAGAGAGAGCATGTGGGCTATCCATATTCTCTCTTCAAACCAATGACAGATACCAGATATGGAGTTGCACGTTGAAGATTGTCATTATTAGGTTAATAATGCTATGAGCGAAACTAGCAAGGAATTACCAATTGAGTGACCAGTACGATGTATAGGCCACCTTGTTCCGGGAGTACTTGTAAAATATTAGAAAATTTTTTACCAATCAAATTTTTTCTGATGGTAAACATAACTAACTCAAAATTTTGATTAAGAAAATAATAGTAAAAAGATTCATTTTTCCTTCCCAATCAAATATTCTCTTTTATTATTTTAATTATAAAAAATTTACTGAAATCATCTATTTTTTCACTTTTTCATAATTTTATTCCCATAAAATTTTACTTTTTACTAATTTTTTTTCTCAAAATTATCCAAATTATAAGTCTATCTCAATTTTCACAACATTCCTAAAATTTCTAAAAGAATTTAGTTTGCACAACAAGATTATTGGAATTCTCGATACATTCACACAAATTAACGTACCTAAATGGCGAAAATCTGCATAAAAGGCTACTTAAGGTCCAAGCTAGGGGAAAATGGTTCCTGATGGCCGTGTGGGCCAAAAACTGGAATAGTAGTACGTGAGTTCCAAGTCTATTACATACGGCCAAGTTCTGAATTTAACCAGCACTCTTGACTGTTGGGCTGCTTCAAATTTTTGGGATTTTTCTTACGTTCTCAGTTCAGTCAGTGTATTTTTTAATTAGGTTAATTTCATCCGAACTCGATACACAAAAGTTAGATGTTGCAAATTTTTGCCGTCACCTAAAAAGAAAATATAAATGAGAATGAACAAATTTCTGGTGGATGTTAATAAAATATTGATGGAGGTACTTGGTTGAGAACAGGCCGAAGCACAACTTGTATATTTCTCGAGCCTTATAGCCCACTGCCTCCCGCCCAACTATTAAATCTTGTTTGTAAAGGTTTATATATATATAATTGCTTCCGATTGATCTTATGATATTCAATCTCTCAAGATTGGTGTCTTTACACTATCCATTTATTTCTAGCATCCACTCTTCCCCCTGAAAATTTGGGCGTCCCAAAGTCCTAGTTTCCTTTGCTGCCGTTTGGTTCCACTTATGAGACTTTGAGAGTAAAACACACGTAGCCACGCAAAGATGTTGATTTATTTAGACATTTTTCGTCGGTTTATGCTTGTTCAAGCAGAGGACAACGTTGCATGATATCTGTAAACTGCACGGGCCTGCGCCGGCGCCATTGTTTGTTGTTGCCGTTGGACTTCTGTCATCTCTTGCTTACTTTAAACTTCCTGTCGTTCTAGCGTACGACCTCGTAATAAAACAAGTGCCTCTGGACTCCAGACCCAGCCCAGCTTTTTAGCGGGCTTGAAAACAACTTTAACGACCGAAAACAGTGAACTGGGCCAAAAAATTCGAAAATGGCTTGAGTTCTGAGTAACTGGGCTTCAAACTAACTTTCGTCATAATTTTGGGCCGGGCTCGAGTTCATGCAATTAAACATGGGCTTAATAGGCCCAAATTAGAAACCGACGCTGCCCTTTTCGGTTCTTCGCCATGGACCGACGAATGATGCTTTGTTTTCATGTTTGACTCTCTATAATAAAAGAAAAGAAAACGGGCCGGCCGAAACAAAAATCAATGTAACCTAAAAAGTGTTGCACACGCCTACGCTTGCCCACTCCCATAGACCCATGTATCTATGCTTCTGACTCGTACTCATTTTAGTCAGTCAATAACTTTCGAATTCAGTGGCAATCTTGGATCCGTAACTAGTGGAGGATGTACCGGGTCAAGGATTTTTTTTTAAAAAATAATTTTTAATTAGAAAAATAGTTTACTTCTTTCCCCATCATATGAGAAGGAATTTCTTGTATTGGCTTCTCTAAAAATTCATGAACTGTTTTGTTATTTTTCTCAGGTGAAGACTTAGTAGTTGCCTATTTTCATAAATATTGTGCAGGATAACAAATCATAGGGATTGCTTAATAAGAAGTTAAGAGGAAAAAACACATGGGTCATGGGTTTTAATAACATTAATCATTTTGACTCCTAGGGTCCGTTAGGAACATAGAGGACATTTTCATTTGGAGACCTTGACGTTCAACAAGTTTCGTGCACTCTTTCCAAATGTGGAAGATTGGAAAAAAGAAAGAAAAAAACAGCAATGAATTTGAATTTTGCTACATTTTACTACCCAAAATTTAACACGTTATATCTTTTCAGTTATCAATATTAGATATTTTTCACCTGTATTTTTTGTCAAATGGAGAATTAATGAATGGTATAATTTGTATGGGAGTGGAGTTCGGGAATAACAATATATATATATAATTTCTACCCCTACTTCTTGCCAATTTCTTATCCATTTCCAAATGTAATGTTCAAAATCTTGGGCCACTCTTTCTGAGACGTTTCTGAGCGAGCATCCACTTTCGGTTCTGATCCTTGGATGATTATGACAGATACCTGTAACAAGATAGAAGAAACGCTTAGAGATTCTGCGTTCCAATTGTGCGAATGGGTGGTCACAGAGATTCTTGGTATAGTGGGTACTAACTGACCCACGGAGATGAGTCAATGAGTTTGAAGGTATATATGGTGTCTATAGATGGCGGAGTGCATAGGAAACTGTGTGAGATGATTATCACAGTTGACCTAATTATCAAGGTCCTAGCCAATAGGGATCGTGATTATCACAGTTGACCTAATCAGCCTAGCCAATACGTACGATGTACAAGGGAAATGGGAGCTGGAAAAATCGGTCATCGAAAGTTCAAAACCAACTTTGAGCACAGGCCGATATTGGAATTAAACAAGAAGGCTCAGAGAAGTGTACGTACTTTCATGTACTGTCTTTCTTAAATTTAACGTAGCATTTTGTTATAAAATTTTAATAAAATTTTATATTGATGTTAAAAAAAAGATATATTGAAATTAGTCAATGAGTGATAAAAGTAAAAATAAAATTTTAAAGTGTATTTAATAAAAGTAAAATTTTGTTACAATTTTACAATCCAAACACTATATGTAACTGTCCTTTCGTTTATGTGAAAGATTAAGTCAGAATAGTAAAGACGTCCCTCGTATAATATATGAAAGATTTCTAGCTACGAGGAAATAACCAATTTGTTTCTGACCTTACGTTTTGCTTTCGCTATATACCAGCCTTTTAAAAGTTAATATTTTATCCACTCTTGAAAAATCAGAACGTTTGGTTCTTTTGGTGAATAACCAATAATGTGAAATGATAACATTTAAAAAACTTTTCTATGTTGCTTCTTCTCTTCGTGTCTTTACAAAGATATTCTTTGATAGAATACTAGGATGGCAATCCTTTAGGGTGTGGATGAGTTGATCAGGTGTCCTATTGGTTAGTTAGCCGACCCAGATTCGATTTTTCATGGCAACAATTTTTGAAATTTAAATTATGCGTGTGTTGATGGTTGTTGCATGTGTAGACGTGTATGAGATTTGGCATGAATCGCATGATGTTAATTCCTCTAGTGCGATCAAATTAGGTCAGATCCATCCAAACTCAGTGCACATAGAGTATCGCAAATTGTCACTTGCTACCACAAAAAAAAAAAGACTAATGAAACTACATAAACTAGTTCATAAAATCTTCTGTTGAGGTACCAAAATACATAAATTATAAAAATACTGTCAAAAATACATTGCAAACTGAAACTTTTTCTTGCAGATTTTACGGGCTGGAGCAGGGCCCCTCGCCCCTTAGTTTCTTCTATGATAAGGTAGGTTTGGAAAGTATTGTTTGAAATATATGGAAATTTCCTTCAAATTACATATATACGAAAATTTTCAAACTTCCATAAAATTTTCCCACGGAATGGTCCTACATATATATGACATTTATGCAAGGAATAAAGGATTTTGGTCATCATAAAAGATGTAGCTAGCTACTAGCTAGAAGCCAAATTGCAAAGAGGTCAGCATGCAGTAGATATATATAGAGATAAAAAAATGCCTACAGAAGCCTCGAGTACTTGTAAGGAGATTACTCGCTGATCTATAATGCAAGTTCCACATAAGGCACTAGTTTTTCTTAACAAGATACATCACAAAATATGGAAGTGCTAAAACTCCAACCCACAAGTAGTACCCATCCACATATGTCAGCCAACTGCAAATCTTAATACCCAAAATCTATAAACTAATTAATTAAGCACACCAACCTGATAAGATTAATCAATGTGGCACTAACTTAAACTACTTCCCTATGATTTCTCATCAAGAAAAAAGGAGCTATAGGAAGACTCAGTCACACAACATGGCCGTGGGACCAAGAGAAATGAGAGACACACATATTCTCAAGTTGCACCACATGCAGTCCAACATATGACCCAACACATGTACCACCCACTTGTCCCACTACCGAGAAACAAAGGTATTTGGTCTTTTCAGCGCACAATTTTACCCAAAAACAAAAAAAAGAAAAGACTTGAGTCACGCCACCCATCTTGACTCAACCACCACTTGTTTGTTTATTTGGGTTTCAGCTCTGAGTGCATAATACGTGGAAATCACGACCCGGCGCTTCACTTCTGTGAAGACTTGAAACTCCGCCTACCCCACTCGGGTAGTTCTAAAAGTGGATTTTCATCTGCACTAGTTAAATTAAGTTGATCCTCCACTAATGTTTTAATTTCCTTATATATGTAATAACGTAATGGGCAACTTAATTGCTCGCGTGTTGTTTATCCTTCTAATTAATAATTAATCACGACCTGCCGTTTTGCCTAGATGTAAAAGCTAGCTTCTCTACAAGAGTTCAATTTATTATCATAATTTCCTTTATTAATTAGATCCCAAAACCCACCAAGATGCTTTAATTATGTGGGAATTCATGACCTTTTGGTGAACGTGAAAAACAAATGCTTGAATCAAACACATATATGGTACCCATTTCGACTTCCTGTCAAATGTGGTTGAAAAGGCAAATTACTGCTTTAACTTAATGATGGAATCTTTAGGGATTAGTACAAATATTTTCCTGTAATAAGATAGAATCTAGCTAAGTTGATTGTGATTAGAGATGTTATAAATTGTTCTTTTAACAAAATGTCCTTTTGCTTTTGATCAAGAAGGGTAAGTAAAACCATCATTAATTTTTTTTTTAATCGAAAAACCCTTCAAGTAATGGTAAACTATTTCTTAAGCATCGAATAAGAAATAAATACTCAAGATTTGGTGACCCAATTGGAAAAAATAGTGAAAGTTTCAAGACAGGAGATTCTTCGATTGAACCCCCAATGACCCATCCTCCGACCCTCAAAGTTTGTTGCATTTTCGCGGGATTATAATGATGATCTAACTTCTCCTGATGTGATAGTTTTGACTCAATTCACACATTTTACACGAGTGAAAACTCCTGTAACTTTATGGGTAGATGGCCAAGTTGGTGGTTTTTTTTTCACATTTTAACTTAGAAATAAAAAAATGCTCACAAATAGCAAAAAAAAAAAAAAAAAAAAAAAAAAGAAGAAAGAAAGGAATGACAATTGACATAAAAAAAAAACTCAATAATAGCCACGAAAAGATTGGCGATGAAAACTGACATAAAAAAAAATACTCAATAATAGCAACAAAAAGATTCGCGATGATGTTTGAATGAAAATTGACATTTCTTTTCCACAGTCAACTAAAGTCGACAATTATTTGAACCTTTTAAAACTCGTCGAAAAGATCGTTTTTATAACTATTTCCTATTCTCCATACACAAACATAAAATCTTGTTGTATAGATTCTAATTATCCATACTAACGTGCTATATAAAGCCTTTTTTTTTTTTCATTTGTTGTATCTACTTCATGTTTTAATTTATGAATTTTTTTATTTATTATTTATCCTTTTATATTTTAAAAAATAAAATAATTTTTCTCTCTTTTATTAAAATATTATTTTTATTATAATATTTATTCAAATCAATTTTAAAACTCAAAATGCTCAGCTCAGAAAATTTAGGACGTCAACTTTAAAGTCACCGGCTATTGCCGGTCACCTAAACCCATTTCTGACCTATATATACAGACACCATTTTCACTCTCAAGAAGGATTATAGTAGTAATAAAATACGCGCACACACGCACAGAGGGAAAGCCTCGCCGCCATTTCTCTACGACGCAAACCTGACCACAACCATGGCCATTAAAACTCCAGAACACGGCTCGTCGAAGCCGCTACCATCCACTCTGTTCATCAGCATGTCCGCTTTCATGGCTCTCTGCGCCGAGAAAGCCGGCCGAGTCTCGCGCAAGCTTAAAGCCAAGACGAGGAAGAGCAGTAAGAAAGCCGAGCCTAGTCCGTCGACGACGCCGTTGTCTAAGCGGCCGAAGCAGCTCCTCACGACCATAAGCAACAAGGCGATCAATTTCATGCACAAGAAAAAGATCAGCGAGGAGGGCAGCGCCAGCGAGAGTGGTGGGCCCGAGCTGGAGAACTGGGGGGACGGCGGGGTCTGGCAAAGGGCGATTCTGATGGGTGACAAGTGCGAGCCGTTGGATTTCTCGGGCGTGATTTACTACGATAGTTGCGGGAATCAGCTGAACGAGGTGCCATCAAGGTCGCCACGCGCGAGTCCTCTCCCGGGGTATCTCACGAGGGCCCGGAAAACAGAGCTTTGATCAATCGCACACGCGGAGGATTTTAGGTACGTCACCCGTGGAATTCAATTGGCGGAAAAGGACGGAACCAAAACGTCAGCGTTTCTGGTTTACGGCGTCTTTCTAAGGTTCACATCTGTCCCGTTGTGATCTTAGTGGTTGGAGAATAAACAGGAGGCCCCCCGGTTGAGAAAGTCATTCGTTTTGGAAATTAGTTTTTTTTTTTTTCCTTTTTTTGGAAGTGTTTTTTCTTTGGGGAAGGGACAGGTGCTAATAATATGTATAAAAAGTCGGTAGATAAGAAGTGAACTTTGTAGTGGAGACTTGGCAGCGTTTAATGGGCATGCATTTTGCCTTGTGTTTCCATTTTGATTTAACTAATAATTTTTGTTGATAATTTTTCTTTTCGATTAAATACACGTTTTGCTAAGTAACTATTATTGGTTTGACATTTTCCACCTCCGTCGTTAATTTGAATGAAAATTAATTTTTTAATTTGTGATATAATAATTTTATCTTCATAGTTTTTTACGGGAGAATACAATGTAGGTTCATAGTTTTTTTTTTTTCTCTCTCTCTCTCTCTAATTAGTGGGGATGCTGATTTCTTTATGGAAGTTGGAATTGTTCTGTCGTAAGTAAAGGTTGTGTGTTTCCCTGACACTTGCTGGAGGCTCTATAACCGTCCAAAATTTATGCTCAACTAAGCATGCTTTTATCGAGCTGGATGCTCATATAAAAAAGTGTCCCCACAGTCGAAAGTTGCTACCTTCCCAGATCCTACCAAAGTCTATGTCAGAATAACATTTATCTTTTTCAAATGAATTTGTTAGGAATAAGCTGCTTGTCATTTAAGTTAATTATATTCCAAAACAGTATAGCTACTACTGCTGCATGTTCCTTAATTGGTGCAATCGTTGAGAATTATGAGGGCAAGAAAGTTGTTCGCTACATTGAATGAGAAAGATGAAGAAAACAGAGATGGCTTGGAAATTAGGCTTATCTGCATTTGGTAGGCATTGGTTTTCTCAATTAATTGGCCTAAATTTTAGTACTAAAACCTCCTAGTTTGCTATTCTAATTTGGGACGGAAAATAACAACGGTTGTATTTTCCAAGAAATTGCTTCATACTTTTGGCAGTCATGAGCCTAGGAATCTAGTTTATTAAAAGCTGGTACTTAAAACCTTGCTACATTTTTTTTTGGTTAACTAAGAAAATCCATTGCATTAAATACGTGAATCCAACTTTGATTGACTAACTAAGTTGAGTTGCATTAATGGGGTTTAGAGTGCAACAACAAACTCTAGAGAGTTTATACATACTCATAGTTCTTGCGATTCCGGAGTTAGTGCAGGCTCATCATCCTTGCAACTCTTACTTAGGTCTTCAGGAAAAAAAACTTGAATCAACTTGATAGGAATTTTTTAATGTGTAAGAAAAAAAGAAAGAAAGAAGAGGAAGGCAAAAGTCATACATGTTTGTGATTGGGCTGTTTCAAAAGATGATTTGGCGTCTTCAGTTGCCGAGACATAAAACAAAGCAGGGCTTATATTTTTTTTAAAAAAAATTATGGAAAAACAGGGTAATCTCCCAAAAGGAAATAGACAAGAAACAGAAGAACAAATAAAAAATAAAGAAATCCAACAAAAACCCAACTCATTGATGTCATCGGTCCAAAGCATATTTTGGCAGTAGGAATTAGAAAAGAAGAAAGAGTTCAAAACTTAAGAAGAGGTCAGGGTCAGCTCTAAAACGCCATGGGGTCACTATTTCGCTTGAGAATTGACAAATAGATTCTGCATTTAACCCTTAAATATTCCAAACTCATCTTTCCCAGAAGTTGTACGTCAGAATTGTTTAGTTTCGAAAATCTACCATAATTACTTCAGCTACCAAGAATGTTGTAATTTGTAATATTATATTACGGGCGGTGTACGTGTTGAATTATTCAATTTCAACCTCAAGCTGGAAGCACAGTTTGAAATTTTCAAGGTAATTTTGTATGAAGTTTTGAGGGAATTAGAAGGAAGCATGCGCCCCCTGATTTCAAAGAAAGAACGTCCGGGAATCACAAATATTCTACAAAAATTACGTTTGAGTGAGGTCCCAAGGCCCGCTACCGGACTACTGGACTGAAGGCCCTTTAGAAAGACCAAACTGGACTCAAGGCCCATACAAACCACAAACCCGATCCGAGAATCCGGACCAACAACTCGGATCCAATACCCAAACAGAACACAGGCCCCAACCAAAAACAAAAGAAAGAAGAACAAATCCACAAATATTACCAACCTTTACACTCTCTCACTTGGGACAACTTTCTAGTTCCCTTCTTACTTAATTTAGCCAATGCATCTTCCATAACTACTCCCCCTTTCCTAAGTCATGAGGTGTGGGGTTAAGGAAAAAAAAGAACAAAAAAGAACCAAAAAAGGCCATTAGACTTTGTCATTTGTTGTTGGGTATCTTTTTAAATCCTAACCCACTTGCCAAATCGAAAATTTTTGGTTAATTTAAAGGAGAAATAATTTTTAACTTGCAAAATGACAATTTTGTCTCTATAAATGTTTTGTTTGAATTTATTGGAAAAGAAAAAGCAAAAACGAGTTGGATTCCATTCATTATTTTTAATGCCCTAATGCCAAAATCCATTGTTAGGGTTGCGAACCGGACCGCAGATCGAATCGGACCACAAAATTGATCCAATTCGATCTAGGCATTTTTAAGATTCGATTTAGACCGGACCAGATTTATTAATATAAATAATAAATATATTTTTTAATTTTTTTAATACAAATTTAAAACTTTTATCCTAATGATGTGTTTTGAGTTCTTTGAACATGCCCTTCCCCCTTTAATTAATTTTTTATTATAAGATTTTATAAGATTTTGAGCTGAAAATGAAAAAAATAAAATAAAAGATTAGGAAAAAAAGAAAAGAAAACGGATCTGGACCACTTGGACCGGATCGGACCGAACCACTTAGAAGTGGTTCTATCCTTCAATTTAGGCGCAATCAGAAATATTTCTTATTCGACCGGATTCGGGTCTAAAAACTCGACCGACTTTCCGGTTGTGCAGTCCTACCCACTTGGTTGTGCAGTCCTACCCACTTTGATCCATTTGCATTAATGGGCAAATCTCAACTAACCGTTTAATCTAAATTATCAATAGAAATCAAAATCATCAAAAACAGTTCCAATCAAAGAAAGCAATAGCAAAGTAGAAATAAGCGCAGCTTAATTCCATTCCTAAACGATGATTTCTGTAAAACGCATCAAGCAAATGAGGAAAGTACTGGACAATGGACATGAAAAAAGAGAGAACTCGGTTCAACACAACCGGATCCCCGCGAGCTGTAACCCGATACGGTTCTGTCTGACTGTCTCGCTACGCTATCCAACGATTCCATCCTCTCTGAACTCTCAAGCCCCAGGGGCGGCATCCTTCGCCTTACTGTGCAAGTACCCACCGTACTGGCTAGCATAGTCCTTGACATGGCTGGCCGTGTCGAAAATCCTGCTCCTGGCGTAGTCGAACCTGTCCGAACCGGGAGGGTTCATCCCGCTGAAGTAGCGGTACATCCAGGAAAAGGCGGCCACCATGGCCACGCCGAACCCGCACACGGTCAAGAACGCAGCGGTGCAAACAAAGAGGAAGGTGGCGACGGGGAGCCATATGGGGCTGGTGAGAAGGATCAGTGGGGCGAAGACGATGAGGCCAAGGGCTGTGGCAGTGACGGTGAGGCCGGTAAGGAGGAGCAAGATCGAGCCGGAGACGAGGAAGGTCAAGAGGCCAATGAGCTGGGTGGAGTTTGGTGCATGGTCTTGGAGTTTACGCAGGAATGTGTGACGGTCAGCCATGGTTCGTTTGAGAACTAGAACTCAACCAAGGACGTGTCTGTGCGAGAAAGAGATGTTAAAAGAAGGGGATATGGCAGGACAGGAGACAGGTGTGAGGAGGGGTTCGGTATTTGGAGACATGCAGGAGAACACGTGGAAATGGAGATAATGGAAGTTTAGCACTCCTAGAAATCGGTGTGGGAAAGACTGACCTCTTCTTTTGGCTGTTTGTACGTTTCTGCAGGAAGTGTAGCACTGAAGATTAAGAAGACGTTCGGTTTCAGGATTTTTTTGAATTCTCAGAATACAAAATATTCTACAACCAAACATCATTCTTAACACTACATAAAAATAACTAAAACACGCATACCAATAAAGTTAACATCACCTAAAAATTCTCAAAACACAAAAAATCCTCAAAATACATCACAACCGAACATCTTCTAGTCTGGATTTACTGTTTTTTTTTGGCTGGGGCTCACCCACAACAGGCGAGCCTTTAAACAAGAACAAACAACCAAACAGTAGGCAAAAACAGAAAAAAAGACAGACCCTTCAAGGTGGGTCAAAAATCACAAAATCCCAGGACTTCCCTGGGAGAGCCCTAAGAGTTCGGGAAGGCATCTCTCCCATCGGAGGATTTTCACGGATGAATTTGTCCGCATCAGTACTTTTTTTTTTTTTTAGGACGGGAAGATTTTTCGTCTCAAAAAATTAGTCATTTTCTTTTTTTGTGAATTTCGTCTCAAAAGATTTTGGACGGTTTGAATTGCCGTCTCCAAAACAGAATTTTCTATTTTTTTTCAGGATGGAATTAAAAATCCGTTTAAAAAATTCAAATTTGTTGTAGTGTGTACAACTTTCATCAAAATAAGAACTTGATGAGTATAGAAGTATATTTATTCATTTTAAATTTTGTATCCATTTTCCTCATTCACCTCCTATATGATTGTAAACGATATATTCTTATTTACAAAAGTATATCCCTGAGTCTATGAGTTTTAAAACTAATGAAAAAATAAGAGCTCTAAGTTCTTGTTATTTGAGTCTAACTTATTCAAAAAAAGTGGAGATATTATGAATTATTTTTTGGATAGACAAATTGTTGAAATTATTTCAATATTAGACTTGGACATATAATAGGCCGAGGGGTGTTCAATTTAGTCCTAAGAGTATGGTCCTAACACGTCTTAATAATGATTTTAATTAAGTTATCACATTAATGAGTTTTTAATCAATACATTAATGGTTCAATGA
Organism: Morella rubra; assembly: GCA_003952965.2. Classification (NCBI taxonomy): domain Eukaryota; kingdom Viridiplantae; phylum Streptophyta; class Magnoliopsida; order Fagales; family Myricaceae; genus Morella; species Morella rubra. The sequence goes on from CM025853.1 coordinate 10,600,402, forward strand.
TTATGTTTTTTGATTTTTTTAAACTAATCTTATTAGTATAGTCCATGAAACTCATTGATGTGGTGGCTAAATGTGAACCGTTTATTACTATATAGTAGAATCATATTCTTATGACTGCATTCGAACTCCGAACTCATATAATCATATTCTTATGACTGCATTCGAACTTCGAACTCATATAGTAGTACCAAGTGAATATTAGTATCAAATTGGTCTACACCCCACATAATCACCAATTTCGGACACTATATATCCATCTATGAAATACAATTCTATCTATGCATACCATTATTCACTGCACTTTCTTGGTTGTGATGGCCGTACCTGGTAACCAGATAATTAAAAACGAAAAAGTTTAGTTCAGTAACTCCGAGAAGAGAGATGTAGTATCATGAAAACGATCACAAAATCAATTGTGGGTGTGGGGTAAAGAGGCCTATAGATGGTAATTGCACTCATGTTGGTTGGAGTGACGGTTCTATCTTCTCAAGATCATCGGTAGTTATGACTCAATTTGGATATTTTGCAGCAAGATTCCTATGGTCGAGTAGACTACTCTGGTAGTCTCCATTCACCATTTTCAATGAAAAAAAGAAAACAAAAAGAATATCATGAAGAAGAAGAAGAGAGCAGCTGCAAGATGGAGTATAGGTGTCTTAACCCGGTTATCGTTACGAAGCTCTTCGGGCATTCTTGAATGCAGCTCGTCTCCTTGATCAATTTCAGTCCTGCTTCCTTCGTGAATACTGATACTATCGCTCTTAATAAGCTTCCCGGTTGTACCATTTGAATGGTCATGTTCCCTCAGAGTACCAAGTGTGGCCGATGAAGGCTCTAGTTTCTCACCCACATTTTCAGTGCAACAAATGTGGCTTAAATCCACAGTTGAGGTGTGGTCAGATCTGATGGGGATCATCTCCTTTTCATCCAACACTCCTTGGACGGATTTCTGGATACTCAGATATGGTGATTCCACTGATTCGACAGAATCATTGAACGAAACTCTCCTTGCACGCAGAAAATTTGGTGTTTTCACAGATTTGGTGAATTCCTGCACTTCTGCTTTCTTGGATAAGGTGGTGACTGCACTATCACCTTTTCCCCTCAGCATTGGTTGATTTGATGGCACCATTGACATGGAAAACCTGCGAATTAGGCCAGTCCTGCTCATAGAATCCTCTGGAGAGGACCCAGCTTGCAAATTTGATGAAACTGCACTTGAATAATCCTTGCTTCCTCCCCACCGCTTAATTTTAGGTATTACATCAAGTCTCTTAGCACTGCTTCTTTGGCTACTTGATGAGCTATTAGATGTAGTGCTGCTGTCAGTTTCGTTGCTCTCAGCTGAGGTGCTGGAAGAAATGCTGTCAAATCCAGGATCTGAAGACGAAGGCTTAATTTTCTTGAGAAAGTTTTCGCTTGATGCCTTGCTGGAATCACATTTTGATGTCTTTCTTGATTGGTTTTGATGATGTTGGATTTCAAACCTTAGGCAATTGTGGATCCAGCGTTGGTAAACAAGTTCTTCCACCATGTTAAATCTGTTCTTCTTCAATCTCTCAACTTGATCTTGTAGTTCTTCATTGGCATGCCTTAAACTACTAACATCCTCTTTGGCCTTGGCCAATAGTTTATCCTGCAACAGCACGAAAGAAGAGCATTTCGAATTCTCTACTAAAGTGGGGGAAAAGTTTCCCTCTAATGCACCTATTATTTACTCTAGATACTTATTAGAATTAAGAACCGGTAGAACCAGAGATTGCCGCATTTTCTTTTTGAGAAAAGTGTGCATAAAAGTAGAGTTTCTCCAAAATTCTAAGTTATTGTTGCATCTTAATCTACCTCTGTTATGCTGGAAAGAGTTGCTATTCTTTCTTTGGCAACAATCAATTTAATTGCCAATTCCCTCCTGTCTAACTCAAGCTCTCTGTTCCTCCTCTTCATTTCTGCAACTTTCAGCTCAACATCTTTTACAGATTCAAGCTTCTTCTCGACCATGGTATCTATAAGCGAGATTTCTTGCCTCTGATATCTGGAAACTTGTTCTTGGAGCCCTTTCAACCACCCCATAACGTGGCTTGCTTTGGCATCCATCTTCTCCTGGATGCTTTTTAATGTCTTCTCTGCAAGCTCTAGCTGCTTCTCAGCAAGGAAAACCTGTTTGATTTCTTCACGAAGTGTCATTCTCTTAACCTGCTCTGAATCAGCAGTGATCTTGAGCATGTCAATCTCCTCATTTTTGTCCTCTAATTGCCTTCGTAACTGGTCAATGTATGACTGCTGTTCTTTCAGACCATACAATTCGAGCAGTTTCCTCTCAAGGGTCAGTTTCCTCTGCTCCACTTCCTTCACTAAACTCTGTAACAGGCCTATCTCAGTGACATTTCTTTTTCCAGCTAAACTACGGTCAGAGTTTGGCTGCCTAGTGTTTTTCATCATGTAGGTTTCTTCCTCTTCCTCCTGCAAAAACAAAATTCGGTTGAAATTCTTCCTCTTCCAAAAACAAAATAAATTCTTTTCCAAACACTCCTCGCGCGTATGTTAGAGAGAGAGAAAGCACTCAAACCGTGGAATTCTCAAGCTTCTCTGCCTCCTCTTCTTTAATCTGTTGCTGTTGGAGGTCTGATTCATGGGCATCTGGTGTTCAAGAAAGCGTAAGCAAAACAAAGCAAATATTCGAAAACTGATGTTAGTACAGAAGAAGCAGAGAAACGATTATGCAATCGACAAACCGAGCTTGATAAAGCACCTGAAAACTTGATGGCATTATTCTGCTCCCTCGAAGGCCCTACGTTTATCTGTGAAAATGAGAAGGCAGCAAATGACGCCACGACCAGACAACTAACTATGATTATCATGTAGTTTAACTTCTTCACAGGTCAGAACAGTTTAAAGCCCAGCTGGGACATATAACTCAGGAACTCTCGAGTAGTTTAACTTGTTCACAAGAAGAACAGCTTTAAAGCCCCAACTGGGACATACACTCCGGAACTCTTCGAGTTTCCATGTGGTTTCACCATCACAACATTCTTATCAAATATATCTCCCAGACTCCCACCTCAGTAACTCATCGCCAAGTAGTGGTCTATCTTAATCCGTGCAGTGATATTTAATGCCATTGGAAGAACCTGTTAGAAAATATGCAATAGACAAGACTCCGACAATGAATGCAGACAAAAAAGAGAAAAAAAAGAGTGCAGGATATTTGCTAAGACGACAAAGCTATTTAAAGCGCATCGATCTCTGAATATCTGCATCTAAATAAGTTCTAATCTCTTTGTTCAATCATTAAACGAGCTCCAATCTTGCTATTATTAGATAATTAGATTTGTTAGTGACAATCACAGATTCTTGGTGATCGGGGTTAGTGAGTAATTGGAGGCCAAAAGAATGCTTAGCAGTTTCCAGAAGACAAGCAAGATATCCCGAGGCCCATTAGCAAGAAAAAACAAATGTGACGGACATTACTGTTGGTGGCCCATATGTTGGTAATGAAACGGTCCATAAAAGAGAAGTTAGAGATTGGATACTACTTTTGTTCTTCCATAAAATATAAACCAGAACATGACTCTCCGTATCGACGGAATGTTTGTTTTTGTGAACAAATTAATAGCCTGTTTGTTTTTAAAATTTTAGCAAAAATTTTATTTTTATCTAATACACTTTAAAATTTTACTTGTACTTTTATCACAAATTTACCAATTTCAATACCACCTCTTTTTAAATATTAACATAAAATTTTACCAAAATTTTACTAAAATTTTAAACCCAAGCACACTGTAAATATGGTGAAGCCATTATTCGTTTTTGAGTAGGAAATGGCCTGCATGTCACCGATTCAAATTCTTTAATTTCTCTTTTTATTAAATCATCTTTCCATGTTACAATAAACATAAAAAATTTACTCAAATAATCTTTCTCTGTTCGTTTACCTATTTCCATAAAAATTTCACTTTTCAAAGTAAATGCACATGTGCTTTTGGTAAAATTGGTTTCAAGCCCGTGCTTCTAAATTTTTGAATTTAGAACTTATGCTAACACCATTCACGGAAGCGAGACTCCATCTTGATTTCTATCAATTGACAAAAAATTCCATGTGACACTTGACACGTAGATAACGTGGTATGCAATGTGAGATATTTTCGTCACTCAATTGACGGAAATAAGGATGAGGTCTCGGTGTTGACTAATGGTGCTAGCACAAGTCCTAAATCCAAAAAAAGTTAGAACCATTCTTGAAATCAAATTCTTCAAAAGTACAAGTACGTTATTTGCATTTTTTTTTCCAGGAATAAATTAGTACTTTGGGGCTGGTTATATAGGCCGCATTCAAAGTAAATGTACAACATTAAACCATGAAAGGGAAGAAGACACAGAAAGGGAGGTCTAGAGATAGAGAGACTGAGGAGTGGAATTAAAAACAGAATAAGGTTTTTTTTTTTAAAGAAATATTTTGCAAGGCGCACAGTAATGGTAGCGAACTAATGCATAAACAAATTCGGGGTACTTTTGTCCCACACCCCAATTCCTATGTACGTTATGGAATTTAAATCTTGGCTCACGATGTGGGGAGAATTCTCCTGCCTGTGAAGGCAGTCCAAGGGAGAGAAAAAAGCTTGTGTTGAAAGGTAAAAAAAACTGCTTGGAATGAGTCCTAGCAACGGTCCACCAATTGAAGGAATATATCTGCCCTGTCCCCTTCTTTTTTTAGTGATATCCACATTGTTTCCTAAATTTATTTTTCAAAACTACTCTCTTGTCCTTTGTTTTGGTGCTAAATCAATCGGGGGAGACAAGCAAGTTCGGGAAGGCAACTTAGAATGATTTAAGTTGGTGAAAAAGTTTAATGTTTGATTGTAAATTGATTTTTATTTCAGTTTGTTAAAGTGCAAGGAAGAAAAATTTCTGATGAATTTTTCTAATGAAAAAAATAAGAAAGTTTATTTTGATAAATTAATGAACTAATATTAAACTTCAACTTCGGTTACTTTATTCAACATCTTAAGTATGCAATTCATGGACAGTAAATTACGAAAATGAAAATAAAAATCATTATATTCATTCCTACGTCCAAGCCCTAGAATAAGAAAATTAGCAAATCATAAATAATAAAACAATCAAATTATTTTTCAAAGATAAATTAAAATTTAATATCCTTAATAATAATTCAAAAACTAAGTTGAAATCATTCTCTTTTCAAATTTTAAAACAGAATGTCTTTTGAAATTTTAAAAGAAATTTTACTTTTCAAATTTTAAAATAGATTTTCTTTTCAAATTTTAAACCAATTATCTTTTTTAATTTTAAAACAAAATTTCTTTTCAAATTTCAAAACAATTTGATTTTTCAAAAATTTCAAATATATTTGAAATAAAAAATTATAGGCTGATCATTTTATTACTCGAATTCCAGCTGAATTTAGAGCATCAAAAAGACATAATTTGGAGTTTGATCCTTCATGAAAGTTTTAGATCTCATTCTCAGCTTTCCAACTCATTTGAGCTTGCATTTTTTAGGACTTCTAGAACTCTAGATAGAGGCTAAAAATCAAAACAAGATCTGGGCTGTAGTAAATTTTGGACAGATTAGGACTTCTCATTTTTTCTAGATTCTAAACTTCAAAATGGCATAACTGAGTTTTGGACTCTTCATTAATTGAATGAATTTTATATATTTATTTAGAGTAAAAAGTAATTAATTTGATGGAGAAGGAAAGAATTTTGCGTAACCAAAATTTTGAACTTCAAAATTTTGACTCCCGTCTCATTTATCAACGGGAATAGAAAACAAAAAGGAGAAATCAAGGGTTTTGATTTGCTTTTGCATTTTCTTGTCCCTTCGATAAAATGCGTCCCTCCGCGAAGGATCGCTAAACGCAAGCCAAAATCCCAGAATTGCGATCTCTGCCGAATCATGGACTGCATCATAGATTCCTTTCAACTGCTGCTGTACGAGATTACATTGAAATCGTCAGACTTGCAGCAACCCTGAGCAGACGTTTGGTAGAGGGAGGCAGTGCGCTAGATTCAGAAGGGATTTTTCTGGAAGACCCGCAATTGCTTCAAGACAAAAGCACTACCTTAACAGCCGTGGGTGTTCATCGACGGAGTTCTTGACTCGCTGTCTTCCCGGTCGGAGGTGTGCATCTTCGGAGTCTCCTTCTCACTGCCGCCTTCACGGTTAGATGTATGCATCTCTGACTCACTGCCTTCACAGTCAGAGGTAGGGGTGGTTAACGGTAGTGTAGGTGACGGTTTGACGAAAATCGTCATCGTCACCGTCACCGCAATTGACGGAATCACATAATTGACACTGCCACCGCACCGCTAAGGCACAATAACCGCCCTTATCGGTGACGGTATTAACAGTAATTGTTATACAGTAACCGCTTAAACCATATAACATTTGGGCAAAAAAACAAAAGAGTTTTTTTTTTGGCTTTTCATTTTTTTTCACTGTTTTGGGCTGTTTTCCTTAGGTTTTTTTTGGACCATTAAGACCATTTGATGCCTATATATAAGCAACAAATATAATCATTCAAATATCATGACCTGTTTAAATTTTAAATATAATATTATAATCAATAATCATATAAAATGGACAAATATCATAACCTATTCAAACATAATATCATAATCATTAATAATCATAACAAATATAATAAGCTATCAAAAAGTCCAACATAATATCATATTCAAACATAAAGACTAAAGTCTAATAAAAATGTCCTCGTGACCGGTGAAACCAGTGAGTCGGGTATTTTCTTTTCTCAATGCTTCTCTTCCTAGCTTCATCTGGTCGTACGCGTGGTGTACAAAATGTCGGCGGAGCTTCCGGTGTCGATGAGTATGCGCTTGATCTTGTAGTTTCCTATCAGGGCGTCGATCACCAAGGCGTCGTCATGCGGGTATTCGATTCCTGCCATATCTTCTAGCGTGAACGTGATGGGTTTTTCTTCCTTCATCATCGGACGCCGAGGTCCGCTGTTTACTTTTGCACAAGTAGTCGCCTTGCGTAGGTTTTCCTCGAAGATTTAGACGACCCTCCTACTGCGATGCCTCCAGAAATGACTCTGATTTCGCCTATAGCTCGGGGCGGCGAGCGTCGTTCCTCCAGTCTTTCTCTCTGTCGTGGGACTTCATTTTGATCTTGCCGAGGTGATCTCTCGTTTCTTCGGTAGGGTCTGAAGCGCTGGTGCTCCAGGGTTCTTGGATCTTTTCGGAAAGGTTCCCCTAGTCTGGTTGCAGTGAATTGTCGTAAGCGTCCTTGTTGGATGAAGGCTTCTATCTGTCTTTTTAGATGTATGCATTCATCTGTATCATGGTCGTGATCGTTATGAAAGCGACAGAATTTTCGGTCATCCCATCTATCTGGGTCGGACCGCATTTTTGGAGGCCACCGTATCTCGGGATCGTTTCGAATTTCCATGAGGATTTTTCCTGGAGACGCATTGAGAGGTGTGAATTGTAGTTTCGGGTAATCTGTTCGCGGCCGGTTCGCGGGTCCACCTTCTGCTCTTTCTCCATTACGGGATGCCTAGCAGGGAGTTCCTTCTTTTCTTCTTTTGGCAGATATTCCACTTTGATCGACGACTTGTTGCTGGCGGGCAGTCATCATGTCTTCAGCATTCATATACTTTTGCTTTTTCCATGAATTCTCCGAAGGTTTCGGGAGGTTTCTTTCCTAGGGAGAAAGAAAACCTTCCGTCGGCCAAACTAGCTACAATAGCGGTGAGTACCACCTTGTCTTCCGATCTTCCACATTAAGTTTTTCTTGGTTGAACCGCGCCACATAGTCTCGTAGACTTTCGCCTTCCTTCTGTCGAGTGGAGAGGAGATGAATGGCCGGTTTTTTCTGTTTTTTACTAGCTATGAAATGGCTGACGAAGGCTTTACTGAGCTCCTTGAAGCTTGAGATGGAATTCGGTCTCAGTCTGCTAAACCATATGCGAGCCGATCCGGCCAGCGTTGTAGGGAACGCTTTGCATTTGATTGCGTCTTGAGTGTCCAGTAGATCCATCTGCGAGCGATAACCTTCCAAATGATCGAGTGGATCGGTTGCTCCCGTATACTTGTCAACCACTGGCATGCGGAACTTGGAGGGTAACCGGACCTCCAAAATATTTGGAGTAAAGGGGGATTCCACTTGGTGCATCATATTTTCCAAGGACGATGGTGGTGGTTTATCCACCTTTTGTCTCATCCGTCCCAACTCTGCTAGGACTTCTTCTAATCTAGCGTTGACTCTGTCGGTTCCTTCATTCCGTCCAGGTGGGGAATGTGAGCCTCTTCCGTGTTGTTGGGTATGAACTTCTTCGTCGTGTTTTTCTGGTATCGATATTTGCGGCATGCGGGCTTCTCCAGCGTACCTTCCCGGCATGGATGTTTCCCCCGGTTGTCCGTCATTAGGGCCTAGTTCTCGTTTCGTGCTAGTGTGAGATTCGTGAACAGTTTCTACTAAGCCTTCCATTACTCGTAAAGGGGGCTCCCGGAATGGTTCCGGATCGCCTCCTGTCTTTCCCTTGCCTTTACTCTTGGTGATCACCATAAACCTTTTATCACGAGAACGTAAACGTTCCCACAGACGGCGCCAACTGATAAATCAGTTGATTTATGGTCAATACGTCAGAGTAAATGCAGCTTGATCTTCCCGTATCTTTTCCTGTAAAACAATAAAAGACCCGGGTTCCGAGATGTGGAACCTCCGAAGCTTAAATCAGTCTCTTACTTTTATCTGAGTTTTTGCTATTTTTTCACATAAGAAATCACTTACCTGTTCTCATCGTTAGCTTCTCTTTTTATAGTGCTTTTGCCCACGTTTCTTTCTTTTTCTCTAGCCGAGATTTTAGTGGGTAGTTCTTGTCCCTGTTAGGTCGTGCTTCGTGATGTCCTTTCCACCTTTTTCCCACGGTTATTCGTAACTGCTACGGTATAATGGGAACGTGGTGTCGTGGCTTATCGTGGGCCGTTAGGTAACTGTTTATGGCATACGTAGTGATTTTATCTTTTGGAAAATATGCTACGTGGGTTGGATTGTAACTGTTGGGCTTTTGAAGAAGTAATCATATTTTTTCGGCCCAAATTGGTTGGGGCTGAATGTGATTCAGTATTGGCACCATCAATTAGGATATAGTAAAACCATATTCTTACGATTGCATTCAAACTCATATAGTAGTACTGAGCGAATATTGGTCAGTGAGAGACTAACCCCACATAATCCGTAATTTCGTACACTATATATCAAGCTATGAAATACAATTCTATCTATGCATAACATTATACACTGCAATTTCTTGGTTGTGTTGTGATGGACGTACCTGTTAACCAATAATTTAAAACGAAAATGTTCAGTTTAGTAACTCCGAAAAGAAAGATGTAGAATCATGAAAACGACCACAAAATCAATTGTGGGTGTGGGGATAAGGAGGTCTATATATAGATCAACGGCTTCTAAACTTAATTGCACTAATGTGAGCTGTAGTGACAGTCATCTCTTCTCAAGGTGAGTAGTTATGGTTCAATTCGAGCATTTTAAAGCGAATTGAGGTTCCTATGATCACGTTGGAGTAAACTATACTGGTTGTCTCCTTCCACCTTTTTCAATGAAAAACAGAAAACAAAAAGAATAACCTGAAGAAGAAGAAGAGGGCAGCTACGAGATGGAGTATAGGTGTCTTGACCCGGTTATTGTTAGAAAGCACTTTGGGCATTCTTGAATGCAGCTCGTCTCCTTGACCAATTTCAGTCCTGCTTCCTTCATGAATATTGATACTATCGTTCTTAATAAGCTCCCCGGTTGTACCATTTGAATGATCACCCCTTAGAGTACCAAGTGTGGCCGATGAAGGCTCTAGTTTCTCACCCACAAATTTAGTGCAAGAAACGTGGCTTAAATCCGTAGTTGAGGTGTGGTCAGATCTGATGGGGATCATCTCCTTTTCATCCAACACTCCTTGGAGGGATTTCGGGATACTCAGATACGGTGATTCCACTGACTGGACACTGGACAGAATCATTGAACGAAACTCTCCTCGCACGCAGAAAATTTGGTGCTTTCACAGATTTGGTGAAGTCCTGCACATCTGCTTTCTTGGATAAGGTGGTGACTGCACTATCACGTTTTCCCCTCACCATAGGTTGATTTGACGGCACTATTGACATGGAAAACCTGCGAATTAGGCCAGTCCTGCTCATAGAATCCTCTGGAGAGGACCCAGCTTGCGAATTTGATGAAACTGCACTTGAATAATCCTTGCTTCCTTCCCACCGCTTAATTTGAGGTATTACACGAAGTCTCCCAGCACTACTTCTTTGGCAACTTGATGAGCTATTAGATGCAGTGCTGCTGTCAGTTTCGTTGCTCTCAGCTAAGGTGCAGGAAGAAATGCTGTCAAATCCGGGATCTGACGATGAAGGCTTAGTTTTCTCGAGAAAGTTTTCGCTTGATGCCTTGCTGGAATCACATTTTGATGTCTTTCTTGATTGTTTTTGATGATGTTGGATTTTAAACCTTAGGCAATTGTGGATCCAGCGTTGGTAAACAAGTTCCTCCACCATGTTAAATCTGTTCTTCTGCAATCTTTCAACTTGATCTTGCAGTTCTTCATTGGCATGCCTTAAACTACTAACATCCTCTTTGGCCTTGGCCAATAGTTTATCCTGCAACAGCACGAAGGAAGAGCATTTCGAATTCTCTACTAAAGTGGGGGGAAAGTTTCCCTCTAATTCACCTATTATTTATTCTAGATACTCATTAGATTTAAGAACTGGTAGAACCAGAGATTGCCTCATGTTCTTTTTGAGAAAAGTGTGCATAAAAGTAGAGTTTCTCCAAAATTCTAAGTTATAGTTGTATCTTAATCTACCTCTGTTATGTTGGAAAGAGCTGCTATTTTTTCTTTGGCAACAATCAATTTAATTGCCAATTCCCTCTTTTCTAGCTCAAGCTCTCTGTTCCTCCTCTTCATTTCTGCAACTTTCAGCTCAACAGCTTTAACAGATTCAAGCTTCTTCTCGACCATGGTGTCTATAAGTGAGATTTCTTCCCTCTGAAAGCTGGAAACTTGTTCTTGGAGCCCTATCAACCAGCCCATAACGAGGCTTGCTTTGGCATCCATCTTCTCCTGGATGCTTTTTAATGTCTTCTCTGCAATCTCTAGCTGCTTCTCAGCAAGGAAAACCTGTTTGATTTCTTCACAAAGCGTCATTCTCTTAACCTGCTCTGAACCAGCAGTGATCTTGAGCATGTCAATCTCCTTATTTTTGTCCTCTAATTGCCTTCGTAACTGGTCAATGTATGACTGCTGTTCTTTCAGACCGTACAATTCAAGAAGTTTCCTCTCAAGGGTCAGTTTCCTCTGCTCCACTTCCTTCACTAAACTCTGTAACAGGCCTATCTCAGTGACATTTCTGTCCTTGTCATGTATAAGAAACTCATATTCTACAGACCCTCTTTTTGCTGCTAAACTACGGTCAGACTCTGGCTGCCTTGTGTTTCTCATCATGCTACTTTCTTCCTCTTCCTCCCGCAAAAACAAAATTTTGGTGAAATTCTTCAAATTCTTTTACCAAGTACAAAGCTCCTCGCGCGTGTTAGAGAGAGAAGAGAGAAGAGAGAGAGAGAGAGAGAGAGAGAGAGAGAGAGGGAACACTCAAACCGTAGAATTCTCAAGCTTCTCTGCCTCCTCTTCTTTGATCTGTTGCTGTTGGAGGTCTGACTCATGGGCATCTGGTGTTCAAGAAAGCATAAGCAAAACAAAGCAAATATTCGAAAACTGATGTTAGTACAGAAGAAGCATAAGCAGAAACGATTATGCAATCGACAAACCGAGCTTGATAAAGCACCTGAAAACTTGATGGCAGTATTCTGCTCCCTCGAAGGCCCTACGTTTATCTGTGAAAATGAGAAGGCAGCAAATGACGCCACGACCAGGCAACTAACTATGATTATCATGTAGTTTAACTTCTTCACAGGTCAGAACAGTTTAAAAAGCCCAGCTGGGACATATACTCAGGAAGTCTCGAGTAGTTTAACTTGTTCACAGGTCAGAACAGCTTAAAGCCCTATCTGGGACATACACTCGGGAACTCTTCGAGTTTCCATGCGGTTTCACCATCACAACATTCTTATCAAATATATCGCCCAGACTCCCACCTCAGTAGCTCATCACCAAGTAGTGGTCGATCTTAATCCGTACAGTGATATTTAATGCCATTGGAAGAACGTGTTAGAAAATCTACAATAGACAAGACTCCCACAACAATGAATGCAGACAAAAAAGAGAAAAAAAAGAGTGCAGGATATTTGCTAAGACGACAAAGCTATTTAAAGCGCATGGGTTTCTCAATATCTGCATCTAAATACGCTCTAATCTCTTTGTTCAATCATTAAACAAGCTCCAATCTTGCTATTATTAGATAATTAGATTTGTTAGTGACACAATCACAGATTCTTGGTGAACGGGGTTAGTGAGTAATTGGAGGCCAAAAGAATGCTCAGCAGTTTCCAGCAGACGAGCAAGATATTCCCAAGGCCCATTGGCAAAAACAAACAAATGTGACGGACATGAACTGAAAATTGATGAGCTATAATCGACCTAACCACTAAGTACTAACCAGGATTTCTTGAGATGACTCGTCAAAGAGAAGGTAGAGATTAGATTCTACTTTTGTTCTTCCATAAAAATAGAAACCATAACATGATTCTCCTTATTGACGGAATGTTTGTTTTTGTGAAGAAATTAAATGTGAAGCCATACTTCCTTTTGAGTAGAAAATGGCCGGAATTTGACTAACTGAAATTCTTTAATTTCTCTCTCCTCATTAAATCATCTATTTCTTTTACAATAAATATACAAAATTTACTCAGCTTAAGATCAATTACGATGTTGCCTTAAAGGATGGCATTATGAGCTATGTGGCAATTTGTAGAAATACCTCAAGCAGAATCGTTGATGCAAGGGGGTTTTGGCGTCAAGGAAACAACCCTCTTAAAGGAGAAACTCTAGCAGCCCTCTTGGCCTGCAGATTGGCGAGTGATATGTCCAACTCAGATTGGATGATAGCAGGAGAAATTAGCGCTATTAAAAGAAAGTCCCGTGTCTAGAGAGAGAGACTCCTCCCTCTCTCTAGAACCCTCCTCCTCTCTTTCCTTTTCTTCGGCCACCCTTGTGGTGGCCGGTGCTTTTTTTTTTTTTTTTTTTTTACAGTTAGATCCCAGCTTTTCCGATGGTCTTTGGTGTGCACGGCCTCTCTGGTGGGACTTATCTTCTTCCGACTACTAGATCTGGACCCGAGCAGAGACATCCAGCCGGCGAGTGAGCTTTCAAGTGCGCTCACGCGCCCGACCTCTTTTGCTTCTCTCTCAGCGATTTTGAGCATTTTTCGAAGGACTCAACCTGCCCCGCTGTGCTCAACTCCCCCTGGCGGTCTTCTCTTTCTCTGGCCAGCCTCTCCTTGTTGGCACGTGTGGGCGCGTGTGCTGCCTATATGCCAGGCATTTTTGCTTTTTGCCGCTTCAAGATACCGCCCTTTTGTGTCGTTTGAAGCTGTCTCTCCTCTTCCCTCTAGTGCATCCAATCTTTGCATGAAGATTACTTTGAAGGAGTCAGATCATCGCTTTGCTTGCCTTTCCTCTAGCGGAAGCCGCCATCGCTTTGGGTGATGATCGTGTTGTGTTCCGGTCCTATGACAGATTTGTGTTTGTCCTGTGTGCTGGCTCTTGTGGCCAGTTTGTGTTGGTTTTGTGTGTTGCCCCTTGTGGCTAGTTTGTTGTTTTGGTGTTTGTTTCATAGCTCTTGTGGCTGTTGGTGGTTCCGGCTATTTAGTCCGGTTTGGCTACTAGATCTTTGGATCTTGTTTATTGTAGAGCCTTTTAGTCCATTTAGGTATTTCGCTAACCTTCAAGTTGGTTTTATGTTTTGTATTGGCGGTAATTTTTCTCGGTTATTAATATACTATTTATGTTGACCTAGAAAAAATAAAATAAATTTTAGAGATTATCTCGTGGCCAATCAGAATTGGAATTTTAGATGGACCCCGCAGAAGGAAACTTCATGGCACATTTTGTTGCTAAATGGTGTGAAACCAATAAGCATTGTGGTTCTATTGATATTTCCTCTCTTCCACGAGAGATCCTTGTATGTGATTTTGGTTGACTGAGTAGCAATAAAATGTCCATATATTGTTCAGAAAAAAAAAAAATATATACAGCGGGGTACATATAGGGGAAGATGAAAACTGAAAAACTTGACTTTTCAACATGTTTAAATTGGGACTTTATTTTTTTTTTCTCTCTATCTTTGGGCTTTAGCTTAATTTGTGACATATTGAAACACCTATATGGAATATATATATATATATATATATATATATATATATAGTTTTATACTAAAACAAAGTCGGCCTAGCTAGTTGAAAAACCAGCACTCTAGTGGTGACGGATCATGCTTATTTTCAACACTCCTATCATCTTGTAGATCACCACGTACAACAAAAAGTAGAATCTATCGTACAAAACTGAGTAGATTGTTTTTCAAAAACAAAAATTAGTACTCCACTTGAAATATTTAATCTAGTAAAAGAACTAGTTTGTTTTCCAAATTTTTTTTATTGTATATAGAATGCTATTTACCATACATGTTACAGTTGCATCTCAGAAAGAAGTTTTTCAAAACTATGTATATGTTTGGTGAGGAAAAATTTTTCAACATGCTAAGAAAATGTTTTCAACTTAATAAGAAAAATTTTCAACTTTCTTAGAAAAATTTTCAACTTGCTAAAGAAAAATTTTCAACTTGCTTAGTTTTTTCGCTTTACACTAAGTTTTTCCTTCCAATGAAAGTTTGCCTTAAGCTACAAGGAGTTAAAAAGGAAAACAAAAAAAACAAGAAAGATATATATGGCTGTTGGGAGAGGAAAGAAAGTAGTATATGTTGCAGAAGAAGAAAGAAAGCTAAAAGCAGTGGCAATTGATAAAAGGTGCGGCTCAGCCAAAAGGGAAAAAGCTTGATTTTTCAACATGTTTAAATTGAGACTTTATTTTTTTCTTCTCTCTCCCTTTGGCCTTCAGCTTAATTTCTGACATATTGAAACACCCCATTTGAAAAAATATATATAAAAAAAGTTTTTATACTAAAACAAAGTTGACCTAGCTAGTTGAAAAACCAACACTCTAGTGGTGACGGATCATGTTTATTTTCAACATTGTTATCGTCTTGTAGATCACCATGTACAACACTGAGCAGATTGTTTTCCAAAAACAAAAGTTAGTACTGCACTTAAAATACGTAATCTAGTAAAAAAAGTAGATTGTTTTCCAAATTGTTTTATTGCATATTGAATAATATTTACCCTACTTGTTACAGTTGCATCTCAGAAAGAAGTTTTTTAAAACTAGATATATGTTTGGTAAGAAAAAACTTTTCAACTTTCTATGAAAAATTTTCAACTTGCTAAGTATTTCAAGTGGAGTACTAACTTTCTAAGTTTTTTCCCTTTACACTGAGTTTTTCCTTCCGGTGAAAGTTTGCCTTAAGCTACAAGGAGTTAAAAAGGAAAAAAACAAGAAAGACATATATGGCTGTTGGGAGAGGAGAAGAAGAAAGAAAGCTAAAAGCAATGGCAATTGATAAAAGGTGCAGCTCATTCAAAAGGGAAAAGCAGTGTATATATATAGAGGGGTATGTATAGGGAGAAGATGAAAAGGGAAAAAAGCTTAATTTTTCAACATGTTTAAATTGGGACTTTATTTTTTTCTTCTCTCTCTTTAGGCTTTAGCTTAATTTATTACATATTGAAACACCCTATTTGGAAATATAAAAAAAAAATAACATTATTTTTACTAAAACAAAGTCGACCTAGCTAGTTGAAAAACTAGCACTCTAGTGGTGACGGATCATGCTTATTCAACGCTGCTATCGTCCTATAGATCACCACACATCAAAAAGTAAAATCTATCGTACAAAACTGAGTAGATTTTTTTCAAAAACAAAAATTAGTACTCCACTTGAAGTACTTAATCTAGTAAAAGAACTTCACTATTTTCCAAATTTTTTTTATTGCATATAGAATAGTATTTACCATACCTGTTATAGTTGCATCTCAGAAAGAAGTTTTTCAAAACTAAGTATATGTTTGGTGAGAAAACAAATTTCAACTTGATTAGAAAAATTTTTCAACATGCTAAGAAAATTTTTCATTTTCTAAGAAAAATGTTTCAACTTGCTAAGAAAAATTTTCAACTTGCTAAAGAAAAATTTTCAACTTTCTAAGAAAAATTTTTACTACAAAATATCTAAATCTCAAAATTTTCATATAAATTCCAACTCCTTTTCACACCAACTTCAAAAAGATTATAAAAAATTATTTACTAACAACTATGTCTCAAGATAGATTAAGCGATTTAGCAATTTTAAGATAGATTAAGCGGTTTAGCAATTTTATCTATGAAAACTGATTTATTAGGTAAACTTGAATACAAAAGTTTAATTAGTAATTTTGCATCTAAAATGGAAAGAAGCAAATTTATAGTTTATTTTTATTTTTATTTTTACATTAAAAGGCCTCATTTTTATTATTTGCTTAAGGTCCCCAAAAAGGTTGAGCCACCCCTGCTCGGAGAATTAGAAAAAATATAGCAAAAAGAAAACCATCACACCAGTACCACTACAAGAAAAAAGACTTTGGGTGACAAAAAAATTTGTCACCCAAAGTGCTAATTTCATCAGCTAATGTTTTGGGTGACAAAACCGAGTTGTCACCTGGTTTGTCACCTAAAGCCTGTCAGCCAAAGTTTTGGGTGACGATTTTGATGTTCTGTCACTCGAAACCGTTCGGACGGTTTTCGATATGACGAAATTGAAAATCGTCATGCCCAGTACAGTCCATCTGTTCGCATGAGCTGTGCGAACGTACTCTAAATACGTTCGGACGGCTTATGCGAACGGTTCTCCAAGGTGACGAAATGAATTTCGTCATGTACAATCCGTGCGCATAAATATATAACAAAATCCGAACGGCGATACATTTCATCCGGACGCTTTCGTAAAGACGTCCGCACCGTTGTTTCATTAATGACGAAATACTTATTTGTCATCCTCAAATCCGTTCGAACTATTCGTATAAAGTTCGGACGCTTGTTCAGTTGAACACGTTCGAACGTATTATTGTATCGTGCACACGTTTGATTAATAAAAGACCGTGTGCATCTAGAATAACCGTGCAAACAGACGAATTTAATGCGATGTGTGCGCACGGATAGTTATGCGTGCGCACGTTATCATTGTCAAATAATAGTTCAGACGACCTTTAATACCGTTCGAACGGTTTCTATGTATTTGAATTAATTTAATTAAAATTTTAAAAATAATTTACAAATAATATAAATAGAAAGATGCTCATAATATAATAAAATATCTACAAATATGCAATCGTTATTAAAAGTAAAAAAAAATATATAATCGATAAGTATTGACAAAGTAGTAAAAATATATAAATCTACCAAATTTTCGTTTGGGTGTCGAACGAGATTGCAGCTGTCTGATCTGCTCCATCAGCTGCTCACGCATCTGCTCCGCCATTAGTTGCATCCTCCGTTCTTGTTGTTCCACTAGGTCCTTTGCTGCTCCTCATCATCTTCCGGTGCTCTTCGTCTTTTTTTGTTGCTGCTCTGCCATCATCTGCATCAGCTCTTCGTCTTTCTTCCATTGCTGCTCCTCCATCATCTGCAGATGCTCTTGCATCGTCTGCTCCATATCTGACCGCTTGACAGAAGCGCTTCATATTCCAACTGTCTAGCCCTCATCTCCTCAATCTGTAATCTGGCCTCCTCCAACCTCGGGACAAATCAACAAACGATGCTGATGAAGATGATCCAACAGACCGTACTGAATGGCCTAAACCTCGCACGTAACCCGCTTTCGTCCCCAACACCTCAGCGAAGAATCTCCACTTCGGTGTATGACTTTCCCTCTGACTCGTGCTGCAACTGTAACGCTTCCATTTTTTCCTACAAAATTAGAAAAGAAGATAAAAACTAGCACATATGAAACATAAACGCATACGAATGCATCATTAAATCTAACGTTACAACTTACAAAATTTTCCGTGCATCTTCTGATGTCCACATGCCATCTTTATTAGTATGCGTCTTTTTATAAAGCAACGCAGGACTAATCTCATCAGATTCTGGATTTTTCTGTACACCAAAAGAAATATAAAACGTGCATATTAAAATACCTAAGTCATTTATTTAAATAATAAAAATTTAAATTTAAATTTATTACTTACTAACAATGCTCTGCGTGTGGAAAGACCTCGCTCCGATGTGTGTACAATCTTCAGCTTAGCTCTATTCTCCTTGTTGATTGCACTCCTCCTCTGCATTGTACATTTACAGTTGTTACCACAATTAATAATAAAATAAAATAAACGTTCAGGACGGAATAAAAATGTTTAACCTAAAATTCCTCGCTCGCGAATAAATCAAACACGAGTCCATTCTTCCTTGTTCATATCGGGATACGGGTGCTCTAACGCTCTTCTTTGGAATTGAACACCGAGTAATGCTGGAACATTCTATTTTTGTGCGTCCTGTACGCTGTGTTCATCGTAGACGTCACAGTGATGCGATCCTCGTCGGTCGTAATCTAGTTGGAAGTCATCCTTAACATATATAACAGTTAGAAACGCAAAAAAGTTTAACAATTAAAATTTAATAAATTATACTTACCAACACTCGGTTCATCACATACGATTTAACCCCTCGGGGACCTCCTTCCACTTACTCGTCTCAAATGGGACATGTTGTCGAACGAGCGCACCAATATGACTCGAGAGCATTGAGGACGCCTTGTCATCACCGCCCGTACGTCCATCAGGGATATGGACAGTCAGCTTTCCTCCGGTGTGAGCCTTGAGTAAGGCAATCCCACGCGTACTACCTCGAACGTGTCTGATTCCGGACGTCGCTACAAATGAAGAACAATAAATTTAAAATTCAGTTAAGCATAGAAATTTAAAAGTCATAATATTTAATTTTGATTGACGGGGTAAGATACTTACACGCACAACTACTTTGGGTGCCTACTGGACTGGCTGTGGTAGGGGACGTAATTCGTTCCTATCCCTAAGTGAAGGACCGACACTGCTAGTGTACCGGACTACTCTCAGCTCGAATTGATGAATCGCACCAAAGACGTTTCCCTCCCGCTGGCATGACGTCGTCCTGTGACCAAATAAATCAATATTAGAGAAAAAAAAAACACAATGACATTATGTTACTCAAAATGAATATAAAATAGAAACGCAAAGTAAATTGAAACGATAAAGTTACTTTAGTCCTCGGAGTCATATTCTTCAGAATCACTACAATCTTCACTGAACGATTCCGAGGAATCATCGCTTCCTTCTACTTCACGTTGTTGTGGACCTCTCATCGGTTACCGGCACATAAGCCTCGACGTCATTTCTAGTCAACGGGATCATGTCAAATGAGCTAAAGTCCACAAAAAGCTCAATAGACTCATTCTCCTGTATGCTTCACGGTTCGACGGTCCTTCTCCATCTTCACTAGCTTCCTCCTCAATAGTGGAATATCATACGTGTTTCTAAGGGTAATCTTTTGAACAATCTTCCAGTGACCGCCCAACTTCATATCATCGATATAAAACACTTGATTCCCCTAAGAAGCTAGCACGAACGGGTCGTCTTTGTACCACTTTCGGGATGTGTTAATACTAACAAACCGACCACTTTTATCAAGACCTAAGTTTTGAGTACTCAAGTCAAACCAGTCACATTTTAGTAAATAAACTAAATTCCCCCGCAAATAACGCAACGCGTAAATATCCACGACCTGGCCATAAAAATCAACATCTTTCCCATCATGGTCCCCGGAACAACCACACCACTATTCTGAGTGTTACGAAACTGTTCACGAAAGACTGTGTGAAACCTAACTCCATTCACTACACACCCAGAGTAACAAAGTGCCCACTGATTCGGACCGGATGCTAATGCATACAAATCATCGACACCAAGCCCTAATTTTCATTGCGCATAGTTTGAACCTAAAATAGTAAACACGTGTTAACTTTGACTCTAAAAAAATGATCACTTAAAATTAAACATATAATAGAGAAAAATTAAATAAATACCCGATTTCTAAACCATAACGGAAATTCTTCTTCGTGCCTCCTATCAACATTTATTGGTGATTCCCTCCTCATCTCTTCCAAGTGCTCGCTATAAAGAAATAAGATATTTTATAATAAATTAAAATATAATGAACTGATAAGTGTTTAAGTGAGCAAATATTCTTATAAGCACTTACTCTATATGTTGGCTGATTTTTGAACAGTTGTTGAGTACGTACCACTGTACTTTTGTAAATTCCTTTATATTCAAATCTTGACCCTTACCAGCTCCCAGCGGTCGAACACTTTGAGTAAACACAGAAAAATGACAACTTCGATCATCCATGTTGGCATAATTCTGATCTTTTTTGTTAAATCTCATCCCAACCGTACCAAGATACATTGAGCAAAATGTTAAACATTCATTTAACACATAATTCTTTGCTATGGAGCCCTCACACCGTGCCCTATTCTTAACGAAACGCTTCATCTTTTCTATATACCTCTCCATTGGATACATCCACCAAAATTGAACTGGACCCCTAAGTTTCACCTCCCGAGATAAATGAACAGCTAAATGAACCATAATAGTAAAAAATGATAGAGAGAATATATGTTCCAACTTGCAAAGAATCATTCGATGTCCTTCTCTAACTAGTCCACAACGTCTAAACGTATTATTCTTGAGCACAAGTCTCTAAAGAATAGGGTTTTTCAGTGCCACCGAAAAATTCCGGTGGCACCGGCACCAGGTTGCCGATACCCGGCTTCACCGGTGCCGGTTTAAAGTTTTGTAAAAAACCCGGTGCCATTCCCGGTTCCCAGGTACCGGGACACCGAGATGTTTTGTTTAAACCCCCATAATTTTGTTCGCAGTCCCTCCCCCCAGAAGTATCCCGATTCCCCCCCAGCCCCCTCTGTGTTTTGCCCATCTGCCTCTCTCTCTCTCTCCCTCCCCTCCCTCTCCTGCTGACCACCACGCCTGCAGCTGCTGCGCCTCTCGTCGCCGACCACAGGTCTCCTTCTTCACGCGTTAAGCTCCCATTTCCTGGGCACCATGGTGGCCGATACTCCATGTAAGCGAGAACAAATTGAAAAAAAAAAAAAATCTTTAACGCTACTACTCTGTTTCGTTCTTGAGAATATCTGAAAAAAAATTTGCGCTAGATTGCGTGCGCTTGTCAATGTCTGTTTCTCGTATACGTTTCATCTTGTTGTTTGACTTGCGATTAGTGTTATGAAACTCTGGGAAACTGAACTGAGACTACTATTTGGCTTCGTTGGAAAATGATTTTTCTCTTAAAGGCCATACTGGCCAATATTCTTTTTGATCGCCGGGGAAATGTTGGAAATGGAACGAAGAATTTAAGAGCCAAAGCTTTTGTATTTCGACTTAAAGTTCCATTCAGCTGGCCCTTAATCACAAATCCTAGGTTGATTCATCTAACTTAGATGTTTGCTGAAAAGTAAGGTTTGACTTCCCTTGCCTTTTGTTTTCTGCGCAGCCAAATCAGACTGATTATTATTCTATGTTTGACGATGATTCCAGGGTTGATTTCTGAGAAAATGTAGGAAATGGAATCAACAAACAACATTAGCGTCTTAGAACTCTATTTTTTAGAATATATTTAGTTTTTGTCCTTTTCTTTCTTTCCATTTGTCCAATTCAAATGGAAAGAAACAACATTAGCGTCTTAGACTTTTGGTTTAAATAAGTTGAGATTTGTGTAAGGTTTTCTTTCACGGGTCAAGAGGAGGGATTCAAGCTGATAGGAAATTGGTAGCTAAGAAGGTACACGAAAAGAAAAGAATAGAAAAGAATATATGAGCCTCAAAAGATAATTACACAAAACATACTTCAACTGCCTGGCTCCATTGAATTGTAGTTTTCACTGATATGTTCTTTTTTATTTTTCATTCTGTCAGTTGTCTGAATGGCAAAGTCGAAAACTGTTTTCTCTGTTCAGTAGTAATATTGTGCCTGTTTTCAGCTTTGGGCATTTTCTTTTTTTGAGCAGGTTTTGGTATTTTGCTTGAAAAAGAGAACGTTGGGAACTTCATTTTTTGAATCTTCAAATGCCATGCACTAACCTTATTACAACTTTTTGGTGTGATTGATAAGAGATTTCATTTTGTTTGTTATTTTCACTCTCCATTAGATATCAAATAGGTAGCCACTCTGTTTTGAGGATTTTGCTCTCTTAAATTGCGATTGCTGATTGAATTTCCTTTCCTTTTGTCTTGTTTTGTATGCAGATTGTTGCTTTGCAGCATTGTGGTAAGCATTGTAATCCCTGTTGCATTCATGCTTTACTCCGACTCTTATTGTTAATTCTGTGCTCCACATGATTGTTGGTTATTGCTATGCTGTCAATAATATGATATATTGTTGATTTTGTTCTCTTATAAATGGCCTAATATGAATATAGGATAACCGGAAACCGCCACCGTTAAGGGCCGGTTTTTGCCCTTAACGGTGTAGGTGTAGGTGGTAATTATTTAAAAACCGGTCTATCCGGTGTAGGTGCAGGTTTTGGCCAAAACCGGCACCTACACCGGGGTTGAACAGCCCTACTAAAGAATAAGCTCAACTCAGTCAACGCTTGTACATACTTCATTTCCTAACAACCCATCTATCATTGCCGTAACAGTCGCTGCAACAAGATGTGTGAGTCGTGACTCTTCATACCCATTATTTTTCCTTCATTTATATTCATGCATCGGGATATGTTAGAGGCGTATCCATCCGGAAACTTGACACCCTTCAGCCATTCACAATACTTCTTACGTTCATCCTTCATTAAAGTAAATAATGCTTGAGGCATCACCTCCTGCTGACCCCGAACTTGCAAATGCAAGTCCTTTTTAATGCCCATTAATGCCAAGTCCCGAGCACTAGAATTTTCCTTCTTCTTACCATCGACGTTCATCAAAGTTCCCAACACATTGTCAAAAATATTCTTCTCTATGTGAATAGCGTCCAAATTATGTAGAAGTTTCAACTCTGACCAGTACGCAACTCAAAGAATATGCTGCGCTTCGTCCAACTTAACTCATTGTCAACCCGTTTTCTCTTCTTCTGAGTCTTTCCAAACGAACATAACGATACTAATTCAAGTTGTTGAAGTATCTCCTCTCTAGTGACTTCTTCAGGCACTGCTCTAAACTCTTTTTTCCGTCAAATATGTCGACATCATGCCTCCACCCATGCGTCGCTGGAAAATACTGACGATGTCCCAAAAAATAATGTTTGCCCCATGTTTCAACCAAAACGACATTGTGTTCGCATTGCAATTTGGGCATGCCACCGTTTTTTCATACTCCAACCTGAGAGATTACCATAAGCGGGGAAGTCATTTATTGTCCAAAGCAAAGCAGCATGAAACTTGAATGAACTTGACACGGCTGCGTCATACGTCTGCATTCCATTTTCCTACAAGTCCTTCAACTCATCTACCAATGGCTGCAAGTAGACGTCGATATCATTCCCTAAACTTCTTGGACTCGGAATAAGCAATGACAACATAAAACTTGAATCCTTCATACATTTCCATGGCGGCAAATTGTATGGAATTAGTACCACTGGCCATATACTATACGATAAGCTCATGTTGCCAAACGGATTGAACCCATCAGATGCTAAACCCAACCAGACGTTCTGAGATTCCCGACAAAACCATTCATACTTCTTATCGAGGTCCTTCCATATCTTAGAGTCTGTAGGATGCCTCATCACCCCATCTTCAACCACACGCTTCTCTTGGTGCCACCATATCCGTTGCCATTTGCCTTGATAGAAACAATCTCTGCAACCTCGGTTTCAAGGGAAAATGCCGCAACACTTTTTGAGGAACCTTTGATTTGCTATTTTGACTGTACTTCCACCTCGATTCCCCACACACCGGACACTCTTGTAACTCATTGTGCTCCTTCCAAAACAGTACACAGTCATTTAAGCACGCATGTATGTTATCGTAGCTAAATCCTAAATTCTTTTTTTAACTTTTTCTCCTTATAATAAGATTTAGGAAGTGTCTCCCCCTCCGGCAGCGCTTCTTTTATCAAGCCCAACATATCTTCAAATGCCTTTACAGTCAAATTATTCTCCGACTTCACATGAAGTAACCTAACAACGAAAGACAACTTCGACTACTTCTTACACTCAAGATACAACTTCGACTTCACATGGCACCTATGTCCGCCCCAAAGAAAAGATAGCCTAAATAAGCAGTCTGTCTTCTTATATTCTATTACAGTAAGTTACATCAACACCCAATAGATTCAGCAAACAATGAAGAAATTCATAAAGGTTCAAGACTTTGTGAGATTTTGAGACTACAAAATTTAGACGAAGGTTGGGGAGTTGGCAAGTACCATAGTCAACTTAGACTTGGAAGTGTTGGGGGGAGACGAACACGTACCTTGGGAGTCTTCTAGTGAGCTCATAATATTGCATATTGAGATACTACTCAACCTAAAAATTTAAGCCTATAAACGATGGTCTTGGTGGTTCTAATTCTCAAAGTATGACATGCAATCCATGGAATGAAAAGAGTTGACCTCACATGAATAAGCAGTGCTTGTATGCAGGTGGCATTCCTAAAGGCTGGTCCAAGGTATGGTTAGTATCCACCACTTAATTAAATGTGACTATTTGGGTCAAGGAGTACAGCTATCTTATGGCTTTTGAGTAATGAGCTTTGTGGATGAAGGGAATAGTAATCATAATATTTATGCTGGCAAGGACAGCACCAACGGGCCCTCGAGGTTACGATGAACAACATGACCTTGGGGTTTTAGTGCTTTGCACTAACTAAGGCCAGTACTGTTTCAAAAGAACACCTCCACTTTTATGTGGATAGTCCAGAAGTTTATTAATGACCACCACCTATCTTTTCCAAGCCTCATGGAAACCATGATAAAGAAAGTCGATAAAGATAAGATTGAAAGAGTTTTTTGTCTTTCTAAGCAAAAAAAGGGTTTCTGACTCACTTAAACCCAAATTTACCTACATGGCGTGGGATCGCCCAAACGATAGTGGAGCGAAGCTAGTGATCTCTTGGGATGAGTTGTGTTTAGCAGAACATTGGAGAGTTGGAATTAACTTGGTATTAAGAAATGAATGAAACATCTCGAAGGATAAGGATAAGTCGCAATGTTTCAAGCTCAGTTTATTCTTACATGATCGAATTTGCAAGCTTCCAGATCATGAGTCAAAAGCTCATGTTTCTAAATAGGAAAAAAAATTTATATTTGACTTTTATATATTGTGGTTTGTGAAAAGTTGGTAAGAAATTCTGAAGTTGGTTAGAGTAATATATTTTATATTATTTTATGGGTTTGATTGATAAAGTTAATTTGGTGATATTTCTCCATTTATTTAATAACTTCTATTATAAAATAAGACAACTAATTAATCAAAAGACGAAATGTTGAACATCTCCATGCATGGCGCCATAGGAATCTCTGATGAGGACATGGGCCTTAGACTAAAAGACATACCTTAAAGTTAGAGTTATCCAAGCTTTCTTATTAAGTCTTCTACTTAGTTTCTCCTAAGCAATGTGGGATCTCAACATTCTCCCATCTTTTGAAGACCAAGTCCTCGTGGTTTGTGTCTTCCACATGGCCTCTATAGGGGGCTTTCACTGGACTTGGGCCTACTCAACAAATCTATAGGGTCGAAGAAAATGGGTTCATGCAAGCCAGCCTAGGAAAGACGCATGGGCCACCAATGGATGAGGACCTGGGCAAACCAAAAGACATGCCTTAAAGTTAGAGTTAGCTACTTATTAAGTCTTCCACTTAGGTTCTCCTAAGCAACGTAAGATCTCAATAGTCTCACCCAGCAACTTGGTCAAGCTAGGTAGCTGCCCCACAGGCTTCAACCACCTTGCGAGGCTAGGGAGCTACCCTCTTTGAGGCTCACGACCACCCCGCAGGGTTGCTCGAGGCTAATGAGGCACCTTTGAGGACCGTGGGATGGCTCGTGAGGCCCCTCGCAAATCGAAGAAGTTTATACTAGAGCAAAATTTTTAGCAGAAAACTTTTAGAAAAATACAAATTTTCATATACACCAACCAACACCTAGAAACCCCTTTGGGAATAGTATTGAATAGACACGTGTGAGAAAGCAAAAATTTTGCCTAGCTAGGGCTGGGCTTTTCGGGTTTCGAGTCGGGTTTCACCCACCCTGAACTTGACTTGATTTGGTCAGGTTAATGAAAATGAAACCTGACCCTGACCCGGAATGACTCTTGAACTCGAGCCGTCCCAAGCAGATCGAGTTCGGCTCGGGTCGGGTCAGGGCTGGATTTCGTTGGCCTTTTTTATTTCATTATATAAATTTATATTATTGGCCCAAAATGTTATAGGCTAATTTTTTTAGGCTAAAAACGTGCTCTAATTTTTTTGAGCCCAATATTTTTTGAGAAATAATGCATAGACTTAGGATATTCGGGTCGAGTTCGGGGTTTCAGAATGTGTTGAACAAACCCAAACCCGACCCGAATATTGTCAAAATGCATACATAAAACCCAACCATGACCCCGACCCTAGAATAAAGCCAACTCGACCGAGTCAGAGCATCTGGTCTTGGGTCTTATGCTCAGCCCTATATCCCGCGTTGGAAAAAAGTCATTAGTGTGAGTGGTTAATATAGCATAGTTGAGCCCAAAACAGTAGATTTAAGCTTTTAGGTTATGTGATGTCCATGTATGCAATATTATGAGCTCATTAAGAGACTCCTCCTTCGAGAGGGAGCAAGGTGTGCGGGGTGAGGCATGGGGTGAATCTTATGGAGGCTCAAGAGAAAAGTGGTCTATTGGATTGGGCTTCCATTCAAGGGGGATCCGAAGAGGGACTTGTAAGATCAAGAAAAGACACTATAGAGAGAGGAGAGAGCAAGTTTTTGTCAAGGATAGCTTTATATTCTTGTGGTATGATAACTGGCATCCTGGTGGTCCGTTAATCTTTGAACTAAAAAAGAAAGGATATGTAACTCGAGAGTTGGCAATTATGCTAACGTTGATCATGAGATTGTAAATGGTCCTATAATTGGAGTGAGGAGAGCCGCAATACATTTGGCGGGATATGTGTAAGGCCACACCTCTATCTATATCCCCTAAGAGAAGACTCAGTGTTAGCTTGTGTAAAGGTACAAGAGGGGTATTCAACATCAGGGGTAGATTCAAGTTAATTTGTTATGGTAAACGTGTTGTTAATTTCTTAGAGTAACCTCGTGTGGTCGACCTAAGGAATGATTCCTCGCCAGGCATTTATATATCGTGTGGCTACTGTGAGAGAAAAACTCCCCACCTTAGAGAGACTGAGAAATATGGGAACGAGAAAATGGATGAAATGGACATACGTGTGCTATATTGGGGAGCTCTGATGAAAGCCAAGATCACTTATTCCTCTCTTCCTCCTACTCCCAGCCGATATGGTTCGTTTTGGGCGCTGAGAGATGCAACATTCCACAGGTTGAGGATCATGGCTAGAATGGGACTGTTAGCTTGGCGTGCCAAGAATTTGAGGGCAAAACCCAAGTTAAATACCATGATAAGAAGGCATATCTCTATACGGCCTCTATCAATTCTATTTGGAAGGAAAAGAAACTCTCAAATCCATTGTGGTAATTTGAGAAGACTGTTCCATGTTTTCAACATATTGCTCTTTCAATAAGATCCAAAGCAAGCTAAATGAATCACTCTGTTACCAATTCTGGAAGATGCAGTTCTGCCACCTTGTAGGTCCTCGAGTTCATAAGCTTCAAGTTTATGCTGAAGGCGGCCTGCTGCTGGATGTTTGAAGCATAATTGTTACAGTTGTATAGAATGAAGTTGCTGCCGGGTGTTCGAAGCAGAAACTTCCAGTTTCTGTGTATCTTAGAAAGAAACCTTGCTCGGGAGTCGGTTTAACGATTGAATCCCAATCCGAACATGACACTACTCCATATATTTGGCACGTAGTCGTTGGCTCATGAAATTAGGCCACTAACGATGTCCTAAGCTTATCCTATGATCTCATTCTGAAAGAGGAAAATAATTCAGATCCACTTCAATTGACTAAGCTCTCAGTTGGGGGCCCATATTGTATGTGAAATATATGATATTTTTGCTGGGCACTTTCGTACGTGAAAATACCATCAAAGACTGGCTATTTATATTAGCTAGGTGGATTCTTTCGATGTTTGGAATTTTAATTTGTCACGCAAAAGATCCCTAGCTAGCTAAACGAGAGAACGAGTTGTGCTGGTGGTTAATAGATAGCTAGGTTATAACCTTTGACGTCTGATTTGGGTGTGGCTTGTGAATCCGGATAGCATCATGGACACCACGTATGGGTGGTGCGGTGTTTGATATTTGTATCATATTTGGGGTTGGTCTGTTTTAAGGACATTCATGTTGAGCCCCCTTACATGCATGGGTCTAGTTAGTAGGCTGCCCCAATTATAACATGCGTTTGGCCGGTCTCTGGTCAAATTTATTTGGACCTCACTAAGGCCAAGACTAAAAGTCTCCTCCTTGGCACTTAGTAGCATATTTGTCTCTAGGTTGACTTGTGAGGATTGAGCTGTATTCCACTTGCATCACAGGGTTTATAAGGCCCTATGCCCTTGGGATATTGTGACTTGTGAGCTGGGTTAATGTAGTTTTAAGTCTAATAAATTTTCATATGCCCTCGAGATACGAGCACTGCAATATGGTGTTTTAGAGCTTTTTTGTCTCCTATAATGAAGGGTCATTGCACTAATTGAATCCCCTTTGCAGGGGAGTATGTTTTGTTAATTAATTTGTCTCCCTGAATCGGGGAGTCAGCTAGCGGTATTAGGGTACAAAATCCAAATGGTTACGTCTAGGTTTTAGGGTCCTTAAGGCTCTAATGATAGTCCTAATTATATATATATTTATAATTTGTAATCTTTTATTAGAGTAATAAGAACCTACTTTACCCAAAAATAAATTGACAAAAAATTGGTAAAGAAAGTGAGAGGAACATGCATGTATGGAGTGAGGATCAGAAGGTGGTTGTAACACAAGGGAATGGAAGCATGATGATGGTAGCGTCCAGAGCAATGGAAAAAAAGAGGGCAAAAGACAGCGACAGAAAGCGAGAGCGCGGTGGGGCAAAGAGGGGGAGGAAAGGGCCGGAAGGTGAGAATAGCAGTGTCTATATATATAGAGGGATACGTATAGGGGAAGATGAAAAGGGAAAAAACTTGATTTTTCAAGATGTTTAAATTGGGACTTTTTTTCTTCTCGCTCTTCGGGCTTTAGCTTAATTTGTGACATGAAACACCCTATTTGGAAATATAAAAATAAAAAGTTTTTTTTACTAAAACAAAGTCGACCTAGCTGGTTGAAGAACCAGCAGTCTAGTGGTTATAGATTATGCTTATTTTCAACACTGCTACCGTCCTGTAGATCATCACGTACAGCAAAAAGTAGAAGTTATCATACAAAATTGAGCAAATTAATGGGTCAAAGTAAAGGAAAGTGCACCCAACACTCTTCAAAAAAATAATTAAGCTTGTTACCCTGCACTCTATTATCAAATAGCCAAGAGGAACATGAGAACTTTGGAGGGGCAAAAGCAATGAAGATCCACAAAACCCACTGTAAGAGCATTCCTAACAGATTTTCTATTCTAACATTTTTGTTAGAATAGAGAACCAATTGAACAAAAAAGTCAAAAAATATCATGTAGTAGTTTATCTATTTTAACAAATTTTAACAAATGAACAGTAGTTCTCTATTTTTAGAGAACTACTAATTACTTCTCCTTCTTAAAAAAATAATATTTCTCTTATTTTTTCTTTTCTTCCGTCAAGCGATCACGCTCACGCTACCCTCTCTTTCTTTTCTTCCGCCGTGCTTTCTCCTTCTCTTTCTCTTTCTTTTTCTTTCTTCCTCTCTGCTTTCTCCCTCTCTTTCTTTTTCTTTCCTTCCGCCCTGCTTTCTCCTTCTCTTTATTTTTCTTTTCTCTTTCTTTTGTTACTCCACGGACTTATAAAATAACTTTTTAATAGAGATTGTACCTTTCAATTAAATATTTATCATAATATTAGGGAATTTCGTAATTTAAGGTTCAAAAATGATAATTTAGAGATATATTTAGAAGTGGATAACACATTTTAAAAAATAAGACAGTTGGAATAAGATAAATTTTAAAAAATATGACCGTTAAAATAAGACAAGTATTTAAAAATATGACCCTTAGGATAGGATAAATTTTAAAAAATTATGACCATTAGGATAAGAAAAATTTTAAAAAATCTAATTGTTGGGATAAGACAAATTTTAAAAATTCCGACCGTGAGGAAAAGACAAAATTAAAAAAATCTGACCTTTTTAGAATAAGACAAATATTCAAAAATATAACCGTTACAATAAAACGAATATTTAAAAATATAAATGTTAAAGAAAGAATAAAAAAATCTTTGAAAAATAATATTTAAATAGAATAGTAAAGTAGATGGTTAAAATAGAGAAGCTGCTGGAGATGTTTTTTAAAAAGTTGATAGTTAAAATAGAGAAATGTGTTTTTTGATTAAAGTAGAGAACCAAATTTGAATAAGCTGCTAGAAATGCTCTAACGGTACAGAGCTAATGCATAGAGAAACTCGGGGTACTTTCCCACTCCCCAACGCCTAAATCTTGGCTCACGATGTGGGGAGCGATATCCTGCCAGTCGAGGCAGTCCTAGGGACAGAAAAAAGCTTGTGTCAAGCGTCGTCTACCAATTGAAGGAATATATCTGCCTCCTCCCTTCTTTTTTAAGTGATCTACGTTGTTTTCTAAATTTACTTCTTGTGGTGCTAATTCATTCGGGGGAGACAAGCAAGTTCGGGAAAGGCAACTTAGAATGATTTAAGTTGGTAAAAAGTTTCATAATGTTGTTAGAATGATTTTTATTTGAATTTGTTAAAAGTAAAAAGAAACAAGATTTAATAAATTTTTTTAATAAAAAAAAAAAAAATTTATTAAAAAATAAAGAGAAAAAATATTCGATTTATTTATTTATAATTAAAAAGTATTGAGATTAGTATGAAAAAATATTGGTATTTGTGTAAAAAATTTGAGATTTTAATATTTGGATGTAAAACTTTTTACGTTTTGAAAAATTTTGTAAAAAAAGTTGAAAATCTTTAATATTCAAACATCAACTTAGACCACATTTTAAGTAAAAGACTCCCTCCTCTCTCCCAAAAAAAAAAAAAACTCTGACGATCTAAAATGTTGCAATTAAAGCGAATACCTAATTCACACTACTGGATTGGGCCTCTTTAATGTGTCCTTTTCCACAGGGGGCGCATTCTTGGCATTTTACTGGGCCTTTTGGTGGGTGTTTTTTTATGGGGCCTTTTGCTCTAAGTGCATAGACTACATAGAAAGTTTTTTGCTAAAAATAATTTTAGGAGAGGGTCTTACTTTCTCGCGATAGACGAGGATCCACCGGAGCCCAATTAAAGGATTAATTCTTCTAGAATAAACTTGGACCAAAAGGCCTCATAAAAATAAAATAAATAAATAAAAAAAAAAATGTATGGAGGCCCCATAAACAACCTTGGTTAAGCTTGGAACAAAAACTCCATAAAAACCAAAAAGAAGCAAAAATGTCTGGAGAAGCTGTCAAACTCACAAAGTAAAAATAAGGATAATCTTTCATACATCAGCATTTTCTCCTGTGAAGAACCGGTTGAAATAGGCTACGTGGTATAATATTGATGATTGGATATTATGATAAGACGAATATTGATGAATTTTGATAATTTAAAAATTAAATATGATGATTTTCATAATTTAGACCTGTAATGGATATTTGGTTGAAAATTGAGGACTAAAAGTGAAGTTTCTTCCATAAATAAAAAAGTGTCAAACTGGGTGAATGCGTGTGAAAGCGGTCAAACTCACAAAGCAAAAATAAAAAAATGGGAGACCGCAAATTTCCTTCTCAAACTACCACTTGATTTTCAAATATTCCACAAACTTTAACTCGTTACAATTCACTTTAAAATATACTTCTCGTGGCGATTTCATCCCCCAACTTGCGGGAGCCATTATGTTGAACGATTTTTGTCCCACATGAATAGAACTTGACTTTCTTCTTACATAAAAAGATAATTTTGCTCACATAGATTCTAAGAGAGTCGTTCTTTCATTTTATTTTAATGAGGGAAAAACAGCTAGTTACATATTGTTTCTTGGGTCTACAAATCGTGAAAAGCACTGTATAATGCTAGAAAGGGTTTAGATAGATCCAAATTTGTATAATATATAAGGAGAATGTCACATTTTGTTTACATAGGACAAAAGTCGTTCGACATAACGACTCTAGTAGATTTGAGGATGAAGTTGCAACGAGAAACATACTTTGGAGGCCGGTGAGTAGTAATGAGTTAAAGTTCATAGATGTATTTGAGAATTTGATAGTAGTTTGAGGTGGTAAATTGTAGTTTACCCAATAAAAAAAGCATCAAATAGCACAGGGAAGCAAATACCACCTCGAATTTCAAGGTAGAAGTGGTGCAAATATACATAATAATTATTTTTAAATATGGTTAATTACACTTTGCATCCGCGTAGTTTGGGGGTTTTCTGTTCTTTTAATTTTGAGACTTTTTACTCATACGGTTTGGGATCTTGGCACTTTGCACTCCCGTCAATTTATCCGTTATTTCGAACAAAAAAGTCAATCACATGCAACACATGTGGGTGCAAAGTATTTCAAAAATAAAAGAATGGGGTAGAAAGTTTCAAACTCCCAAAACCGCGTGGGTGCAAAGTATAATTAACCCTTTTGAATATTTAGGGCAAAATGGGAAAGTGAGCCACGTGTAAAATACTTGAATGACTTCTTCGTTCAAAATAGACAGCAGGCTACAAATTGAAAGAAAACCTAATAATATGGGTGAAATATTTCAAAATTAAAAGAATAGGGTGCAAAGTTTCAGAATTCCCACATCACATGGGTGTAAAATGTAATTAATCTTTTTTAAATATATGAGAAATATCTTATATTAAAATTAATAAATTTTTAAAGTCATAAAAAAAGAATAATACTTAATGTCTCTTAGGCCTAGTTAAGATTCTACGTATGGTCGTTACTGAATTCAAAGAGGAGGATGATTAAACAAAAAAAAAAAAAAATTCAAAGAGGAGCGAGAATCCACCAATCAGATCTAGAGAGAGATGGACGACTACTAGTCTACTAGAAGCGCGTGGGTGGACTTCACAAGTCTTTCTTTCCATAAAAAAGAAGTTAAGAGATTGGATTCTAGTTTTGTTCTTCCATAAAATTGAAAACCATAACATGACTCCCCAAATGTGGTAAAGCCATTCTTCTTTTATGAGTAGGGAAAATGGCCCGAATTTGAGCACCTTAGATTCTTTTCTCGGCTACTTTATGGCCTACGAAGTGGGTTCGGCTGCACAGCTACAAATACATTTATACATAAAGAAAAAATAAAAAAATAAAAAAGAATATTTTTTCTACATAAATTGCTATCAGTTTTAGCTCTTTAACTTCTTGCTACGTCACTAGAGCTCAGCGACTTATATTTTGTCAGAGATGGATGAGACCTTCCACCCACCGGTGGTAGAGGTGTTGCTCCGTCTCTGTGGGTAGTTGAGAAATTATGAAATGCCTCCCGAGGTTATCTTTGACCTTTTAATAATATATTCCCTGCCCTCTAGTATACCGCTTAATTACGTCATTACGGAAGCATTAAAAATGTTATCTCATTGGGGACGCAATTACCTTATTCCAATCCAGTTCATTTTATCAACGGGAATATAAAACAAAAAGGAGAAATCGGTGGTTTTGATCTGCTTTTGCATTTCTTGTCGGTTCAATAAAATGCATCCCTCCGCGAAGGGTCGCTAAATGCAAGCCAAAATCCCACAATATCGATCTCCGCCGAATCATGGACTGCATCAGAGATTCCTTTCAACTGCTGCTGTACGAGATTACACTGAAACCGTCAG
The DNA here is from genome assembly GCA_003952965.2 of Morella rubra. Classification (NCBI taxonomy): domain Eukaryota; kingdom Viridiplantae; phylum Streptophyta; class Magnoliopsida; order Fagales; family Myricaceae; genus Morella; species Morella rubra. The sequence continues at coordinate 10,634,524 of CM025853.1, forward strand.
ACTTGCAGCAACCCCAGAGCAGACGTTCGGTAGAAGGAGGCAGTGCACTAGATTCAGAAAGGATTTTTCCGGAAGAGCCGCAATTACTTCAAGACAAAGCACTACCTTCGCATTCGGGGGTGTTCATCTACGGAGTTCCTGACTCGCTGTCTTCATTGCCGGAGGTCTGCCTCTTCGGAGTCTCCTTCTCACTGCCGCCTTCACGGTTAGATGTGTGCATCTCTGACTCACTGCCTTCACGGTCAGTGGTGTGCATCTACAGAGTCCCAGACTCACTGCGAAAACTCTATAGGAAAGCTTTTGTCCCGCAGCTTGTCTCCCTGGGGCCTTATCACCGAAATCTCAAACCCCTTCTCGAGATGGATCGCCATAAATGGCGTGCCCTTTACCATATCCTCCAGCGTACTAAGCATGACCTTCAAGATTATATTGATGCTGTAGAAGAGCTTGAACCGAGAGCTCGGGCCTGTTACGAAGGGACGATCTCTCTTAACCCCGAGGAATTCGTCCTAATGATGTTGCTAGATGGTTGCTTTGTAATTGAGCTCTTGCGGGGTGCTAAGGAAGGTTTTGAGCAACTTGGCTACTCTTCAAATGACCCCATCTTTGCAGCGCGTGGCTCGATCTTTTCTATTCAGCGAGACATGATAAAGCTGGAGAATCAGCTTCCGCTCTTTGTACTTGATCGCCTTTTGAGACTTCAGTTAGACAATCCGGACCAGAAAGGACGTTTGACCGAGCTAATATCCTATTTCTTCGATGCATTAATGCCTACGGACGAGCCATCAGCAAAATCGCTTGTCCAGGGTTCCAACTTGGAGGACACTCCAACAAATGACGATTGTTTTCATTGCCTCGACACTTTTCGAGAAAGTCTATTGCGCATAAACTCTGAAAGACCTCGAGGTTTACTGAGGATTTCGAGCGAGACTGACTTCAATTTTCCAGAATCCGTTCAACCCCGGAAGCAAGTGATACGTAGTGCAATTGCACTACTCAGTAAGCATGGAATCAACTTTAGGAAAAGGAAGACAGATCGTTTTTGGGACATAAAATTCGAGAATGGAACACTCCACATTCCTCGATTCTTGATCAGTGATAGAACCAAGGAACTCCTTCTCAACCTTATTGCCTTTGAGCAGTGTAATCCCGAGCGCAGAAATACCTTCACCTCATACGTGGTCTTCATGGGCGACCTGATTAAATCTCAGGAAGATGTGAGTTACCTCCGTCAGTGTGGAATAATTGACCACTGGTTTGACAGTGATTCTGAGGTTGTTTATCTCTTCAACTGTATCTGCAAAGCCGTGGATTTCGACTGCCGTACCTGTCATCTTTACAGTTTGAAGGAGGATATTAACCGATATTACCGTACATTGCACTGGCACGCTTGGTGTCCGATTGTTGTTAAGATGTACCCTATTTCCAATTCCAGCGGCTTCGGGATATGGATCTCAATTTATGCCTGTGTTCTGATTCTCAAGTACTTCTGCGGAATGAAGGCGACCATTTTTCCACCCTTGGAATCGGTGTTACTGTTTCTACTCACGACGTTGACGACGTTACTCACGACATAACCACGTTACTCCCGGCGCCGGCGTTAAAGTTCGACCTGTTTGGAAAACTGTTTCTACTCACGACGTTGACGACGTTACTCACGACATTCACCACGTTACTCCCGGCGCCGGCGTTAATGTTCGACCTGTTTGGAAAAGTATTGTTATTTTTCCACGTTTTCGTTTTGGTTTTAAGTTTAATTTTTGGGCTCTTATGGGTTTTGACCCATTTTAATAAATAGTCTTTAGATTCTGGAATTGATTGTAAGATTTTGAGTTTACAATTTTTATTAAACAAGCTCTTTAGTTGTGTATAAAAGTAATTATTTACACACTAATTTTAATACACAGGTCAATTAAAATTGAAATTTTTTAATGTATAATTTTTTTAATTTCTTTTTGTAAGTTTTTATTTTTTAAAAGATAAAACAAAGTTAAGTTATCTAAATTATTTAAAAAATTAAAAAAGTATAAATCATATTATTTTAATTTTTAAAAATTAAAGTTTGAATTATTAATTTTGAGAATGAGTTTTTAATAGTAAGATTTTTTTGACAAAACTTATAAATTCAAGATGTCAATGATCAAGTTAAAAATTGAAGTACGATTTATAAAAAAATCAAAATTTAGAGATTAAATGAATATTTAATCTTAATTTTTCAAATTCTAAATTTTAAGATTTAAATATGTTTTGTTGTAAATGTGAGTTCGGTTGACAAATATTTGTAATGATTTAGATTTTAATTCAATAAACAATATTAATTTATAGTTATTATTAGAAAATAAAAAATAAAAAATCATTTTTATAAAACACAAAATATATAATTAAAAAATAATTAGAAAATGATTAGAAAATATTTTCATACAAAAATTATAAAAATAGATAAAAATGTAAACTAATAAAAAAATATTCATAAAAATTAAAAGCCAAGATAAAAATCGAGTAAAATTTGTAAAAACAATAAAATTTTACAAATATAAAAAAAAAATAAATTAAAAAAATTGATTAAAAACTCAAAAATAAAAATGTAACAATAATTAACAAATATAATCATTATCAAAATTATTACAAAAAATAATGAATAAAACAATGGAGAAAATATAAAAAAAATTATTAAAATAGTTACAAAAGTCTATAAAAGTCTATAAAAGTTTTAAAAAAATAAAAATGATTTTGAAAATTTAGTAAAATAAAAAATAGAAAGTTAATTTACAAAAATCTGAAAGAATTATAAAAAAAAAAATAACTTACAGATATTAAGAAAAAAATATAAAAATTTAAAACCAAATTGGGGCCACAATAAAAAATTCTGCAAATAAAGAAAACTAAATAAATAAATAAATAAATAAATGTTAAAATCAATAAATAATATTAATTTAAATTTGGGAACATTTAAAAAAAATAAAAACTAATTTATAACAGCCATAAATAAATTTATAAAATTAAAAAAATTAAAAAATTAAAAAAATAACTAAATATATAAAAATATTAAAAATATACATCCATAAATATTCTGAAAAAAGCTTTCTCTTTTATGGTTGAGTATTCTTTATAAATTACAATCTCCATCCTCATTTCACCTTACCCCCCCATATTATCCTTGAATATGCTAATAAAGACACTTAAATATGAGTACTGATTCTAAAAATATAAGATTTAATATTAACCTTCTCAACCTTATTGCCTTTGAGCAGTGTAATCCCGAGCATAGAAATACCATCAACTTATGCGTGGTCTTCTTGGGCGGCCTGATTACATAGTGGTAAGAAACAAAATTTTAGTAAAATTTTAAAATAAAATAATTTTAAAAGTTAGTAAAAAGGTGAAGAAAGAAAATAAAAAAAATTGATTAAAAAAATAAAAAAATGAAGAAAAAAAGAAAATTATAATGATGATAAATTTTAATTTATCAAACAATGCTATATAAATCTCAGCAAGATGTGAGTTACCTCCATCAGCGTGGAATAATTGACTACTGACATGACAGTGATTCTGAGGTTGCTCATCTCTTCAACTGTATCTGCGTAGCTGTGGATTTCGACTGCCGTTCCAATATCTTTACATTTGAAGAAGAATATTAATTTATTAAAAGAAAAAAGAAAAAAAGAAGAATATTAATTTATTAAAAAAAAAAGGATATTAACCGATATCATGACCGTACTTGGCACTGGACTTGGCGTCCGACTGTCGTAATGAGTTTTATATATTTATAATAAAAATTAAATAATTTAATGAAGAGATCTAAATTATTTTATAATAAAAAGTAATATCATAATTTATTATTTTTTTATAAAACAAAATTAATATCATCTCATTAATTAAATTTGTCCTGCAATTATATTTATTGTAGAATGTACTCTAAAATTTAAAGTTGCAAAGAAATGCAATTACGAAAATCACCGCTACTCAATAATCTTTTAGGCCAGTGCAATGAAAATTTAAGTTTACGTCAAGTTCCTTGGATAAGTTCAAACTCATTTCCATTTTGCAACTCTCACAACCTGGTTTGATTACACAGACAGGTAGTTGGAGATAGCTGGAGAGATTTATGGTAAAGTCTTTACCACGCATTAATTGCCATTAATCACTGACTAGCAACCTCAGCTTTGTCTCATCCCCCACATCACAGATCATATTTGACTTTCTGCCCTTACAATATCCTCAATACAAGATTAGTCCACCTAAATTCGCACCACTCGCCTATTCGTGCTTTACTTCTCGATCTACTTTCCACCGACTCTTGAAATATTAGTATAATATTACTGGTTCTTCTCACAAAGCTCTTATATATTTCTAACTCTAAAAGCTTTAATGTAATACGACATGCATTCAATTTCCAGCTGTGAAACCTTTACGGAAATATGCATGCCATACTTTCACTCTCGTATTAAATAAAAGGTTAATTATAATTTCACTCCTCAAATTATCACCCATTCTTAACTATCTTCACAAACTTTAACTCGTTACAACTCACTCTTATAAATTATACTTGTCAATACGATTTCATCCCTTAACCATATAGTTTGTGGGGGCGAATTGCAACGAGTTAAAGTTTGTGGAAGTATTTAAGAATCGGGTAATAGTTTGAGGGAAAAAATTGTAATAAACCCTTAAATAAAACATATAATGAATTGAAAATTTATACAACAACTCTGATACTACACTATAGATGAAGGGATCCTTGCAGAATGAAAGGATACTTCAACTTTCAGGCCTCATACCCAGTGGCGGATCCAGGATCAAAATTCATGGGGTCGAACTTTAAACGTAAAATGACACGAATTTTTTTTCCTTCGTAATGTAAAAAATTTTCTTAGAGTTACAATATCGAAAAGTAAAAACTAAAAACATTAAAAATAATAGAATACACGTACTGTACTATGTACTACGACTGAGAGATGACAATTGCATCCTACGTTTTTGCATCTTCTGAAAATGTTGCAAAATGGCTTCGTTCTCAATATTTTTAAAAACTTCTTGCTCGATGTACGCTACCATGCAATCATTCATCCAGTCATCTCTCATCCTATTAGGAGTTTTAGACGACTCCATGCTGCGTGGCTTTCTTATCACAAACTTATCCATTATCTAAACAAAATAAAACAAAGTGAAGACAATCAATCAATTGGATCACAACTCAAAAATTCAAATTCCAATCTAATTACATTGCATTTAATTGATATTACAATCAAATTAATTAAAAATGATACTATTACAAAAATCCCTAATTTCACAAAATGTCAAAATCCCTAATTCAAATCCAAATTACAATCTAATTACATTGCATTCAATTGATATTACAATCAAATTAATTAAAAATGATACTATTAAAAAAAATCCCCAATGTCACAAAAGTTCAAAATTCCTAATTCAAATCCAAATTCCAATCTAATTACATTGCATTCAATTGATATTATAATCAAATTATTCAAAAATGAAAACAATTTCACAAATCAATTCAAATAAATAGTTTCACAAATCACATATATCCAAATTCCAAACCAATTCAATCCCATCCTCCAACAATTTCACAAACCACAAATATCCAAACCAATTCAATCCCATTCTCCAACAATTTCACAAATCATAAAATTTCAAACCCTAAAGCATTTTTAGCATACTAAATAAATGAATTTTTCTACTTAATTGTAGATAGAGAATCTTGAATAGAGAGACGTACTAGGGGTCAGACGGCCAGCAATTTTCAACCGTAAAATCTCGGGGATCCTGCAAAAATTGAAACCGTCAAAAATCAATTAAATGAGATTAAGAATTTGAGAGAGAGCTGAGAGTCAAGAGAGAGAGGCAGAGACCGATAGTTTAGAGTTGAGAGAGAGAGGCAGAGCTGGCACGCAGAGAGCAAGAGAGAGAGAGAGAGAGAGAATGTGGACTGTGGGTATGGGGCGTGGGCCGTGGCAGAGAGAGAGAGAGAGACTGAGAGAGAGACCCACAAGTCACAACAGCTGCAGCGCAGCAGCGGTGGACTGGTGGTGCGGCGCAGCCTGTGGTGCAGCTGGCAGCTGCAGTGGTGCGACGGTGGTCCGGTGGACAACGGGGCAGTGGCCGTGGGCACGATGGTGCGGCAGTGGGCGAGAAAGAGAAAGGGGAAGAAGAAGAGAACGTATTTTGTTAAAACAGGGTGAAACGCACCCGTTTCACCCTGTTTTGTTTTGTTTTGTTTTTTTTCGTTTTTCGTTTTTACGTTTTGAATTTTTTTTTTTTTAAAGGCAGAGGGTGAAACGACGCCGTTTCACCCTCTGCATATTAAAAAACCAAGGGCCTGGGCCTAACGGGCCCAAGCCCTGCAGGAAAAAACCAAGGGTGGCCTGGGCCTATAGGGATCGGGCTCCCATAGGCCCAGACCAACATATGAATTAAAATAATAATAATAATAATAATTTTTACATGTAAAATTTTTTTTTGGCCGATCCAATGGGGGGCGGCCGCCCAGGGTCGCCCCCTGCATCCGCCACTGCTCATACCAGAAAACGTAGGGGTGCTAGTAGAAACAAAATGCGAAATTGCACTCACAGCCCTAGAGGTATTTGAAAGTTGTAACTAGGTTCCTAAGGTAACAAATTAGTCATTTTGCTCCCTGAGGTAATGATTTTGAGAAAAATAGGCCCTTCCATCTACCTATGTCTCCCTTTAATATTAAATGCTGACATGTGTAAATTCTACTAAGTTTGCGATTTTTGGGGAAGAATATGGGAGGTAGTTCTCGGGGATGGGTATGAAGAAAACTTAGGTGTTTTTTTTGTTTTGTAAGCTTGGCTAATGTGGCGCAAGTGGCTGACGATGTTGGCACTGACATGGTATTTGTGAACTAATGCGTTTAGATTGGGCATGTGACTCAATTTAATTGGATTGATGTGGCATTAATTTGACATGTCAGTATTTATCATTAACGAAGGGAGACAAAGGTCGATGGAGAGACTTCTTTTTTCCAAAATTATACCTCAGGGAATTAAATGGCTAATTTGTTATCTCGGGAACCCAATTGCAATTTTAGAATACCTCGGGACCTATGGGTGTAATTTTGTCCAAAAAAAAAATTAGGTGGTAATGGGCTAAAAAATAAATCTAGATATGAAATTTGGACTTTTGTCAAACTGAGTTTTGTTTGAGGTACTTTTCAAGATTGAGGATAATATACAATGATGCAAACCGAGGTCATTTGTCACTTCCTAGTGGCTCAATTACAAGACTTAATGCCAAACGTTTCAAGGAATCAATGGACTAATGAGAGAGATGGGATGATACTACCACCAATGACAATCAAGGCTTAGTTCATGTCATTTTTGCCTGTATATAACTCTCCAAGATGCGAATTGTTTAATGTGGCACTGAAACACTGTGCCCTCGGGAGGGATGTGGTCCAATTAAACATGGTTTTGTACATCGAAACTCTTAGTCAAACCACCAACTATACAAGCGTTGGTAGGTCACTCCAAACCGATTGGTCAATTTGTCAAGTGGCTCAATTACAAGACTTAATGTTTCAAGTCAATGGACTAATTCTACCAACCAATACAATCAAGGCTTAGTTCATGTCATAGTTGCACCTAACATTAACCTGCACCTCGGTATTTTGGAACTCTGTTTGATAAGTCTGAACGCTACGGGAAATCCGATAAATTCGAGTAGTTCTTCAAAGAATCAAAGAGAAAATTTATACACAATTTCAAATGGCGAAAATTTAGTAGCAGAATGAACAGCTCATTATAAGCAAACTCAACATGTGGTAAACATTCTTCCCATGTTTTGATGTTCTTTCTAATGATCGCCCTCAATAAAGTAGACAAAGTCCTATTTACTACCTCAGTTTGACCATCAGTTTGTGGATGACAAGTAGTGGAAAATAATAGCTTAGTACCTAGCTTACACCACAAAGTCTTCCAAAAATAACTCAAGAACTTAGCATCTCTATCCGAAACAATTGTCCTAGGCATGCCATGTAATCTCACAATTTCTCTAAAGAACAAGTCAGCAACATGTGAGGCATCATCCGTTTTGTGACATGGAATAAAATGTGCCATCTTAGAAAATCTATCCACAACCACAAAAATTGAATCTCTTCCACGTTTAGTCCTAGGCAATCCTAACACAAAATCCATTGAAATATCAATCAAGGCTCACTAGGAATTGGTAAAGGAGTATACAAACCGTTGGGCTGCATTTTGGATTTAGCTTGCCTACATGTGACACATCTACCACAAATTCGTTCAACATCTCGTTTCATGTGAGGCCAATAGAAGTGTTCTGCAAAATAGCTAAAGTTTTTGCAACTCCAAAATGTCCCATTAATCCCCCACCATGTGATTCCACACTAATAACTCCCTCAAAGAACAATTTGGCACGCATAGCTTATTCTCTCGAAATAGGAATCCATCAAGCCTAAAGAACTTACCACATGCGTTTTCTCACAAGCCCTATATTCCTCACAAAATTTATGGTCATCAGCGTATAAAGTTTTAATATGCTCAAAACCAAGCAATTTTGCATCAAGTGTGGAAAGTAATGCATACCTGCGAGAAAGTGCATCGGCGACCACATTCTCCTTACCTTGCTTATACCGAATGACGTATGGAAACGTCTCAATGAACTCCACCCAACGCGCATGCCTTTTGTTTAGCTTGTGTTGGCCCTTCAAGTGTTTCAAGGACTCATGATCAGTGTGAATCACGAACTCCTTAGGCCATAGGTAGTGCTGCCACGTCTCTAAAGCTCGAACCAATGCATACAACTCCTTATCATAAGTTGGGTAGTTTAAGGCTGCCCCTTTAATTTCTCGCTGAAGTAAGCAATTGGTCGTCCTTCTTGCATAAGAACGGCACCTATACCAATACCTGAAGCATCACATTCAACTTCAAATTTTAGAAAAGTTAGGTAAAGATAGTAAAGGGGCGTTAGTCAGCTTCTCTTTGATTAATTGAAATGCCTTCTCTTGTTCTTCTCCCCATCTAAATCCAACGTTCTTCTTGATCACTTCGGTAAGTGGTGCGGCTATGCTACTAAGTCCTTCACGAACCCGGTAAAAACTTGCAAGTCCATGAAAACTACGAACATTACCTACACTTGTGGGACTCGGCCACTCTTGGATTGCACGTACCTTCTCTTCATCACTTGTATACCTTGTGCACTAACAACAAATCCCAAAAATACAAGCTTATCGGTGTAAAAAGTACACTTCTTCAGATTAGCAAACAACTTTTCTTTCCTAAGCACATCTAAAACAGATTTCAAATGTGCTATATGATCGTCCACGTTTTTGCTATAAATGAGTATATCATCAAAGTAAACAACAACAAATCTACCTATAAATGCACGCAGAACATGGTTCATAAGTCTCATAAAGGTACTCGGAGCATTAGTCAATCCAAAAGGCATAACTAACCATTCATACAAACCATATTTTGTTTTAAAGGCATTTTTCCATTCATCTCCTTCTTTTATCCTAATTGATGATAACCACTTTTTAAATCAATCTTAGAAAATACACAAGAACCATGCAATTCATCTAACAATTCATCTAAGCGAGGAATAGGATGACGATATTTTACCGTTATGTTGTTGATGGCTCGGCAATCAACACACATTCTCCACGTCCCATCCTTCTTAGGTACAAGTAAAACCGGGACCGCACATGGGCTCATGCTCTCCCTCACGTGCCCTTTTCTCCAACAACTCACTTACTTGCCGTTGAAGCTCTTTTGTCTCCTCGGGATTGCTCCTATAAGCTGGTCAGTTTGGAATTGTTGCACCGGGAACAAAATCAATTTGATGTTCAATCCTCGGATTGGAGGTAACCCATGTGGTGTTTCATCGGGGAAGACATCCTCATACTCCTGCAAAAGAGAAACAATAGAACTAGGCAAAGCAAGGTCAAGTTCGTTAGTGTTTAAAAATGCCTCTTTGTACAAAAGTACAATCATTGGCTGATTTGAAAGCATCGCTCGCTTGATCTCACTCACTTTTGCATAGAAATTCTTTTGTTTTCTCTCTAATTTTCTCTCAATGGCCGAACTTTGATTTTCTTTTTCTCTTTCTTTTTTCTCGGCTCTCTCTGATTTTCACTCTTTTTCTTTTGTTCACTCTCTTTTTTCAATCTCACTTGATCCTCATATACTTGCTGCGGTGTCAATGGTACAAGAGTGATTGGTTGTTGATTAAGTACAAAAGAGTATTTGTTCGTAAAGCCATCATGCTTCACATGTCTATCGAACTGCCATGGACGCCCTAGCAATAAGTGTCCCGCTTGCATCGGTACTACATCACACAACTTCATCTTCGTATTTACCGATTCGAAAAGCAACTAACACTTGCTTGTTCACCCTTATCTCTCCACTATCATTCAGCCATTGCAACTTGTACGGCCTAGGGTGTTTCAACATGGGCAATCCCAATTTTTCCACCATGATTGTGCTTGCAACATTAGTACAACTACCACCATCAATAATCACACTACATACCTTGTCTTTGACGTAGCACCTAGTGTGAAAGATGTTCTCCCGCTGTACTTCATCAACTCCTTTTGCTTGCAAGCTCAATGCTCTCCTCGCCACCAATGTCAATGCATCAGGGGCTAAATATTCCTCCTCGGAAACATCCTCCAATGGTGGCATGTCGTCGGTGTCGGAATCTTCACTATCGGTCACAATTTCACCATTGTCTTTCAACACCATGACTTGCTTGTTTGGGCATTGATTTGCTATGTGTCCCCTGCCTTGACATCTAAAACATTTAATATCACGATTCCTAGAGGTAGAAGCTTCGGTTTTACCTTGAGGAACATGGCTGGTGGTCGCGGACTTGGGCTCGGGTTTGGACGTTTGTGACTTGTCCAGCTGCTTGGTATAACTCGGTTTAAAAGAGGTAGAACTGGAGTTATGACTTGCACGTGACCCACTCCCTCTCTTGAGTTGTTGCTCCACTTTGATAGCCATATGCACCATATCTTCCAACTCCACATAATGTTGCATGTCTACCTTATCTTGGATCTCCCGGTTTAATCCAGTAGAAATCTAGCCATTGTAGCCTCTCGATCCTCCTCCACATTAGCTCGGATCATAGCAATCTCCATCTCCTTGTAGTAATCCTCTACACCTCGGCTTCCTTGTCTAAGACCTTGTAGTTTTTTGTACAACTCTCGATAGTAGTAGCTTGGAACGAACCGCTTTCTCATCACGTCTTCATATCCTCCCACGTCTCTATTGGTCGTTCTCTATTCCGCCTTTATTTATCACAAGCTGATCCCACCAAGTTATAGCATATTCAGAAAATTCAATCACGGCTAATTTTACCTTCTTTATCTCGGAGTAGTTGTAACAATCAAACACGAACTCCATCTTCTTCTCCCACTCAAGATATGCTTCAGGATCAGATCTACCTTGAAAAGAAGGAATCTTCATCTTAATACCACCCAAGTTGTTATCTTCCCGATTCCTAGCTTCTCTAACCCGCCCTCCATGTCTCCTATAGCCAATAACAGAATCCCGATCCTCTTCTTCCTCAAAACCAATCCATAAGGCTCTTCATCCTCAACCCTCGCCTCCCTCCGTGGAACTCTTTCCCGTCTACGGAAATTGGGGTTGTTTTGTGGTTGAAGTGAAATCTCCATCTGTTCTATCCGTTCGTGAAATTGCTCCATTTCCGACTTCATCATACGCTTCATCTCACTCATCATGGCCTCCATAAACATTTTCGGGTCAGCTAGTGTCGTAGCATCGTCGGCAACGCTCTTACCACTGTTGTGAGACATGATTGCTGCAAAAACAAAGTTAGAAAGAAAAAGGACCTCACAATTCTCTCCCTTACATGTTTACACTCAAGGATGTGGATCACTCTTCACTCGTGTTTCACTCAAAATAATTCACGGCTTTTACCCTCTAATGTTCTCACCACTCTTGCCTTTTTCCACTCGGTAATTCTCTTGCAGTTCTTTTGAAACTAAACAAACAACTCTAAGAATTTCCAGCAACAATTCACCAAGAACTCATCAAGGAATTTCAGGTAAAGCAAGAATAAGGAATTTCAGGAAAAGAAAAATATAAGGAATATGGTTGATTAGAAGTTCGGAAGCACAGAATTAGCAAAATTTTTTCACGAGAAAAAAATTACTTGCTTGGGGTAAGGTGATTTTTGGACTAACTGGATCCACAATGTATGGAAACAAACAATTTTTTTTTTTGGACTCCTTTTGTCTTCTTCTTCTTTTTTCGAGTTTCTTTCCTTTTGTTTTGTTGTTGAAGATCAGCAAATATCTTTTGATAGCACAGAATCAGATCTCGAAGTAAATAGGGTATGTGAGACTAGAACAAGAGTTTAGACATGAACTAGAACAAACAAAGATTGAACAGAAGGGATAAAGGAAATTTGGCTAACTGGGTATGTGAAAGACTAGAGTAGGCAAACCTGAACTAGAAAACTAGCTTTGATACCAAATGATGTGAACCTCGTCAAGAATAACGAGACCCAACAACAATAGGGAACCCAAGATCGTTCTAGGACAGATTCAAATGGAAACCTCGACCCGTTGTTTATGACAAACAAGAACCTTGGTATAAGGAAGACGCCACAAACGGTGGTGGAACTCCGTTTGATAAGTCGAGATGAACGCCACGGGAAATCCCGATAAGTTCGAGTAGTTCTTCAAAGAACCAAAGAGAATCACAAGACCTCTCAAATAATATTAATCTCAAAGTTATTGTTTTCTACGCCCAAAAGGCCCTATAAATATACTTGGAACATCCCTCCAAGAATAGGAAACTAACTCAAATTTGAAAGAAATTAAATGCTCTTAAAAGTCTTCCAAGAATAGGAGAAAGAAATTAAATGCTCTTAAAAGTCTTCCAAGAATAGGAGAAGCCATTTGAAAAGGAAATTCAAATGCTCCTAAAAATCCGAGTTTTTGAAAGAAGAAACATTCATAAAATGGCTAAGAATAAGGAGAAGCCAGCATTTGAAAAGGAAATTCAAATGCTCCTAAAAATCCGGACTTCGCCAGATACGTCCCGCCTTTGTTCTAGCCGACATGTAAACGCCCGAAGTGCCAAGTAGTGTAGACGCCCGAGGTGTAAGTACTTGTGCAGCATGTGCAAGTACTTCGGCCCGAGGTGCAGGTTACCCGGGATAGTTACCCGAGGTGCAACTGATGACATGAACTAAGCCTTGATTGTTATTGGTACCCATCTCGGTCTTGGTAGTATCATCCATCTCTCTCAGATTAGTCCATTGAGCGCTTCCTTGAAACGTGAACGATCTTGGGTTCCCTAATGTTGTTGGGTCTCGTTATTTTTGATGAGGTTCACATCATACAAGGATCTGTTTGTTCTGTTAAAACATTTCACCTACAAAAAATCACAGATTCTGGACATCCCAAAATTAAATAGAAGGTTTAAGTGCATCTCATGCCCCTGAGCTAAACAAAGTTATTTTCATACTCCTGAGGTAAACTTCAAGGTCACAATATGCCCATCCATTTTTTGCCATTTGAAACTTTAACGGTAAGTGCTGAAGTGTCAAAAATAAACACGTTAGCACCAATCAGATGATGCCAAATGTCCTATAGCCACACAAACGCCACGTCACTTGCTCGGTCATATGCCACGTCAACATTATTTAAAATCATTTTATTTTAGTTTAAATATGGGTGGGGGTGGGGGGGGGGGGGGGGGGGGGAACAAATTAATAAAAAAAAACTTAAAAAAAAAAACCGCAGAAACAGGAAATCAAGCTTAGCCAACGTAAAAAAAAAAAAAATTAAAATTAAAATTTCTTTTGAAAAAAAAGAAACCAAAAGTAAAACTGAAATAAACATTTAACGTATTTTTTTTTATAGGGCTAAGCTGAACGGTCCCCTATATAAAAAAAAAAAAATTTAGAAAACCCACAAAAATAGAAACCTCAATTGGGGTTCAGTTGAATGACGCGGTTCAGCTTAGCCTCCCAAAAAAAATTAAAATTATTTTTTTTAAAAAAAACCCTCAAAAATAGAAACGTCAATTGGGGCTAAGGTTCATAAAAAAAAAAAATTAAGAAAAAAACGCAAAACTAAAATGAACATTTAACTCTTATATATATATATATATATATATATATGGGGCTAAATTGACGTTTTTTTTTTAAAGTTTAGGTCAAGATCCTTGGATAAGTTCAAACTCATTTCCATTTTGCAACTCTCACAACCTGTTGTTCAATGTGCTCGCTCAGCGTTTGATTACAAAGACAGGTAGTTGGAGATAGCTGGAGAGATTTATGGTAAAGTCTTTACCACGCATTAATTGCCATTAATCACTGACTAGCAACCTCAGCTTTGTCTCATCCCCCACATCACAGATCATATTTTACTTTCTGCCCTTACAATATCCTCAATACAAGATTAGTCCACCTAAATTCGCACCACTCGCCTATTCGTGCTTTACTTCTCGATCTACTTTCCACCGACTCTTGAAATATTAGTATAATATTAGTGGTTCTTCTCACAAAGCTCTAATATATTTCTAACAGTAAAAGCTTTAAAGTAATACGACATGCATTCAATTTTCAGCTGTGAAACCTTTACGGAAATATGCATACCATACTTTCACTCTCGTATTAAATAAAAGGTTAATTACAATTTCACTTTTCAAACTATCACCTATTCTTAAATATTTTTACAAACTTTAACTCGTTACAATTCACTCTCATAAATTATATTTGTTAATACAATTTCATCCCTTAACCATATAATATGTGGGGGTAAATTACAACGAGTTAAAGTTTGAGGGAGTATTTAAGAATCAGGTGATAGTTTGAGAGAAAAAATTGTAATAAACACTTAAATAAGACATACAATGAATTGAAAATTTATACAACAGCTCTCATACCACACTATAGATGAAGGGATCCTTGCAGAATGAAAGGATACTTCAACTTTCAGCCCTCATACCAGAAAACGTAGGGGTGCTAGTAGAAACAAAATACGAAATGGCACTTACAGCCCTCGAGGTATTTGAAAGTTGCAACTAGGTTTCTAAGGTAACAAATTAGCCATTTTGCTTCCTGAGGTAATGATTTTGAAAAAAAGAGGCCCCTCCATCTACCTATGTCTCCTTTCAATGTTAAATGCTGACATGTGTAGATTCTACTGAGTTTGCGATTTTTGGAGAAGAATATGGGAGGTGGTTTTCGGGGATGGGTATGAAGAAAGCTTAGGTGTTTTTTTGTTTTGTTTTGTTTTGTAAGCTTGGCTAATGTGGCGTAAGTGGCTGCCTATGTTGGCGCTGACATAGTATTTGTGAGCTAATGCGTTTAGATTAGGCATGTGACTCAATTTAATTGGATTGACGTGGCATTAATTTGACATGTCAGTATTTATCATTAACGGAGGGAGACAAAGGTCGATGGAGAGGCTTCTTTTTCCCAAAATTATACCTCAGGGAATTAAATGGCTAATTTGTTATCTCGGGAACCCAATTGCAACTTTAGAATACCTCGGGACCTTTGGGTGTAATTTTGCCGAAAAAAAATTATGTGGTAATGGGCTAAAAAATAAATCTAGATATGAAATTTGGACTCTTGTCAAACTGAGTTTTGTTTGAGGTACTTTTCAAGATTGCGTTGGTACGAGAATATGCAATGATCTGTTTGTTCTGTTAAAACATTTCACCTACAAAAAATCACAGATTCTGGACATCCCAAAATTAAATAGAAGGTTTAAGTGCATCTCATGCCCCTGAGCTAAACAAAGTTATTTTCATACTCCTGAGGTAAACTACTAGGTCATAATATGCCCATCCATTTTTTTGCCCGTTTGAAACCTTAACGGTAAGTGCTGATGTGTCAAAAATAAACACATTAGCACTAATCAGATGATGCCACGTGTCCTATAGCCACACAAATGCCACGTTACTTGCCCAATCATATGCCACATCATCACTATTGTAAATCATTTTATTATTTATTTTTTTTAAATATGTCAATTGTTATTTTTGGGGGTAAGCTGAATTAGCCCCATAAAAATAAAAAATTTAGTAAATAAATAAAAAACCCGCACCAATAGAAACCTCAAGCTTAGCCCCATAAAAAAATTAAAATTAATTTTTTTTGGAAAAAAAAGAAACCAAAAGTAAAACTGAAATTAACATTTAACGTATTTTTTTATAGGGCTAAGCTGAACCGCCCCTTAAAAAAAAAAAAATTTAGAAAACCCGCAAAAATAGAAACGTCAATTGGGGCTAAGGTTCACCATAAAAAAAATTAAGAAAAAAACGCAAAACTAAAATGAACATTTAACTATATATATATATATATATAGATATGTGGCTAAGCTGAACGGTGCCGTTCAAAAGGCTAGCTCAGCGTTTGATTACCAAGACAGGTAGTTGGAGATAGCTGGAGAGATTTATGGTAAAGTCTTTACCATGTATTAATTGCCATTAATCACTGACTAGCAACCTCAGCTTTGTCTCATCCCCCACATCACAGATCATATTTTACTTTCTGCCCTTACAATATCCTCAATACAAGATTAGTCCACCTAAATTCGCACCACTCGCCTATTCGTGCTTTACTTCTCGATCTACTTTCCACCGACTCTTGAAATATTAGTATAATATTAGTGGTTCTTCTCACAAAGCTCTAATATATTTCTAACTGTAAAAGCTTTAAAGTAATACGACATGCATTCAATTTCCAGCTATGAAACCTTTACGGAAATATGCATGCCATACTTTCACTCTCGTATTAAATAAAAAATTAATTACAATTTCACTCCTCCAACTATCATCCATTTTTAAATATCTTCACAATTTACTCTCATAAATTATACTTGTCAATATGATTTCATCCCTCAATCATATAATCTGTGAGGGCGAATTACAACGAGTTAAAGTTTATGGGAGTATTTGAGAATCAAGTGATAGTTTGAGGAAAAAAATTATAATAAATACTTAAATAAAACATACAATGAATTGAAAATTTATACAACAGCTCTCATACCACACTATAGATGAAGGGATCCTTGCAGAAGGAAAGGATACTTCAACTTTCAGCCCTCATACCAGAAAACGTAGGGGTGCTAGTAGAAACAAAATACGAAATGGCACTCACAGCCCTCGAGGTATTTGAAAGTTGCAACTAGGTTTCTAAGGTAACAAATTAGCCATTTTGCTCAATGAAGTAATGATTTTGAGAAAAAGAGGCCCCTCAATCTACCTATGTCTCCCTTCAATGTTAAATGTTGACATGTGTAGATTCTACTGAGTTTGTGATTTTGGGGGAAGAATATGGGAGGTGGTTCCCAGGGATGGGTACGAAGAAAACTTAGGTGTTTTTTTGTTTTGTTTTGTTTTGTAAGCTTGGCTAATGTGGCGTAAGTGGCTGACTATGTTGGTGCTGACATGGTATTTGTGAGCTAATACGTTTAGATTGGGCATGTGACTCAATTTAATTGAATTGACGTGGCATTAATTTGACATGTCTGTATTTATCATTAACGGAGGGAGACAAAGGTCGATGGAGAGGCTTCTTTTTCCCAAAATTATACCTCAGGAAATTAAATGGCTAATTTGTTATCTCGGGAACCCAATTGCAACTTTAGTATACCTCGGGACCTTTGGGTGTAATTTTGCCCAAAAAAAAATTAGGTGGTAATGGGCTAAAAAATAAATCTAGATATGAAATTTGGACTCTTGTCAAACTGAGTTTTGTTTGAGGTACTTTTCAAGATTGCGTTGGTACGAGAATATACAATGATCTGTTTGTTCTATTAAAACATTTCACATACAAAAAATCACAGATTCTAGACATCCCAAAATTAAATAGAAGGTTTAAGTGCATCTTATCTCCCTGAGCTAAACAAAGTTATTTTCATACTCTTGAGGTAATCTTCAAGGTCACAATATGCCCATCCATTCTTTTGCCGTTTGAAACTTTAACGATAAGTGCTGATGTGTCAAAAATAAACATGTTAGCACCAATCAGATCCCGCAGAAACAGAAACCTCAAGCTTAGCCCCATAAAAAAAAAAAAATTTTTTTTTTTTTGAAAAAAAAGAAACCAAAAGTAAAACTGAAATTAACATTTAACGTTTTTTTTTTTTTTTTTTTTTTTTATAGGGCTAAGCTGAACGGCCCCCTATAAAAATAAAAAATAAAATTTTTTTAGAAAACCTGCAAAAATAGAAACGTCAATTAGGGCTAGGTTGAATGACACGGTTCAGCTTAGCCTCCCAAAAAAAATTAATTTTTTTTTTTTAAAAAAACCCTCAAAAATAGAAACGTCAATTGGGCTAATCTGAACCTTAGCCCCATAAGAAAAAAAAATTAAAAAAAAAAAAAAAAAATTAACATTTAAACTAAAAAAAAACATTACTTGACTGATGATTTATGGGGCTGATTGTTGTGACGTGGCGTTTGGGACACGGATTGTTGACTGGTGTTTATTTTTACACCCAAACATTAACAAATGGCAAAACATGTTTAGCGGCAAAAGAGCGGAGGGGCATATTGTGACCTTGAAGTTTACCTTAGGGGTTTGAAAATGACTTTGTTTACCTCATGGACATATCTGCAATTCACGCATACCACAGGGTGAATTTAACTATTTTAATGTATTTTAGTCTAAAATTAAATAGAATGTTGTTTGATTAAAGAAATTAGCATATTATTATTACATCTTGATAAATAGCTATTTCAAACTTAAAAAATAAATGTAAATATATAGACACTAAGCACGTGACATATATTTTTAATTAGTTTCTTATCAATCGACAAATATAGTAGTTTCGTTGATCTCTAGGGGATAGATTCGTAATTTAATTAATAATTAAACTACAACCATATTACTGTACATCATGATCAAAGCTAAGAAAAATTAAACAAAGTACTTCTGGTAAATGAATATACTAAACATGATTATGTTAGCGTGTCAATTATATATTAAGAAATTGTTTTTGGGCACTTTCCTCTTTAATTTGTCATTGCACTTCCTTGTATGAATAGAGGACCACCTTGAATTTGACTGTGATTTCATTGAAACTTAAAAAAAAGTTTTCATTTGTAGGAAAAATTATTTTGCACACTCTTATGGAGTCAATATCATTCTTGGACTTCGAAATATCAAGTTTTTAATTGTTGGCTCTTATTTTAGAGCGGCATATTGATAAATTTTGATAGTTAGAAGGCATTAAATCTAATTTCAGAGTATATTGTTGAATTTTGATAGTTTAAAAGCTCAATGTGACAAACAGCTTGATTGTTCACATGTCCAAATTGACATTAATCCCATAATTAAAAAGTGCAAAATGAGATTTCTTATTTTTTTTCCTCGTTTTTTAAGGCAAGATTTTAAAAAATAAAGCTTCATTTTCTATTTGAGGAGGGGGGCGAGTCTCGACGACCTGGGGCAGGGCTTAACATTATGTAATTATTATTTTTCGTCGTTTGGAGGGCAGTGGCTCCCGTCTTTGTTGTCTCGGCCATTGCCCTCAATCAATTTCCATGAAAAACTATCATTTATAATTGGTAATGACTTAGACATTACAAAAAATTAATGAAACGGCTTGTTAGACTATGATTACAAAAAAAGAATGCAAAAACATAAATGAGATAAGTTGAAAGATTCTTGTCAAGAACGAGAGGCCAAAAAGTTGCTTTAAGCATATCCTTGTAACGGTACACAACAGTAGTAAACTATTTAGCGTTGCAAAGTACATTTGAGATCCATAATTAATCCAACATATTTATGTCATGTTTGGTAAGGCACAGTATTAAACAATATGGAAAGGGATGAAGACACAGAGAGGGAGATCCAGGAATTTGAGAGAGATTGAGGAGTGAAAGAAAAAGCAGAATAATTTTCTTTTTCTTTTTTTCTTTAATAATGAAAGAAATCTTTTGTACAAAGCCTGCCTTATTGGTAGCAAGCTAATCAACTCAGCGTACTTTTGTCCCACACCTCAACTCTTATGGAATTTAGATCTTGGCTAACTATACAGGGACGATGAGGGATGAAATATAACGAAATTTATAATTTTGAATATGAAGTGTTAGGACTCCAAATAATAGAGAAGAGAAAGTGTATTTAACCTTTTATTTTTACAAAATTGTTCACTTATCGTTTGTTGCGGTGATAAATCATTCGGGGAGAGATTGACGAGTGGACTTCAGAAGTCTTTCTTTAAAGTCGCCTTTGGCCTTTATTTTGGATTGAGCCGACAAGCAAATATTATACTTGTGGTGACGAAAAAAATAATATTATACTCATGGTCGTCGCTGAATTCAAAGAGGAGCTGGAATCCACCAATAAGATATAGAGAGAGACGGACTAATACTATGGGGTGGGCTTCGCAAGTCTTTCTTTCCCGGCGAGTTTTTGATCACGGTCTGTGAGTTCGCAATGTCGTTTGCATATCCAGCATCTTGGGACCTCGCATCAACGTCTGCTTCTACAACATACTCCGAAGTTTCGGACCAAACTTGTGATCCGCAGCTTAAACCGTCAGAAATCTTTGAATCTAAGACAACGGAGGGTCAAAGTGATGGAATGGCAGCGAAGTCTAAATTTCTGAGCACTGTCGAGCTGGAACTTGCGGAAGTTGCTAAATCAGAGGAATTACTGAGGTCAAACAGTGAAATATGCATTTACCAAGTTCCCCACGGCCTAAAGGAAGGCAATGAGAAAGCTTGCAACCCACGGGCTGTCGACTTGGCGCTTTACCGCCGTAGTGATAAACACCTAAGAATTCAGGATAAGGACAAATGGCGTGCCTTTTACATGGCCCTGCAAACTGAACGTGGTAAGAAGCCTGCTTCTGTTGATGCAATTAATCCAGGCAATGACTTGAACTCTTATTTGAATGCTTTAAATAATCTTGAGGAAAGAGCTAGAAAGTGTTACGAAAAGCCAAGTCCTCGCAATGGGAAAGAGCCAATTACTATTCTTGAAGGGCCTGATTTGAGCAAAAGGACGAAACTAAATGGCTGCTTTGTGATTGAGATGTTGATGGGTGCTCATGACGGATTCGAGACTATTGGTTACCGGAAAGACGACTTCGTGTTTTCATATTCTATGCTCAATTACATCCAGAGAGATATGATAAAGATGGAGAATCAGATTCCATTCTTTGTTCTTGATGCGGTGGTGGGATTTCACCATGGCAAACTAAACCATGAAGGAGGTACAGCCCCGCTGATTCCCAAGTTAGAAACTAATTCGTCTAGAGATTTAGTCGGGCTAATTACCTATTTCTTCGATTCATTAATGCCACGACCAACAGAGCAAACTAATGCCACTCCGACAGAGCAAACTAATGGTGTGCCTGCTGCAGAGCAAACTAATGCAACTTCGACAGAGCAAAGTAATGATGTGCCTGCTGGCTTCCATTGCCTTGACGTCTACCGTCGATACTTGAAAACAGGACTGCTGGACAACGATTCTACACAAGATGGTCCATTACCTAAACGGAGGATGCAGTTGATACCTTGTGCAACACTACTCAGAGATGCTGGGTTCACCCTCAAGACAATCAAGACAGATTGCTTTTTGGACATCAAATTCAAGAAGAGAACTCTCCAAATTCCCTATCTCAAGATCCATGAGGGCACTAAGTCACTTTTTCTCAATCTTATTGCCTTTGAGCAGCGTCATCCTGGGTGCAGCCGTACCTTCACTTCATATGTGTGCTTCATAGACAACTTGATTAGATCTACAGAAGATGTGGCTTTCCTCCGTTATTGTGGAATAATTGAGAATAATACTGGCAAGGATGATGAAGTTCTTAAACTCTTGCACAGCCTCTTGCAAGACGTGGTTTTTGACCCGGAAAGCTGTTATCTTAAAAAGTTGTCGCAAGAAGTGACGCAGCATTACAACAGCTGGTGGAGTGCTTTTCGTGCCTGGTTAATCCAATACTCTAAAATCAATCCCTTGTTCATTATCCCATGGGTGGTAGGTATTGTGAGTCTGCTACTTGGTTTCACTACCTTCTTCTACGGAGCATTTGGCCATCAGGCAAAGGCCACGAATGCGGTAAGTAGAGCTCCCTCTGTTCGAGCTTCACTACACAGTAATTAAGTATGATGAATGCCCAGATCTAGCCTTTTCTTCTACCAGTTGGTTGACCTTTCTAGCAGCTTTGAGAACACCAAATTAATGCATCAAGTTTTCGGCCGTCTTTGAGGATTAATTTGTAAAATAGTCATGTATTTCTCCTGAAGGAAATAGGCTAAATTGGAATAATGGGGTTTAGATCGATTTATTATTCAATATATCCAACTGTTCATGGGCTAGTTTTACTGAAAATATAATTATCATGTCAAGGTGTTTAAGAGTTTAAAATAAACTCACGAAATACAATTATTTTGTGCAAGTATATGTTTAAGAAATCTAAATAAGGATTCAATTAGTTCAAGTAACTTCAAGTTAAAGATTATACTGTGCCAAATTACAAGAGGTGAAGGAGGTTGACCAAATCTGTTAGTGTCCAACCTTCAGTTGGAGTTGTGAAGTGTTAATATATATGCATGCAGATTAAAGAGATACTAGTATAATTATCATTTTCTCTTCTCTCATCAAGTATTTATTGGGCATTGTTTACCTCTCATTTTCATTTCATTTCTTTCAGAGATAAAAGGGGACAGTTGGAGAGTTGATGGAACTTCAAAGCTGTGTTGGTTTGGAGTTGCTCGAGTTCTAGATCGAAGGTTTTTTCTTATATCGTGAAGGATTAATTTTCAGGGATAAATCCTAGTATGGTCTATCTGGTTTACGATTTTGACAAATCACTCTATGTACTTTCAAAATCATACAAAAAGTCCTTAAAACTTCAATTTAACCTTTTCATAATTGGTCACTCTTTCCAGCCAACCGTTGAACCATGCACATTAATGGTCTCTACTTCTAAAATCACTTCAAGTTTTTCTTACACGAAGGACCAGTTATAAAAAGGTTAGAAGCCCAAATACTTACTTATATATGATTTTGGAACTATATATGGGGCGTAGTGATTGAGTGATTTCTGAAAGTCATAAACCATAGGACCACATCATGAGGATTTATCCCTAATTTGTAGTGAACTGTTAGCTTCCAATGTACTTTTGAAATAATTGGAATATTTTTTGTTTTCTTCGAGAAACAATCTTCAGATTGGTACTCAATAAGATTTATAACTCTGTCTGTTTGCGGTTTTGTACATCGCACTTCCTGGTAAACTTATCATGTCTTCTAGGTTCATTAAAAGAATTTGAAAATATTGCTTGATCAAACCGTAGCTCTTGGGCAACTGATTTCTCCCACTCAACAGTGGCCGAGCCAAAAAAATTAACGGAGTGATAGAATAAAAAAAAATATTAATGTTATATATAAAAAGATTAAAATAGAATTCTTGCTATATTGATATATATTATGCTGTAGATGAGAATACAAGAGTACACTTTGTTATTAAATATTTATACACTCAAAATAGAACGCTAAATGATATAAAACGTTCTATTTAATATAGTGCGACACAACAATGTAATTAATATATATACATTTCATAACATTTATTTTGATAAAATTAAGGCAGAAATGCCCCCAATATCGCTGTGGTACGTATAAGAAAGTTACAAATTATTCCAGAGATAAATAAATTTACAAATTAGTTCATGTGGTAAAGTTTCAGTTAAAAATAAGTTCCTTTGTCTA
This sequence comes from Morella rubra, assembly GCA_003952965.2. NCBI lineage: Eukaryota > Viridiplantae > Streptophyta > Magnoliopsida > Fagales > Myricaceae > Morella > Morella rubra. The sequence goes on from CM025853.1 coordinate 10,658,248, forward strand.
TGATGTCCATCTCTTTCGCTAACGGTAGATATTAGTCAGCGCACCAATAATAATGCGTCACTTGTGGAAGTAGACTCCCTACTAGCCAAGGGGAGGCTGACCCCCCAAAATCTACTAAAAAAAGAGAGCATATTTTTAATGAATTTTTGAAATTTTTTTTAATGTTTTATTCATTTTGGACACTAAAAAAAAAAAAGAATTAATGTAATTGGCCTCCAATAATCAATTTCTACGTCTTTTGTCCTTGACCATAGTACACTAGTATAGAGGGACTTGTTTTTAATAAAAACCTTATCACATAGACAAATTTTACAACCTTCTTTACATGTTGGATTAATTTATAACTTTCTTATACCACAAGAAATGTGCATATTGTTTGATTAAAGAAATTAACATAATAATATTAAATAGTAATAAATAGTTATTTCAAAATTAAAAAAGAAATGTAAACAATTGACAGACACTAAGCACAACATATATTATTAGTTTCTTACCAATCAGCGAATATAGAAATTTTGTTGATCTCTAGGTCTTAGAATCGTCATTTAATTAATGAAAATACAAACATATTACTGTACAAGTCTTGATCCAGGCTAAGCAAAATTAAACCAAGTATTTCTGGCAAATGAAAATACTAAACATGATTATGTTAAGGAGTCAATTTTATGTTAAGAACATTTTTTTGGGCACTTTCCTCCTGGGAACCGTTAATTTGGTCATTGCACTTCCATTGTATGAATAGAGGGACCAACTTGAATTTGATTGATTAAAACTTAAAAATAAGTTTGTTATTTTTTTGTTTTTTGATTTTTGTAGGAAAAGTTATTTTGTGTAATCGAACTATGGGGGTTAATGTCTATAGGAGTCCGAACTACCAAATTTTGTAACGGTCAGATCTTATTTTAGATTCAAGAGGATACATTGATGAATTTTAATAGTTCGAAGGCATCGAATTTAAATTTAGGGTACATCGATAAATTTTGATAGTTCAAAATTTCGATGTGATGAACTTGATAGTTCATATGTCTAAAGTGATATTAATCCCATAGTTCAAAATTGTAAATGAGATTTTTTATTTATTTATTTTTTACTTTTGAAGGCAAGCTTTTAAAATGGAAAGCTTAGCTTCATTTTCTATTTGAAAAGGGGGGGCCGGGGGATCGAAAAGAAGATGCTTTAAGCATATCCTAGTACTGGTGCGATTAGTCAACCATTAGCGTTGCAAAGTAGATTTATATAGTGTTTGGTAAACAAAACTTTTAACTCCTAAAATTTTATCATTATTATAATTTTTTTTTATTTTTTTCACAAATTTTTTTACTTTTTTACTTTTTCACTTATTTTTATTTTTTTTATAAACTTTTTCATTATCTCTCTTCATTTTTTTATCAACTCTTAAAATTTTACCTTAAAATTTTATTAAAATTTTGTTCACAAACACCATGTTAAAATTCATATCCAACATATTTATGTGATGTTTGGCGAGGTACATCATTAAAAAATAAAAGAGATGCAGACACACAAAAAGGGAGATCGAGGGAGATAGAGATTGAGGAGTGGAAGAAAAAACCAGAATGATTATTATTTTTTATAACAAAAAAAATCTTTTGCACAAGGCCCGCCAGAATAGTAGCGAGCTAATATAATGCATAAGCAGACTCGGGGGTACTTTTGTCCCACACCCCAGCTCTTACGTAAATCTTGGCTAACAACGTGGGGGAGGATTCCCCTGCCAGCCTGCCAGTGGAGGGAGTTCAAGGGAGAGAAAAAAAGCTTGTGTTGAAAGGTCAAATAAAGTGTCTTGGAATGACTCTAGCAGGCGTCCACCAATTGAATGGATATATCTGTTCCCTCCCTCTTTTTTAAGTGATCTACCCTCTTTACTAAGTTTATTTTTCAAAAACTACTCTCTTGTCAACTTAGACAACTGCCTATTATAGTTATTCTAGGAATATTGATGAATTTTACTTTTGAAGTTAAGTGTCACAATTTTCTAGATTAGACTAATAATAGATGTTTAACTGAAAATTGAAGGTTAAATGTAAAGATTTTTCTAAAAAAAAAAAAAGAGTGGATGCGGTAAAAGTTGTCAAAATCACGAACAAATACAAACATTACAAGAAAAATCACTTTGAGAGTCAAAAAATTTTGTCACCCAAAGTGTCCATTTAGTTGCCAAAGGTTTTGGGTGACAAAACTGAGTTGTCATCCAGTTTGTCACCTAAAGCCTGTCAACAAAGGTTTTAGATGGTTGTTTCTGTGTTTCATCACGCAAAATTGTCCGGACGTACTATTAGACAGTCTGAACGGTTTTCTGATTTCTTAACAAACTTCAATTTCGTCATGGCCCAATTCTCTCTATCCGTTCACATGAAACATGCGAACGTTTTGTCCAATGTGACCAAAATTATTTTGTCATCAAAACTTTGTGCTCACGGTTTTAAAAACCTGTCCACACTGGAATTTCTTTTATGACGAAATAGTTTTCTATCACCTCACACATTGTGTGAACTGACCGTCGTCATTACGTGCGGATGCTTAATGAATTGAACCTGTGGGAATGTATGAAATTTTGATGATCCTACATTTGTCACCAATTCTAGTGTTTGCACGAAGTTTCTTCCCGTGCGAACGACTTTTAATATAGGCTCGTGTGAACGGATGAAATACTCTGTGGAAGGTATTTCAGACAATAGGTGCGGACGGTTGTGTATACATGCACACGTTTTTCCAACACAACCATGCGGACGTGATTGTTACTGTTCGGACAATTTATTATGTATTCGAATTAATTTAATTAAAAATTTAAAAATAATTTGCAAATAATACTAAAAGAAAGATATTCAATACTTATAATAATAATAAAATATCTACAAATATGTAATTGTCATAAGTAAACAAAATACATATTTGGGAAAAAACACTTTTCACCAATCGACTATTGGAGTTTTGACAATTTGCACCCTAAATTATCAATTTTGTTATATTTTGCCCCTTAACTACCAATCGTTACACTTTGCACCCCCTACAGTTAATTTGGACGAAAATTGCTATTTTTGTTAAGCGAAAAGACAAATTTATCTCTGTACAAAATATAATTATAAAAAATTAAGAGTGTAAAATCGTCATTTCACTGAACCTTATAGCAATTTCCATCCAAATCAACTGTAGGGGTACAAAGTGTTAGAACCCCAAAGGTTGGAGGCTAAAAAGTGCATTTAACCCACACATAATTGATAAGTGAGTTAGTGAAAATACATAATCTACCAAAATCTCCATTTGTGCGTTAAATGGGATGTGAGTTGTCTTATGTGCTCCATCATCAACTCACGCATTTCTTGTCCATTCGTTGCAGCCTCTGCTCTTGCTCTTGTTGTTGCTTTAGATAGCAAAGTATATGAAAATGTAGAGCAGATCCACAATCACTGCTCTAGCCACGATCAGCATCAGCTCGCCCCTTGACAATTTGCACCCTAAATTATCAATTTTGTTATATTTTGCCCCTTAGCTACCAATCGTTACACTTTGCACCCCCTACAGTTAATTTGGACGAAAATTGCTATTTTTGTTAAGCGAAAAGACAAATTTATCTCTGTACAAAATATAATTATAAAAAATTAAGAGGGTAAAATCGTCATTTCACTGAACCTTATAGCAATTTCCATCCAAATCAACTGTAGGGGTACAAAGTGTTAGAACCCCAAAGGTTGGAGGCTAAAAAGTGCATTTAACCCACACATAATCGATAAGTGAGTTAGTGAAAATACATAATCTACCAAAATCTCCATTTGTGCATTAAATGGGATGTGAGTTGTCTTATGTGCCAACTCACGCATTTCTTGTCCATTCATTGCAGCCTCTGCTCTTGCTCTTGTTGTTGCTTTAGATAGCAAAGTTATGAAAATGTAGAGAGGCAGATCCACAATCACTGCTCTAGCCACGATCAGCATCAGCTCGCCCCTTGCTATAGAACACTATGTCGTGTAATCTCTCGGCTCGATGTCATAGGCAAAGATAAAGTGCATGCTACCCCAAAATGGAAGCATCTCAATCCGGCGTATAGAGACTCCGACGACCACCACGTCCCGGTTGTGGAGTTCACGGAAGATTTCCTCTTGATCTAGCTTGTTCAGAATGTCCATGGCAGGGAAGGCTACAACCAGCCTCTGCATACCCATAAATGTTGCTGGTACCTCTGCCAATAGCTGAAAGGAGACCTCGCGTAGAGTGATGTCCGAAACAGGTGCATCAATATCCCGAACGTCCAGTAGTGTGGCATAGAATTCTCGAACCAGATCTACGGATGTCGAGCCAGTTCTCTTAAGAAACCCAATCCAACTTTGGTCGTCCATGATATTACCGATACTCTGATCATCAAACTCCATCTCCTCAAAATCAGAAAATTAGACCTCACACTCTACGATAACAGCTCGCATTAGGATCTTAGCCCGTTGCTCCTCTAACGTCATATAATCGTTTGGACTGCTAGGTGTCTGCTGCCTGGAGCTCTTTAGAAATGAGGTAGATGCTAACCCTAGCGCTTAGACATTTCTTAATCTGTTAAAAATAAAAATTAGTGACAGTATTAACCATCTGCACGGTTAGAAACATAAGCCAAAACGACGTACTTTCTAAAACAACAAACTGTCCAAACGAATATAACCAATCCACATACATTACCCATAACAGTAGGCTTAAATCCTAAACTCCTCTCCTGGACACATTTATACAAACACCATCCGTATACTACCACAACCAATCTGTACGGTTTACAAAAATCATATAATATAAAAGCATACGATGTCTTCTAGAACCTATACGCGCACACGATGTACACAAAGCATCTTGATTAGAAGAAAATAATAAAATATTCCAAAATAGTAACCGTCCGAATTGAAAATAACCAGTTTGCACACATGACCGACAACATTATGCTTAAATCCTTAACTCCTCTCCTCAACATGTGTATACAACCACCGTCCGTACACTATCCACAACAAGTCTGCACGTTCTATAGAAGTCATATACATAAAGCAAACGACGCTGTCTAAAACCTATACGTGTGCACGGTGTACATAAAGCATCCGAACTAGACAAAAATAATAAAACACTACAAATAGTAACCGTTTGAACGTTTTGGGGAAGACGAACGAGTTGACTCAGCCATGGCCGGTCTCCTCCCCACCTCACGAACCTCCCTAAACAACACCAAATATAACAACATTATAGCCTAAACAATCCTACAATCCTAAAGGAATCCATGTCAACACAAAAACATGTTTAACAAGTTTTCGTGTCCTCAAATTTGATTTGAAGATTTCTAGATAAATAATGTATAAAACAACATTTTTCACCGATTAATCTAAGTTAAAACGCAAGAAATGTACTTTAATACAAAGCACTTGACGAAATAGGATGTAAATGGAGGAATTTTAGAGGTAAATGTGAAAGGGTGCATCTAGAGGTCGAGAGAAATGGAGATAGTTGGTTACTTTTCGAGAAGAATACGTTCCTATGGTTTCTCTTCGAATTTAAAAACCGTCGAGACTATCTAAACGCTGATGGGACGTCCATCAGTTGCCAAAACTCGAACTGTTGTGAAAATCTTCAAAAATCCTACACTTTCGGATGGTCTAGGGACGTGGAGACTTATTTTGGTGGGCAAACGTCTGGAACATGATGTCGAGCCTGTTCTCTTAAGAAACCCGATCCAACTTTGGTCGTCCATGATATCACTGATACTCCAATAATCAAACTCCAACTCCTCAAAATCAAAAAATTAGACCTCACGCTCTACGATAACAGCTTGCGTTAGGATCACAGCCCACTGTTCCTCCAGCGTCATATAATCGTCCGGATTGCTAGGTGTCTGCTGCCTGGAGCCCTCTAGAAATGAGGTAGATGCTAAACCTTGGCTATTGGACATTTCTTAATCTGTTGAAAATAAAAATTAGTGTCAGCGTAAATCGTTCGCACTGTTAGAAACATAAGCCAAAACGATGTACTTTCTAAAACAACAAACCGTCCGAATGAATATAGCCGATCCACATACATTACCCACAATAGTAGACTTAAATCCTAAACTCCTCTCTTGGACACGTGTATACAAACACCGTTCGTACACTACCATAACCAATCTACACGGTCTACACAAATCATATAATATAAAGCATACAACATCGTCTAAAACCTATACGTGCACACGGTGTACACAGAGCGTCCTGACTAGAAGAAACTAATAAAATATTCCAAAATAGTAACCGTCTGAATCGAAAATAACTAGTCCACACACATCACCCACAACATTACGCTTAAATCCTAAAATCCTCTCCTCGACACGTGTATACAACCACCGTCTGCACACTATCCACAACAAGTCTGCACGTTCTACACAAGTCATATAATATATCAAACGACGCCGTCTAAAACTCAGACGTGTGCACGGTGTACATATAGCATTCAGACTAGACAAAAATAATAAAACACTACAAATAGTAACTGTCTGAACATTTTAGGGAAGACAAACGAGTCGACTCAGCAATTGCCGGTTTCCTCCCCACCTCACAACCTCCCCAATCAAAGCCAAATATAACAACATTGTAGTCTGAACAATCCTATAATCCTAAGGGAATCCATGTCAACACAAAAACATGTTTAACAAGTTTTCGTGTCCTCAAATTTGATTTCAAGATTTCTACGTAAATAATGTATAAAACATCATTTTTCACCGATTAATCTAAATAAAAATGCAATAAATGTACTATAATACAAAGCACTCAATGAAATAGGACGTAAACGGAGGAATTTTAGAGGTAAAACATGAAAGGGTGCATCGAGAGATTGAGAGAAATGGAGACAACCGGTTACTTTTCGAGAAAAATACGTTCCTATGGTTTCTCTTCGAATTTAAAAACCATCGAGACCACTAAACGCCGATGGGACATCCATTAATTGCCATAACTAGAACCGTTGCAAAAATCTTCTAAAATCCCACACTGTTTGGATGGTCTAGGGACGTGTGGACTTATTTTGGTGGGCACGCGTCTAAAACATGAAACGTGGAGGGCCACCATTCGATTATAAAGGTGTCACTGGCATCCAGACTGTTATCTTGCATGCAGACGTTAACAACTATTGCCCACAAGCGTCTAAGGCAGACACGTGTCAGTCATGCGATGACTGTGACTAGTGTGCTGATGACCCTCACAAAGTAGTCCGGATGTTTTTCATTTTTTAGTGACGATTTAGAATGTGTCACAGATAGGTGATGAAGGCTATTGTCACTGAATCCACATGCGCATGATTCTTAGTCGTCCGGACTGGTACAATTGTTTCGCATGTCGCTTGTCATCATAGTTTGGACGATTCTTGCAGATATGTGTTAGCCCAAGGTTGCTCTTGAGCTATCTAACTCGATTTTGATGATAACAAATGAAAAAAAAAATACTTTAGAGTATTTTTAGGATACGTGGTTGTCAATCATTAGTCTTGACCTAGCCTCTCTACATCATCAGTTTTGATCTAGCCTCCAAAAAGGTGAGAGAAAAGTGCAAAAGACAAGGGCTGCACGTTTTCCAACAGATCTACTCTGCTATTGCTGTCATTATCATCAGATCTTATCTTGTACCCATTTATTGAGTTTTGTTTTACTGATCTAGCTTAGAGAGCTATTGTTTATTCATTCCTACCATTAAACTATGAAAACCACTATGAAAACCTTAAGTGTGGGATACACTTGTGCCTACCCGTGAGGATAGAAGAAATCTCATAAGCTTTGAGATTTGTGTTCAAGTTGAAGAGTGAGATCAGAAAAACTCTTGTAATGATCACTTAGTACCTGGAAGCTAAGTTGTAGATACTACTGGATTATAGTGGAGAAGCCCAAGGAAGACAATAGTCTTGGGGGTGGACGTAGGGAGGTCTTGGCCAAACTAACTAAAAATTACTGTGTTGTCTCACTTTCCTTCTCCCATACTTATTGCTATAATTTATTGTTGTTTGGTTGTTATCACTTTAAATATTTTCAAATCTGTGTTTCTATGAAAAAAGGGCTAAGTTTTTGTTAAACCCAATTCATCCCCCCTCTTGGGTTGATATTCGAACTCACAATATGTTTTGACATTGTTTAAGCTTTTGTGACAATTTAGTTTTCGTCACAGATGGGTGACAATATATTTTGTCACCCAAAGTCTATTCGAACGGTTTTTTACATGTGTGGATGCATTTGTAAAATTTATGACAAAATGTTTTTGTCACAGATTTGTAACGTTTGGCCGTTCGTCACGCGTAAAAACATCCAAGCGGTTTTTTAGGGCGTTCAGACTTTTTTTGACCTCCACGAACCCCTTCCATAATGAAATTCATGTTTTTTGTCAGGGAAGGTATTGTTTGGTGAGAAAATAATTTTTCACACCTAAAGTCGAATTTCTTGTAGTGATTTAATATATAGTGCGACACAACAATGTAGTTAAACAAAGTTGCAAATTAGTTGATGTGGTGAGGTGCAACAAGTTCCTCCATCCATCTCCATCTCTTTCAACAACAACAATGTGCCATTGTCCAAGTAGACTATGTACACTACTAGAAAATTAGGTTTTAGTGACAAAGTTCTCAGTCACGAAATGCTATTTTCGTCATTAAAAAAGGGTTTTTCGTGACGAAACTAATTTTCGTCACCAATTTTGTCACTAAAGATTTTAATTGTGACAAAATAAAATTGTCGTCACTAAAAGTTAATTTTTTAATGACGAAAAGTTTCATCACTTGCCGATCGATCAGTTAACACCGGCATGCATGGATATGTTTGATGGAAAAGAAGAACATGGACTTCTGCCTGGAGATTAACTGGTAAGGACATATTGGAAAATTGATGCATGTTGGGGAGACTATCTTTGGTAAAGCGTCTGGGAAGAATACAAGAAAGAAAAAAAAATCGTCAGAGCATTTGAATTGGACGAAGAAGGCCATCTTTTTCCAACTGTCGTGATGCACATTATGAAGAACATATGTGACAACGTGATCAGGATGGTGATGAATATCGAGTTCAAGACCAGAGATTCAGGGGTGCACGTAGAGATTTAACTGAAATGGGGGTTAAAAAAGACTTGCACTTGGTGTATGACGGTTGGGTTGAATTGATGCCTCAAGCGTGTATACTTTAACTCGGGAAAAGAGAAGAGGGCCTGTGGGTGGTTAAAAGATGTGAGGTTCCCCGATGGTTATACTATTGAGATTTCATGTTGTGTGAATCTAGATGAGTTAACTGGAATGAAAAGTCATGATTGTCATGTGTTCTTGCAGAGGGTTCTTCCAGTGATGATCCGAGGGTTGTTGAAGGAAAACGTGGTGGTGAGCACGTTTGAATCTTGGCCATCGCAACGTACGTCACTATCAATTGGACAATGGACGAAGCTTTTTTTCATGATGACATTTGCTTGCTACCGAAAGCAATAACTGACCCGATATGGATGTATGTATCCATTGAACAGGGAACGTCAAATTATCTGTGGGTCCAGAACGTTTGTTCCGGAGGTTCCTTTGTCTATACCAAGATCCATGATACCTCAAAGGCCAAAACTACGTTGCAGAGGATGTCTAGATGAATGAAGGATACTATGTGTTCACTCAGTGAAGTAGAAGATTGGACTAAGGAAAGAGTCATTAATATGGTATCACACTCAGAGAATTAGATTGACTGCAAAAGGATTGACATAGACCGGCAGAGTTCAAGAAAGTTCGGTGGTTTGTGCTGAACAATTGCAAAAGCATCAGCAACTACTTAGAGTAAGTAAAATAAAATTTCATAGGTTTTCTATAATATACAGTCGTTGATTAACCTTATCGTTACAGAGAACACATGGACGAACTTCGCGCGTAAGGAGTTGGTGACATTTCTCGTACGCATGAGGAACAATTTCCGAATTGATTCTTAGGGCGAGTAAGTGTTATTGACAAAGAATTCAAATTAATATTGTGTCTTTGTTTTTAATGACCTTCTAATATATTCTTCTAGGTTCAAACATTACGTTCTTAAAATCTCTATACATCGGTCGATGAATTGTATTCATTGGCACGTGAGCCTGATACACGAGTGATGCGTTATTTTGCATGTGTTGTGAATGGATGTAGATATCATACACAACAACGGGAAGAACGATGGAGAACTCAAAACAGTGGTATTATGGAACTGAGATCACATGAGGGAAATCCAATATAATTTTACGGGAGACTTATAGACATTTATGCCATGCAATACTTGCGGGGAAATACAGTATATTTGTTTAAGTGTGATTGGGGGGACGTCGGAGATCACCGTGGAATTCGTATAGACGAGAACTTTAAGAGCATAAATACTTCCCGATTGTGGTACTTAGAAGATCCATTTGTTTTGGTAAATCAAGCAAGTCAAGTGTTTTATCTAGTTGATAATCTGCATGGACCCACATGGCGAGTTGTGTAGATGTTGTCGTGTAGAAATACATATGACATTCCCGGCTCGGATCCGGACTGTAAAGTTGATGTAAACATTGAATCGGGAGTAGCCATCGCGAATGAAGCGTATTAGGAGAATGATGCCATTGACTTGTTTATAGATTCCGACAGTTTAATCTTAATCCGCTACGGAGGGATGACGTTGCGCCAGAACGTTATCCAAGCTTCTGATGCAATTGACCAGCGGAAGGAAAGATGCATAGATAGTAATGATGCTTCAGAGGGAGATGAAGCGGAAATTGAAGAAAATAGCGAAGAAAGTAGGGACGAAGATTCGTTCGAAAGTGATAACGACTTTACTGAGGATGAATTTTTAGGTGATAATGTGCAAGAATCAGATTCTGATTAATAATTTCTTTCAAGTATATTTTCTTTATAATGTTGATATTTGCTGAACTATTTTTACTGTTGTTGTCTCTTTTACCACATCTTTATCATTTCTTTTGTTATGTCACAACTTGTACGGTGAAATGAAACATGGATGAGAATTTCCTTCAGTTACTTATGGACAGTTGCATAGCGCAGTTACTCGCTTAGTATGAGTCCGATCCGAGTCCTACTCTGAGCGCTCCTTCTTCGAGAGCGAATGAAGCCATGAGTCAAGGCACACCAGCTTGTCCTAGTAGTTGTGCATGTAAGAAATATTCTAAGTTATATTTCAATTTTTTTAAGTTAAACAACCGACTAACTTTGTTAATTTTAATTTATGTAGCGACATCTACTTCTAAGCGCGGGTGAGGTAGGACACGTGGGGTCGGTTTGGAGAAGAGTCTTGGGTCCAGTTCTGGGTCCTGGAAACTATCGGTGCATATCTCGGAGGGAGAGTGTGGAGGAGTGTCTTCCACTGCTGCCACCCTATCGACGAATATTGGAATGTTGGTCCGAGGGCTGATTCCGATCTCCGTTAACAAGTGAGCTGATGTTCCTGTAGAAGTGAAGGAGTACATTATGGATCAGGTGTTAGTATAATTAAACTCGTAAACATAGAATCTATGGTTAATCATTTATTTTATCATTGTAATATTGTATGTTTTGGTACTTATGCAGGACCACTTTGACCTTGACTACACCTGTCAGGAAGGACGTGAGGACGGTGGTCAAGACGATGATGATGGCACATAGAACGCACCGCAACCAGATGCATGCGTATTTCAAAAAGTTCCCGAGTAAAGAGGTAGCATTGCTGAAGCCGCACCCTGATTCCACAGAAGAACAATGGAAGGAGTTATGCATCTGTTCACCAATGAAACATTTATGGTACGTGATTACAAAAATCCATTGCTTAAATATTACATTATTTTAATATTTAATTTCTTAAAATATCGCGGAAACGAAGCGAGCAAAATAAAAAGAATAGATCAAAGTTGACTGTGAACCACGTTGCTGGTTCGCGCTTCATTCCAGCACACTCGAGCTTGCATGGTAAGAGTACTAAAATTTAGACTTTATTGATATTGTTTGTCAATAACGTTATGCTATTGCCATGTAGAAAAATCAAGAAAGCAGCGAAACCAATCCTGCAGAGTTGTATAAGAAGAATTATACAAAAAATGACGTTTGGACCTTAGAAGGAGCGAGAGAAATTTATGTAAATCGCTTTCATTTTAATCTACTTTATGTAATTTATGTATAGTTAATCTACTTTAATGTTTATTATAATTATTGTCATTTTTTCAGGAATGGATGAATGCCTTCCAGCCCCAGTGTGATTTAGAAAGGAAGACTTACACCAAAATTGAAGTATATTTCAAGATATTGGGCAAGAAGTCGGGATATGTTCGAGAATTAGGACGCACAGTTAAGCTTCCGCCTTCATCAACTTTAACTACACAGTCTTCTGATCTACAACACAGCTAGCAAAGGCAAGGATGAGATAGAAGCAATGAGAGCTGCTAGAGAAAAAGACTTGCAAGAATTTGCAAAGAAGCAAGCTAAGATGGAGGCCATGCTGAGGGACCACCGTGAGGAGCAGCTGGTGGAGCAGGAGCGCATCTGGTTGGAGCAGGAGGAGCGCATGAAAAGGGAGCAACAGCGCATGCGAGTGGAGCACGAGGAGCGCATGCAACAGGAACAAGAGGGCTTACAAGCAGAAATATCGAAGGAGCTGAGAAGAAAATGTCCTCTGTAATGGAGAAGAAAATGAGCGACATGTCAAAGCGACTATTTAGCCAGTTTGGGGGTTCAAAAAGGTAGATGCATGTATATTGTAATAGCTTTGTGATTATGTATTACGATGTTATTTTCGATTTAATTATGGATCACTATTTGTTATTATTGATATTTATTAATGTGAGTATTGTATTGTTATTATAATAGTACGTGTTATATAATATTTTCTATTATTATTTTTTTTTTAAAAAAAAAACGATTCTATTACCACCGTTCAATCGGCATATTCAGCAATCGATCAGTTGTTGTTAAACCGATCGATCGTTCAATAACACTGTTTGATCGCCTATATTAAAAAGACAAAATTATTGATCGATCAGTAACGTAAACGATCAATCGCTACATGCAAGCGATCTGTCGGTACTATAAACGACCGATTGGTGAGAAATAGACAATCGATCATCCAAATCAAACGATCGATCATCAGATTACACCGATCGATCAGTTACTTAATCAATGTTCCATCGCTGAATTAAAAGACCGATCAGTTTGGCATGACGATCGATCGTTAAACTTAAGTGATCGATTACTTATAAAAAAGTCCGATCGTCGTTACTGAAACGATCACTCGTCTATTTCTTACCATGCAGTCGGTTAAATGTGTCGATTAATCACCAATAAATAATTGATTGATCGTCAATACGTACCGTTTGATCATCTTGGATATAACGATTGTTTGGTCTTAATATTCGTTCAATCAATGCATACAAATACTGATTGATTGCTGTACCATCTGATCCATCACTTTGTTTTCACCGACCGATCGATTAAATTACCGATCGATCATTAGATTTAGTGACGAAAATTTTCTGTCACTAAAAAATTTTTGTGACGAAATTACAGTTTCGTCATGAAATACATTTTGTGACGCTCTTTCGCTGACGGAGGTTGTGACGAAAAAATTTCGTCACTAATACTTTTTAGTGACAAAATTTTGACTTTTAGTGACAAAAATTTTTGTCACTAAAAGTCTTTTTTTTTTTTTTTTTTTGTAGTGTAGCTAAGAGAAGGCTGACCCCCCCCCCCCCCCCCCCCCCCCCCCCCCCCCCCCCAAATCTTTTTTTTTTTTTTTTAAAAAAAAAGCAAATTTTTGATGAATTTTTTTAACATTCTTTTATGTTTTATTCATTTTGGTCACCAAATTTTTTTTATTTATGTAATTGTCCCGCAATAGTTAATTCTTGCCTTCTTCATCATAGTACACTAGCATCTACCATTAGTGTAAGAGACAGGAATGGATGGAGGGATGTATTTTCACATAAACCTTATATCACAAAGACTAATTTTACAACGTTCTTTTTTTTTTTGTGGCTTAATTTGCAACTTTCTTATTCTATAAGGAATGTGAATGACTTTAAGTCTAAAATTAAATAGAATATTGTTTGATTAAAGAAATTAACATAATATTATTAAATCGTGATAAATAGTTATTTCAAAATTAAAAACGAATTATGTAAATAATCAATAGACACTAAGCACAACATTTATTAGTTTCTTACCAATCAACGAATATAGAATTTTTGTTGAGCTCTAGGGCTTAGATTCGTCATTTAATTAATGAAAATGCAAACATATTACTGTACAAGTCATGATCGAGGCTAAGCAAAATTAAACCAAATATTTCTGGTAAATGAAAATACTAAACATGATTATGATAGGGAGTCAATTTTATATTAAGAACATTTTTTTGGGCACTTTCCTCTTGGTAACTGTTAATTTGGTCATTGCACTTCCATTGTATGAACAGAGGGACCAACTTGAATTTGATTGTGATTTCATTGAAAGGTAAAATAAGTTTTTTTTTTTTTTTTTGTAGGAAAAGTTATTTTGTGTACTCAAACTATGGGGGTTAATATCTCTAGGAGTCCAAAGTACCAAGTTTATAACGGTCAGATTTTATTTTAAGTTCAAAGGGACACATTGATGAATTTTAATAGTTTGCAGGCATTGAATCTAAATTAAGGGTACATCGATGAATTTTGATAGTTTGGACGTTGGATGTGACGAACTTGATAGTTTGGATGTCTAAAGTGACATTAATCCCATAGTTCAAAGTTGCAAAGTGAGATTTTTTATTTATTTTTTTCTCCTTTTGAAGGCAAGCTTTTAAGATGGAAAGATAGCTTCATTTTCTATTTGAATAGGGAGCCGGGGGATCGAGCCTCAACGACTAGGGCCGGGCTTAACATTATCTAATTTTTTAATCTTTTGGTGGGAGTGGCTCCCCCATCTTTGTTGTGTCGGCCATTGCACTCAACCAATTTCCATGAAAAACCATTTATAATTGGCAATGACGTAGACGTTACAAAAAAATTAATGAAACTGCTTGTTTAGACTCTATGATTATGAAAAGAGAATGCAAAAAGTTAAACGACGATCGAGATAAGTTGAAAGATTCTTGTCAAGAATGAGGCAAAGAAGATGCTTTAAGCATATCCTTGTAATGGTGCGATTAGTCAACCATTAGCGTTGCAAAGTAGATTTGAGATCCCTATCCAACATATTTATGTGATGTTTTGTAAGGTGCAGCATTAAAAAATAAACGGGATGAACACACACAAAAAAGGGAGATAGAGATTGAGGAGTGGAAGAAAAAACAGAATGATTATTATTTTTTATACCCAAAAAAATCTTTTGTACAAGGCCCGCCATAATTGTAGCGAGCTAATATAATGCATAAACAAACTCGGGGTACTTTTGTCCCACACGCCAACTCCTATGTAAATCTTGGCTAACGAAGTGGGGGAGGATTCCCCTGCCAGTTTGCCAGTGGAGGTAGTTCGAGGGGGAGAAAAAAGCTTGTGTTGAAAGGTCAAATAAAGTGGCTTGGAATGAGTCCTAGCAGGCGTCCACCAATTGAATGGATATGTTTTCCCTTCCTCTTTTTTTTTTCGTGATCTATCCTCTTTTCTAAATTTATTTTTTTAAAACTACTCTCTTGTCGACTTAGACAACTGCCTATTACAGGGATTAAATATACTTTATCTCTCTTATCTTTGAGGTTATTTATATTTTATATTTCGATATATTATTTTTGAGATATTAAACTTCTTAATTTACACATTTTTTCAATTTGGACCCCATACCCAAATTATCCGTCAAGTTAGACGGATTTCGTCAAAATTTTTATACATTGCCCATTTTATCTTTGAAAGTATTTACATATTACACCCTACATTTTGACGGATTTTATCTAAATTGATGGGTAATTTAGGTACGGGATTTAAATTGAAAAAATGTGTAAGAGGTCCAGTGTCTCAAAAATAATACATCGGAGTGTAAAGTGTAAATGACCTCAAAGATAAGGGGGTGAAGTGTATTTAACCCTTATTATAGTTATACCACGAATATTGATGAATTTTTAATTTTGAAGTTAAATGTCACGATTTTCTAGATTAGACTAATAATAGATATTTAACTGAAATGTGAAGATTAAAAGTAAAGATTTTTCTTCAAAAAAAAAAAAAAGAGTGAATGCATGTGAAAGCTGTCAAAATCACGAACAAACACAAACATTACAAGAAAAATCATTTTGAGTGTCAAAAAAATTTGTCACCCAAAGTGCCCATTTAGTCGCCAAATGTTTTATGTGACAAAACTGAGTTGTCATCCAGTTTGTCACCTAAAGTCTATCACCAAAGGTTTTATGTGACTATTTTTGTGTTTCATCATGTAAAATCGTCTAGATGTATTATTACACCATCTGAACAGTTTTCTGATTTCTTAACAATCTTCAATTTCATTATGGCCCAATTCTCTCTATCCGTTCGCATGAAACATGCGAACGTTTTGCCCAATGTGACCAAATTTATTTTGTCATCAAAACCTCGCGCTCACGGTTTAAAAACCTGTCCCCACGGAAATTTCTTTTCTGACGAAATAATTTTTTGTCACCTTAGACATTGTGTGAACTGACCTTCCTTACGTGCAGACGCTTGATGAATTGAGTCCATGGGAACGTATAAATTTAAAGATCAATTTAAAGAGGATGGAATCCACCAAGAGAGAGAGGGACGAAATACTAGAGGAGCGGGGTGGACTTCACAAGTCGTTCTTAATTCCCGGCGGAGTTTTAGATCACCGCATGTGCAAAGAAATCCTTTTTTGACCTAGAAGATGTAAGACAGCTTTTTATTTATTATTCAGATATAATAGCAAGAGGCAAGTATATAGTTGAGTTAGCTAGATTAATGATACATCGCAAGTTTTAGAAGTAATTTACAGCGTTTAGAGAAACGTGTGGCTATAGTTGAACTATATATTATACAAGACTAAAATATTATATTATTTTTTGTAACACCCTCCCGATTTATTTTCCTTACGAGTATATTTCTAAGCTAAGTAAAGAGGTTTTATTTGGATTTATGTAAAATCTGGCTTAAACCTTGATTTTTATTTTCTAAGTTTGGATGATTATATTTTCCTTAACGTGGCAGCTGTCTTAGAATATCCTTTCTTGCTTCTTCTTTTTTTGCCTTATTTCTCATTTATTTCCTTTTTGTGATTAAATTGCTAATAAGACAAATTGTGTTCTTGGTGACTTTAGTTAGCAATTATTTTTCTTTCTTTTTTTGCCTTATTTCTCGTTTATGAATTTTCTTTTATTCAAGTGTTTTAATTATCTCCCTTAACAATTTTGAGACGTTGGTACTAATTTCAAAATTTAGTTGAAATAAAAGACCTAGAATGGGCTTTGGTTTGACTGGCCTTTTGACCCCATTATTGGGCGGTTAGGGGACTCTTTAATTTGTGGGCCCAATGTTTAAAAATTTATGGCTTAGATGGACCTTTGGGGAAGAGAGAGCTTAGGCCATTAGAATTGGGCTTGAAGAACCAAAAATTCAGCCCATTAGTTTATAAAGTGGTCGGCCACTTTAAGAGCCTTAAGCTAGTTTAGTGTGCTAGTTTAGTGCTTAAAAAAAAAAAAAACCATTATGACAAGTGGCAAGGATTGCCCATGCCACCCACTGTGCCCAATCCTGACAGTTCTAAAAGAAAACATCGCTACAGCCACGTTATAGAACACGGTCTCCAACTTTCCGTCAGTAGATTGCAAGCTATTTCCACGGCCGAGGGATATCCGTATACATGAAATTAAAAGAACTTGACCGCTAGTAAACATCGAGTTTTGTGGTTGGATGTGGCTGACATCTCGATTACTATGGCATTAAAGGTCTTTAGCATGCAATGGATCTATCAATAACAGAGACGCGGTGGGTGGTTGTGATCCTCTAGTAACTGGGGCACGCTTAGCTTCTTTTTGGGTCCGTTGAGATAGATGGAAGAACCTGCGCAACTTCGTCATCGCAAATGGATTTCTAGCTTGTTTTTTAAGGTTAACTTTTAGAGATAAATCATTTGAACCCTAAGTCACATAGCTCTAATCTTACTTTTAAACCTTGGTTAATTAAGCTAATAAAAGGGAGACAGAGGATCACGGTTGTCTTGGTGCCAGTTAGAGAGAGAAATAGAGAGAAAAAGAAGAAAACTTGGAGATCGATCAACCCCTTCGGCTCTTGGGCTACACGGCAAAGTGAAGGCCTCTAGAGAAGAGCCATCAAAAGACAAGGTAAGGATGAAAAAACTAGGTCTCTGTGAGTGGAAATGGAATGGCTGAATGCTATATGCTCTGTGGTGAGAAAATGAGTTTATGAAATGTTAGAAACACTTCTAGACATGTTATTTGGATCTGTTCTTTACTTTTTCCATGAGTTCATTCAAGAAAAACACACGCATGACCGAATCTAAGGGCTTAGAGGTCTTGGATGTCAAAGGTTGATAACTCTTCAAGTTTGATGTTTTTCTTTTCTGATTTATGCTTGTTTCTTCACGAATAATGCACACTCTTTGGGAGGATACAGTCAGATGTATGCCTGATGGTTAGGAGTATGAAACAAATTCAAGGATTTGGGGCCTTATAGGCCACGTGTAGAGTAGGGTTCATCCAAAGGTGCATGCATGACTTGCACTCTTGTTTTTCACGAGATTGATGGAACTTTTGCAAAGAAATTCTTGTTTTTGGTTGTTGATATATGTTCAAACGGAAGATCTGGAGCTTATATGAGCTTGCATGAGAATGGATATGTTATTTGTCAAGAGAATGGTCTCTTCTGAGCTCAAAGGGCATGGGTAAGCTTGCATGCCACATTTTATGTATGTGTAGGTGAATTCGGTTGTTATGGGTGATTAAATGCTCTATTTTTTAGATGATTTTCACATTGAAATCATGTTCATGCATGGATAATAAGATTTGGACGTTTTAGTTGTATTCCATAAGCCTAAGGGTATTCTTTGAGCAATACATTTCGATTTTGATGATAATAAACTCTATGTATGCTTTGGAGTATTTTAGATCACTATAATCGTCAATCCACTATTTCATAAGTAAATTTCAAAAGGATTGAGACTTTCTTGCTTTTTGTAAGGTCTTAAATATATATTAACACCATTGCCTAAGCTAAAAGCTCACATTTTCTATTATAGGGTTTCAAGATAAATTGGACAACCAAGTAACTCTAGACTTTTGCTTCCATAGAGTTTCTTCCCTTTTCAGTTGTTCATCAAGCTTGAGAATGAGACATTTTCCCATCCACAAGTTCTGGATGGTAGGTGCCGCCTGCTGGTAAAAACACAACTGATCCTTCACAGCTTTTAGCTTAGTGTGGATATCACCAAACACCTTAGTATTCCACTTTCTAAGAGCCCCCAAACCGCTCTAATTTTATGGAACAAGATCCAGGCTGGCAAACCACTACTAGGTTGTCTCCAAGTATCTGCAATGAGACCAAAACACGTCTCCTCACGTGTCCAAAACTTCTCGAACTTAAAAGGCTTTGCTATAGACTCTCCAACCCCAAATAGATTAAGGATCAAACGAACATGATCTGAATTCAGAATAGTGTCGCACCCTAGCATTTGGAAACCCTGTCCTCCAGCTTACATTAGCTATACTTTGGTCCAAACACTCTCGAATGGAAGCCAAACCAGATCTACCATTGCTCTACGTAAAATTCCTTCTCGAATACCCCAAATCCACAAAACCCATACACTCCATAAAATGTCGTAGACCTCTAGAAGAAGAACCTGACATAGCCTGTCCCCCTTTTTTCTCATTATGTCTAGTGATATCATTAAAATCACCAGTGCAGGAAGATTACTCAAACTCCCCAACTCAAACAAATCCGACCAGAAAGCTTCTTTTAATCTCTAGTAAGGTGGTCCATGAACAAAGGTACACAAGAAATCAGCACGTTCATTACCTGGATGAACCAACAAGTGAAAAAGGGAACTCGAAGTACTCAGCACATCAAACTGTAACCTAGGATGCTAACAAAAAGCCAACCCTCCTTTGCAACCAATAGGAGGAACAAAAATGAACAAAGAAAAACCCAAACTATGGATAATCATACCAAGCCGATTATCATTTATTTTCGTCTCCATAAGAAAGATGCCCTACGGATCTACTTCTCTCACTAGCAGCCTTAGAGATCTTGATGCCGCGGTCTCCCAAGACCCCGACAGTTCCACACTATAAGACTCATGGCTAGGTTGGGGGCAAATTAAGTCCCATCGCCCCAGCCGAGGGTGTACTTACCTCAGTAGAATCAGACTATGTCTCCCTCTCAACTCAGGGGTACCTTTCCTCTACTTAGGACCATATTTCTTCTTTTTCCTCACCCCATCACTCTCTGCCACTCCATGAGCAAAAATCAAGGCCAAAGATTTCTCCAGCAATTGAACCTGCAAGTCTGGCTAGTCTTGAGCTTTATTCAATTGAGATTTGGCGACTTGAATTGTAATGCCTCTTCTTTTCAAATTAACAGGCCCATCATGGGCCTCCACTTCGACAACCAAATGGGAACTTGAGTTCACACTTTGGTTCAACCCTACATTACTAAGCAGTTCAGCTCCAAATGACTCCACAAACTTTTCTCCTTGATCAACCACATTCCCTACACTATAACCCATGTCATCAACAACAAGTGGACCCTAGGGATCCGCACAAATGACTCATCCACCCTTGTACAATGTGCCTAGGGTTGTGCAGAAAAGCTTTGATTCGGCTTGTCGACATGGATCCGACCCACCTCAACCCGACTGGGTCGAATGGAGTCGGATCTAGATTCGGAGTCAGATAGTTTTTATAGAAAAAAAACATGTATTCGGGTCGGAGCCGAATATCCAGATATAAATTCGATTTAATCCGACTCGACCCGAATTCCACCCTATAATGAAACGCACGTTTCAGACACCCCTCCCCCTTCTTCGCGTTTCACTTTCAACCCCCCTGTCATTCGCAAGTCTTCATTTCTCCCAGACTCCCAGCCCCCATTCGAAAAAACCTAACCCTAAAGCCTCCTTTGCCGCCGCCAGTCTCCCCCCCCCCCCCCCTGCTGCCACTCGCCAATCTTCTTGCCATCACTTGTCGCCGGTCTCCGTGCCCTATACAGTCACAGACTCACAGATCTTGAGCGTCTTAACGGAACCAATGTTCATATTCCTCAGGAGGGCTCGAAGGAGAAAAACAAGATTGAGAATTTGGGAGACTGCTGGGACAACTCCCTGTGCATTTTTCTATTACCTTGTTGAGGCCGATCTTCCTGCTAAGAAAACATTGCCTCTTCTTCTTTGGCTTAATGGAGGTATACATACTTGGATCTAATCCCACACTCTCCATTATCAGTGTCATTGGCCTAAATTGTTGAAACACTTTGAAATGTTGTTTGTTTCTTAAATGCATATTTCTTTCCTTCCCTTCTCATTTTATTCTTTCTTCTCTTATTTTTCTTCCATTTCCGTTTCCTAACATATTTGGACAACCTTCTTCACCTCTTCTAATTTGGCACACTATTTAATCTTTAACTTGAAGTTACTTGAACTAATTGAATCCTTATTTAGACCTCTTAAACATATACTTACACAAACTAATTGTATTTCGGGAGTTTATTTTAAACTCTTAAACAACTTCACATGATAATTATATTTTCAGTAAAACTAGCCCATGAACAGTTGGATATATAGAATAATAAATCGATCTAAACCCCATTATTCCAATTTAGCCTATTTCCTTCAGGAGAAATACATGACTATTTTACAAATTAATCCTCAGGAAGACTGAAAACTTGATGCATTAATTTGGTGTTCTCAAAGCTGCTAGAAAGGTCGACCAACTGGTAGAAGAAAGGGCTAGATATGGGCATTCAGCATACTTAATTACTGTGTATTTGAAGCTCAGAAACAGAGGGAGTTCTATTTACCGCATTCGTGGCCTTTGCATGATGGCCAAATGCTGTATAGAAGACATTAGAGAGCCATAATAGGTACAACACATCTGATAATAACGAACCAAGGATTGCTTTTAAAGTAGTCGATTAACCAAACAGGAAAAACACTCCACCAGCTGTTGTAATGTTGGTTCACTTCCTGCGACAATTTTTAAGATAACAGCTTTCCTGATAGTAACCCACTTCTTTCGAGAGGCTGTGCAAGAGTTTAATAACTTCATCATCACTGCCAATTCTGTGCTCAATTATTCCATGAGTACGGAGCAAAGCCACATCTTCTGGAGATCTAATCAAGTTCACATATGAGGTGAAGGGATGGCTGCGCCCAGGACGACGCTGTTCAATGGCAATGAGGTTGAGGCGAAGTGACTTAGTGCCATCATTGATCTCAAGATGGGGAATTTGGAGAGTTCGTGAAATTCCTTTCTTGAATTTGATGTCCAAAAAAAGCAATCTGTCTTGATTTTCTTAGGGTGAACCCAGCAATTGAAGAACTTGGTAATCAACCGGGCTGTAACTCCTTCATGGTTTACGTGGTCGAGGTGAAATCCCATAATTGCATCCAGGACAGAGTGGAATCTGATTCTCCATCTTTATCATAGGTTGCTGGATGGAATTCAGCATAGCATTCAGAATAACGGGGTCGTCTTCATTGTAACCATTTTTCTCGAATCCTTCATTAGAACACAGCAACATCTCAATCACAAAGCTGCCATTTAGGTTCATCCTTTCAATGAATTCAAGCCTTTCAGGTTCAGGAATTGGCTCGGTCCCATTACGAGGAATTGCCTCTTTATAACAGGCTCTAGCTCTTTCCTCAAGGTTTTTATAGCCGTAACATAAAACTCCATGTTATTATCACTAAGCGATAGGACGGAGCTAGCGGCACTTGATTTATCGTCATCCGCTATTTGTAGGACCTGTAGGTGTTCTACACCACGGTAAAGCGCCAAGTCGACAACCTGGGGGTTGCAAGCTTTCTCATTCCCTTCCTTTAGGCAGGGGGAACTTGGTAAATGCATTTTCTAATGTTTGAAAGCAGTGACTGCTGTAATTTAGCACCTTCCTCGAGTCTCCACTGGAGTTCCTCTTAATTTGAGACTCATCTAGCTCTCTGTGACTTTGACCCCCCGTTGTCCTGCTTTCGTCGTCTTCTGACGGACCTTGCCGTTGAACTTGCAGCTGCTGCTGATCATCAATTTGGTCCCAAAGTTCTGAAGATGCTGTCGAAGCAGGCATTGTTGCGAGATCCGTAGATGCTGTAGAACCAAAGCACGATGTGAACCCAGAGTTTGTTTCAGGAGCGTTCCCGTGATGTCCTTGTTGACTTCGATCTTTAGGCGGAGAGGACAGCGCAATATTTCTCAATGTTTGAACCCACAGTTGGTGTCTTAAATAATCTTCTTTTAAATTATCGCTTAGGTTTTTGCATCTTATTACTTATCGTCATTTCATTAATTTCTTTTGTAATGTCTAAGTCATTATCTAATTGTTCACCAACCAAATGATAGTCTCTCTCTCTCTCTTCTTGTTTTTTAAAATGGAAATCGATTGAGTGCAAGTAGCAGAGTCAAGCCCCGACCCGTTGAGGCTTGCCCCCTCCCTAAATAGAAAACAAAAGTAATAAAGTTTTGGCGAAAAGTCATTCTTCGTCCCATAAATTTGCGTCAATTGCATTTCACTCCTCTTAATTTTAAAAACTGCAATTTACGTCCTATAAGTATGAAACATTTGCAATGTTCGTCCACAGTTAAAATTTCCGTTATAATTGACGGAATTCGGCATTAAAATGACCAAAATAACCCTCCAAAACAAAATTACTAAAAATATTAAAATAATTATTAAAAATTAAAAAAAATGATTTTAAAAAAGGTAATATTTTTTAAATAAAACTATTGAAACTCTATTTCAGTAATCCATATATATTTTTAATTTATTTCTCCAATATTTATTTATTTTTAAAAAATTGTCTTTGAGGGCATTTAGGTTATTTTAATGTCGAATTCTGTTAAGTTTAATAGAAATTTTGACTGTGGACGAACATTGCAAATGTTTCATACTTAGAGGACGTAAATCGCAGTTTTGAAAGTTAAGGGGTCGCAAATGCAATTGACGCATACTTATAGGGCGAACAATGACATTTCCCCTAAAGTTTTGGTTTATGACGATGCATTGATAATATATATGATAATTTAATCTTTAACCAAACAACATCTTATTTTATTGTGTCTAACTAAATGGGAGGAAATGTGTATTAAATTGTGGTGTTGCATTATTATACAGGGTTTTCTTTTAATGTTTTTAGCGTTTTATCTTGTGTATATCAGTAATTAAGTTAACAAAGTATAGTTTTGTATCCTCATTCACAAAGTATAGTATAGCAACACTTTTATAAACCTTCTCTATATTTTTAATCCTGAATGGAAAATCAGTTGCCCAAGAGTTAGGGTGTGATCAAGTAATGGCAAGTTCTTTTTAATGAATTACGAAACCGACAGAGTTTACAAATCTATAACACGTCAAACTAAAAATATTCTTAAAATTTTTGCTTGCCCAACATCACGTTTAGGAACCGTTTAATTACTTGTCTTTTCCAAACTTGCTTGTCTCTCCCCAAAAAAAAAAAAAAAAAATTTAACGTCACAACTATAGACAAAGAGTAGTTTTGAAAAAATAAATTTTTAGGAAACAGTGTAGATCACTAAAAAAAAAAGAAGGGGAGAGGGGCAGATATATCCCTTCAATTGGAAACAGTATTTAGTTTATATATGCATCAGCTCGGGACCATTAAACCTGGGCCTTGCAAAAGAATTCTGCCATTAAAAAAAAAAAAAAGCAGCTTATTGCCATGACACATGGACATTTAAATGACGTGGCTTGAGCTTCCGTTAAGAGGATGGATAGAAGGCTGACGGAAGGGCTTTTTTTGTCAAAGGTTGAAAATATAAGGGTGTTAAATTTGAAATCGAAAAACCCAAATGCAAAATGGTATAATTCTAAGGACTAAAATGTCAAATTCCCTATATTTAATTATGCATTTAAAGTTGAATTACGCATAGATCTCAGGACACTATATTAATTATAAAATAGAATTAATAATTGTCTACAAATATTTAATCATCATAATAGTAAATAAAATACATAATGAAAATCAAGTTTGAAATAAACAATCTACCTAAATCTCCATCGGGGCGTGAAATACGATGTGAGTTGCTTTATATGTTCTATTATCTGTTCATGCATTTCTTTTTCCATTCATTGTAGCCATAGTTCTTGTTGCTTTTGTTGTTTCTGCTTTTGCTTCTACTCCTGTAAATGTTGTTGTTACTCTAGCATCATCCTCTCAATTTCTACCTGCTTGACAACTAACTCATCATATTCTTTCTATCTAGCCCCCATCTCCTCTATCTCTACTCTAGCATCATCCTCTCCATTTTTCCCTGACAACTAACTCATCATATTTTTTCTGTTTAGCCCTTATCTCCTCTATCTCTACTCTAGCCTCCTCCAATCTCCAAGCCAAATCAACAAACGACATTGAAGAGGATGATCCAACTTACCGCACTGAACAGCTTAAACCAAGCATGTAACCTACTTTCGTCCCCAAGACATCTGTGAAAATCTGCACTTCTATGAATGACCTTCCCACGGACTCGTGTTTTAACTATAGCACCTTCATCTTTTCTCGCAAGTTAAGAAGAAAAAAGTGAAGTTAATATATTAAATATTAGGAAAATTGACATTTTAATCCTAGGTTTTGTCCTTTTTAGCATTTTGGTCTTTAGGAATTAAACCCTAACAAAATAATCCCCAAACTATCATCTTTTGACAAAATTATCCTTCCGTCAGGGTTTTGTGTGCTTATTTAACGGCAGAGCATTCCACGCTGACAAATTTTCCACTTGGCACTGCACAAGCCAAGTCAGCTGTCATTTTGTCCATTAGGAAATTGAAACGGTGTTCTGCCTTTTATATTCATCCACGAAACTAAAATGCAACCAGGGTTTTACTCTGTCATTGCACTTCTTGGAGCTTCATTTTAATCAAACGGCGCCGTGCAAGATAAAGGTTATAGAGAAATTGAATGGCCATTGTCTCCCCCTCCGTCTTCTTCCTCTCCATCTCCTTTCCAAAAACCCTACACCTCCCACTCACTCAACACGGTCCATTAATCCAAGAACCCATCTCTTATCTTTTCCTCACTACCTCAACACTATCATCATCCTCATCATCGTCCCCCATCAGAGCCTCCTCGCAATCACCATCGTCTTCATGGCCGGAACTACCTCACGAAACCATTAAAAACCCGAACCCGCACTCTACCAAACCATCAAGTCCTTCCTCAGAATCACCTTTACCCACCATAGCTTCTACAGCCATGGCATCATTTCTCTTATCAAGGATCCGGTTTGACCCCGAGACCCTTGTTGCCCCAGTGCCCACCCAAGAACTCAACAGAGAGAGCAGTGGTTTTGTAATTACACGCTTTGACCTTAAGAAAAAGCTGAAAGTTGTAGACTTTGTGATTGAAGTGAAACCCGCCGACCAGGCTTGGCATTTGTTGAAAACCCAGATTTGTAGCTACAGCCAAGAGCTCAAATTCGCTACAGATGGGTTCCAAGAGATAGTGGCAACAGACTTGTTATGCCACAAGGCCTATTACAACGACATTAGGGAGTGTTTGGAAATGGCTTGTGAACTCATGGACTGGTCAAAAGAAATCGAGGCGGCCATGGACAAGTGCGCGGATAATGATATCAGGTATTGTTTGAGACATTTCAAGGACTTGGTCGCTTAAGTAAGGGATTCTAAAGGGACAGTCTTCAGTGCATTGAAGTATTTTCAAGAGCTTAAACTGGAGGAGGATCGCGAGCCATCGCAAAAAGCACTTATTTTGAAACTTTATGATCGATGAGGACTTCATTGCTTTTTATTGTGGAAACTCATCAAACTGTAAATTATCAGTTAATACACATTATAGAAAGCCCTAATGAAATGTAATGTTTGGTGAAGTGGTTATCGGTGTGCCTCTGCACCCTCAACTTCTCTCGCCTCCCCCTCATCATCACAGCACATTCTCGTTTCAAGAGCTTCACAAACAAAATGTTACCGGGAAGGTGGACGAGAAAGGTACCAATACTGAGTGGGGCCCTAGAAAAAAGTTATCCTTTGACACCATTCGTGAAAGTTTACAGCATCTAAGGCCATCATCCAGGGCGCTGCAAAATGAGAGATGTGGGGACTTGCTGTCATTATCGAAATATAAGAGTAGTTTGAAGTTGAAGCCCTTGATGGATTCGAGTCCAGTGATCGGTGGGACTGATACACTGTCAGTTTCAGTTTTTGGAAAGGAGATGGAGAGGAAGAGACGGAGGGCGAGACAATGGCGATTTGATTTCTTTATAACTTTTATCTTGCACGGCGTTATTTGACTAAAATGAAGCTCCAAGAAGTGCAACTATAGCGTATAACTTTTGTTGCATTTTAGTTTTGCTCGATGAATATAAAAGGCACGACGCTGTTTCAATTTCCCAATGGACGGAATGGCAGCTGACTTCGCTTTTGCAGTACCAAGTGGAAAATTTGCCAGTGTGGAACGCTCTACCATTAAACAAGCACATGAAACCCTGACAGAAGGATGGTTTTGTCAAAAATTGATAGTTTGGGGATTATTTTATTAGAGTTTAATTCTTAAGGACCAAATCGCTAAAATGGACAAAACCAAGGTATTAAAATGCTAATTTTCCTAAATATTAAAATTTAATAATACATAATATAAATTTACACAACTTACAAAATTTTTCCATGCACTATCTAATGTCCACGTGCCGTCATTATTAGTATGTGTTTTTTTGTATAGCAATGTAGAATTATTCTGAATTTTTCTACACACCAAGAAATGACATATATATTAATTACCTTAATTATGTATTTAAGTAACAACGCTCTATTTCTTAATTGAAAATACACTTAGATGATGAAGTTCATTACCATTAGAGCTAACGTGCCCTAGAAAGACCTTGAGCTCGAAGTGTGAGCAACCATCAGCTTATCCCTATTTTGATGGTTGATTTCACTTCTTCTCTACAATGTATATCTATCGTTTTAGTAAATAAAACATTGTATAAATAAATAAAAATATTAGATTAAACATTTTACATGAAATTCTTCATGTTCGGGTACGAATGTTCTAACGCATCCTTTTTGGTGGGGAACAAAGAGTAGTACTGGTGCATTCTGTTCCAATGTGTCCTATACGCTGTGTTCATTATCGACATCACAATGTTTCAATCTTCCGGCTGATCATAATCGAGGTTAAAGTGATTCTGAAATAAACAATGTTAGTATAATTAAACAGTAAGTAGTAAGCATAAGCATAATTTATTCTAAGTTATATTTTCCAATACTTTGTTCATTATGTAAGACTTAACCTCATTGGAGACTTTGGACCACTTGGCCGCATCCAACGACACATGTGATGGCACGAGCGAACCAATGTGACTAGAGAGCATCAAAGATGCCTTGTCATCATTGTATGTACGACCATCGGGGATATGAACACTTAGCTTTCCTACAATACAAGCCTTCTCTAATGCAAGCCCGCGTGTCTTACCCCATACTTGTCTAATCCTGGTCGTTACTATATATGAACAAAAAACATTATTAATGAAAGTGTTAGCATACCTAAATACATGAGTCAAAAATATTAATACTAATGATGGTTTGAAATGCTTACACACACAACTACATTGAGTGGTACGTGAACAGACCAACGGAAAAGATGATAAATCTGCTCCCTGTGAATGACTCGCCGCTGCTGAGGTCACAGTACGATCACTAGCACCAACTGGTCTAGTACCCGAATCGCACTAAAGACATTTTCCTCCAACTGCCATGGCGACGTCCTGTGACTGCATAAGCATAACAAGTGAAAACTCTATTAATATTAAAGAAATAATATTAGATTAGATAAATAAACATAATAATAAACAACAAAGATTCGTAAAATCACTTTAATTATCAGAGTTGGGCTCTTCATAATTATCATTATCATCACATGATGACTCTTCATCACTATTCGATATTGATGTAGTGCAACGTCGTGTCTCAGTGTCATCACTGATGTAGACAAGAGGATCAGCGTCATTCCTTCTTAACAGGATCATGTTAAATTCTTTGAAATATACAAAAAGCGAAATTGACTCGTTCTCCTAGTATGCTTCCAAGTTCGATGGCCATACCCTCACTTCATTGTCCTCTTCTCCAACAAGGGACATATCATATGTATTTCTGCTTATTATATTTTGAACTATCTTCTAGTGGCTACTTAACTTCATATCATCAAGATAAAATACTTGACCACCTTGAGATGCTAGCACGAACAAGTCGACCTTATACCACTTTCGTTATGTGTTGATGCTTCGAAAACTTGACATACCCCCGGATACAATTCTCGTTCAGGATCCTCCCATAACATGTCATATGCGAAAAATCTATCCCAGACCCTGATTCAAATGGCATTGTGCCAGCACTATCAGCGGCTTCTGCGGCCTCAAAGTCCTCTAAAATGTCTTTGATGTCATCGTTTATATTCTCCTCAAATTTCCCACTACCTAGCCTGACTCCCGTTTAGTCATTGCCTGGCCGGAAGAGGTGATTTTTGGAATTAGTTCTTCATGCAGTACCTAATCAATATAAATTTTTTCTAACCCATTTATGAATAGGTGATCCTCCATATCTTGAATAGCTTGGAACAAAACATTCTTACATTTTCGACAAGGGCACCTTATTTCACCACAATTATCCGCGAAGTTTCTGGAAATACTCATAAATGCTCAGACACCTTCCTTTTACTTCACACCAAACCTATTTAGTTCATGAATCCAGCTATTATATATTATTATGCCTTCAGTAATAGATATGCATATAACAACCAGAAAATAATCATGCACACAGTTATGGTAGTTCAAGTCCAACACCTTATTTCTCCAGGTGATAGGTCATACACCATTCAGGATTAGACTATCCATAATATTCGTAAATGTCCCGATCATTATGCCAGACGCATTAGAAATTCTGGTAGCATCTCCCCTTAATCCCCAGATACAAGCATTCAATAGTGAAGTTACATGCCCGCCGTCAAATGGCGTGTAAGCACAACGCTAAATATGCATCTGAAGGACAAAAGGAGAGTGACGCTGAAATTTCTAACTACATCAAGCACAATGACCAAAACATTTACATACATTACGGATAGCCTAATCCCAAATTGTCACAACTTGGACAATTCGGGAATTACTGCTCGTTCAACAACTAAATTGCACTGTAATTCTTAAACGGGTCTAAGAACTAAATGCAAAACAAAACAAAAGACCAAAAAAGAATTAACATAAACACCGTTCGAACAGGCACAACCAAAAAGATGTCATTTCATAAATCCACCATCTGCACACCACAGCAATGGTCCGAACAAGCATCGATTGCTAGAAATACCGTTCGGAAAGTTACAATAATCGTCTGGCCTGTGATTGTCGAAGAAGCAAAGTGTTCGAAAAATCACCCATTGGCAATTATTTTCAATCTAAAAAAAAACCTAAACTTTAACATTTTCACATCAAATCAAATCCAAATAGCCCAAACACGATTATAAGCTACCCAAAACATTAAACATCAAAAATCAAACAAAAAAACATGTTTTCACCCGAAACCCAAAACCCCCGTACCTCTTAATCGAACAAATCTTCGAAATCTCCCTTCTATAGCACACTTTCCACTGATTTTCTACAATAGAACAAGCATTTAAGTTGTTAGATGCATCGAACTCACAATTATAATCGAACAAACACAAAAAAAAAATAAAAATTAAGATGGAAAACCAATAAACCAACTATTTCTAGAAAATGATCTCGTCTAATGCCCCAGAACCACTTCACTCTATGCTTGAAATTTGCCGCATCC
Source organism: Morella rubra (assembly GCA_003952965.2). NCBI lineage: Eukaryota > Viridiplantae > Streptophyta > Magnoliopsida > Fagales > Myricaceae > Morella > Morella rubra. The sequence goes on from CM025853.1 coordinate 10,689,150, forward strand.
GAACTTAGATATGCTTCCACATGAATTCATCAAACTTTTCCGCCAACAAATTCGCCACATTCGCACGTATATTTGTTTCCGCATGACGTCATTTTTAGAGTCAAGAAAACGATGTCATTTTTCGTTGGACCGTTTTAGAGACCCAGATATCGTTCAAACTTTTATAGTGATGTCCGGACGATTGGTTTTGATAGCACGATATCGTTTTCTTTAACTAAACGACAACGTTTTAACCGTCCAAACGTGTATACTTGTGTACAAACGGTATCCGTCAACAAAAATCACATTAAACTTTTCTTTCCTTAATTGGTTACACCAATTGCTACATTTACATATATATAGTACTACATTTGCATATACTTTTTTAATTATATAGTACGAAATTTACATTTACATTTATAGGATACGCTACCATTTATTTTAAATCAAAATGTTACCATTTACATTTATAGGATATGCTACCATTACTTATGCACTTAACGAATTTCATTGTGTTTTGTTACGTGTCGGGAATCTATTATTATCGAGATGGGTTGAAAGAACTCCACACTTTGGCAAAAGGAGGAAACACAAGGGCCAAATACCTCAACGCATTGGCCTATAACCATCAAGGAGGAGATACAGGAAGAACTTCTATAACCATAATGGCAGAGCTGAGGAGACAATTATCAATATAACAAATGGAAGTTGTGCGCTTTGCTTTTACAGATTGGGCTATAGCCAGATGGGTGGCAATACAAATTGAGAGAAAGAATGGAATATCTCAAAGAGGAGGCCTGATGCATCCCTAAAGAAGGCCAACCAGCATCATTTGAAGATTGGTGGATTGCTTACAAAAAACATTTCTGCAATGTATGTTATGCGAACAAAGAATTTTTGCTTATTGTGATTTATGCTTGGGTTCCAAGGGAGAAGAAATCGAGTGGACGATTTCTCCTTGGACTGATATATAATCATTTAGTAAATAAATTCAGTTTGTTAAACATTCGCTTTGATTCACATACACACATGTATATGAAAGCATCAAGAAACATTCTCGACCTGATTCATAAATGAATCTGCCTGAGAATAGGGGGACTTTGATGATACAGAAATTGAATTATTCCAACCCAAATCAATTTGGGCCGAATGAGACGATCATACAAAAAGACTAATGACGACAAAAAGCTCAAATTGGATCAAGTCCAAGGGAAAGAAGGCCACAACGCGCAACACATCAGTTATAAACTAACTTTTAACGTGTAATGCCCATGATCCCGAGATCTCCACGAAAAGAAACTACCTCCACACAATGAAACGTGCGAAGTGAACGTTTTGTGAAACACGATGAGAACGAGGGATCAAATTCCCTCCTTTGAAATGTGAGGATGTGAGGAAAAGGCTATAAAAACAGAGCACCATGAAGAAGAAAGGTAAGTGACTATTGAGAAGTTCAATAGAGAAAGATTATCATATACAGACACCGACTTTATCATCAGAGGTGTCACACCCTGGTATCTGGGGTAATTTATGTTACTTTATAGGAAGGATTACACGAAGATCGAGACACATTTATTCTGAATATTATCAATAAATCAACTGTTGGAAGCACCATTTAGTTACCAATTGGGCCAAAGAGTTAGCATCCCAGGATAAACAGCTAAAGCACCAAGAAAAGTGGGTGAAACAATTCTTTGGAGGTGCTGAACATCTTCTTCAATAATCCAGTCAGCTAGGTCATTCAAGTTGCAAATTTGAGAAATGAGAATTTGAGAATCACCATCTAACACAACCTTATCCCAACCAACGCCTTCAGCAACTAACAAAGTAGGCAGCAAGCCAAAGCCACACCTTTGAGGCGGTCGGATCCCCATTTCCAACCTGAATGACAAATTGTTGCCTAAATCAATTTGTGTTGGGACACAGCTGCATCAAAGTTGATTTTAAGTGTATCCAAATCTGGCAGATCCCAGCTTCTAGGCAGAGTTGCTTGAGGCATATTCCACGCATAAAAATGCTCCTTATAATGGCATCGAATAGTTACCAGCAAAGCTTGTAAATCCAAAGGTAGCTGCTGATGAACCACTTCATTTCTACATAACCAAATGGAATCAATCACCACTACAACATAGAGAGAAAAATCCCTCCAAAGATCTAAGTTCTACAAAGGCATATTCTGAGGTTTCAAAATGAAGTTAAGCCAATCTGAAACTGACTGGCTCGCAAAAGTCTCGACCTTCAAATGCCAAATCCTCGAACGCCAAATATAGTGTGAGACCAAACAATCCAAAAACAGATGATGAACTATTTAAATACCATATTCACAAAGGGGCCACAGAGATAACTTATCACTAGCACCAGCAATGAAACATGCAAATTTACCTCTAATTGGGAGAGAATCAGCAGCCAATTTTCATAGCAGTAAATGTAACCAGTGCTGAATTTTCAGACACCAAATTTTTCTCCAATTAAAGAGAGCGCTATTAGGAGGAACAATGTGGCCTCGGTCACACATATAAGCAGACTTCACTGAAAACTTGCCCATAGAGTCTGGGAGCCAGCGCAAAGTATCCTCCCCAGCACCATTAGAGAGAGGAATAGCGAGAATTTCATTAGCAAACCTTGTGTCAAAAAAGGAACGAATATCGCACTCTTTCTAGCAACTATTTTCGAGTCAATAAGATCGATAACTTTATTCACCCCTCAAGGAAGAAGTGCATTAGGCTTAATAGGGGGTCGAAAGCTAGGAAGGGAAGGAATCCAAGAGTCACACCAGATATTGACATTATAACCCTTTTTAATAGACTAACACGCTCCTTTGCCAAGAAGATCTCAGGAATTCAAAATACCCTTCCAGATCCAAGTACTGTCCAGCGAAGGCTGCACATTCATAAACTTACCTCGATACAAATACTTAGCTTTCAAAACTTGCACCTAGAAACAAGGACTATTAGACAACAACTACCACCCCAACTTCGCGATCATCGCGCGATTAATATTGTGCATTTTGTGCAAACCTAGCCCTCCTACTTTTTTAGGAGTGCAAATAGAAGACCATGCCTTAGGGTGATAGTAACGCTTGGAGTCCTCAGAAAAACCCCACCAAAAATTTTTAAGCAGTGAATCGATCTAGTAGCAGACTGCTTTAAGAAGAAGAAAAATAGGCATACTATAAGACAAGAGCGCCAAAGTGACAGATTGGATCAACATAGGACATCCTGCTTGCGATAAGGCCCTAGCCTTCTACCCTATGACTTTACGCTGAACCTTATCAAGGTTTTCCTAGAAAGCTAATTTTTTTGAAAGGGGGAGACTAGAAGGAAGCCCCAAATACTTACTTGGATCCAAGGAGCAACGAAGATGAAAGGAAGCACAAATCTGCTCACAATCCCTTGGAGCCAGATTCTTACTAAAGGTTAAGAGAGATTTAGAGAGGTTTATAGTTTGTCTAGTCCAAAGCTCGAAAGTAAACAAAATCTCCTTAAGTGTCCCAGCTGCTCGCTTGTTAGCCCTGTAAAACATCATCAAATCATTGGCAAATAGTTAAGTGGGAAATAGAGGGGGCATTTCTCGCAATTTTTATGCCATGAAGGAGTCCAGTCTGTTCTGCATGGTAGATCTAGCGCAAAAGCACCTCCGTAACCAAAATGAAGCATAAAGGTGAGAGATTATTGCCCTAATGGAGCCCACGCGAAGGCTTAAAAAAACCAAACGGACTACCATTGAGAAGCATAGAAAAGCTCACAGTAGAGACGCACTGATGGATAAGCTATCTCCAGAACTAAGAGAAACCACAACAACAAAGTCATGGGTTTTGAAAGTTATGGGTCTCAAATTGTTGGATTGAAAAATAAGGGTAACAACTTGATTTTTGCTCAAACATAGGGGGCTAACTATGAGTTTACCCCAAAATTTCGTCACAAAGTAGACACCAACAAAAAGATCATCATACCTATCTCATCCCTTGGCCAGGTGCTAGCACTAGCGTAGGAATTTTGTTTTAGTGGTGCTTCTATTTTCTTCAACCATAAGGACAAGGAGAATATAAAGTTAAAACAATTTGCCTATTTTAATTACAAACTCACATAGCAACAAGAGGAAAAAAAAATCAAAACCTGCCGAGATATCTATCTAGTCATCAATAGCCTCTTAGCAAATGCAATATCTATGTCCTTCTCCTTGAAAAACAGTTTGACAACAACATTCCCGTTTTAATGTTAGAAATAAAATATGAATCAGCCTAGTAAATTAAAGAGTTTCAAGAGCATCATCCTTCTTCTAATTGGTAACAAGAAAATAAATAGCACTACAAAAAAAAAAAAAAAAACTTTTAGTGACAAAATTTTTGTCACTTCAAAAATTTTAAATAGTAGTACGTTTCGTCAGAGTCACGCTAAAATTTTTTTGGTGACGAGTTTCGTCACGAAAAGTTTTTAGTGACAAAACTTTTTTCATCACTAATGAGATATTGTGACGATAATTTTCGTCACGAAAAGTAATGTTTGATCGCCCAATATAAGATGTATCGGAATAAAGACGATCGATTGAATTGGAGACAGAGACGATCAATCGTTAACGGCCATGATTGGACGGTCCAACTAGTAATCGATCTTACTGGTGTTTATAACCAATCGACGATTGTTGGGCGATCGAATGCTAAGATCCACCAATGATCAGACAATCGTTTTGTTATGATCGAACGCGACACGTAAACGATCTGTCAGAAATTTTCGGACGATCAAACGGTAAACATTTACGATCGGTCAAGATTATTTGGATGATCAAACGGTTAATTTATTCGATCAGACGTGTCAAATGTACAATTGATCATTTAAGCATTTACAATCAGATGTTCTCTCTGAGCCGATCAAACGGTTTAGTTGGATAATCCAACATTTAATTTGTTACCAATCGGACACCTTTCATAATTGTCATTCGATCGCATGCATTGCCGATAGAATGATTAGTTGATCGATCGAACATTGTTTTAGGCGTTTCACTTGTTATCGATCGGATGGTGGTCCCTTTTTACCGCTAACGATTGATCACCTAAATGGTCCATCGAAAGGTATTAACAGAATACATTTTTTTTAAAGCGATAATAAATGAAAATGTTATATAACACGTACTATTAAAGTAACAATACATTAATACTCTCATTCATAAACATCAATAATATTACATAATTACTAGTAATTAAACAGAAAATTACATCGTACTAGTATAATGTAGCAATCATAAAAGAAAAATACACCATCTCACATCTACCTGTGTCGAGACCCAAACTGGCCCGATAGTCACTTTGTCATGTCGTTCATTTTTTGCTCCAGCTCTTTTGATATTTCTACCCGTAAGCGCTCTTGCTCCAACCGCATGCGCTCCTGCTCCACCTGCTACTCCTCAAGGTGGTCTCATAGCGTGGCTTCCATCTTAGCTTGCTTTTTCATAAAATCTTGCAAGGCTTTCTCTCTAACAGCCCTCATCGCATATATCTCACGTCAATATCGAGAATCTACGTTACTTTCAACATAAATTTTTAAACTGTAAAATTTTTTTGCCCATCCAAACACAGGCTTTAGTATTGATCACGTCTGGTGGGAAATCGGATTAGTTCTGGTGCACAATATTTTCCAACATGTACAAACACTTTGCGCCAATTTTTCCCTTCATCTGTTGGGTTCGCCTTATGTGGGCTTTTATTGCTATTTTGGATCTGTGGATCTTAGTAGGGCCACAGTATTAGTTTGGACTCATCAAGAACAAATTTTTGATGCACAATTAAACGACTTCTTCGTGACATGACCCATAAAGCCACAGGGCTCAGACAAAGAATTAAGCCACACACAGAACCCCATGTGGACACACTGTGCACCTACACAGCCAATACGACACACTCTGTCTAACGTACTACTGAAAACATGATACTTTCCTCATCCTTATTTGGGTAGGGTTGTCGATCTTGGTGTCTTGTTTCCCATATCTGCAGCCTTCAGGTTTCGTGTCTGCTAAAAACACAGTTGATGTCTTGGTGATGGATCTTGTGGGCTTGTAAAGGAAAATACCCCGAGAATTAAATTGCGAGTTTTTTTTTTTGTCGTACAATCAAAGGCCACCGTGGATTGCTTAGGAAAACATCACTTTCTGGCGTGGTATCCTTGTTTTGACAAATCCCCCAAAACCCTCTCAATTATGAAACCCCACAACTCTTTCCTCTTCTGAATACTCCTCTATGGCCTTTAATCCTTGTTTTCATCACCATTTGATTCCAATTCCTTCACTGCCAATACAGTAGCGTTTCACTCCTACGCTCCCATGGAAGCGCGTCGCTCCTCCCGCGCCGTCATCGATCCCAAGGTCCGCCAAGTCGGTTTCTTCGCTCCAATCGCCAACCCCCAACTGGCCCGCACGCAGTCCAACCCCCCCGGCGCCAATTCCCCGCCGCTATCTGAGTCTCCGGCGGGCAATTCGCTATCTCCGGTCATGATTCCCCCGCCACGTCACTCCTCGGATCGTACCCCCGCCGTGCCTGTTCCGGAGACCGGGATACGACGCCAGGGTAGCGACCAGGTACCTGTCGGGAGCTACAACCCGTCCGAGTCGTTGCTGGGCTCGTCTCCCGCACGTTCGTCGCCGACGGGCCGGATTGGATTGGCGGACGGGGAATTCTCCGAGGAGTTGGACGGCTGGTATCGGCTGAACGGGTCTCGAAAGTTGCCTCCGGGTCCTCCCGATACGACTCCGGAGAAGGCTGCGGATAATTTGGCGAGTAGTTCTGCACCGCCGGGGTTGGAAAAATCAAAGAAATCTGTCCAAGTGCCCGGTAATGTTTTAAATAAGTAATTACCGCTCCACTCGATTGGCTTTATTCCTCTTAATTCGTAAATTCGGATTTTTATTCGTTTTGTATGCGTGTGTATGTGTGTAATTCGTTACATTGGTTTGGATTGAGATTTTGCAGAATTGAATTGAACTTGGATGGTGTGAACTAAATTTGGTATGTTTAGCAAGTGAACAACGTTTGATGTTTTTCAGAAGAAATTAAATTTTGTTGCTTTTTCTTCCTCCACCTTTGGTGTGAATATCGTTATTTCGTAGTACGAGAATAGAGCAATTTGACATGGTAGCAACAACAGCAATACTAATGATAATGACTGCAATGAAGAGACATGGGGTTAGAGAAGGTAGTACAAGGGGATGTCTTCTAATTGCAGATTTTCCTATAAGCCTTTTCCGATTTTGTACTCTATATAAATGCCTCTGTGCCATGGATTACGGCCCCCTAGTCCTTTTAGCTTGTTTTTTAGACCGGTGAATGGTGCCTATATAATTTGACTTCTTGATTTTGAGTTTGAATTGGGGTATCAAAAAGCTATTGTTTCACTGCTGGTTGCCTGGATCCACTTTCTGTGGGTGCCATCGGTTGCTAAGTTTCTGCTCCCTGTTCATATATTTGTTCAAAGGTGGTGATTACAGGTGAATTGTTTGTGTTGAGTAATTCTATTGGACCTATCTGTTCTCTTTAATAATTTGCTCAACAAATTGCAGAAAAGAGTGAAAATGCTGTTTTGGAAGTGCAAAATGAAATGCAATCTAGTGTGAAGCCCCTGAAAGCAAAAACAACCAAAGCTGAAAGGCGTGCTATGCAGGAGTCCCAAAGAGCTGCAAAAGCTGCAGCAAAAGGTCTGAATATAGTTTTTGTATATATGTTGTTCCGTGATAAAGTAGCTTCTATTTATTTCATCGACCATTTCTTTTCTAGATGTTTTATCCTTTTATTTTTTTTGGCTTAATAAATCTGCCAGTCCTTGGGGTTTAGCCTTTTCCCAAAGCGGTCCCTAGGGTTCAATTCATTCCACACGGGTCCTTGAGCTTTATCCCCTTTTTATTTTAGTCCTTCCGTCACTCCGGGCTCAACTGCTTAACGGAGAATTCTTAAGTGGCAGATGGATGCTGCATCATGTCCAATAAAAATGCTACACATGTCCATATACCACATCAGGTCGCCAGATCAACATCAAATGCCCTGTGTAAACCTCCACCCGAATCCCCAAATTACTGTTCTGCCCTCCAGCTCCAGACCCAATTCCTTCTTCCTCCTCACCTTGAGTTGTTCCCGTGCCCTTTAGCTAATTCCTCAACCTTCTCGACAATCTTCTCCGGTGACTTGGACAATACAAATCGATCTCCATCGTCAACGGGGTGGTTCGAGCCGTCCAACAGACCTAACAGGTTCAAACCGAACAAGAAGCTGTTCTTTTTTTTGCAGGAATGCATCCCGTTTCAGGGCTGGTCTTTCTCCTAGATTTCTCGCCAGCAGAATGGTCTACCTCACTCTTTGGTATGTGCGGGCTGTGCTTAGTCATCAGGAAACTTGGCTTTGTACACAAAACTAAGAGATCCCTCTCCAAGAAGATTCCCTTCACTAAAACTGTTTGTAGCTAATTGAAGCTCTACCAGTGTAAAGTTTCGTTCTTGTTGGAAGTCTACATTTTTTAAGAGAAACTTCTTCTAGATTTTTTCTCGGTTCTGGCATGGTACATTGGAGGTATCTGCTTCGAATGGTGAACAGGTGGAGAGCTCACAGCCAAGATTTGTGGACTCTTTCCTGGTGCAGTAGAAGAATCGTTTGCAAACAAGGAATGGAAACCAAAAAGAAAAAGTCACTAGCAAAGTGATCTACAAGACAAGCATGCTTAATATCCAAGAAGAAGCTGCTGTGTAAAACAAATGGATCCAAACCCATCAGAGTAAAATCCATTTTCTGGGTGTAAGTCCCAGACAAATTTTCTGCCACTAGTAACAATGGAAGCACTTGAACACTTTGGTTTCAAGTTGAAACTGCATTTTCTGGAAAGTATTTCAGATGATAAGAGGACATAAATTTACTTCTAAGTAGCATGCTTGGCACGGTTTCTAATGGGAAATCCTACGGTGGAGTGTCATCATCCCCTACATGGAACCTAAGGGGTAGAGAGAAGCCATGACATCCATAGAACCAGGAACCTGTCGACGGTGATCCTAGTCTCTGGGTTGTGTTCAGAAGCCGTGAAATTTCACCTCCTTGTAACCCGCATGACCACACGTCCACCTTCGCACCATCATAGCCTTTCTTTATTAGAATCTCCAGCGCCACATAGGCTGGAGTTATGTGCAGCAACCCGTTCTGTCGGATCTGCTTGGAGCAGGCTGAAATCTGAGACTTCTCGGGCTTCAGGTCACAATGGAATTTTTTGATGTTGAAGCCTGACTCAGACATGGTGGGAAAGAATCGGCCACTATCGCATGGGGACCACCCTAACATTTTAATGGTAGCTTTTACTTTATTTTATACTGGGCCATGGGAACCTAACGCCCTGGTAAAAAAATTCAATGTGCACCGCCTTGAATCTCCAACATAAGTATATGTTTCTGTCGGATCAAAAAAAGGCTGAGAGACTTATTGGAATTTAACCGATCGGGCTGACTTCTGTAGAGATCTATGGGCGGTTTAAGGACTAAACTCAGGATTCTATGTGGAACCCCTAGGAACCATTGTTATGGCAGCCATTTTTTTTTTTTTCATGAAATGGGCTTCATTTGACCTTTTTACTTTATTTCCCTGCTAAGAAAGCTATTAAAAATTCAATGTTATACTTGCCAACTAAGGGCATGTTTGTGGGTAAAGAATTGAGTTATTGGGCTTTCCTAGTTCTTATTGAACTATGACATTATAAGGAGCGCTTCCCATTCATAGTGGACCCTTTAAGCAGCCCTAGTTGTAGGTTGGTTAGACTGTTTCAAGAGTATTTTTTTTGCTGTATGTATAGGGCTGTCTCATCAGGTATTTTGGTGTTTTGAACTCATTAGTTATCGTTAATGATTGCCTTGTATAGTTTTCAACTTTCTATGAATTGTTGGAAATGTCTCAAAAGCTGAACGGGATTCAGTTCCTGGTGATGTTTAGTTTTGAATCTGTTTTTCCACTGTCTAGCTGAACCATCCTGCACAATAATTAATTGCTTTGCTGTGTTCACAGTGAGCTGCGTTATGTGATTAAATTGTGCTTTTCCTTGTCCTGACAAGGGCAGGATCCTGTTTGGAGCTCTCTTTAGACATTGATTTTTGAGATGTGCTGATTTTCTGCTCAACAACTTAAGATTTCGCTAGTCTAGCCTATTTATTTATTTATTTTTTTTTTGGGGGGGGGGGCTAGAATTTCTTAGAAGTTTTTGAATGAGCTGTTTCTCAGGCACTAGAAGGTTCTTTTACACATTTTTTACTTGCATATATTAACTGATCTGTAATTAATTTATTACTACTAAAATGTATTGTTAATCTTTCTAAGTATTATATTCTTATTTTAATGTTAATAATTAGCCATGCGTATAACTACTTTCTAAAGCATTTATTTAGTCTATTTGAAGCTGCTCATTGGTGTTGTATGGTGTCTAATTTGGGTATTGTTTTATGTCATTTTCTGCTTGTGAATATGGATCTACTTGTTAGTATGAGTTCACTTGTGTGTGTATCCACATTTATACTTGTAAGCAGGGGCAAAGCAAGGACGTGGACCCCCATGGCCCCCTGGGCTTTGCCCCTGCCTTTAAGTGTATGGATGTATGTATGTTATGCACCTGCATGCATGCATTTATGAATGTGTGTGCATGCATTATCTTTTTCTATGTACATATGGAAATGGTATATGTTTTCATAGCTTCATATCTTGTGTTACTTATTCATACTGTATATGTAGAAGATGGAAATAAATCTGCTGCTCTATCTGGGGGAGCTACTTCAAGTAAACCTTTGAAGCAGCCTTCACTCAAGAAAGATGGTCCTCCACTTCCATCTCCAATTGCACCTTCTGAAAAGAAGGGAGGTGATCGTCCACCTGAGAAAGAAAGGAAGAAAGATGTTCCTCCTCCACGCATGCAGTTTGATGATAAGAACCGAGTGGAGAAGGCTAAAAGGCGGGCTGTGTTCAGTCAAACCGAAGCTAGAAACAGAGTGGAATTGTTTCGGCACTTGCCTCAGTATGAACATGGAACTCAGCTTCCCGATCTCGAGTCAAAATTTTTCCAACTTGATCCAGTACATCCTGCTGTGTACAAGGTACTTATTTGAGGGCATGGTTGTGATAGGTTAATAATTTGAGATTTTTTTACATATGTGAATAGTTTAGAAATTTTTTCTTAAATATTTCAAAATTTTTTCTCAAGCCCCTAAACATAAACTGAAAGGTGAATAGTTGCCGTATGCTTACCAAACAGTAACAACATTTTTGTTAAAAATAACAATGTGGGCAGATAACGACCTTTATTCTCCAGCTGTGTGAACAGTCAGAACATGACATGGGAGACATGCAAATTAAAAAGTTATACGTGGACATGATATTTATGCAGTACTTGTTCCACACCCGTGCACACACATGCATCTTCCTGCACCTTTCTTATGAATGGCTCAAGCACTAGGTGATGTGCAGTTGTGCTCAATGTGAAAAATATGTTGATTAAGCAGATTCTTAATGCTTCCATTTTGCCCAATCTTAACACTACAAGCCAATCAGTAATTATCAAGAGTAACCAGAGTAAAAGAAATATGGATGAGTGTATGGCTATTATTATGTACTAGTGTAGATTTTCTCAGAGTCTGTTCTGGTTAGGTTTTCAACAATTATTTTGGTTGGTTTGTTGAATAATTGACTAGGAAGACTAATCAAATAAAATCAATTGCTTTGGCATAATTTTTAGATTGGGAATAACAAAGAAACAATCTGTTTATCATGGATCATGTTTGTCATCCAGCCTTTTGTTAAAGAAAGGTTCTCAATTGAAATTTCATCTATCTTTTGTGTAAGCAGTTGTTATTTTGGGTTTAGTTTAATCTCTCTTAGAAATGTAAGCCAAACAGGCCATTAGTTTCTTTCCATTTTCATTTTCTATTTGAAAAAGAAATATAGTTCATTATCTGTGTGGAATGAAACCCTTTCAGGTTGGATTACAGTATCTAGCAAGAGATATATCTGGGGGTAATGCTCGTTGTATTGCAATGCTTCAAGCTTTCAAGGAAGCCATTGAAGACTACTCCACACCACCAAAAAAGACCCTTGTTAGAGATTTAACTGCCAAAATTAGTAGTTATGTATCGTTCTTTATTGAATGTAGGCCACTTTCTATCAGCATGGGAAATGCAATTAGGTTTTTAAAGAGCCGTGTAGCAAAGTTACCACTAACTCTTTCTGAATCTGAAGCAAAAGCTGTAGTTTGTTCAGATATTGAGCGTTTCATATATGAAAAGATAATACTTGCAGACAAGGTCATAGTTGGACATGCCGTTACAAAGATTAGGGATGGAGATGTTCTTCTCACTTATGGATCATCAACCGCTGTTGAGATGATTCTGTCTTATGCCCACGAGATGGGGAAACAGTTTCGTGTTGTGGTAGTGGACTCACGTCCAAAACTTGAAGGCCAAGCATTACTTCGTAGGCTGGTGGCGAAGGGCTTGAGTTGTACCTATTGTCATATAAATGCCCTTTCTTATATTATGCATGAAGTTACACGTGTTTTTCTGGGGGCCGCCTCTGTATTGTCTAATGGAACTGTATATTCGAGGGTTGGGACTGCGAGTGTTGCAATGGTTGCTCATGCTTTCCGTGTTCCAGTTTTAGTCTGCTGTGAAGCCTATAAATTTCATGAAAGGGTGCAGCTTGATTCTATCTGCTCTAATGAATTAGGTAGGTCATGACTCTTCCCAGATGAGTTGATGTCAATTTTGTCCTTTGACTACATTATGTTTACCATGCCCTGCATTGGCAAGGTCAAGACTAAGTATGTTAAAACTTTTTTTGGTTAAATATAAGTGGAGGCTAAGCATCTTAAATTGCTTGCAGGTGATCCAGGCGCTATTGCAAAAGTTCCAGGAAGAATGGATGTGAACTATCTGAATAACTGGTCCAATAAGGAAAATCTCCAGCTCTTGAATTTAATGTAAGCTTTATCACTGATAGAAATATAAGTTCAAATATTGTTCTGAATTATTCGAATACCCCCTAATCTTTATGCGACTCTGTAACAGGTACGATGCTACTCCTTCCGATTATATCTCCATGATTGTTACAGATTATGGCATGGTATGTCATGTTCTAATATTGATCTTCAAAGTTTAGTCTTCAAATTTTAGTCTTTAGACTTTGTTTATAAGCATGTCAGGGATTGGTACATATAATGCAAAACTTACAATTCTAGTTTGTATGCTATATCTTTAGTCATACATAGACTTCTTCAGGAAGCTTGAGATTTTTCTTATGTATAGTGTCGACGATTTTATTGTAGATCCCCACGACAAGTGTCCCTGTCATTGTGCGTGAATATGGGAGAGAGCACTTGTTCTTGTAGAAAGATTCTGCAGGAGTTACTCCTTCGGATTGATAAAGCTCTTCATCTTCTGCCATTGTCCTCAGAAAGGAGACGAAAAAATTTTTGTAACTCGTAGTTATATCTCTTATCATTCTTTACATGGAAGTGATATTTGTTGGTCAATCTTGAATGTGAATTTTGTTTGGTGAATATGACTCAGTGAAGAGAGCACGAATTCGCCTCTCCTGAAAGTTATACATATGTCTGGTTTCCAAATATTTCCTTGTACATGGTCACCTTTTAGGTGTTCAAGTTTTCCACACAAATGGTGTTGATGAATTGTTGTTATTTTTTTTAAAAAAATACATATGTAGATGATTCATTCGCCTCACATTTCTCTTCGTTGGATCTTTATCGTCTGAGGACGAGAAAGGTTCAATCTGCAGACATTCTAAGTGAGCCTATATTTAGAGTCTCTTCGGTTAAAAAAAATCTTCGGGATTTTTTTGAATTCTCAGAATATAAAATATTCTATAACCAAACATTATTCTTAACATTACATAAAAATAACTAAAACACGCATACTAATAAAGTTAACATCACCTAAAAATTCTCAAAATACAAAAAAATTTCAAAAAACACCACAAACCGAACAACCTCTTAGACTATCAAAATAATTGGATTACCACTCTCACGACGAATAAGAGAATAAGAAAATAAGGATACAATACAAATTGTCTTGTTTATTTAGTCTACGGATTAGTGAAATTAAAGTGTACATTTATTAATGTTTAGGAACCGATATGAGATTTGGTTTTAATCGTTTTAATCTCAAAATTAGATATTGTTCGGTTTTGCAATATTTTGAGAATTTTTAGTATGTTGAGGATTTTTAGGTGATGTTGGAGTTTTTTTGTTTTTGTGTAGAACTTGTTGAGTTTTAATGATTGGTGTGAAAAGAGGTGATAATGATTTTTAAGGTTGTTATTTGGTTTTTACCTTTATTGGGATGTGTGTAGAAGATAAAATATAAAAGTATATTGATATTGATATTTATTCATAATATTGATTATAATTCCGAAAATAGTTTTTATTTTCTATTTTTTATTATCATACAAATGTTGATGTTTATTTATAATATTTGTGATAATTTCGAAAATCCTTTTTATTTCCTATTTTTTTATGTTTATTTATAATATTTATTATAATTTCGAATTTGTCTTCTATTTTCTATTTGTTATTGTCATACAAATGTTGATGTTTATTTATAATATTGGGAATAATTTCGAAAATACCTCTTATCTGCTATTTTTTATATAATATTATCAAATGTTGATATTTATTGATAATATTTATTATAATTCTGAAAATTCCTTTTATTATCTATTTTTTATTGTTATACAAATGTTGATGTTTATTTATAATACTTTAGGTAATTCCGAAAATTCCAATTATTTTGTAACGAACTTGTTTGCGTAATACAAAATAGAAAATAATTATATATTTTAATTCTGAAAATACCTATTACTTTCTATTTTTAAACCGGAAACAAATGTCCATATGTATTTATAATATGTTTTATAATTACAAAAATTCATTTTATTTGCTATTTTTATTGTCATACAAATATCTAACAGGCATAACAGCGTTATGAAAAAAAAAAAAATTTACTTAATGAGTTAAAACAAGTAATAGAAAATAGTGATTCCGTAGTTCAAATGGCCACCTGAAATAAATTCGTTACAATAAACATATAATATTAACACTAACTGTTAATGTCCCGCAGAGACGCTACGTCCTCATAACAACTGAGCAAAACATATTCTGCCCATACAAGCAAAAACCAATTCCATCGCATAAACCATCTATTGGAAGGTAATAAAGATAACAAATATGACAATCAACATCAGGAAAAGGAACAACCAAACACAGCCGCAGCATCCAAAGCACAATAACCATATGCTGCGGTCTCCACCTGTGTCCTTCGAACTCCTACGTTGTGCGCGAACATGGTGATGGCGAGGTTCCCCATTATCGTCTTCGACCCACAAAAAACTCCCTCGTCTTCATCTGACCCTTGCGGGTGCACGCCCATCATGTGACTTGGCCGTATGATAAGTTTAGCCATTCTACACAAGGCCCTCGCCACACGCCGGACGTGGTGATGTACAGTATCCAGCGAGTGTTGAAAAAAGTGCCTGCAATCCGCTGTTTATGGGCATGCGCAGTGATGAATAGAAACATACCCAACGCCTCTTCCACCTTCACACGCTTATCCTTCAACTGTCCATATATACGAAGGCAGTGCGCCAAGTTTATGAATGATGTCCGCGACATTCTGAATATGTTTATACATTCCACACCGTTGGGGTGATTAAGGATCTCAGCAACGTGCATTGCTCCTGTGAGAATGGAAGTATTCTGTGGGATTGGGCGACGACGGGACAATCTCCTGAGTGCCCTTCTTCTTCGGACCTCCTCGATTATATAAAATGCAATTGCATCATCACCTTGGTCCGGGTTGTCCGAATCTTCTGTAGATGTAGTCGTAGTATCACCTGCACATGATTCTACTTCTTCGTCTTCATCTGACCCTTGCGGCTCGAATGGCTCCTCTTGTTCGGGGTTAGCTGCTTCATCTACGTTGTATGCCCCCTCTTCTTCAGCGACATATGGCTCATTTAAGTCGAAGTCAAATTGGTGAGTATTATCCATTGAATCTACATTAAACAATTACGTACAAATGTTATTACCCCACAAAACCCATAGCTACTTGCCAACCAATTATCTAGGGAATGGATTCCGAAAAAATATTTATGGACACTGTAAAATTAATATCATAAAAATATTTTTTCTAATTGACATTGACAGATACGTGTAGCATGCCAGAATGAGATCCCGCAAATCCATATAAAATAACAATGCATACCCAAGACAGCATATCTATTGCCGAAGTTATGAAATGCGATACAAATTGAAATAACATCTCCATACAAGTACTTCAACAACCGTCTACATAATTAATAATCTTACAATCTAAACAACACAATGAACTCTCCGAAATACAATACTCCGTACAAATCGAGTTTCTCATACACACATACTAATAACGTTCATTACAACGCAAATTAAATACTCAATGAAAAACACAACATAAGCGATGGATAGTCTGCTGCTCCATACACACAAGAAGTTGCCAAATGTAGAAATAGAAGCCTACTTCAGGTAAACCACATATGCTCGACGTGCGTCCTCGGAGAGCCTTAGGAATGCTTGCCTAAATGTCACACTTTGAATGATCTTGTCCATCGCCCTCCCCATGGCATCTTGACCAATTGGAGGCTGAATAGCCATGAGTGCATCAACGCACTCATTCACGAGAGACCTCCGAGAAAGGTTAGAGTTTGCAATGCGTTCCGCCCTGACACGCAAAAAGTTTTCAGATGCCTCTTCGAATGAGTCATTTTGAGACTCCCCAGATCGCATCTTACGCGATTCACGAAGGCGTGGGAGATGGACGCTTCCGACTTGAAAAGGGAGAAGCAGCCCTTGGTAGAGACCTACCAAGGGCTGCATCATAAAGACACTAGTAGCAGGATCTTGGGCGGGTGCATAGCCCGGACGGTGTGTTTTCATATGCACGATCATACTAACCCTCGACCCATGAATTTGGCATATTTTTCTGCATCGACGTTGCTGTAGCAGGATCTTGGGTGGAAAAGAGGCGTAGGTCTAACCCTCGACCCATGAATTTGGCATATTTTTCTTCGATCTGCACGTGGAAAACGTAGCAATGACGATTCAACTAAGTAACTGATAATTAGATGACTGATAAATAGATTAGTTAAGTGATAGTAGTGAAACTCACTTGAAGAAGTTCAGACCAACGTTCGACGTCTGCTTTCATGGTTTTGGTTTCAGGATCCCATCCAAACTCGGTCCTTGATTTTAGGTCCTCGAACATCCTAAACTCAGTGCGCATATTGTCCAACTTAGTTTTAATTTTTTGCGCATCGAGGATGGGCACATCAACACTCATAATTGCAGCTATCGATTCGTAGTTGGGTGCTCCTAGTTTACCATTTTTCACACGTCCTGCGTTGAACTCAGCAATGGCTAGTTCAATAAGCCTCGTCACGCGTTGCTCATCTCGCCAAAGGATTTTCGATGATGACATTGAAGCCCAATTGATAAGGACGCAGAAACCATAATGAGTAATTTAACTACCGAGACCTACTGTTGATGCACTAATTATCAGGAAAATGGCAGCTTCTCTCTTCTGTGTTTTACATTTAAACAAATTGAATTTTCACACCACACACAAAAGAAGTTTACAAAATCATGCTCGGGAGATGGCAATGAAGAATCTGTCTGTGGATGTGAAATGCAAAGTAGTTCGAGGAAAGCCTCTTCCTACAGTCACGAACTCTCATGAATCACCTCACACAAAAATTGCAAGACTTAAACATTTCATGAAGTAAATGTCAATGCAAAAGCAGAAATGAATGAGTCGGGATATTTATCACAAATACTTATGCATGATCAATCATCACCCAATTTCTACACATGCATAGTCAATAAGTTGTGTCCTAAGAGCCCTATTTAAAAGGAGTGTTTTCGGTTACACACCGTGCGTCGGGTTGCAGTGGAGGACGAGGGTTGCAGGTGAATGATCCTTTCTTTCCGGGACCTGAGAAAATGGCGCTGCATATACAAATTGAATGAATATAAGGCCAAAAAAAAAAAAAAAATAACGGCAGACAAAAACTCAAAAAAAGACGCAGTAGTAAACCCAGGCAAAAAAAGTGGTAAAGTTAGGATTTGACTCTATGGGAGAAAACTCTAAACAAAATAACGTTGAAATCGAATTAATTTTTTTTTTTAACAAAAAAAAAGTTATCTCAATCAATTACATTAATTTGTTCACTAGAGAAATTCCCTATTTTGAATGGATGGAAGATTGCCTTATAATCAATCTAAAAATCTGGGTTCGAAAATCACAAAGTAACAAATCTGAACACTTTTACACACACAAAATTGATGCCTAGCATCGTTATAAGGACACAAATACAAATTTCGTATTAAACTACAATGCTAAGGCAAAAAATTACAGGATAACGCCCAGCCTTCATATTATAGAAATAGCTCAAGGATCTGCATGATGGAATACTAAAAAATTACTCTGAGCTATATCAGACCTACGAGTGACTAAGGATTTGCTTGGATTGATTGCCTAGTCCCCACATATCCCCGAATCGATTATATGGCTAAAGAAAGAATGACATCTACAAACCTCTAGATCCATCAAACTGTAGACATGATTAAATTTTCTTGAAGACAACAAACAATACCCCAAATGGACATTAGATCTTTGACATTAGCAGTAAATGCCTACGAATTATTTACTCTATCTATCTGTCTGGCAAGAAATTATCATCTCAAACAGGCTTTTGAACAACAGACGCTAGTATTGGAGCTAACCGATGTTATTTGTTGGAAAACAGTCTCAAATTGGTTCTATGCCCAACCTAATCGTGGCAATCTCGTCATTCATTGATGTTCTTCTTCAGGTGAAGACCTCATAACTTCAATTCAATTCAAGCCACAGTGATTTAGGCGGTCAAAAGTGATTTAGAGTGATCTTCTTACTAACGCTCCCCCCTTCTCTCTCCCGGAACAAAAAAAGCAACCAGAAAAAGAAAAATAAAACAGAGGAAAAAAAGACAGACATAAATCATAGGAATCATAATCCCCGTATGGAACTACACCATAATTTGCAATGTATAATCCAAACAGCAGAAGCTTATATACGTTAGCTCCACCAAAATCCATAGTGATACAAGATTTGTTAACAGACTACAGATAAACTAACTCATGATCAAGCCATTGCAACTAAGCAATCTTACAAACAGTAAAGCTGGATCACATAGCACTCTCTCTCTCTCTCTCTCTCTCTCTCTTCCTCGCAAAATTGGGTTGAACTCAAACATAGCACTCACTCTCTCTCTCTCTCTCTCTCTCTCTCTGTTCCTCGGCAAAATTGGGTTGAACTCAAACATAGCACTCTCTCTCTCTCTCTCTGTGTTCCTCGGCACATTTTGGGTTGAACTCAAACATAGCACTACATTCCTCGGCAAATTTCCCCAACTCAAACTATGGCACTAACGTTCAACAATCCATGCAGAAACAACACGAGATCGACACGGACAGAGGCGGCTAGAGCTGAAAAGGACTGACCTGGCTGCGAAGACTGAACCGGGTAGTCGGTGCCGTCGCTGCGGAGCTGATGCCGCTGGAGGAAGACCGGGTTCGGTGGCTGCGGTACGCTGGTTCGATTGTGCAGCTGCCCTTCTCCTCCTCTAAAAAGCTTCAACTTTCGGCACTTGCTTCAGTCGTTCACGTGTTTCTTCACTGCCCAAGGATTTTTCAGCCGGCCGTCTAGTCATCCTGCCGTTGGTCCAGTACGGGTTGCAGGTTTGTTTCACATCAAAGGGGAGGGGCTCAGGGGAGATAACTGTTGTTGTCAGCATAGGGTAGCTGAAATTCCAACTTCGACCCTTGTAATTCTTCAACGTTTCATTTAATAATAAGGGCTTTTCCGTCAATACGCATACAATGCAATTAATATGTTCGTTTAAGCTTGAATTCTCAGGATTCAAGAAAATCTTGAATCCTGTAAACGAACATATTTCCGCGTGACAGACTTCCATTTTTATCCTCTATTTGACGTTTGCAAATGACTAACATATCCTTCAGTTATTGTCAACGTTCAATCAACAAAGGGCAAAACGGGGCTTAAAAACCGAATCATTAAACACTCCATTCCACCATATTAATTGCATTGTACGCGTATTGACGGAAAAGCCCTTATTATTAAATGAAACGTTGAAGAATTACAAGGGTCGAAGTTGGAATTTCAGCTACCCTATGCTGACAACAACAGTTATCTCCCCTGAGCCCCTCCCCTTTGATGTGAAACAAACCTGCAACCCGTACTGGAACGGCAGGATGACTAGACGGCCGGCTGAAAAATCCTTGGGCAGTGAAGAAACGCGTGAACGACTGAAGCAAGTGCCGAAAGTTGAAGCTTTTCAGAGGAGGAGGAGAAGGGCAGCTGCACAATCGAACCAGCGTACCGCAGCCACCCGAACCCGTCTTCCTCCAGCGGCATCAGCTCCGCAGCGACGGCACCGACTACCCGGTTCAGTCTTCGCAGCCAGGTCAGTCCTTTTCAGCTCTAGCCGCCTCTGTCCGTGTCGATCTCGTGTTGTTTCTGCATGGATTGTTGAACGTTAGTGCCATAGTTTGAGTTGGGGAAATTTGCGAGGAATGTAGTGCTATGTTTGAGTTCAACCCAAAATGCCGAGGAACAAGAGAGAGAGAGAGAGAGAGAGAGTGCTATGTTTGAGTTCAACCCAATTTTGCCGAGGAAGAGAGAGAGAGAGAGTGCTATGAGTTCAAGAGAGAGAGAGAGAGAGAGAGAGAGAGTGCTATGTTTGAGTTCAACCCAATTTTGCGAGGAACAGAGAGAGAGAGAGAGAGAGAGAGAAGAGAGAGAGAGAGAGTGCTATGTGATCCAGCTTTACTGTTTGTAAGATTGCTTAGTTGCAATGGCTTGATCATGAGTTAGTTTATCTGTAGTCTGTTAACAAATCTTGTATCACTATGGATTTTGGTGGAGCTAACGTATATAAGCTTCTGCTGTTTGGATTATACATTGCAAATTATGGTGTAGTTCCATACGGGGATTATGATTCCTATGATTTATGTCTGTCTTTTTTTCCTCTGTTTTATTTTTCTTTTTCTGGTTGCTTTTTTTGTTCCGGGAGAGAGAAGGGGGGAGCGTTAGTAAGATCACTCTAAATCACTTTTGACCGCCTAAATCACTGTGGCTTGAATTGAAGTTATGAGAAGAAAGATGGTCTTCACCTGAAGAACATCAATGAATGACGAGATTGCCACGATTAGGTTGGGCATAGAACCAATTTGAGACTGTTTTCCAACAAATAACATCGGTTAGCTCCAATACTAGCGTCTGTTGTTCAAAAGCCTGTTTGAGATGATAATTTCTTGCCAGACAGATAGATAGAGTAAATAATTCGTAGGCATTTACTGCTAATGTCAAAGATCTAATGTCTATTTGGGGTATTGTTTGTTGTCTTCAAGAAAATTTAATCATGTCTACAGTTTGATGGATCTAGAGGTTTGTAGATGTCATTCTTTCTTTAGCCATATAATCGATTCGGGGATATGTGGGGACTAGGCAATCAATCCAAGCAAATCCTTAGTCACTCGTAGGTCTGATATAGCTCAGATTAATTTTTTAGTATTCCATCATGCAGATCCTCGAGCTATTTCTATAATATGAAGGCTGGGCGTTATCCTGTAATTTTTTGCCTTAGCATTGTAGTTTAATACGAAATTTGTATTTGTGTCCTTATAACGATGCTAGGCATCAATTTTGTGTGTGTAAAAGTGTTCAGATTTGTTACTTTGTGATTTTCGAACCCAGATTTTTAGATTGATTATAAGGCAATCTTCCATGCATTCAAAATAGGGAAATTCATTAGTGACAATAATTAATGTAATTGATATGAGATACCTTTTTTTGTTAAAAAAAAAAATTAAATTCTTTTTTTTTTTTTTTTCTAGAGTCAAATCCTAACTTTTTTTTTTTTTTTTTTTTTTTTTTTTACTGCGTCTTTTTTTTGCCTTCTTTTTTTTTTTTTTTTTTTTTTGGCCTTATATTCATTCAATTTGTATATGCAGCGCCATTTTCTCAGGTCCGGGAAAGAAAGGATCATTCACCTGCAACCCTCGTCCTCCACCGCAACCCGACGCACGGTGTGTAACCGAAAACACTCCTTTTAAATAGGGCTCTTAGGACACAACTTATTGACTATGCATGTGTAGAAATTGGGTGATGATTGATCATGCATAAGTATTTGTGATAAATATCCCGACTCATTCATTTCTGCTTTTGCATTGACATTCACTTCATGAAATGTTTAATTCTTGCAATTTTTGTGTGAGGTGATTCATGAGAGTTCGTGACTGTAGGAAGAGGCTTTCCTCGAACTACTTTGCATTTCACATCCACAGACAGATTCTTCATTGCCATCTCCCGAGCATGATTTTGTAAACTTCTTTTGTGTGTGGTGTGAAAATTCAATTTGTTTAAATGTAAAACACAGAAGAGAGAAGCTGCCATTTTCCTGATAATTAGTGCATCAACAGTAGGTCTCGGTAGTTAAATTACTCATTATGGTTTCTGCGTCCTTATCAATTGGGCTTCAATGTCATCATCGAAAATCCTTTGGCGAGATGAGCAACGCGTGACGAGGCTTATTGAACTAGCCATTGCTGAGTTCAACGCAGGACGTGTGAAAAATGGTAAACTAGGAGCACCCAACTACGAATCGATAGCTGCAATTATGAGTGTTGATGTGCCCATCCTCGATGCGCAAAAAATTAAAACTAAGTTGGACAATATGCGCACTGAGTTTAGGATGTTCGAGGACCTAAAATCAAGGACCGAGTTTGGATGGGATCCTGAAACCAAAACCATGAAAGCAGACGTCGAACGTTGGTCTGAACTTCTTCAAGTGAGTTTCACTACTATCACTTAACTAATCTATTTATCAGTCATCTAATTATCAGTTACTTAGTTGAATCGTCATAACGGGAGTGCTACGTTTTCCACGTGCAGATCGAAGAAAAATATGCCAAATTCATGGGTCGAGGGTTAGACCATTATGATGAATTGTGTTATATATTTGGTAACCACACCGCCACGGCCTCTACTGCTATGCACCCGCCCAAGATCCTGCTACTAGTGAAGAGGAGCAACGTCTTTATGATGCAGCCCTTGGTAGGTCTGCACGAAGCGACCTACCAAGGGCTGCTTCTCCCTTCACCCCCGGCGAAGGTTCAAGTGGGAGGCGGAAGCGTCCATCTCCCACGCCTTCGGGTGTCGGATCGCGTAAGATGCGATCTGGGGAGTCTCAAAATGACTCATTCGAAGAGGCATCTGAAAACTTTTTGCGTGTCAGGGCGGAACGCATTGCAAACTCTAACCTTTCTCGGAGGTCTCTCGTGAATGAGTGCGTTGATGCACTCATGGCTATTCAGCCTCCAATTGGTCAAGATGCCATGGGGAGGGCGATGGACAAGATCATTCAAAGTGCGACATTTAGGCAAGCATTCCTAAGGCTCTCCGAGGACGCACGTCGAGCATATGTGGTTTACCTGAAGTAGGCTTCTATTTCTACATTTGGCAACTTCTTGTGTGTATGGAGCAGCAGACTATCCATCGCTTATGTTGTGTTTTTCATTGAGTATTTAATTTGCGTTGTAATGAACGTTATTAGTATGTGTGTATGAGAAACTCGATTTGTACGGAGTATTGTATTTCGGAGAGTTCATTGTGTTGTTTAGATTGTAAGATTATTAATTATGTAGACGGTTGTTGAAGTACTTGTATGGAGATGTTATTTCAATTTGTATCGCATTTCATAACTTCGGCAATAGATATGCTGTCTTGGGTATGCATTGTTATTTTATATGGATTTGCGGGATCTCATTCTGGCATGCTACACGTATCTGTCAATGTCAATTAGAAAAAATATTTTTATGATATTAATTTTACAGTGTCCATAAATATTTTTTCGGAATCCATTCCCTAGATAATTGGTTGGCAAGTAGCTATGGGTTTTGTGGGGTAATAACATTTGTACGTAATTGTTTAATGTAGATTCAATGGATAATACTCACCAATTTGACTTCGACTTAAATGAGCCATATGTCGCTGAAGAAGAGGGGGCATACAACGTAGATGAAGCAGCTAACCCCGAACAAGAGGAGCCATTCGAGCCGCAAGGGTCAGATGAAGACGAAGAAGTAGAATCATGTGCAGGTGATACTACGACTACATCTACAGAAGATTCGGACAACCCGGACCAAGGTGATGATGCAATTGCATTTTATATAATCGAGGAGGTCCGAAGAAGAAGGGCACTCAGGAGATTGTCCCGTCGTCGCCCAATCCCACAGAATACTTCCATTCTCACAGGAGCAATGCACGTTGCTGAGATCCTTAATCACCCCAACGGTGTGGAATGTATAAACATATTCAGAATGTCGCGGACATCATTCATAAACTTGGCGCACTGCCTTCGTATATATGGACAGTTGAAGGATAAGCGTGTGAAGGTGGAAGAGGCGTTGGGTATGTTTCTATTCATCACTGCGCTGCCCATAAACAGCGGATTGCGGGCACTTTTTTCAACACTCACTGGATACTGTACATCACCACGTCCGGCGTGTGGCGAGGGCCTTGCGTAGAATGGCTAAACTTATCATACGGCCAAGTCACATGATGGGCGTGCACCCGCAAGGGTCAGATGAAGACGAGGGAGTTTTTTGTGGGTCGAAGACGATAATGGGGAACCTCGCCATCACCATGTTCGCGCACAACGTAGGAGTTCGAAGGACACAGTGGGAGACCGCAGCATATGGTTATTGTGCTTGGATGCTGCGGTTGTGTTTGGTTGTTCCTTTTCCTGATGTTGATTGTCATATTTGTTATCTTTATTACCTTCCAATAGATGGTTTATGCGATGGAATTGGTTTTTGCTTGTATGGGCAGAATATGTTTTGCTCAGTTGTTATGAGGACGTAGCGTCTCTGCGGGACATTAACAGTTAGTGTTAATATTATATGTTTATTGTAACGAATTTATTTCAGGTGGCCATTTGAACTACGGAATCACTATTTTCAAGTAAATTTTTTTTTTTTCATAACGCTGTTATGCCTGTTAGATATTTGTATGACAATAAAAATAGCAAATAAAATGAATTTTTGTAATTATAAAACATATTATAAATACATATGGACATTTGTTTCCGGTTTAAAAATAGAAAGTAATAGGTATTTTCAGAATTAAAATATATAATTATTTTCTATTTTGTATTACGCAAACAAGTTCGTTACAAAATAATTGGAATTTTCGGAATTACCTAAAGTATTATAAATAAACATCAACATTTGTATAACAATAAAAAATAGATAATAAAAGGAATTTTCAGAATTATAATAAATATTATCAATAAATATCAACATTTGATAATATTATATAAAAAATAGCAGATAATAGGTATTTTCGAAATTATTCCCAATATTATAAATAAACATCAACATTTGTATGACAATAACAAATAGAAAATTGAAGACAAATTCGAAATTATAATAAATATTATAAAAAAAACATAAAAAAAAAAGGAAATAAAAAGGATTTTCGAAATTATCACAAATATTATAAATAAACATCAACATTTGTATGATAATAAAAAAATAGAAAATAAAAACTATTTTCGGAATTATAATCAATATTATAAATAAATATCAATATCAATATAATTTTATATTTTATCTTCTACACACATCCCAATAAAGGTAAAAACCAAATAACAACCTTAAAAATCATTATCACCTCTTTTCACACCAATCATTAAAACTCAACAAATTCTACACAAAAACAATAAACTCCAACATCACCTAAAAATCCTCAACATACTAAAAATTCTCAAAATATTGCAAAACCAAAAAATATCTTAGTCTCAAAAGAGTCAAAACTGATTTTCTAAGGTTGGGTGTTTGGCTTGCCAAGACTCAAATCTGGGTCTAAAACCAGTTTTATGCACTTATCCCAAGACCTATTTTAAAATCTAGAAGATTATTAAAATAATATTATTAAAAGATAAGATAAAAAGAAACGCAGGGGGAGAGGCTCCCAGGCCCTAGCTGCTACCCCACGCAGGCCTCCCAGCCACGACTACGCGCATCGGCTGCGACGAATCCATCGGCTCAGCCTCCCACGGTGGTCTTTTTCATAAATTAGCTTCTGATGTCTGTAATTCACTACTAGAGGAAAGAGAGGAATTGCATTTCTTGGCTTGACAAACAAACCCCCCGAATCTGTTATTTATTTAAGCTTTGGCAGCATGGATGGGAAGGAGCTTGTCGAGAAAGCTATGGGCTCGCCAGCAGCGAGCGGTCTTTCTTGTGGGAGGTTAGAGTTGGTTCAGGCTGAGGTTCGAAATGGGTTGAGCTTTTGCTGTAAATGGGACCATTTTTAAAACAGGAAAAGTTTCAAAACACAGTTTAGTCTCAAAATCAAAACTCAATTTCAACCTCTTTACCAAACATGTAGACTTCAGCAATAAATCTGAATTCATCATGGAAAGGAAAGTTGATGCGTGTGGAGAAGGATCAAAGTTTGTTCAGGATTAGACAAGGGAAGCTAGCTAGCTGCTATTTAACTTCTGCAATTTCAGGCCATTTCGATTAGCTGCAAAGAGATTCATAAGTGAAGAATCTCAGCATCTTAAAATTATACGTTTTAAAAAAAAAAAAATTATAGACTACACAGAAAAAGTGACATATTGGGTTTCATTTCCGAGTGGATTGACACAATTTTGTCAATGGAAATGGTAAGTTTATTACTCTTTGACCGATGAACAGTGGTTGTCTTGTGTTTTAAGACAGTCAAACAACTCTAAACAATTGCCTTATTCATGGGCAGAAAGTGAAATGTTGGCATAGGCCCTAGTCCTCATCACATGGTACTCGGCTAATTCGGATTATAAAGTTTTTCCGTTGCCGTAGCACCATAACAACGTTGAAAATGTACGCTAGTACGTAAGACTTGTCATTACGACACTGAAACCGCTACTTTTTGAGAGAGAATTAGAAGAAACTGTAATGTCTTGCTTCATTCAAGTACTTGAAAAACTGTATGAAAGGAAGAAGGCAGGCCAGGGCTGTTACTTCAAAAGACAGAATAAAAAGTTATAAATGTCATTAGATGACACCTATCAGGATTATCTCACGTTGTTTACCATGGTAACCCGAGGTAGGCTGTGCAGAATTAATCATTATTACAAAACACATTCTCGTTCATCGATTTTAAGGTTTGAGTGACACGTTGTTTTTGATTTAATATATGAATGATATGGAGTCGTGCAAGAAGCATGATTGCCTAAAATTATAGGCCGATAAATACACTTTTCACTTTTCAACTTTAAAGTTCTCTAGCACATTGAATTATGAACATATTTCATCCCTGAACTTTGAATTTTGACATATTTTTTCATCTCTGAACTTTGGGATGTCTTGTACATTGCACTATGCTCTCAACATTTCTATCAACCTCGATGGAAAGTGGCTCACATGACAAGCACATGATTTTTTAGAGTGCATTTTATATTTTTATGTGATGCTCTGAATCTCTCGTGGAGTAGGAGAAGAGAATTGAGCTTTATAATAATTCAAGGAGTAAAAAGAACCTTAACTAGTTTTTTTGAAGTCAAAATGTAAACTTGACTAGCGCTTCCTTGTGTCGTGACACCCATACTCATCCTTTTATTGTAGGACTCACATGTTGTCTTTCTCTTACCAAATTGATCTAATTCATATAATAAATTAGAGAGAATCTAAGTCAAACCTTCTTCACGGCATTTTCTAGGGGTGCACAGAACTGGACCGGACCACAAAACCAGACAGGACCAGACTGGTTTTGTGGTCTCAAAAAGTAAAAATCCTTTTTTTAATACAAAACTTAAAAAAAAAAAAAAAATTGCATAAGTCAAAACGCACAGTTTTGACGCCCTCTTCAGTCTTCTCTTCCTTCTTCGAAATCACGCCCTCTTCTCTTCCCCCTTCATTCACTCAGTCTCCTCTTCCGTCCCCCTTTCACGCGATTCACGCCTTTACTAGTCACTCCGGCACTCCCCAGCAGCTAGCACAGCCACGCCACTCTGGCACTCCCCAGCAGCCACACCAGCCATGCCCACGCCCACTCCGGCACTCCCCAAAGCCCCACTCCACAGCGACACCCAGCCACCCCCAGTGCACGACGCCTCCCCGAAGCCTCACTCCGCAGCCCCCAGCCGGCAGCCACAGCCCCACTCCACAGTGCCCTGCCACAGCCACAGCCCCACTCCGGCACTCCCCGAAGCCCCACTCCACAGCGACGCCCAGCCACCCCCATTTCTTCTCATTTTTTGTGAGAAATTTTTTGATGGCTCATGCGATAAGCTATAGATCCATGGCCTTTGCTTCGGTTGAGTGTAATGGAGAGGGTTTTGTATCTTGTTGAGCTACTGGTTGGATTTTATCTTATTGTTTCAAATTTGGTTAGATTGTGGTGTAATCGTGTACAACAGTGAGTGCTATGTTCATAGACTTGTAAGCAGGGGATTTATAAAATGAGTGTTATGTTAAATGTTAATGATCATTGTATTATTGCAGTGTCCAAGTATGCTGAAAATTACGATCAGGAGGTGAGACCGTGAGGGCTTTAGTTTGGCAGTGAAGGAAAGCTTTGTAAATCTAGATAATTCAACTCGGATTGATTAGAAATTTGGACTCCTTCGTGGGGATTATGTGTTCAAGTCCTCAAGTTAATTTTATAATCTGAATTCTGAAGTTCATTTTATTGCTCTTTTTCGTCTAAGCCTTTATTTAGAAGCACTTGGCAAATAAGTTGAATTGGACCCTATTTTTCTTCTCAATGGAACTTTTTAAGGAGCATCCGGTTCTATTTGAATATGCTGAAACGAGAGTTAGTTCCTAAATCTTAATTTGAACACTTATTGTAATCTCTCTCCTTAAGCATACACAAAGCCTTGTATATGATGTAATATGCACATACTGTTATGGTTCTTAACCCTTAAATTTTTTTTTTTTATGTCTTGTCTTCTTGTTTAGTTTTTTGAATATGATGTAATGGTTTTTTTTCACTTCAATATTTTATTGGCAGAGAGAGTTTCTCACAAAGCCTTGTATCACTATGTCTCGTTCTCGTAATTGTTCGGAACGTACTGTTGATGCTAGGGATTGAATTTAGAGGATGTGGATATGATGGTTGAGGAGGAAGATGTTGCAGAAATTTTCGCACCAAGTTCTGAACCACCTAAACCAAAAAGAAAGAATCAATCTATGGTTTGGACTTCCTTTACAAAGAAGTATGTTGGTGACCCACCACGCCCAGGGCATTTTGCAACTATTGTGATGCTGATTATGCTGCGGATGGAAATAGGAATGGAACGAAGAATTTGTTGGACCATCTTAGTAAATGTAAGAAAAACCCCAATCAGCTACATCCAAAACCAGACAAGAGGCAAAAAACTTTAGCATATGAGAAAGGAGTTGAGGGTGATGAGAACCCTAATAATTTGTGATGGCCAAAAAATTTGACCATAATCATGCATAGCTCTTCGTCAAGCTTTGACAGAGTTTCTTATTGTTGATGAACTTTCAGGATTGTGGAGTTCCCAATTTAGAAAGTTTGTACGGATGCTAGAGTTTCAAGTCCCATCTTTTGCTAGGACTTGTATGGACATTTTTAAGGATCAAAAAGCATGGTTGAAGTGTATGATGAGGGCTTGTGATAGTAGAGTTTGTCTCACCACTGATACTTGGACTTCGATTCAGAATTTGAGCTATATGGTTGTCACTGCCCATTGGATTGACAGAGAGTGGAAATTGCAGAAAAGGGTGATTAGCTTTCGTTTGATTGATAATCACAAGGGAGACACAATTGGGGCACAAGTGGAGGAGTGTTTACATGATTGGGGAATTGACAAGATTATGACCATTACAGTTGATAACGCGTCTTCAAATAATACAGCTATTGGTTACTTGAAGAGGCATCTACGAAGTAATGTGTTGAATGGTCTTTACATTCACATGAGATGTGCGGCGCATATTATGAATCTTGTAGTTGGTGATGGGTTGAAGATAAATGATGATGCAATTACAAGGGTTCGTGACGCAATTAGGTATGTATTTTTTTTTTCATTTCTTAGTACTATGCATAATTCGTTTATTAAAAATTCGTTATTTCTTACAGTAGTTTTTTGTAAAATGCAATTAGGTATGTGTGGTCTTCTCCTGCAAGGCTTATCAAGTTTAATCAATGTGTTGAGAAGGAGAGGATCAAATGTGCTAAGAGTTTATGCCTTGATGTATCAACCCGTTGGAACTCTACTTATTTGATGTTGGATGTTGCTGAGAAGTATGAGTTTGCTTTTGATAGAATGGAAAGTGATGATGTTGATTATCTTCCGCATTTTACTGAAGGTGAGTGTGGGAAGAGGAACTTGGGACCTCCAACAAAAGAGGACTGGACAAAAATAAGGGTATTTTGCAAGTTTCTTGAACTCTTTTATGATGCTACGGTGCAATTTTCTGGTTCTTTATATGTTACTTCGAATTCCTACTTCCATGGACTTTATGGGGTGCATTCTCATTTGTGTCGTTATTCACAAAGTACGGATAAAAGATTAAAAGACATGGCTGATATTATGATGCTTAAGTACCAAAAATATTGGGGAGGAATGAAAGGTTAAATTTGTTGATATTTATTGCAAATGTGATTGATCCACGGTCTAAGTTACAAGTAATGGGATAAATGGTAAGGTTAATGTATGGTGGAATAGAGGGAGAGAAGTTGGTGGCCAGTATAAGTGATTTGTTTCATGCATTGTTTGATGAATATGCATTAGGGTTACCTCAGGCTCAGGTGCATTCATCTACTAGTAGTGTGCCTTCTTCTCCTCCAGTGGTTGTGGGTTCTGGCAGCAAGCTAACTTTATTTGATGATTATTGGAGCACGGCTGTGTCGTTTGGAACATATTCATCAAGTCCAGTGCAAACTCAGAAATTGATCGGTATTTGGCTGATCCACTTGTTGCTCTAGACAAGAATTTTGACGTATTGAAATGGTGGAAGGATAATGATTTACGATATCCCGTCATTGCTAAGATTGCACGGGATGTATTGGCTATCCCTATCTCCACTGTGTCTTCAGAGTCCGCTTTTAGTACGGGGGGACGTGTACTTGATCCATTTCGGAGTTCATTAACTCCAGCGACTGTGGAGGCACTCGTTTGCACCCAAGATTGGTTGAGGCATGCGGATGAAAAGGAACCAATTAACTTCAAAGAAATTTGGATTGTATCGAGAGTTATGACATGGATTCCGGTAAATAAAATTTGTTTGTAATTTTAATTTCTATAATTATATTTATTTATTTTTAACATTTATTGACATTTAAACTTGCAGAAATGCAAGTAATAGCACAGCAGCAAGCGAACTTGAGACATCAACCACTGGCAAGACTTAAAGAGAAAACTCATTTGTAACATTCGCAATTTTTTTAGTTTGTTAATGTATTTGTTTATGTGTGTTTGATACATTTGTATTTTTAACTTATGTTGCTTAATTTTGTAAGATATTTGCAACTAATTTATTATCTTATGTATCATATACAATCAAAATTATTTCCTTTTCACGTTAACTTTACATTCAATAATCATATTAGAAATAATACCAGCAATTTTTCCAACTTAAATAAGACCATTGCTAGAACTTGTATGGAATCGTTCGGAACGTACTGTTGATGCTAGGGGATTGAATTTAGAGGATGTGGATATGATGGTTGAGGAGGAAGATGTTGCAGAAATTTCGCACCAAGTTCTGAACCACCTAAACCAAAAAGAAAGAATCAATCTATGGTTTGGACTTCCTTTACAAAGAAGTATGTTGGTGACCCACCACGCCCTAGGGCATTTTGCAACTATTGTGATGCTGATTATGCTGCGGATGGAAATAGGAATGGAACGAAGAATTTGTTGGACCATCTTAGTAAATGTAAGAAAAACCCCAATCAGCTACATCCAAAACCAGACAAGAGGCAAAAAACTTTAGCATATGAGAAAGGAGTTGAGGGTGATGAGAACCCTAATAATTTAGTGATGGCCAAAAAATTTGACCATAATCATGCATAGCTCTTCGTCAAGCTTTGACAGAGTTTCTTATTGTTGATGAACTCCCTTTCAGGATTGTGGAGTCTCCCCAATTTAGAAAGTTTGTACGGATGCTAGAGCCTAGATTTCAAGTCCCATCTCGCATGACTATTGCTAGGACTTGTATGGACATTTTTAAGGATCAAAAAGCATGGTTGAAGTGTATGATGAGGGCTTGTGATAGTAGAGTTTGTCTCACCACTGATACTTGGACTTCGATTCAGAATTTGAGCTATATGGTTGTCACTGCCCATTGGATTGACAGAGAGTGGAAATTGCAGAAAAGGGTGATTAGCTTTCGTTTGATTGATAATCACAAGGGAGACACAATTGGGGCACAAGTGGAGGAGTGTTTACATGATTGGGGAATTGACAAGATTATAACCATCACAGTTGATAACGCGTCTTCAAATAATACAGCTATTGGTTACTTGAAGAGGCATCTACGAAGTAATGTGTTGAATGGTCTTTACATTCACATGAGATGTGCGGCGCATATTATGAATCTGTAGTTGGTGATGGGTTGAAGATAAATGATGATGCAATTACAAGGGTTCGTGACGCAATTAGGTATGTATTTTTTTTTTGTCATTTCTTAGTACTATGCATAATTCGTTTATTAAAAATTCGTTATTTCTTACAGTAGTTTTTTGTAAAATGCAATTAGGTATGTGTGGTCTTCTCCTGCAAGGCTTATCAAGTTTAATCAATGTGTTGAGAAGGAGAGGATCAAATGTGCTAAGAGTTTATGCCTTGATGTATCACCTCGTTGGAACTCTACTTATTTGATGTTGGATGTTGCTGAGAAGTATGAGTTTGCTTTTGATAGAATGGAAAGTGATGATGTTGATTATCTTCCGCATTTTACTGAAGGTGAGTGTGGGAAGAGGAACTTGGGACCTCCAACAAAAGAGGACTGGACAAAAATAAAGGTATTTGCAAGTTTCTTGAACTCTTTTATGATGCTACGGTGCAATTTTCTGGTTCTTTATATGTTACTTCGAATTCCTACTTGCATGGACTTTATGGGGTGCATTCTCATTTGTGTCGTTATTCACAAAGTACGGATAAAAGATTAAAAGACATGGCTGATATTATGATGCTTAAGTACCAAAAATATTGGGGAAGGAATGAAAGGTTAAATTTGTTGATATTTATTGCAAATGTGATTGATCCACGGTCTAAGTTACAAGTAATGGGATAAATGGTAAGGTTAATGTATGGTGGAATAGAGGGAGAGAAGTTGGTGGCCAGTATAAGTGATTTGTTTCATGCATTGTTTGATGAATATGCATTAGGGTTACCTCAGGCTCAGGTGCATTCATCTACTAGTAGTGTGCCTTCTTCTCCTCCAGTGGTTGTGGGTTCTGGCAGCAAGCTAACTTTATTTGATGATTATTGGAGCACGGCTGTGTCGTTTGGAACATATTCATCAAGTTCCAGTGCAAACTCAGAAATTGATCGGTATTTGGCTGATCCACTTGTTGCTCTAGACAAGAATTTTGACGTATTGAAATGGTGGAAGGATAATGATTTACGATATCCCGTCATTGCTAAGATTGCACGGGATGTATTGGCTATCCCTATCTCCGCTGTGTCTTCAGAGTCCGCTTTTAGTACGGGGGGACGTGTACTTGATCCATTTCGGAGTTCATTAACTCCAGCGACTGTGGAGGCACTCGTTTGCACCCAAGATTGGTTGAGGCATGCGGATGAAAAGGAACCAATTAATATCAAAGAACTTTGGATTGTATCGAGAGTTATGACATGGATTCTGGTAAATAAAATTTTTTTGTAATTTTAATTTGCTATAATTATATTTATTTATTTTTAACATTTATTGACATTTAAAGTTTTAAACATGCAGAAATAGCATGCAATAGCACAGCAGCAAGCGAACTTGGGACATCAACCACTGGCAAGACTTAAAGAGAAAACTCATTTGTAACATTCGCAAGTTTTTTAGTTTGTTAATGTATTTGTTTATGTGTGTTTGATACATTTGTATTTTTAACTTATGGTGCTTAATTTTGTAAGATATTTGCAACTAATTTATTATCTTATGTATCATATACAATCAAAATTATTTCCTTTTCACGTTAACTTTACCATTCAATAATCATATTAGAAATAATACCAGCAATTTTTCCAACTTAAATAAGAATTGTGTGTCTTATAAAATATCACGTACTATTTATTTCTACATAATTGTTTGTTCCAATTCTATATAATTTTGTAAGATATTTACAACTAATTTATTATCTTAAGACTCATATTCAATCAAAATTCATATTCAATCAAAATCAATAAATCATCCCTTTTTACGTAATAACATACAATTCAATAATCATTTAGAGGTAATTTTTTCCAGCTTAAATAGGAATTGTATGTCTTATAAAATATCACGTGCTACTTATTTATACATAATTGCTTGTTCCCGATCCTATATAATTTTGTAAGATATTTGCAACTAATTGTCTCATGTTAGACTGGAATTGGATTATCGTGCTAGCATAATTGCCGATCCTATATCATGATGTGCTTAATTTCTTGTTTATATATCCTATATAACTATTAGAAAGTATATATTAACATAGAAATAATCATTCATTCGTAGGATTTCTATTTACTTGCTTGGACTACATACCATTATATTGATGGATCGAAGAAGAGAAACGATCAGTGATTAACAACATCAATCTTATCTTCCCCAGTAAATAGATGTTATATACTTATCTAGTGCAGGTTATATAGAAGAATAAAGAATTAGTAACATTTCCAGACAAATGAATTATGTATTTAAATCTCTAAATGAATTCACATTTTTAAGTCTTTAAATGAATTCACATCTTTAAATTAATGAAGCAAACTATGGTAGGAGTTAAATGAATTCACATTTTTAAGTCTTTAAATAAATTCACATCTTTAAATTAATGAGCAAACTATGGTAAGAGTTAAATGAATTCATATTTTTAAGTCTTTAAATGAATTTACATTTTCAAATCTTTAAATGAATTCACATATTTAAATTAATGAGCAAACTATAGTAGGAGTAAATGAATTCACATTTTTAATTCTTTAAATCAATTCACATATTTAAATTAATGAGCAAACTATAGTAGTAGTTAAATGAATTTATATTTTTAAGTCTTTAAATGAATTTACATCTTTAAGTCTTTAAATGAATTCACATCTATAAGTCTTTAAATGAATTCACATCTTTAAATTAATAAGCAAACTATGGTAAGAGGTCACAATTTTTTTTTAATCTAAAAATTAAAAAATGTGTGTTGAAAATGAAAAAAAAAAAAAAGGAAAAAAAATTGAAACCGGTCTGGACCACTTAAGGGGTCCAAACCGGACCGCTTAACAGAGACCGGACCGGACCGGACCACTTATAAGTGGTCCGGTCCCGTCCTTTATTTTAGTATGACCGAAAATCCGGTCCGACCGCATTCCGGTCCGAAAACCGGACCGGATTTCCGGTCCTACAGCCCTAGCATTTTCATAGGCAAGAAACAAGGATTTCATCTAAATATATTAAATCTAGACAAATGATTGAGATTAAATCTCTGCACATCCAATGTCATCAACCTGTCAATTAATAAAGAGAATCAGGTAACAATCTAAATTAGACCGAGTTCTTCTTATTATTTATTAATCCACGTGGCAAAAGGCAAACTGCAAGATTTAAGTGGGGCTTTAATCCTATCCGTCCATCCGGGATGGAATGCAGATCTGGGCCGAAGACCAATGTTGTATACCATTTAACCTCAATGCGGAAAATAAAAATCAAAACAAAAAAATTCGGAACAGAGACATTAGAGTGGGGGTGAAAGTGTTAGTACTCATATTCTTGCTTCTGATGTAGTCCTGAAGCAACAGATTTTTTGGCTTTCCTTTTTGACTTTCTGGTTCCCCGTTCTTTCTCCTCGAATTCTGCGTTCTTTTCGTGGCATTTCAGTGGTTCTTTATATATCGCATTTTCGGTTCTCCCGGGAATGCACTTAGCGATCTCCGCCCATCGGTTCCCAACCTTCTCATGACCCTCCACCAATATCCTCTTCTCCTCTTCACCCCAGCTATCCTTCTGAAACAAAGCCACCAACAAGAACAATGGCATTAAGCCGGCGTTGTATAAGAGACGCCAACGTGAACGGGCATATAAACGCCTGAAATTTTACGACGACGACAATGCGTGCATGGCTCGCAGACCCAAAATCACATGGTGTTGAACACTAAACTAAAAGGAGGACGAAACGTCTAGGTGCAAACAAACGCCTCATCTAGGTTACGCATGTGAAATTACATATATATGGGATCGATTACTCTGCTTTGCGATATGGCGCCGAGGGTACTAAGCAATGGCTCAGATTTATTCTTTAAATTTTAATGGCTGAGATTTAGCCATGTTAATTAAAAAATTTTAACCCAAGCCCGACCCATTTACCCACCCACCCGCGAAGAAAGGCAAATGCCTATGAGAAAAAAAAAAAACCACAGATTTTCATCTTCCTCCTTGTCTTCCTCGCCAGAAAACCCAGATTTTCGTCTCTGCAGCTCCTCGCCAGATTTCGTCGCACAATTTCATTTGGGCAGCCTTGGGTTCGGTAATAAGCTGCTATTTCTGTGGATTTATTTATTTATTTACAAAGAGGGATTGTTATGCTGTCATGGTAGGAAAACAACTGTTTGTCTTAATTTCAAGAACTATTTCCATTAAAATATTCTAATTACTAGAACATAGATGGCATTAAATTCCTGAAAAGCTCGCTTGTAAATTCGTTGTGGTTGTAGTTGCTGTGTGGGTGATTTGATGATTTTGATTTGTGTGGTTGCTTGTAAATTTGTTTACAATCAAAGGCTTGGAGGCTGTTGAGTTTGCAGTTTGAAAGAATTTTACCGAAAGGTTGTTGCTCGTAAGCATCTTTTGTGGTCTCTCTTTAGAATTTAGTGTTGAATACCTTGAGCTCAGTATAATTGGTGAAGAAGATGGTTGGAACCAGTGAAGTAATCTCTTTTGAAGCCCTTGTTGCCAAAAATTGATCCAAATTCTTCAATTGATATATTATTTTTTAATTAAGGCCCACATGTTTAATGCTCTTATTAGTCATTAAGCCTATAATCACGGCAAAAGGAGTGCATGGCTATAAAAAAATTATAGCTTGATTTAAGTTTTCAAAAACGGATGAAAAGGTTAATGAAATTAATGAGTCTACATGTTTATAAGGCCGGCTGTTGTTTGAAGAAAATGTCTGCCCACGAAATTAATGAGTCTACATGGTTACATGGTCACTAACAGTAAGACTATAACCACCGCGGCCACTTATTGTGAGGCCTGCCGTTGTTTGAAAAAAATGACGAACCATGCCAGTCCATGGTTATAATAATTAAGATAGAAATTAATAAATAATATCAATGCAGTATTGCTTATATTTGCTTTTGGAATTAAATTCTACAAGTGGAAAGCAAGGCGAGGAACACAGTTACACAGCTAACTTACATATCAGGTGAGACGAAAATGAGGGTTTTCTGGCGAGGAAGATAAGGAGGAAGACGAAAATCTGGGTTTTTTTTTTTTCTCATAAGCATTTGTCTTTCTACGCGGGTGGGTCACAGCTGAATGGGTGGGTAAATGGGTAGGATTTAGGTTAAAAAGTTTAATTGACATGGCTAAATCTCAGCCATTAAAGTTTAAAGAATAAATCTGAGCCATTGCTTAGTACTCTCGGCACTATATCGCAAAGCTTAGTAACCGATCCCAGT
Organism: Morella rubra; assembly: GCA_003952965.2. NCBI lineage: Eukaryota > Viridiplantae > Streptophyta > Magnoliopsida > Fagales > Myricaceae > Morella > Morella rubra. The sequence continues at coordinate 10,727,101 of CM025853.1, forward strand.
TTTCAGTTCTTATATACTCATAAAATTTCTTAGATACCACACACTACAAGAGAAGCGAGCCTCCACCACGCTTTATTTTTTGCACGTCAGTAAAGTGAGCCCATTGTCTACGACTACAGAATATTCGTCAACTCTAAAGAAGAAAATCTCAACCCCAAATCAACCACGTGCTTTCCCGTAGGCAAATCTCTGAAATGCTTTTTACTGTTGCTACCACCGAGTTTAGCGACACATATCCACAATTCGTCGACAAGAGTGGTGGTCGTCAAACTGAATTTGGCCAGTCACCATTCCCTACCGTATGATTCGTCAAGAGCACTCGTAATACCGGCGGTGAAGGTCGTCGCCTTTGTCTTTCTGGCTAGAAATTAACGACGACGAGTTCATCTCTGTTGGTGAAGGTCTCCTGCCGACGTGCTGGGTTCTGGGTTCGTCAAGAAAGCTGGTAGCAGCGAGCTCGTGGTTGTTGCCCATCAGGTGTAATTTCTCTGTTCTCTGTTGCCCATCTTTCCCCAAAATTGTTAGAATCGTTCTGCTTTGGAAGTCCTTTTATAAGGATTGATTCTTTACTAAAGTGAGTTCGGCTATCACTTCCATCTATTTCTGATTCTGACCGATTCCTTCTTTCTTTCTGAGCCCAGCCACATTTCCATTTGGTTATGCTATGCGGTAGTAATGTTTCGGGGGCAGGCCATAGACCTGGTGTTTGTGATTTCCATTTGGTGTTTGTGATTTTTCCATAAAAAGGGAACACGAGAGAGAAGTTGGAATTGCTTCTGTTTGCAAAGTGTTTGTGATATTTACACAAAGAAATAACAGGAGAAAGAGGTTGGATAGCTTCTCGAATCCCACGGGTGATAACTAAATGCAGGTCAACAAGACTCTCTGTTTGCAAAGTGTTTGGCCTTACTGTTCATGCTTTCCCAATCCCACTCACTGATAACTAAATGCAGATTGCCGAATGATTTACTTGGGTAAATAAAGTAGGGAACAATGTATTGCCCACAAGCAGGATCTGTTCATCAAGAATTCGCTGCAATAACGTCTCGCATCTGACCATAAGTGCTACTGCATAATTCAATTTCTCAAAAAACTTCACGTAGAGCATATATATATTTGGGTAATAGAAATTACTGGCCTCTTTTTGGACAAAATTTCAGATATATATATCTTTAAGTTTTCGATAGAAAAGTTGCTAGAATTTTTGGGCCATTACCATCTGCCATTACCCGAGATGAACCTAAGAACACTTGTCTAGAGCCAAGAGGAGTTAAAAATTATTTTGGGAGGTTGGAAGGGAGTTTGGGGGTACCCCTCTTGAAAAAAATTTCTCTATTGTTAGCGGATCAGTATTCTGGTTGTTGATTAATTGCTTTGTTACTAGTTGTGACTGAAATTGTTACTTTGTTGCCGGAGGCAGCATTTGATGATTGGTACTAAAGAACTCATATTTACTCTATCTTCTAACATGCTTTTCAGTTCATAGTTTATCTCGAAAATAAACAAATGACGACTTTGAATGGAACAGCAGCCTTGCTCTGCTCTTTCGTGGTTCCTAGTTCACCATTATTTGAATGGACTTTGAATGGAACATCAACCCATATCTACTCTGTCTCCTACCATTAGACTCTGTATTTACTTGGAGGAAATCATAAAACTCTAGCTGCCTTTTTTTTGCAATAAGAAAAATCAATTGAAGTATATGAGTATTCTAGCTATAGTACGCCGTAGCATTTATAGAACATAAACAAGACTGGTCTTTTCTTTTTCTCCCTTTTTAATATACAGATGGTATATTTTGAGCCCAACATTTACATGTTTACCTTCAAGCACAGTTATACAAGGCGCAAGGACTATGTCCCAGCCAAAAGTGTGGGGATGCATGCATTATTATTAGACAAATTTAATAAGCCTGATGCTGAGGAATGGAGGAAATCTGATGCTATTGTGTTTCCTGACTTGATGGCAGCGAAACATTGGCTTACTTCAGAAAAGTCAAGTTGCCGACTACCTCCTTTCTCTTCTATTCATGACATTTCGTGTATTTTATTAGCTCAATCATAAAAGACTCAGTAAAAAAAAGAGCACAATCATAAAAGAAAACAACTCTGATGTTCTCTGCATTTTATTAGCCTTATGCTTTTAATCACCAGTAACTAATTAGCTTCATTTAAGCTTATTTTAGTCTAATTTTTTTATTTTTTTTTATTTCTGTTTTGTATTGATCACGTGTTATAAATGAGAGTTGAGAAGTTTTCTCTTACCAAAAAAGTAGTTCAGGGCGTCAATTAGTGTCAAAGATGTAAAGTTATGTCCAGAATTAGGAGTAATTGATCTTTTTCCTTTACAGTAAAGAGTATTCCTTAATCCTTAAGGCAGCTCCAATCGCATAATAAATCCCATCTTGTAAGTTATCATATACAGCTTTTGTTTCTCTTTTTTTCTTTAGAGGATTAGGAGGTGAAGGAAAAAGTTTATTTTATATTATCCTGCCATTTGCTTTTATTTCCTTCGCAGAAGAAAAAAAAAAAAAGACTAATTGGCTAATGTGGGTCCAACCTCTGATAAGCTTGTACATGGTCATCGAATAGTTTTTTTTATTATAGCTTAATGTAATGATCTTTGGGCATGTGCATAAGTTATGTGATTTCCTTTCCAAATGTGCAGAATTTTCCCTCCCTTTTTTATATTGCTCACAAGCGGAATAGAATGGACAAGAGTTGAATCAAGTCTACCAACAAATTTAAATCTCCTGAATTTGCTGAGGGTCTTCAGCAATTCCTTTCTCTAGCGCGAGAGCACGTTAATGGGCCAATAGGATAAGGTGTCCATGCCGAATTTGTTGCAATCGATACTACAAGCCTATCAGTGTAGTCGAAGAGCATATATGGCTAAAAGGATTCGATCATTCTTACACTGAGTGGATCTTCCATGGGGAGAAGGAAATATTGGCTGGTTCAAAGGTGCATGACTATGACGATGTCGACGGTGTGTTAGAAGATGTTCATTCAACTGTAGAGGTGCATCAAAACCCAGCTAACTATTTCCTCCAAATTATATATTTGTATGCCCATATCGATTCGAGGAAGTCAAGCTCGGTAGGGTGGGAAAAAAATATGTAAAAAAATAATAAAAAAAAAAACTCACTTGGCCACTTTGTTGCATGGAATGGTAGATGACAAATTGTTTACATCAATATTTTTTTTTTGGTCTGCAACATTTGGCCACGTTCAATGATCAGAGACCTACTCATGTACCTACTCAGAGACCTACTCAGGAGCAAATTGTTGTCATCAGAGACCTACTCATGTATCGCGTTCAACATTTGGTCCGCAACATTTTAGCTCCCAAATATATTAGCTCCCGAATTTCTTGTAGTGTGTTAGGCATTCGGAAATGCAGAAACAAGTTCGCTTTAAGAATGTGTTTCTTGTTTGAGAAACTATATACAGCCAGTAGGCTTAAAGATTAATGTGTTTCTTATGCCGTAGGTCTTGTGGAAGCGTCAAGATTGGTTTATTTGAAAAAATTTGCTACCTTGCTTTACCATTTTATAACTCAAAAATAGTTGCATCGATAACAAGTCTGTCACGAGTAAAATAATGTATCTGGGTGCAGGGAGAAAAGTAATATACATACATAGAAAAATAAAATAAAATCTTAGCTCTTGTTTTGATGGTCAAAATATTATTTTGTTCAAACTATTTTTTTGGATTCCAAAGAATATTTTGATACATTGCGGTATTATTTCATAATTTATATGCCAGGAAATTTTCAAAAATATATAACACGTGCAACTAAAAAGAACATGAACTTTAGTTTTAATTCATATTGATGAGGTTCAGTTTTATATCACTTTTGCCAACGTTCAGTTAGGATTAATGACTATGTCAGCCAATTTAGAATTCAATGTACACGTGCAAATATAAAACGTGCAACTAAAAACTTATAATGCGAACACCAACACCTGGCTCAGTATTCATTTTTGGCACTCGGTGGGAAAAGCTGGCACCCAAACCATGGCTAGGAAAAGTGATTATTTCCATTAGGTTTCGTGTTTGAATCAGTCGGCTCAAAAAGGAGATTTTTGAAGCAGAAAGAAAACTTTCGAGAGGAGCGACCAGGAGAAGCAAATCGTTCTACTTTTGCAGCAAGCTTCTCCCCTGTTACAGAACGCTTAGTGCAACCAGGTAAATTTGTGTTCTACATCAACACACTCACACTGTGTAGAATCCTAGGAGATTAGTATAGCTCTTCGAGAGTTGAACTAATGTGAACCATCTTTAATGTAGGTCTTGGGGAACTTACTGGAATTTTTTAGTGCTCTGTTTGAGTGCTTTGTTTTGTTGGTTAGTTTTGAATATTGGAAGTGGTTAATTGGATGGCATCGAATGCTAAGAGAGGAAGGCAAGGAGGAAGTGTGTCCACACGTTCGGGTAAAAAGGGTCGGGGTTCCACACCTTTGCCGTTGCTCTCGTCCCAGCCACCTTTACAAGAAACACAGTTGGGGTCCGAGGACGACTCCACACAGCCTTCGGATGCTTGGCTAGAACAGGGTGGCTATCATAGTGTAGACGATCATCAAGAGAATGATCAGTGTGAAGGAAGGGTCAAATGTTAGGTGACGTGAATTTTTCATGGCTCTGACATTTTTATGACATAGTCTAACGTCAAATTTAAGAATGTTGGTCTTTTTGTCCGAGAACTTACTGGAATTTTCTGGTTCATTAGTTTAACTTGAACTTCTTGTTATGTGCTAGCTACGTCAAGGGCTGCCACACGATGTCACGGTAAGGCCAAGGGGACGGAGTTTGCTAAACTTCGGAAGTTGGGTCGTGTATACGTTAGTGTACCAACCGGTGCAAGGGGACCCTCCTCAAACAATGCACTTTTACTTGCTGCAAGGGTGTCATATATTGTGCGCACCTTTGCTAACATGAAATACAAGTGCTGGACTTTGGTCCCAACAGAAGATAAAGACGAGTTGTACACCTGGGTCTTGGTGAGTGAGATGAATTTTGTGAGATGTTATGTTTTGATAGTCTCAGAATTATTTTCCTATAATATGGTCAATTAAGCAGTAGATATACACATTAATTGATATGTTGTCCCCTTGTATTTCTGATAAGGGGGATTTCTCTTTGGATTGGAATCGATTTGAGGATCTGGAATGCATCAAATTAAAGTTGGCATGTAGTTACAATATATATAGATATGATCTGCACAACTTGTTTAAGAAATACCTGACAAAGGAATCGGCATTGGCCAATCCTCCTCCAGAAATGCGTGTAGAAACGTGGAAGATTATGTGTGAGCAATAGGCGGAGGAAGGGTACAAGGTATGTTAAAATTTATAGAAGCTTTCTATACCCTCAAACCTGAAAAAAAAAAATAGAACTTCCCAACTGAATGAATTCAAATCTGGCTGACTTAGTGTTCACAAAAAATAGATATGATCTGCACAACTTGTTTAAGAAATACCTGGCATGGTTGTGTTCACAAATTTTACAGAAAGTCTGCCAAAGGAATACCTTAAATAGGAAGAAGCAGAAGGTACCTCACACTTCTGGATCCAAGAGCTTGCAAAATCTGTTGGCAGAGAAGGTTAGAATCATTAGGAATGACGATGTAATATAAAAAAAAAAATCAGCAAGATAAACTAACGTTTGCAATATATGCAGGGTGAAGGCAACGAGAATCTAATTGCCTTCTACAAGCGATCCCATTCTACAAAATTAGATGGAAAATTCATCAATAGGGTGGTAGAAGAAACATATGTGAGTATGACGTCGGTTTGCATGTAATCTTTTTAGTTTTGTGTTTAATCTTACATTTGCTATGGATAAGAATAGTGGCAAGTTAGTACTTGTTTCCTGAAAACTAAAGTGTTCCTTGTAAGCTATTGTTGTTTTGTTTAACAACCTATCAAATTTCTGTGGTGTTGTGGATGTACCCATTTGATTTCAATATTTCCTTCTACAACAACCAGATATTGATTGCAGGTGTGCAGCAGTGTAATGTTGTTCTTAATTTGCTGAAGCTGTTAAGATTTAAATGATTTATTGATTGAAGTATTGAGAGTGCTTGAGAATTTCAGAAGTGTTTTCTTGTACATGTCTTCTAATCTATTTAATCTATTACTTTATATTACCATGTTAACTACTTTTTTGTACCTTGGTAGTAATGAATCAGGAGCATTTTGTGCTAGTTGATGAGGATAAAGGAGACTTGTGTACAGATTTTTGAGAGGTATGTGCACTCAATCTTTTGATCATCTGAATGATTTAGTTGAGTTAAACATCGTGTCTTTTGAGTTTTGTTGATGATCTGAATGTTTTAGTTGAGTTAAACATCATGAATGAGTTGCTAAGTGCATGTGTGTGTAGTAAAAGAAAGAAAAAATCGACATGAATGCTAGCTGCTGTTGAATGTTATTATTCTTTACAGGCTGCTGCCTTGTCTTCTTCTGCTGCTTAAGTCATTATGGATGAACATGGTGCCACTCACTGTTCATGAAATTATATGGCTGTTTATGTCGGAGGTTCATGAGGACCTAATTTTTACGCATTGGCTGGTGTCTTTTTGTTTGAGTACATCCATGCCGTCCCTCCTCAAGGGACCCTTTGTGATTTATGTAAGTGAACTTGAAAGCTCTTGATTCCCCATTCATATAAATTGGGTAAAAGTGGCAGCAAACAAGAGGCAACATATTGCCATTAATCTCTACAAAACAGACATGCATGTGCATCTTCCATTACATTCACCAATAAGGATCTGGAGGTGGGTCAACGTTGTTAATATCTAGATAGTACGTACATATACTAATAAATAAAGTTATGGAATTAGTTTAATTTGTTGGTTGAGATAAATCCAGAACATCTTTCATATCTGGATGGAAACTTAGGAAGAGAAAAGATTGTTAGTTCTTATTGATTGATAGACTCAAGACATAAGAAAAATATATACAGGGACTTTACAGCACAACTTCATTATGGGTCAACCTATATAGCTATTAAGCACTTGCATGTAATGATTATATCCTCAACACTTTCTGCAGGGATATGCTGCCGTGGCTTTCAATATCTGATCTAGGATGAACTTCTTGAATCACGATTGGTTGGATTGGCGTTTTTTGTGAGTAGATCAACAGATGATATTTTTAGAATTTTAGGGTCAAATGCTCAAGGAGTTCAAGAGGATCAGGTTATTAATATAGGTTATAGTCGCAGGTAGCTACTTCTGTTTTGGAGTAATGTAAATATTTGCAAAATCTGGATTTGCATACTTGATTAATATGGGTACTCTTTTATTCCCCATCTTGTTCTGGGAATCTTACATACTAGTAACTCTAATCTCCATAGTTTATATGAACGTTTGTTTTGTTATTCCATACCTAAGAGTGAGATCGCACAGATTTGAGTATACTGTGTTGTTTTTGTTCATCACCACTATATATTCTGGCTGTCTGAAATCTATTTATTTGATTTCTTGATGGTCACTTAAAATAAATTAATCAGTAGAGCTCAATGGAGAGAAATATGCAAATAATCAATTAAAATACAAAAATTCCAAACAACCAGAATAATACCCAAAATATCTAGGATTCTAAAAAAAAACAAAACACCTCATTCGGTGCAACGCGGCTCAAAATTCACCAACGACGAACTCTGTTGTAGGCATAGTAGCAGCTCACGTGATTTGAAAAAATCACTCCCCACAACCCTTGGTCCGTCGAGAATGACCTCTGGCCACAAAGAACAACCACCATACTTGTTGGGTCAAAGCGACAAAAGCTTGCCGTCGTCATAACGTCGTCGGTGAAGGAGGATGTATTATTGATGCACTGCACTTCGTCGGCAAAAGGTGAACAAACCTTGACGATCTGAATGTCGTAGGCCACAGAGCAACAGCGACCATCGGTGGAAAATGATGGACTCTTCACCGACGACTGCTCAACCGTTCTCCCAACGTCATTCATGGTCAACGCAGCATCAACTTGGCTGACGGAGGAGCGCAATTGTCGAGGTTGGGCTGTCTGCACGCGGCAACCATGACCAACGCTTGACGACTGAAAGCCATGGCTGAAGGGCTCCAGTGACGGGTTTGTATATCTTTGGTGACGGCAGCGCTCGTCGGGTGAGGCCGAATTTCTTGTAGTGACATAAAAAGCCGACTAAAAATCTAATGAATAAGAGATGAACAGAAATGTGTAAAACCCCGTAAATTGAATGAGGAGAAACCTTGATATCTGGGCGCAAATGATTGTGACATCTCTCGCGACACTGCTTGCCAGCTCTTCCAACCAACTTCTCAGCAATCTGTACCAATTTCCTTACTCCATATTGCTTCACCAACCTAATTAGTTTCCTGCAAACCATGAAAACACCTAAAGTATTCAAGTCTAAACAAACAAGAAGCAAAAAAATCATAGTTGCTAAAAAAAAAAAAGGAGGAAAAGTATCCAGTGGCAGATGTAGGGGGCGGCCCTGGGCGGCCGCCACCCATTGCACTGCTTTGGCCTAGACCTGTGAGAGCCAGATCCCCATAGGCCCAGGCCAACCCAGTTCTTCTTTTTCTTCTTTTTCTTCGGCTTCAACGTTCCCTCCTTACTTGTTTGTGTGCGTGAGTGTGTCACACGGCCAAACAAGAGGCAAGACAGGCGGCAGGAGTGGACTTAGGGTTCGGAAGGAATAAGGTGAAGATTGCAGAATGTTTGAGAGTGACTAAATGGCTTAAGCGTGTAGTAGTGATGGTTGGGCTTAAGAATGATGGGTTGGACTTAGGGGGTGTTTGTTTGCCAAAATTTTGGGGAATATTCCCGAAATTTTAGGAATCTTTACTTTATTAAGATTTATTGGGGTTTGTGAAAGGTGAAGTGTGTATGTATAAAAGTTAAAAATTTTGAAGTGTGTTTGTTTTGCTGGAAATTTCTATGCCCCAAAATGTTGGGAAAACAAACGGCACCTTAGTGGGCTGCTCATTCACATGCTTGTTTCAGTAGCACTTACGGGTCCATTAGTAGTGGTTATGGGCCACATATTTTCTCTTCTTGTTTTTACATTTACGCATGTATTTCCCATTCAGTTAGTTTGTTACGTTTGTTGATAGATCTGGCGGTATGTAAGCAGCAGGGATTCCTTCTAGAGGGATTACCGAACAACCTAGATTGAGCTTTCTATCTTCTTCTTGCTTTCTCTCAATTTATATAGAGGTTAGCCAAACCTCAAATTTGGCTTAGTTATCAATGAATTTCTTGTTATTCAATATCCCCTTCTATTTGTCACGCGATTCTCCCACTATACCGAATCTCTTTCCTTCACTTTGCCACTTCATAGAATTCACGTTTGACTCCCTTTTCTGTTATCTCAAGCAAACATACACTTTTCAAAAATCAAAGCCCTTAACTCAACTTCTTTTGAATATTGCAATTTAGGTGGAATTACAAACGAATTGTCACAAGCCTTACAACGAAAAGATCAAGACATTGTTAATGCTAAGGGTTTGGTTGGAGTTGTGAATGCAAGAAATGAGAGATATAGAATGTGATGGATTTTTGGAAGAATTCAATTGGAAAATGATCATTTGATACTTAAAAATCAGCTTAATACTTATATTAGAGATGCAAAAAGAAATTATGCTTTTTCTGAGCTTCAAAATATTGGAGGTCTTGCTATGAAGATGGTTGAGACCAAAAAGAATACTATATTTTCATTAGTTTATCGACTTATTGAGTTGGCATTGGTCTTACCAGTTGCGATTGCAACCGTTGAAAGAGTATTTTCTATGATGAAGATCATCAAGAGTGATTTGCGTAATAGGATAAGAGATGACTGGATGAATGATTGCATGGTAGTGTACATCGAGCAAGAAGTTTTTAAAATATTGAAACGAAGCCATTTTGCAACATTTTCAGAAGATGCAAAAACGTAGGATGTAATTGTCACCTCTTAGTCGTAGTACATAATACGGTACGTATATTCTGATATTTTTAATGCTTTTAGTCTTTAATTTTCGATATTGTAACTCTAAGACAATTTTTTGCATTACGAAGGAAAAAAAAATTTTGTCATTTCGCGTTTAAAGTTCGACCCCATGAATTTTGATCATGGATCCGCCACTGAAGGTATCAAGGTGTTTTGGTTTTATTTCACCTGTCTTCTTCGTCTATCCATTGCCCCTTGATTAAAACTTCGGAAGAGCCTTTTTTGGCTTTCTTTGCCCCGCCTTTGCAACTCTTCCCTGCAGCTTTCACCTCTTCTTTCAAACCCATATTAGGGCTTCTCTCAGGCATCCAATTCAGATGGTCTCCATCCACAAAAAAACCCGTCAACAAAGTTTACCTCTGGAATACTCGACACGAAAACCCACCACCAATTGCACCACTAGAAGCAGGAAAACTGTACAAGCCAGTATCTGAAACAAATATTTCTTTGTTCTTTGCATGGTTCTGAGGCTGTTGGTGAGAAATATGGTTCTGACGAAACAAGAACCTGTCTATGGCTGTGAATGGTAACTTTATTATATACTCTTTGACTCATGATCAGTGGTTGTCTTGTGTTTTAAGAAACTAAAGAACTCTAAACAGTTGCTATATTCATGGGCGGAAAGCGAAATGTTGGCCTAGTCCTCATCACATGGTACTCGGCTAATTCGGATTATAAAGTTTTTCCGTTGCGTAGATGCGGGCATAACCGAAAGTAGCACCATAACAACGTTGAAAACGACACTAGTACTTAAGACTTGTCATTGAGACACTGAAACCGCTACTTTTTGAGAGAGAATTAGAAGCTGTAATGTCTTGCTTTAGTTTGGAATGTTTAAAAATGATTATGAAAATTAATTTTTTTAATAATGCACAATTTTTTTTGTCCATTCAAACACAGACTATTTTTCAAAAATTCAAAATTTTTACTCAAATTTGAATTACCTTTTCACATCAGCTGCAATATTTTTTTTATAAAAAAAATAGAATTAATTACAATTTTTCCGTTCGAACTAACACCCTATTTTCAAAAAACTCCTCCTAAATTATGACTCGTTATAACTCACTCCCTCAATCTACGTTTATCGTTACGATTCAGCCCCTCATCTAAATTTTCCCGTTATGTGCGACGTTTTCCGTTCCACGAAGTCCAACACTGTAACACCCCTCCCACTTATTTTCTGGCTTATCATAGAGTATGAATGCAATAACAGAAATTAATATATATATATATATTCTTGTTCATGCCCTGCTTCTATTTTTTTTTAAGAAATAAAAATAAAAGGCAAGTGTTTCTTTATTTTCTTTTTGTTTTGCCATGTTTGGAATCACAATATTTATTGCTTTTGATTATATATATTCTTGGTCAATTAATTTTAAGTTGTTTATATATATATAATGAAAGTGAACTAATTGTAAAAAAGTTCACTAAAACGTGGCAATATTTTAGCTTTGGGCTTGTTCGGTTGATGGTTGCAATAGGTGTTTTTACCCCTCCTCCTCTCCGAATTACCCTCCTCCCATAGTTATCTTTTTACGTTGATAATTATCTATTTTCACTTATGGCTGGTCTAAGCTTATAATAAACTATGGTTATATAACCTTTATCATGGTTAAAAGAGTTATTTAAAGGGAGCTGGAAGAATACTTGTCGTCGTCCTTATTCAGTGAAGTAGAAAAGAGAGCTTAAGGGCAAAAGAGAAGAAAAAAAAAAAAAAAACCAAGAAGGAAGCTACCGACTTCAAAAAGGTATAGTAACAGTAGTGTATAGCTTAGGATTGGTGCGTGAGTTATATTAAAGTTGATGTTTCATTTTTTTTAGGGATAAATGCAAAATCAGTCCCTGTGCTATACGCGAAAATCGAATTAGTCCCTGTGATAATAAAACCATAAAATTAGTCCTTATGATCTCACAAAAACATAAAATTAGTCCATAGTGGAGGGATTAACGGGAAATGAAAGTGAAATCATAGGGACTAATTTTATGGTTTTGTTATCACAAGGACTAATTCGATTTTCGCGTATAGCACAGGGACTGATTTTGCATTTATCCCTTTTTTTTATTACTATTTTATTCCAAAAGATTCTATCATTCCACCTTGTATGGATCCGAATTTATTTTTTTTTGCTCCTTCTTTTTGATTATATGTAGTATTCCACGAAACTTCTCTCTGATTACGTGCAGTGCCTTTTCAGGTGTGCTTCTTTCATTTTTTTTTATTTTTTATACTTGTGTGATCAATGAGTTGAATTGATGCTGTAGTCTTAGATTACCTAGTTATTACTCTTTTGTTGATAAAATTAGCATAAGTTGACATAAATTCTTGCTTAACATATAGCATTAATCATTTATTATTTTAATCAAGCCACTTTGATATTTATTTGAACATTGCGGTGGTAAAGAAAATAAAATGAATTACGCAAAGCGTGATGGTACCGCTTACTGAAGGATGTGCAACTATTGCAATAATAAGAGATGGCCTCTGAGAGGGTATAGAGCAGCACTCTACCCATAGTCTCCCGAAGAGGACGGAAATCACAAGACAGTCCCAAAAGAAAGAGGAGAGAGACACACAACCTTAACTTTAGCGGTAAACAAAGCGTGGCGAAGGTTGGGAAATGATCTTAATGAGTTAGTTAAAGGAAAACATAAGTGGGATCATATTACATAACATTGTACATGTGTATTATTTTACCATGTTATTATAATTTTTTTTACTTTTTCTTTTACTATATTGCTAATTATTGTTTAAGGCCTTGATCCCATTCTCAACTTTACTGAGTCCTTATGACTCACCCCTCCTTTATGTGTTTGTTGTCGTACTTGTGACTATTAGCAGGCCAACATGATAATGTTCGAGATCCTCTGGACTTTTCAGCATAGGGACTACCTCTTGACGGTTCAGATCCTGGTGTGGGTCTCAACCAACTTGGATGTAGTCGTTGAACATTTCTACACCTAGACACCTACTGAGCCATCACCGACTCTTGAGATCATCGATTTAGGCTGGGGACAATAGTTTGTCATACTCTTTTGTAGCTCTAACCACTAGACCTACTTTTTTTTTTTTTTGGACTGTATATTATGTCTTTTGAAGAACATGTTTAGTCTTTTTGGAGTTTGTCTCCTACTGGTCATGTGAGTCTAAACATTTAGCAGTGGGCAGCTTTAAGTCTCTTTTGTAATTATGCGTCTGACCTAGTATTGTACTTTTCTATGTATCTGACTTAGTACGGTACTTTTCTATCAAAAACATATATTTTTGTTTCTTTAGCTTGTATAATCTCATGCATTCTTATTCACTTCTCTTGACAATACTTTCATGACTCAAAATTTTATGCGTTCAAATATCAAATGAGATTTAAAATTTTATCTTCCTCATTTTTACTTGCCAAGGTATAAATTTTTTGTGTTGTATTCTCGAATTATTAAGTAGTCTATTACAATAAAATAGCTTAGAGGTTATTACGACACGAGGCGTTACAAACATGTTGATATCTTCAATTGGTAATGGCTTTAAGTCACTGCTGAAGGGATTAAGGATGGTGATGTTTCTGTAGGACTCAATGTGTATCAGACTATCAGTTACTGCTCCTCTATTTTTTCCTCAGAAAAGCCTCCAAAAATGCTTTGTTTGTGCCATTGGGTGGGTGGGTGACTGAGAGTGAGAAAGGAAGAGATAATTTGGTACTTTCGCTCAAGGAAGGTTCTAGGTGTTGCTCACTTGGGACAGAAAATGCCGCACACAACGAAAAAATCTAGGTGGGGAATTGAATTGTAACAATAAACTTAAATTGAGAGGGTGAGTTGTAACGAGTCATAGTTTATGATGGTTTTTGAGAATGGGGTGCTAGTTTGAGAGGGCAAATTGTAATTAACCCAAAAAACTATATTAAATCTTTTCTTCCTTTACTTTTTAACAAACTTCATTACTTTTCATTAAAAAATCCCATCAAATTTTCTTTGCTTACTTTTTAACAAACTCCAATAAAAATTGTTTTACAATCAAACATTTTTAAACTTTTTAACCAACTTTTTACAAACCCTAAAAAAGTCAAAACTCTCAAAAAAATTTCTTACAAACTCAAAATTCTAAAAATTTTTGCTTCCAAAGATCACCACTTGAAATAGGTATCTAAAATTTAAAATATTAAAATTGATGATGCCAAGAAAATCTGGCCCACCTAAAATTTCCCTAAGCTTTAGAGTTAGTCCCTATGGATATGGGGCCTACACAAAGAAACAATGAGAAAGGAGCTTCCCCACAGAGATAGCCTCCGATGATGAAATTAGTTCTCTCAATGTAAGAAGAAGTTTTTTTTATATAATGAAAGAACATCCCTCTATTATCTACCCGAAGGGGCTTATATGCTTTGACTGTTAGGCCCGTTGGGGAGAGAGAGAGAGAGAGAGAGAGAAGGTTTTTGGGAGGTGACACTTGACATCCCCTCCTGTAGGGGAATGGCGTCCTGACTTGGGGTGGGCAAGCGAGATGATGGTTAGGCATGGCCTATTTTTTACGTTCTCCCCAATAAAAGTTCATCCCTTCAACCTACTACAGAGTGTGCCACCTGTGGGTCAATGATGATTACTTCCTTTTTACTAAACACTCTACGTAGTTGATTGGACGTGTCATTAAGAGAAAAGTCCTTTTTGTATTGGGAGAAGGAAGAGGCCTCTTCTCGATGGGTGAGACTCTTGTTGGCTTTTATTTACAATTGATATTTTGATAATTTTAATAAATGGATTAAGTTTACAAAATGAACATCTTCAAAGATAAAGACATTTTTATTAAAGAACCAAAGATGAAGATTGAAGATTAAGAAGATGTAAGGAGCTCAAAAGTGAAGATTCAGGATTATATGGTATAATCTTGTAACTCTTAATTTCACTTTTGACAAGGATTTGAATCATATACTTGCATATATTTCAAACCGTACATAAATATATCATCACAAGTTTGACAACCAAAATGGGCTTTAAATGTTTTCAATAATCTCTATATAAATTCTCAAGCCTTACTTATACTTTTGGGGAGTTGGTTTTTGAAATTAAGATTTCAAAAATGTCAAAAACAGGTTTTATAATTGTAGTTGTTGATGCAATGATTTGTAGTGGTCTATCATCTTGCTTAGGCCAAAAATGACAGTTTCTAAATTTTATAACCGTTAAGCAACGATTAGTTGTAGTGGTCGACTGTTACAGGAAATCGGTCAACTGGTACAATAAAAAAATTGTTAGATCAACCCCAAATAATTAGTTTTGATATGTGACTCATATAAGAACCTTCCTAAGGTCTCATAAAATACAAAAAACGACCATATATCATTTTTATAGCTTGAGAAAGATCTAAAACTTTCTTATTCATATTTATCATATCATTCTCACAAATTAAACTTTTAGATACTTGTCATTATGTGAAATAAAGAGATAGAGCTTTCCATTTTCTTATCCACTCTTTGAGAGAATTAAATTCTTGTATCTTTTTATTAAAAAATGTATGATTCCTTAAAGTGAGACTATTCACTAAAGAAAAGCTTATAGAAGGCATATCTTAAGCTCGGCTGTGAGTAGTGCGCTCGAAAAATCAATGGGGTTGTGAGTGTTGAACCTGAAAAAACACTTGTAAAGTTCTCTATCACCCGGAAGCTAGATTATACATTATTAGGAAGATAGTAGATAAAATCTATGGCTTTGAAATAAGCTTGAGGGGTTGATGTAGCGGAGTTTGCTGAATCATCTAAAAATTCACAAAACAACGTCTATATTTTTCTCATTATCTCATAACTATAATGAGTTAAATAGGATAAGAATTTGTGGGTTCGTATTTAATCATTGGAAATTCAGGTCGTGAATTTTTTAATCCAAAGGGATTGATTTGGTAATTTAGGTCTTTTTTTTTTTTCTACGTGGTAGTTTAGGTCTTGGATCTAGCGATTTGCTCCTTTAAGGTATCTGGTTCGAAACTCTGAGTGTTACAGATACTTTGAGATCACTAAGGGGGTGTTTGTTTCCCCAATATTTTGGGGCATCAAAATTTCCAACAAAACAAACACACTCCAAAATTTTTAACTTTTACACATACACACTTCACTTTTCACAAACCCCAATAAATCTCAATAAAGTAAAGATTCCTAAAATTTCGGGAATATTCTCCAAAATTTTGGCAAACAAACACCCCCTAAGTCCAGTAATTATCGTAGCTAAGTTTCGAATATCACATTTTAAGAGAAAATTCATGGATTATCGTAGAATTTTGAGCAGATGATTTTCGTATGACCTTGAAATAAAAATAACCTATTTTCAACAAATTGCTACAACAAGTCGGTTTATTTTTGTTTTTCTAAATTGTCTGTTTTTTCTTGTTGCCTCGATGCGGCAAAAAAAAAAACAGAAAAAATTACCGTTTGATTTGAATTTGGGTTCGGACATGGAGTGAGCCTGATGGGTTTGCAGCCAAGATCGAAGCTAAGCTGGGCCTGGGGCTAGACAAGCAAAAGAACCGCACACGAAACAAAGCTGGCTCGGTGTCGTTCTCAAACTCACAGGCACGCGCTTGAGTCTGCAAAAACAAACCCACCAGCCGAGCCACTTCCACCTCACACGCGCGAGCACACGTTCTCTCTCTAAACGACTAAGCGTAAAGTCCAGTAAAACGGTGGCGTCAAGCTCAAACAACGGGCCAAGCGGGGTTGGGTTGAGCCGTCTGAGAGACGAAACAAACGGATCTGTGTGTCTGGGTAGGCGTCTCGGCTGAGAAGGCTCTGCAAAGTCAAAGCTGATCTCTTTACTCATCCATCTTGGTCGCTCTCTCTCTCTCGGCTTTGATCCGGCTCTGATCTAGCGCCGCCGATCCCAACTTCCAGCTTCGATCTCCCTCCATTTCTCCTCTCTTTCATTCTCTCTTCTGACGGTTCTTTCGTCTCTCTCTGATGGTCCCGCTCCTACCTGAGAAGTGGAGCATACACCTCAATTCAGTGCTTCATGGTGAGCGACCGACGGTTGGAGAAGAAGGTCCAAATTTTCTTGTTTTATTCACTATTTTTTCTTTCGAACTAGTTTTTCTTTTTCTTGTTTCAGATTGTGTTTCTTAGCACTGAGGACTTGAATTGAGGAGGATTCTTTTCAGTGGTGCTGGTGGCGTCTGCAACGCAGCCTTTCCATTGCTGATGGATTTCGGGGTAAGAGGCGAAGGGTAGAGAGCAGTTTGAGCAACAATAGTTTTCTCACAATTAATGTTGGAGTTTCAGACAGGAACAGTTAGTGGGAAGGCAGGGAACCAGATGGACTGGACCGTAAGTACTGCCTTGAAGTCCTTCAGAGGTACTAAAATCCAATATATGACGCTTATGATTTTGTTATTAATGAAAAAATAGATAAAATTAGCCTTTTTGTGTTTTGGGTACTGCCACTTAAAAGCGAGATGCTGGATATCTAGAAGGTGTTTTCTTGTGTCCGGTTTATTTCTACTCTATCCTAGCTCGATTTTATGTACTATAATGCCGGGGAAAGTTGGGAAATTGTTAAGAGCTTTTCAAACATATTAATATACTAGAACCATGTAAGAGACTGTCTTATTTCTTAGTGCGATGGATATTAGAAGACAATCAGTACTGAAATGCTGAATCAATGGACGCAAAGGGTGTAGAAGCTACTCTGGATCACTCGTATGAGCCTTGATTAGCAGAATTCTGTGTATTCCTTTTAGGATCGAGGAGTACGTGGATTAGAGTACTATAAATTTATGTATTTCGGAATGAACCTGTTGTTATGAAAGTTTCTGGCAGTTGATATATGGAAATTAGAGTACACGAAGTGACCCTTCTTTTATTGCCAAAACACAAAGAACATCTAGATCCAGTTCAATGGAAGATCTGCATGGAGAAAGTTGTGGGGAACAAAAAATGATAATTTGAGAATTGAGGAAGACAATGCTGAAGCATAGGTGTCTTTGACAAGGGAAATTAACTAAATTACCAGACATTCTGTAGCTAAAGCGGACTGCATTCTTGATTGAAAATGAGAAAGGCAGAATAGATGGAATTTTTTGTGTGTGAAGGAAATCTAACTTACTGGGTTATCAAAGTCTTGCTATAGCTGGAGTTACGATGGGATGTGTTAGTGCTCTTATTCTTGATATAGGGTTATAATTGGCCTTTTTAAAGCTTAATATGTATACGAGTAAATTGCTTCAAGGGGTGTTTCTTGTAAGCTCTAATCTCTGGATATGCTGTTTGGAGAAGATATTTTAACAAATGATCGTTGACAGCACATAAAAAACTCAATCTCCAGATAGTATGTTTGGGTATCTGATTGAACTTTCAACAATGAGTAACCAACTATTCTTTTCATTGCATGCTCTTGATGTAGATGTGGAACCCATCATTCCAAGCATTGATCCAATAAATATTGGATTGGGATCTTCAGAAAAGGGAAATGCTATTACTGCAGCAAAACCAAGAAAGAAGACGATGACATCAGTTTATCTCAAGTTTTTTGAGACTGCTCCAGATGGCAAAAGTCGGAGGTGCAAGTTTTGTGGACAGAGCTATTCCATTGCTACTGCCACTGGTAATTTTTTCTCACCTGCTTCCTTGTTGTTATTGTTGTTGTTGATGATGATAATATCATTAGTATATTTATAACCAGTCCCTTGGATATATTGCCCTGGAGCCTTGAGAGTTTCAATGAACAGCATCTAAAACATCTGTAGACAACCTTTTAATTGATTATAATCTGATCCATAAGGAGCTCAGCTCTCCTTGTATAAATGGTTGTTGGTTACACTCAGTCTCGTATTGAGCCTATAATGTTGCGATCTTTCATTTGTATTTATTTTGTCAATTTTCTTTTATTGGCTAAGGCAATTTGGGAAGGCACCTGAGTAATCGGCATCCAGGGTATGATAAGTCAGGGGACGCTGTCAGCAATTCAGCACCACACCCTATTACGGTAGTCAAGAAATCTCAACCTCAACAAGGGAAAGCACCCCCTGTTGATTATGATCATCTAAATTGGTTACTCATTAAGTGGCTCATTGTAGCTTCTCTTCCTCCTTCGACCTTGGAGGAAAGCTGGTTGGCAAACTCTTTTAAGTTTCTGAATCCATCAGTGCAACTCTGGCCAGGGGAGAAGTATAAAGCAGTATTTCGTGAAGTTTTCAGAAGCATGCAGGAAGATGTAAGAGCATCTTTGGACCAGGTTTCTTCAAAGTTCTCCATCACGCTTGACTTCTGGACTTCCTATGAACATATTTATTATATGAGTATCACTTGCCACTGGATTGATGAGAACTGGTCCTTCCAAAAGGTGCTTCTTGATATCTGTCACATATCTCACCCTTGTGGTGATGCAGAGGTTTATAATTGCTTGGTGAAGGTTCTTAAGGCGTACAATATTGAAAATAGAGTCCTCTCCTGCACCCATGATAACAGTCAAAGTGCCATGCATGCCTGCCATACTTTGAAAGAAGACTTGGATGGTCAGAAAGTAGGGCCCTTTTGTTACATCCCCTGTGCTGCACGGACTTTAAACTTGATCATAGACGACGGATTGAGAACTACAAAATCAGTAATTTCTAAGATCCGGGAGTTTGTGCTAGAGTTAAATGCATCCTTAGAGATGTCTGAAGATTTTATTCAATTAACTACAGCATATCAAGAAGGTAGTTGGAAATTTCCATTGGATGCTTCAGCACGGTGGAGTGGCAATTACCAGATGTTAGATATTGTGCGCAAGGTACTTGCTCTATTTGTCTTAAACCTTCTGCTGTAAGATACAAGAGATTCACTAATGAAAACCTTCTCTTTTAAAACTTTTGGCAAGTTAGCGACATGTATAATATGTCCATAAAAGTTAATCCTTCTGCACAAATTAGTGCACTTTGAAGTGGATCCTTTTGCAGGTTCAAACAATGTTGAACAATCAATTACCTTTAAAACAGAGAAAATGAAACATATTCAATTTTGATGACCAAGATAGTAAAATTTACAAGGCAACCCTCAATTTTTTTATGGTATACTTCAAATACTTGATTTTTCCCTCAGAGAAAAAGTGAAGGAGATATCAATCTTTTAGAAGGATGTTCTAAGGAATGGGATTTTTTCCGCAGAATTTATTGTTTATCGGCAAAAAGTCCAATTAAGGAGTTTCATTTGGAGACTAACAGCTGTTTGATTCATTATAAAGTACTTTTAACGACTGCCAAGAAGTTCAGTAGGTAAAGCAAATTTGAAATAAAAGATAACTGGCACTTGCTGCGTTTTGAAATATGTGGATGCATGAGAAATAATTGCATCTGATTTGAGAGGAGTAGCTAGAGAGGTGTAATTCTATCCTGTCGATAGCATCGGATGTGCAATTTTCTTGCAATATTTGCTAGTCATCGAGCTAAATAATTGCTGAGTTTAGCCTAATATTGATTCTGTTGTGTGCATTAATGTAGTGGCTATTGATGATCTAGAGTTTACATATGAAACAGGCTAGTAAGTCTCTGGATGCTGTTATCAGGAAGTATGAGGAGACACTAGGCAATAGGATGCCACTGAGCACTACAGAGAAGAATGTTGTCGGTATCATGCATCAATATTTAGAACCCTTCTACAAAACCACAACCAACATATGCACAAGCAAGGTGCCCACAATCGGGCTAGTCCTATTCTTCATGGATCACATCTCTGAGAAGATTGCTGTCTGCAGAGAATCCCGTCACAGCCCAGACTGGCTAAAGAACGCTGCTGAAGACATGGCTATAAAGGCCAGAAATTACAATACCCAGGTCTGCAACATATTTACCTATATGACAGCAATTCTTGATCCTCGAATCAAAGGGGAGCTAATTCCTGAGAATCTGAGCTCAGAAAATTATCTTGAGGAAGCAAGAACCCATTTCATGAGAAATTATTCAACCAGCCATTTTCCATCACTGGCTAGTGGATACAGTGCTCAAGAGATTGAAGATGGAGGGGGCGTCTCTTTTGCAGAGGAAATTGCTAGAAAGAAAAGAAGGGCAAGCATGAGCCCAGCAACTGATGAACTCACTCAGTATCTATCAGAGCCCCCAGCTCCAATACCAACAGATGTACTGGAGTGGTGGAAGGTCAATAGCACACGCTACCCACGACTTTCTGTGATGGCTCGAGATTTCTTGACTGTGCAGGCAACTTCTGTAGCACCTGAAGATTTGTTCTGCAGAAAAGGTGATGAGATAGAGAAGCAAAGATTTTCTATGCCACATGAGAGCGCACAAGCTCTCCTTTGTATCAGGTCATGGACTCAGAGTGGAATGAAGTTGAAGTTCAAGTCTACCGAAATAGACTACGAGAGGTTGATGGAATTGGCAGTTGCTGCAGCAGCAGATAATAGTAATGCTGGTTCTGACAAGAAACTAAAATGCTGACAGAGACAGCATTTTCTCCTCCTTCCAGCGAACGAAGAGAGGGACCTCTAACCGGAAAAAGGAAATACAGAGAGACACCACCCAAAGCTTTTAGTCATATCCTGACATGGCTGTTTGTAATTTAACTTCCCATCTCAGAAGAGGGGAATCAGTGTGCAATTGACCTTTCTTCTTTTATTGTATCTGTAAGGTGAAAATTAGGTATTGATGTACAGTTGAACTGAAAAATTGCTAACAGAGAAGGAAACAGACAGACTACGTGTCTGATTGTTTAAACACACCAGTGATATATATTGAGGCAGCTTCGTCAAATCTTGTGGCCCGCAGTTAGTTTAGGCTGTTGTAATGATTCTATGCGTCTTATGCCTTTAGTAATACTTGGTGAAGCGTAGGGATCCCATGTGCTTGAAAGCTTCCTGCTTTAGTTGGAAGTAACAGGGAAGGATTCTGAGATCACATTTGTGTAGGAAATGTTGGCCAGTGGTGAAGCCTTTGGAACCTTGACCCTCTTTCCCTTTGAGGAAGGGCAATACTAGGATTCAGTCTCTCAGACGTGGCCACATATGTGGGAAAGTTCAAACCACATGGACCGGGGAAATAATTATGCCTAAAAATTATGGATAGCAGAAAATGAGTAATTCTTTTCGACGTTAATTATCAACTCTAGTGAAATTTTGGGTATTGATTATACTTGTAAAAAGAGCATGCCCAAATTGCCAGATTGGACAGTTAATTTTCTACTTATTGAAAATACATTATTTGATATTCTAAAAACAATATTCTGTTCACTTTATATCAGCTTCCCCTTCCAGGTGTACAAAGACAAATGCATCACTGATCAAAACCCTATGGAAATCAGGGGAAAAAAAATCAGCAACAAATCAACTTGTGTGATGGCACCGCCACTTTGTTGCTTTGTGTGAGTATAAGCTAAGAAGCTAAAGGCTCAAATGGTGCACGCCGGGCCATGCCCATTAAACTTCCTTTAGGAAAGTGGCCGGAGCAGCTGAACCCTTAAGCCTTTGAGAAAAAAAAAAAAAAAAAATTAAGCCTCCAGTCACTTTCAGGACTAGTTTACCATCTCCTTGACTTCCTCGATCTCCAAATAATTGCTGATGGGCTTGGGCAGATCTAGAATGGAATTTTCGTTGGAGGAAGACCCAGAACACTGCGATTCATTTACAGTCTTGGACAGTTAAAAAAGGGCTTGTTTTCAACATTTTCAAAACTAATAATGAGTAAATTTAATTATTTAAACATTTTTAAACCAAATCTGATATGTCTATGCAAATCTAAGGAGCAAAATAAAATAAGTAATGCATGTTAAATTACGATATATCTTAAAAGTTTAAGTTAATAAGAACAGATAAATTTAATTATTTAATTTAAAATTTCTAGTAAGGTGCAATAATCGTGCCCAAATAAACATTTTACAACCATCAAATTCCTTGCTCTTTGTATGTCTGTTGAGTCCCATATGGAACATATATCTAAGTAATATATGAAATTTGTTTGATGCTGAATATTACTCATTTACAAAGACTTTTTTCTTTGGGAAAAGTCCGTGAGACAGCACTTTCTTGCTGATTTTTTTTGCATCTCGCTAGAAAGCACAGATCAAGTGAAGCATGGGTGAATTATCTCTCAGATATGACAAAAATCTTGCTGTCATATGTGACAGATAAGTAGTTTCATTCGGAGAAGTCGACAGCAGCTATTTGCTGGCATTAATTTCCCTTTGGAAAGCGGCTGAATCGGCTGAACGCTTAGCCTTCGGAGATAAATTTGAGCCTCAGTCATTCTTCCAGGACTTTACCTTCTTCTCGACTTCCTCGATCTCCAAATAATTGCTGAAGGACTTGGGCATATCCGGTATGGGATTTTAGGTGGAGGATCATCAGGGACACTGCAATACACAAGAATTGAAGGCTTAATCACAGACATTTCCTACACTAAATCTAACATGTCTATGCAAACCCAAAGAGAATGCAAAGGAAAACACTTGAAAGCAAATGTATCGAGGCTAGCGCTCCCTCCTGCATGGAATTTATAAAGGATATGTAGAAATATGATTGATATTTGGTTGAATTGAATCCCAGTAGAAAACACAAATCCTGGTCCTAGTTGACACCTCCAATAGAAAAGAGCTGGGAATCTTACCGTAAACTGGCAATCTCGATCTGCGAAAAGTCCATGTTAGTTGAACTGTATAGTTCTGGTACTGCATTGGTCTTCGCCCTCAACGGTGATGGAGCTGGTTGTTTTATAGCGAGCACTCTGCAATTTAATTTGCTTGCAATATCGTCGTGGGCCCTTGCCAATCTATACCACACGAATGAAAGCCACTGGTTTGAGTTAAACTATTCCTTCTATGTAAACGATTATAGTACAGAAGTTCACAAAAATCAAAGCTTCTGCAACATACATTACAATATGCATATATCCTGTTCCTGCTGCCTGATGCAACTAAAGATTTAAGAACCCAATGACAATTTGATATTCCTGATCTGAGTTTTTTTTTTTTTCAGTAAATGCATTTGTTTCCCTTTCTGGAATGTGGACAGGTCATGTTTCTTTGTTAGACGTAGGATTGAAGCTCCCTCCATGGAGTCGATCGCCTGGGACAACTCCAACCGTCAAGAACATGCTTTTCAAGTTGTTGTCGAGGTTTGAATTTCCTGACGTACCTAATACTTGTAAGTGTGGGACCGTTCACGTATGACGTACGTTATAGTATGAGTACACTCAAGGCTGTGGGTTCTTCTCAGCCAAGTGCATCGAAGATTATGCCACCAGGCAATCAATTAAGTCGAAAAGCCTGCCCAGAAAAAAAAGTAAGTCGAAAAGCCTAACCTAACTCGAGAGATATACTCGGGCCAAAAGCTCTCATCTAAAATGCCTCAAAAGTCAAAACAAAATCAAACATAATCTATCTAGTATGTATTACCACCGATATTCAATCTGATTCCATAGACTCACCCAATCATATTGCTCTTCTTTCTTTTCTTTTTTTTGGTCATTTAATTGGTCAATCCCTAAGTGGTGCCCAATAGCTCTTAGCTCCAATGCTTTTCATAAACGCTCCACGTGCGTTGCTGAGGTATTTAGTGACAGTCTCTGAAGTTTCTGCTCACAGAGGGTAAACCATGGCGGTCTCAGCTGTCAGGGCAGGTGGGTTCACAATGTCCATAGTGGCTTTCTACAATTGGGCTCTATGACTTGGACTCTGAACAGGCCCTTAAGGGACGCTTTTTAAAATGGCAAGTAAGGTGAAAGCTACCTAATCCCATAGGCCAGTTGACCATTTATTGCAGGACCTTCCAGGAAAAGCTCACCGGATGAATTTCTAAAGGCTCGAATTGATGGTTTTAGTTTAGCCATCTGTAGCAAGTAGTTCGTCATTTCGAGCATTAATTTTGAAGAGGAAGAGGACCCATGTACTTATGGCTAATCAACATCAAAACTATTCCTTGATTTCTACTAATTATGAAGAGGCATTTACTGCAGAAAGAAGTGGAAAGTCTGATGTCAATCTTACTTGTAAAGAAAGCTTTTGTCATGGAGTCCAACCACAAGCGCTGAAGCTCCAATCTCTCGCACTACGGCTGATATCTTCCCACCCTCTTGGTCACCTTCCGTCACTAGAATCTCAATATTTGTCTGCAACCCAACCTACGATTGTCGCATCGATGATCAGATATCAATTTGAACACGAACCGGATGAGCAGGAGCATTAATTTGAGCGACACCAAGCATAAACAAGAAGCAGGAAAATCGTACTTTGTTTGGGTATTGACCAATAAGCTTACATTGGAGTTGTTGCAGATGTCCTTGAAAGAGAGGGCCAGTTGGAAGCCTTCTAGGCGGAGAACCCGAGATTTCTTCTTACTTCTGGATCTTGTGGGGGGGAAGACATGGAGGAGAGTTATCAAGTCTCCGTTGCGAATGAAGTTGTGGAGAGCCCACTGGAAGGCTGCTCTTGCTACATCTACGTCCTCCACTAGCACCACTATTTTCCTTATATCCATCCCCCTGCCTCACCCCTCTCTCTCTCTCTCTCTCGCTCGCTCTAGCCTTTTTATGATGATATGGGTTTGTCAAGCCCCGTCTTACTTGTGAGTTCTCTCTCTCTCGAGTTCACAAATAACGGGCTATTGTCAAGTCTTTATATCAAGGTAGATTGATTGGGAGTTTGAGTTTCTCTCTGTCTCTCTCCCAACTCAAAACTCCTCTAAAATACACTTTCTTTTGTGATCCAAATAATGTTGGGCTGGTACATAGAGTACATATCTGATATCACTGAAGGGTAATGAGAATTTTACTCGGAGGACAAAAGGGCAATAGGCATCTCTGACCAAATAGAGCAAAGTGGTGCGCACGTTTTATTAGAAGTTGTGGTGGAGTAGAAATGGCCGATTGTCTTTCTTATTCAAATCAAATTACTACAAAGAAAGAGAAGCTCCTTGAACATCATGTTGACTCATCTCAACCGTTGATGCAGGGTACTCGTATTCTGCATCTTGACTCTCCCGATGAATGCCAGATGTCAAGCTAAATGGGACCGGAATCCAGACTGCCTCCTAATTAGAACGTCCGATCGGATGTTTTGTTATCCCAAAAGAACGTCTGTAAGCACGCTGGCTGACGGAGTCTAACGAACCACTTCACTTGCCCACCAAAAACAGAGAAGGAAATGGAAACGACGCGGACGGCAGATAAGAGTTTTTAAGATATTAATAAAACGGTAGCCGTGCATGAATGGCTGTCCCAGTCCTGTCGTTTGGGGTGTTCTCTATACATGCTTTTGTTTAGTGTGGCAATGACGAGGGCATAATGGCGGTGTCGTCAGAAAGAGGTATCCTTTCTTTTGTTTGCTTCTGATTCTTCTTCTTGTCGATTCTCTCGGTCATCGGTCTTCCGTCTCAATCCGTGCACTAACTTTGCTCAATATAATGATCATAAAAAATCCATGCACTAACTTTGAATGACAGTTCCCTCGTAAAATACTTAAAATTATATCACTTATGTTAAAATTCAAATCCAACTATCCTCTTCACTTAACAATCCGGACAGAGATAAAAATATAAACAAATAAACATAAATTCCATGGATCACTTTGGCATTTGGCGTTAGTTACGTCGTTTTTTTAAGAATCTTCACCGTTTAGCTCATCTAACTATCGTTATTTACAACTACGAAATTCATCACATTTACTTCCAAACTATGAAAATGCAGCTGATGGTGCCCAAAATGATCTGCCCAACTGATGAGCGATGAACCGGCACCAAGCCTACCTCCAAACGCTGAGGGGGTGATTTTGAAAGAAAAATTCCCTGACATACAGAAGCTCGCTTTCGACGGATGGCATGGGACATTGCTTAGCAGGTTGGGGCCCTAAATCAGCTTAAATTAGGCCTAAATCCGGTTTGGCCCAGATCTATATCTGCAGAAAATTTAAAAAAAAGCCTATTAAATAGATTAAAACATGCCCAAATTCGTCTTGGCCCAAATTTGAATCTGATCCGATATCCTGTTCGAATTCGAATCCATCGATTCAGTCGGATATTAGCTATTCGGATTCAAAATCCGATATCCGAAATTTTTAGATTCGGATATGGGCTTTTCGAATCCGAAAAATTTCGGTGCAAAAGATATTTTAAGTGATTTTCTTCTTTTGCTTTTGTTTTTTGGCCCCCTAAATTATTATTTTTTTTTTATATATAAATAACCCCAATAAGGTTGAACATTCGTGACTTGGTTAATCTTAAATGCCAATATCTCCAACTCACGAGGCTTAAACAGCTCTATTGTTATTATTATAAACCTCAATTTCGATTATGATGTGTTTTCTTCACATTCTAACCTCAAGTCGATTCTATTCTAACTAATTACGTGCAGGTAGCAAGAACAATGAGCAAACTTCAAATAAGATAAAATGCTATATATGGAATAATAGGAAATTGTTATGCACAATATTATATCCTAGAACTAAAGTTGGATCGTATAAATTTGAGAGTTGCAATCATTTGACATAACATATCATGTGTACCCCATTGAATGTCATCCATAAATGTTATGATAGGTCTGGAGCAAATAAATTCACGAGGTGTACAAGACAGATGATGTTGTTCGAGTATGAGTTCAATGTTTTGTCCCTAATTAACATCTATTCGATATTCACTACAATGTTTATATATGAACCAGAAGATCAAGACAAACCTAAGATGTTCTGGTTATTCAAAATACACTATAATATCATAATTCCTGCATAGAATCCCATCTGTTTCCATTTATTCCAATTAATTAGTACTTCTCAAACTCAACTCGATAGCTTGAATCCTTTGTGGAATGTCATAAGCATAAATAGGGAGACGATATTCATCTCATGCATATATGGCGTCTATAAAAAAAAAAATTGTGAAAAATAAAGGCACCCTCATGGTAACTCTTCATTAGCGAGTTGCGACCGTTAACTCTGTAACGGCTATTTGCACTAATAGTATTGAGTTTACAAGTATGTAACGACCAGCGGTTAGGACTATTGAACTTCTCCTCATCAAGGGCATAGTAACTATATATAGCCCTATTGTGTGAGTGGAGAGTATGTGTGTGGAATTCACAATATAATTCTTGGTAAATATCTCTCAATATGTGTCTTCTCTGTGAGTAGAGGCTCTTAGACTATTATAGAATTTGTAGGCGACACTCTTGTAGTGTGCTCCACCTTCGGGGTTAAAGCGATAGAGAATTTCGAATTAAGACATGTGGAACAACGCGATCATACATATTTTGGTAGAAGCTAGGATACCAAAAATCCACCTGTTATGCATATTATTTTATGAAAAAATTTTTGAAGTGTTTAAAATAAATATTTCTAACAAAACCTTTTTAAAAATAATAAAGAAAACTCTCCAATTTATATTATTCCAAAAGTGTTGACTTTAACGTGACTAGTGTTGCGAGAAGAGAAGGTCATATCTCTTCAACCATCAAAAAGGGAAGTGATATATATTTTTTTTTTTAGTAACGAGAGAAATCTAAACATCCATTCATGTGTACCATATTCTAATTGACCTAATATCTACACGAGTTATGTTTAATGCCACTACAAACCCCGAAGAGATTGATCAGCTCACAATCCACTTCACAAGCTTTTAAACCATAACTATATATATATATATACCAACCAACAACAATCAAATAGAAATTACATTATGCAAAATTACTCAAATTAACAGGCATAAATAAATACATTTTTTACCGATTAGCTTTAGAAGGTTTGATTGTTTGCATTCTAAAACTATCAGGTTTACAGCTTCCAACAATAAATGTTAGACACTTTATACCCATCAAAATATTTTCATCAAATTAAAATGACATTACACAATTTTTATATAAAGAAAAAAAAAAATCCCTTAGTCCAATATAAACATATGCCAGAGTGAGCACAGAGTGCTCTATCATTATTTCGAGTGTAAAAAAAAAATCTTACATGCCATGCACGTGGGCCAATTCTTGTCTAATTTAATGAAACAAGTTGAAGTGCTTAAAGTGTAACAATATTACGATGCAAAGTGCCAAATTCTTTATAATTGATGGAAGCAAGGACGAACCCAAGATTAGGGACATAGGAGGACAAACTTCGTTACAATGTAATTTAGTGGGTGTAATGTGATAAAAATAATAGATTAGGAAATAAAATATCAAGATCCCTATAGTTGGAGGGTATAAAGTGTATTTATCCCTTTTTTTTTGTAAATTAAAATCAATGTGAGCATATTTGTCTTTTAACGTAAGAAGAATGTCACATTTTATTAAACATAACGGCTCTAGTGGATTGGGGAATAGAATCAGAATGAGAAATATACTTTAGAGGATAAGTTGTAACAAGTTAAAATTTGTAGGGTATTAATGAATAGGATGGTTTGAGGGGCTAAATTGTAATTTATTTATTTATTTGTTTATTTTAAAGGGGATTTGCTTTAATGTTCCGGAGATAGTGACTGTGTGTATCAGTGACTCTTTTGAAATCAACGGATGGCCCACAAAAATGGGCTGTCTAAGCTGTTGGTGAGTATTTGCGACCATTAAAATAGAGACATTCATTAGCATGTGGATTGGCTTTCTACCTCTCTTATCCACGAAATCTCTTCACTGAATAATAAGAGAGAAAAGACTTGTACACCAACAAATTTACAAGCCATTCTATTAGGGAAGAGAGAGAGGCTTTGTCTCTAGGAGAGGAGAAATCCTTCAAGGAGGAATGTTACGGAGTCCTAAATTCTTGCAATACCCCTCTCGGTTCCTGCACCCTCCAGTACAACCGTCGTCTCCTCCACAGGTTCAGAATATACCCAGTTATCCATCTTATCCCATCAACAAACAATGCTGCAAATTCTCACGGAGAGAGCTTGCGGTTTGCAGCACTTCTTTGTTGCTTCTTTTGGGCTCTCAAAATCTAGAGCCAATTTCCCAGTACAAGGCACTGGCCGAAGAGGAAATGGCAGACAGCAACATAGACGGAGGACAAGAAGAGAACTCGAATTCCTCTCCCAACTGCACCAACATAAACCCAACAAAGAAAGCATTCCTTGATGTATCCATTGATGGAGCACCTGCTGGTCGCATTGTCATCGGGCTATATGGAGACACTGCCCCGGCTGGAGCTGCTAGATTCGGTAATCTTGTGAGTGGAGCTGCTGGTATAAGCTACAGAAGAAAAGAATTCATTAAAATCATGCCGAATTATGTCCAACATGGTGGGGTGAGATCCTACGGCGTGGATGTTGAGCTTGCAAAGGAGGCCGGGAGCAATTTGGCAGGACAAATTCTGGTTGATGAGTGGCAGACACTCAATGAGAAGTGTCCGGGGACTAAGAACAAGGCAGGAACTGTGAGCATCATTGTGAGGGATCCTTCAAAACCGCCTCCAAAGTTGAAGTTGGTGGCAAGGAAAGGGAAGCTGGAGATTGACCAAGAAGAGGTTGGAACAGACCCGAATGGAACAGAGTTTGTGATTGCCACCAAGGATTCTCCGGAGTTGGATGCCTCTGCCCTAGTTGTCGGAAGAGTTTTGGAAGGAATGGAGGTTGTGGAGAGGATAGGACAAGTGAAGACTGTCAATGAGAATACCAGTTCTCCATATTTCAGGTGACATTCTGTTTCTGAGATTTTCTTGTTTATCCTGAATGCATTTTATCAGTTCTTTAGCACTTTGAAGTACCCACTTCTAGAATTGAGACAATTCAAACTTAGGTCTCCAACAAGGTTAATTACAGTTGTTGGGTTTTTTAACAATTATTGGGAAAATATAAGCTAACACGACAGCAATAGAGAGGACCTTGTAATTCGAAGCTTTTGTGGTATCCAAAAAACCTTCTAATTTTTCAAATTCTGCTCTTAAGGAGTAAGCACTCTTCCCGTTAACAATTGCTAATCATGTGTGTGTGTGCGCATATGTACTTTCTGAGCCAAAAGTAAATATCTTAACCATCAACTTCTGGCTGTTGAACAGGGTGGCCAAGCTGATAGGCGACAAGAGGGCAATTGTGGCTGAAAGAGGCTTCAACCGCCCTTACTCCAAGGTGGTCGTCACGAACTGCGGCCTAATGGATTAGCTTTGATTGCTGTTTCCATTGAACCGTTTCTGTTTACTCAGTTTTTGCTTGACGACAGAACATTTCCATGTAAACAGTACGAGTCAAGGTCACCTAAAAAAGCCTCAATTCACACGTCTGGATATAGCAAACAAGGTAAAAGGTTCAGCTCCGACTCTCAGGCAATAGTTTGGTGGTAAACTACATTGGATCAGGCCTATTCAGCTGTAAATACAACATTTCCAGGGGTCTTCATAATGGATCGCATACCACGAGAAATGCACCATCTCAACCTCTTAACAATTCTACCGAATCAAAATGGTAGAAACCAAATATCACACAATGTCGACAAACCATTGATGCTCAGCGAAATCAGTTCTGCTAATGCTCAGCACTTTGGTTTGGTAGAGGAGTTTTTCTTCATTCTTTTTGCAGACGGAGACATGAAAAGCCTCCTAACTGAAGTGACAGGATCATCCACCTGCACAAATGTTAAACAGAAGATTATTATTCTCCTGGGATCACAATTTTACAAAGATATAACCCTACCAAATCCTAAACGTCAAGTTGGCACAGCTCTCATATTCTGAACAATAAAGTTACGAGAAGAGATTATTAAAAACCAATTGCTTCTGCCAGCATCAGAAACATCATTTTTGTCACAGTATACTGTAATAAATTAATCTCTGACCACTCCACGTACATTTTGCTGTCAGGTGTCTCAGACCCAACTTAGGCTAAGGCAACTGCTCTGTACTTCAAAATAGTTCAATTTTTGGAATTAAAAAAAACTTGGTGGAACAATTCCCATTAGAAGTAGACCGCAATGGTGCTGCCTATGAAACTCCACTGTGTGATTCTCCACCGCTTTATTTATGAGGGAAAAGAAATACCAGGAGCACCCACAGAGCAGTACCATAAAGTTACCAGAAGTTTGAAGTGAGGTTAAGAAATACCTCAATTATGGAGCCAGATGGAGAGTTCCTAGGTGAAGGAAAAAACCCTTTCTGACGTAGAAACGCAAATAGTGTTTGTTGCCATCCTGGTGCGGCATCATCTGTTGATGTAATCCAGGGGCAAAAATGTCTGTGTTGCCTGATTGGATCAAACTCCATTGATTTGTCCGACCATGCTCGCTTCAGATTCTTTCCTGAAAGAAAGAAGCATACTTGTTAACACCGTATTCACTAATCCAACACGAAATAAACACTGAAAATAGAACTAAGCAAGAGAAACCATGTCAAAGTTAACTGCAAATGTGAAGAATGCATAAAGCATTTGTGCTTTCGCTGAAGAAGGCTATAATCTCAAAGTTCAGAAGCTATAAAATTCTTAAGATCCATTTAAAAGAGAAGATAGTTTGTATCAAAGGATGACCTAATGTACTACCATGGTCTTTGTGGAGGGATTTAGCTTTTCAAAACGTTTTGATGACCGTAGCCTTAAAATTGTGTTTTAGCAACAGTTTTGGGTACTAAATGCAACAGATACGGAAAATCTGAAATCCATCTTCCCTTACGATGAGATATTGGTTCGGGCCATGATGAGACTCCATGTAGGATAATGACAAAGACCAACTATATCTTAGTGAAGCACTAATTTCCTAAGTTCATATTAAACTCAGGATAAAATATGCCTAGACATGAAAAAGAAGAGCTTGAGACAGATTCCACATCAGTATTGAGATTAGCAACACTTCATGCGAAGTTTATGCATTGATGGATGAAAGAATCAAAAGATGAATTCTACCAAGAGACTGGTTCCAGATGAGTGCTCTAGTTATAATTGACCAATGACATGAAGGTGCTTAAAAGATTCAATAGGATAGGTGTTCTATCAGTGACTCAGTTGATCAAAAGATACTAGTCTCGATACAGCAAAATGATATCCACGACAGTCAATAAATAAACACGCATAAAACGCTAATTAAGAGTCAAAATTGGATTCCACAATGACGGTCAAAGCGCAAGAGAAGTAAGAAAACGTCTTACCTTTGCTACAGTCTACGTCTGTTGCTGACATCTTTTGCATACTGCTGTTGCCAGATTCTACCATCACAGGTGGGTCATCCGTTCTACTTTCTTCATTTCTAATTGTGACTTTGGCATCTGATGCCACAACCAAAGGGTCTCTAATCTGAGAGCTACTGGGGCCCTCTGCTGCTGAAGTTTCCAATGTAACATTCAGATTTTCTGGCCCATTACCATTTTGACTGGAACCCCGCAACACATTTTGTGTGCTCCCATTCAGATTTTCTTCATTGCAATCACAAGTATCAACTTCAGGCGAAGCACCTTGACCAGACAAACTCGTCCCTTCCAACAACTTATCTCCATTCTCTTTTGTTAGAGCATCACCTTTTTCACTAACATTATCACTCAAAAGAGGTGAATGGTTACCAGTAGAACTACCCAACCCATGATCAGGTTTTTCACTGTTTATCAGCCCTGAATCTTGCTGAACAATATCTACAACTGGGGTATTCTCTATGTGATCACTTCTCTCCTGAAACAAATTCTTGTCCTGAAAATCAGATAACACATCTTCTTGATTAGCATATATCCGATCTTTAAATTCCGAATCAAAAGAAAACCGAGCCCGTAAATTCTGGCCAATAACAGGCAACGAAATTGTTGCTTTAAAATTCTGTCTTGTTGGAGGAGGACCCCCTGCAATAGTCAAATTTAAACTCGTTGCTCTCTCCTTTGATGATGTCCCAGTGTTTGAGGTAGTACTCATGACACCTCCCCTTTCATCAATATGATTTATGCTCCCTGATTCGTGGGTTCCAGAATCATTTTCTCTACCAACTTCCGTGTAACCAATTAATCTGATTAACTCCATAGGACGAGGAACTGTATAGAAAGCCCACAATCCGACATTGGCTCCACAAAGCTTGCAGTCTAAAACAACAGAATTGGGATCAGACTGTACTCCAGAAGAAATATTGACATATTCATCTGCCTCCAAAGTTTCCTTGATCCTGGGAGACTCAAGATTGACAGTAGGGTTCTGTCGACTGGTGACTGAATGAGATGAAGGTAATGGATTGCCATTTTTAGCAGGCTGATTAGCTCCATTCTTGGAATTGACCACATATGGTACTAAACGAGGTTCCCAGCCACATAAACTTATGAGCTTCTGTGCCTGCAAATGGTTTAAAACATCATTACTTCACCTGGAATGGGAAGAAACTAAAGATGATCAGCATTTAACAGGAATATTCTGAGCTTAAAATCACAATCATTAATTATAAGAACCTATACACCTTCCTCTCAAACAAAGCTTATACCTGATAATACAAGTTAGCAGAGTCGGCATCCAACTCATTGTCAATGCATTCTGCTCGAGTATTGTTGGCAGATCCATTGCCGTATTCTAGCATTGAAGGTTGCTCAAGAAACTGTTCCATTTGAGAGCTTCTCATGCATTCGATGGCAGATGATGATATTACAGGAAGAGCTGAAAGTTCTAACAGTGCAGAGCATCGTTCTCTAAATTTATCGACTGCAACCGGAGGTGTCATAGGTGGAAACCGTGCCAGTGCTTCATCGCAGGCATTGTCAATCCATGGGCAGAGTAATTTGTGTCCATTCTCTAGCTTTAAGCTAAATACCAAGGCTGTCTTCTCCACTGAAATATCAGAGAAATGGTACCGTTCAGTCCTAAAGATCAGGAATTTGTAGAAGTATTCACTGTTTGTATTGATAAGTCCTGATATCATAAACAATGGTAACTTGCCTTGCTGCTGAGTCCAAGATGACGGAGTAGAAAAAAGGAGACGTGCCCCACATGCTTCACAGGCTATGATATCGATATCTACATTGACCCAGCCTCTCCTCGCACAATTAACAGCACTCACTAACTGAAAAAATCAAAAGAATTTTGATTCACGACTTCACACAAAATGAAGGGTCAATCATCATGTCTCAACAGAAATAGCCAAGTAACCCACGTCTAGAATATCACCCAGGACATAAGTTAAGCACCCACATTTGAAAAAAAGGAACTATAAGTTCTTTAAAATGTCCTTAAATAATTATACACAACTTTTGAAGTAGATGTGTAGCATGCCCCCTAGTATAATTTATTTTCTTCAAAGACCTCACACTAAAAAAATTTAAAGTGACACTATGGCTCCACCTCAATAGAAATACAAACAATAATGACAAAAGCTGCAAAAAGCAAATGATTGTACAGTGTGTTTTCTTATTACAAGATTTGTGATATATATGATACACGAACAAATAAAGGACCTTGAAATAAGGTATCCCTACTTCAAATTTCAATGATTAACAATACTTTTCATCTCTGGTACTGTACTAAAACTTATAAAGTTTTCTCATCTCTGGTAATGTATTAAAACTCATAAAGTTTTCTTTTTGAAAATCCAAGAAATTCCAAGGTCTAGATAAGACGTCGTAAGTTTTTGTCTTTTTAATTGACATCCAAGTCATCTATTTAACTTGAAGCTATTGTATACAAAGCTAGCACTTTGAATGGAAGCTTTGCTCTGTTAGTTATTTCAAATACCAAACTCTTGTGCTCCCTCTGGGAATGGAAAAGCAAAAAGTACTTCCTTGACGATGGCAACCCAAGTTTTCATATAAAGTTTCCAGCTGCCACTAGAAAGATTACATGCCGGTGACCTACGTGTTTTCTAATGACATGGATCCTGATAACAAATTCTGAGTCGCTTCATGGAAATAGCAAGAAAAGGCCAAGTGCCTAAGATTATCCATCTGACATTCAACGAGAAAAACAAGACCCCTCAGGTAATGATGCCTTTCCGGACCAATTTATATTCAGCTGAAAATCATACATTCATCTAAAAACCATCAAGCAAATGGATAGGGAATAAGACCAATCTGTAACAGGGATTTTTGGAAGAGGTTCTTTCAAGTTTTCCGGGAAGACTAACAATAACCACAGGTTGGACTTAGGCACCCAGACTCTCTACCCTGCAAAATTATAATAGTGGTGCGAGTTCAAGAGACAGTGATTGTAGCGTAGTACACCCATGGAAGCAACCATTGGTCAATTCCATTCATAATCAACCAATCATAGCTCTCATTTTATCATTGAAGAAAACATGCTTCATTTGAGAGCCTTCCTCTCAATGGCAGATCTGATTGCCCCATACATTGCTATTAATCATACAAGAAGAAGTGAACTCACCAATCCCAAATTCTTTCATTCCATAAATATAATCTTAATTGTTGATCTAACTTTAATTCCTTCCTTGAAGACCCAGAGTAGCTAGATGCTAGATGATACTGAAACAGACCTAAAATAATGCATTTCAAACAACTCCCCCAAACCCCCCCCCCCCCCCCCCCCCCCCCCCTTTTTTTTTTTTAATTTAAAAAAGAAAAAGAAAAGAACAACTATTTTACCAGCTAAAAGAGTTATAAAAACTATAAAAGACGTATATTGTGTTTTTCATTAGCCGTCAATATGTGCCTCAATACTTTCCTGATAATGAAGCTATAAAGAATATCATCACTTATTTCGAAGAAACCACCGGTTTGGGAGTGGCACAAGTTAATCTCTACACTCCAATTACTAAATTAGAGATAGAATCTTCACAAGTTGATCACACTAAAAGTTATGAACTAATTTTACAAGTCATAATGGTAAAAATGGCGGGAGAAAGAAGCTAGTAGATGTGATATTATTATCAGACCTTGGGTTTAGCAAACCATGTCATAGACTTAAAAGTGGCTAATCTCCTCATAAGATCTCCACGGTCCCATGGCCTGCACAGCTGAGCTTTAGGCGTTCCAGCTGAAGCTGATGAATGCTGCTGCGACCTCTCAACCATATCCCCTCTCCGTTTAGGATCCATTAGTGCCAAAGCCGATGATGTGTTTGGACGCTTTGTTCCCCTTGACAATTGATCCCCAGGCGAACTACAAATCAAACATAATATTAGGAAACACACTACAGAATATATATATATACAATTTCCGTTCTGTCCTTTTGAATGCTCCATTAAGTTTTCCATGAACCCCAAAAAGGAAGAATCCAAATGTTTTAAGCTTCATAAAGTTCCCAAGAAGAGAAAAAGGAAACAAATTGGATTCTAACTGAGAAATTTGATATATACTGCGTAAAACTAAAAGAGATGAGGCCCAAATAAAACTGAATACCTTTATTTGGTCTCTTTGAACTAATATTTGGTCTCTTTGAACTAAATTTTCCGGGGAACCAAACGGAAAATGAAAGGCGAAAATAAAATAACATTAGAAGAAAAAAGATGAGATTATGAGCAAAAAAGGGGAACCTGGAGGATTTGGGAGCGTGGAAGAGCTTGTCCATTATCGTTTGGAACCTCTTCTCTGAATCTTTCTCCATTCTACTTCCGCTATCCGAGATAAAAAATTTGGAAACGGGTTACGCTCCAACTACAAGCTATTTGTGCTCAAGCTTCGAGCCCTCGAAGGCTCTCTATTTGCGCGGACTGTCCGTCTTTCCGGCTTTAATCGGATGCACAGCGGGCCAGCGTGGCAGTGACAAAGCAAAAGGAAGACGCCTTCAGATATTTAATTGGATGATAAATGGTAATTATATGACAAATCTCCATTTTTATATTTTAATTTTACGTCTAAATATTTACATTACAATAAAAAGATAGAATATTCGATCCATTTTTTGTAATTTATTCTTATATTTTTTTTTAAAAAAAAAAAGGTGAATTTTTGAGCTTATGAAAAGTACAATTTATTAGGCTCACGAAAATTATGAAAAAGAATAAACGATGGAGAAAAATTATCGGAAAATTCATGAATTCTCGCATGTAAAGATACAAAATTGAGTGTGTCAAAGGGTTCCCAGTAACTCATGCGGCGAGGCCAATCTTGTCTAAAGAGGAGGAGCGCAATATAGATCCCAATTCCCAACTAATTAAAAGAAGAAAAAATCCACCAAAACTTGTTCTTAAGATATATTTAAAAATGAAAAATCATAGTGCAAAGCTTGGATTATACTAAGAGATTTCTTCTACTAATTATCTATGTCGTACTTACATCACTAGGTTTTCTTGATGCTTGTGTTTGTTTTTTTGTTGATATTGTATCACTCCCTGTTATTGCTTGATGTTATTGTCGGGACTTTGTGCCATTTTCATCTAGGTATAATAATACACTATTCACTCATCCACTCGTGTTGAGCTACTCTGACAGGATCTCCGGTGAAGACCATGGCCTGGACTACCACGAGTGGGAAGATGAGGGGCAAGAGGCGACGCCCGTGACCGACCAGTGCGCTCCCGATCATCAAAGCAGGCCGACCGACCAATCAGGAAGACTGACCGACCAGGGAAGCCAAAAGCATGCCGACCGACCAGGAGCCCAGCGATACTTATGCCGGCATGCCAACCAGCCAGTCGCAAACAGATCAAGACCAGCTCAAGACCAGTTTGAGTGTAGCGGTAGCGCGACCATGTCTTTTATGGAAATATCTTCGGCGATTGGTTTCCTTCCTTGAAGCGATACGATGAATCGTATCTTCTAGATTCGGGCGTTTCTCCGAAAGTCTAGAATATTATCTTTCCTTTTTAAGTTCGGTTTATTAGGCATGTTATATCAAATCTACTTGATCGACGGGATTAATTCCTAAAGATCGATGATTTGATCTAGTTTTGATTTGATTTCAGTAGGGTTTGTAAGCACCTAAGGATGTCTATATAAACACCCTTAAGTGCATTAGTGAAGGATATCGAAGAATAGTAGAGTCTTGGAGAGCCTGAGTGCTTTTGGGGAGTGTTTTGGCTGTGTATAGGCACGTATATGCTAAGTCGGTGTCAGGGCTAATAACCTTGTCGTTTAGTATTCATTTTAGGCTAATAACCTAGCTTGGGTACCCGTCTTGGGCTAATTAACCCTTGATCGAGATTGTCTTGTTTCTTGTGGTTCGAAGGACTAATAATTCTTAGACCACGTTTTCTTTTATCATAAACAGTGAAGTATTTGTCATCTGGGTGTGTTAGATCCTATCTATTACGCTCATGTGTTACTTGTTATTGGTCAGGAGTAGGGGTGCTCATTTTCACCGGCGGTGGCAGTTTTAACCGCTAAAACCGCCACCGCTACCGGTACTGTAACCGGCAAGGGCGGTTATTGTGCCTTAGCGGTGCGGTGGCGGTGTCAAATATGTGATTCCGTCAATTTGCGGTGACGGTGACGGTTTTCGCCAAACTGTCACCTACACTACCGTTAACCCCCTAGTTGAGACTTAAGATGATTATTAATTATGTGACATACTTTTGTTGGGCTTTTGTTGGAATATTTTAGTTGGTTTATGTCACATTGTTGGACACTTTTATTGGACTTTAGTCTTTATGTTTGAATATGATATTATGTTGGACTTTTGGACAGCTTATTATATTTGTTATGATTATTAATGATTATGATATTATGTTTGAATAGGTTATGATATTTGTCCATTTGATATGATTATTGATTATGATATTATGTTGGAAATTTAAACAGGTTATGATATTTGAATGATTATATTTGTTGCTTATATATAGGCATCAAATGGTCTTAAAGGTCCAAAAAAAAATCCAAGGAAAACAGCCAAAACAATGAAAAAAAAATGAAAAAAAAAAAAAATTTTTTTTTTTGGCCTAACGGTTTAAGCGGTTATCGTATAACCGTTACCGTTAATACCGTCACCGGCAAGGGCGGTTATTGTGCCTTAGTAGTGCGGTGGCGGTATCAATTATGTGATTCCGTTAATTGTGGTGACGGTGACGGTTTGGCGAAAACTTTCGCCTACACTACCATTAACCACCCCTAGTCGGGAGGATCGTTGTGGAGTTGGAGTAGATCGGGTATAAGAGAAATTGGTGCTTGTTTTGGATACCTTGACCGGGCTTCCTAACACGCTCATCCCGCACATCTCTCTCATTTGAGGCATCCTGTGGGTTGTTGCCCTCTCCTCTGCTACCTTTTATTGCATATCACCTCTGTGTGCCCTATATTTTCCAATGCTTATGTGGGTGCTCCTCCAGCGAAGTGGGATCGAGGCACATAATCACCTCCTCCTCCAACGACGGAAACCACTATCCATAGAGTGGCGAAGATCTTTCTCGAGTCGATGAACTCAGGTTGGATTTGTTGGCCTTTTGGCCCGATTGTGTTAGGCCTTGTGGTCAATTGGCCTTTACACCCCAATCGTTTATTCCTTTTAAGGCCTTCTGGATTGTAGCCCTTGTGGCCTTAGAAATTATTGTAATGGGCATGTGCACCTCTATTAAGTGTGAATCGGTCTTAGAGGCCCAGTTGTATTAAGCACCTTGTACTTCCTCTCATTATGAAACACATTGCACTATAAAATATTAGCATCGATGCATTGTACTTTTTAACTACCATCAGTCATATATGAATATATGTAAAATGGGTCATTGAAGGATGTAATGTATTAAAGTAAATAGTTTAAAGTGCAATATGTCAAACTCTTTATAATTGTGAATTTTTTTTTTATCCCTTGGATTTATTAGTAATGAAATCAATCTTGCTAGAACAAAAGCCAGTGACACCTATACCAACGTGTAAGGTTGATATTTGTGTTATTTTCTCCTAAATGTTTTTAGCTACTGTTTCTACACTTATACAACGACTTTTTAGGTCATTACTAGAATTTCGGCACTTTTGTTGTCACGTTCACGCGCCCAGATACTACTTATTTTGCATTCGTATCCCAAATTATCAATATGTTTATATTTTGCACCCCATGATAAAATATGATAGTTAAGATTGTGCCTCATGTCTTTTTTTTTAATTGATTTTAATGGTGATATCTCAATTACTTGGGGGTGCAAAGTGTATACATATTGGACCATTGGTAATTTGTGGAGTAATGTGTGGGACTTGATAATTTGAGGTGCAAAATTCAAAATGAGACACTACTAAAATGTTGTATCTCTAATGAAATTTCTTAGGGATAAATAGATTATGCACCCTCTCATTTTAGGGGTCTTAACATTTTGTATTCTTATATATTATTTTTGTTACATTACACTCACCAACTATTGATTTCAATTCTTTGCACCCTGTCAAAAAAAATTATAGAGACAAAATTGTCATTTCACTTGTCAAAAAATTATTTTTATCCAATTTAACTGTTAAAAGAAAGTACAAAGCATTTGAAAATTAATAATTTGTGAGTGTAATGTGATAAAAATTAAAAGATTATAGTGTAAAGTGTATTTAACCCAAATTCTTCTCGCAATTTAAAAAGTTGAAGGTTTTTACATTTTTAACTTAGAGAGATAATGACCATTCCTTAAGAAGGATATATCCATTTTGGCGCAGGGCGAACTGCTGGCTGATTTTGTTCAACAATCTCTACTGGTAAACAGTTAAGTGAGTCAAAGCTGATAGCGCCTTGTCAACGGCTACCTCCAACAATCCCACGACCTCCACTTCCCACTCCGACTAATCCTCTCCTCTTTCGTAACAAACTTCGATACAGCACGAAGCAGTAGCCTCTTTTTAAGTCCAACCGAGAGGCATCAGCCAAAACTTCTCAAACGCTAATATCTTTCCTTCCGATCTCTACAGATAAACCAAGTTTAGGGCTCCCCAGAAGGTCCAAAAAAATGGCTTCCCTCAGCTTCAACTTCTGCTGCAAACTTCTTCTCTTCGCGATTCTTTGTTTCGCGTCCAACCAGTTCTGCTTTGTGACATGCACTGAATTCGAAGTCGGCGGTGATCAAGGCTGGGCTGTTCCCAAGTCTAAGAACGACGAAATGTACAACCAGTGGGCTTCCAAAAACAGGTTCAACGTTGATGACAGTGTCCGTAAGTACCATATAGTACTTCAAGGAACTTTACCTCTTACTGGATTTTGTTGTGTGGCTTTTGTTTCATTTTCTCTTCTTCATGGACTTTGTAACATCTTCTCAATAACTTGCGTTCAATCGTAAAATGACTTCTCGGAGAACAATCATGATGGAGCCTCATTACAAGGTCTAGGTTAATACATCCGTACAACAGTACTTCCATCCATCACCAAACAAATTTGTAATGTTTTTTTTTTCTTCTTCTTCTTTTGACATGTCTTGTTTGTTGTTTTGAATACAGATTTCAGCTACGAGAAAGACTCAGTTTTGGTGGTGACTGAGGAGGAGTATCGGAAATGCCACGCTGCTCATCCCCTCTTCTTCTCCAACACTGGTGACACTGTCTTCAAGTTAGAGCAACCCGGCTTGTTCTATTTCATCAGTGGGGTTGCTGGTCATTGCGAGAGAGGGCAGAAGATGATCATCAAAGTTTTGGAGCCGGCAAAGCCACCTCAATCCTCTGTCGAGAACACGACAACAGGAGGT
Organism: Morella rubra; assembly: GCA_003952965.2. Lineage (NCBI taxonomy): Eukaryota > Viridiplantae > Streptophyta > Magnoliopsida > Fagales > Myricaceae > Morella > Morella rubra. Next base: position 10,769,413 of record CM025853.1, read on the forward strand.
TCATCGAATAAGAGTGCTGCAACTGAGATGACTGCCATTTCTTCCCCAGTAATCCTGCTGTTCATGGTGTCCTTCTTTGGGGTCCTTTTCATTTGAATTCCATGCTGGTTCTTCGTAATTATCCGTTTATTTTTTTTCTTATTGTCTTTTTAAAGTAAGTTTGGCTATAGACAGAAGGTATCTGTCACTATGAGACTGTTTCCATTCTGAAAGTAGAATTATGAAGTTTCAGATAAGGATTTTATTTCTGCATATTGTTCCTAATTATATGCCTAAAGTCAGACATATATCGAGTTCAGCTTCAACAACGGTTTCAGGAGAAAAAAAAAACCTGATCAAACTGTTTATTTATGAAAGAAGGAAGAGGAAATTTAAAGGCTATATTTGTTTATGTTTTTAGAAACATTATTAAGAAAAAATTTTGAGATACCTTTTTTTAAGATATTTGTGAGAATGGTGAGGTTCATAAAAAAGATGTTTAGAAAAAAAAATTAAAATTTATTCTCTCAAAGAATGTGAGTAAAAAATTAATATATTTGAAAATAAATTTTTGTGAGAGCAGTTTTTATAGGATTTCGTTAAAAGTTTCTTTAACTTTTTGGGTAGTAAATTGAGGCCATAATTAGATACAAAATTTTATTGATGATTAAAATTTTTTTGTGTGAAAAAATCATGTTTGGATTAGAAAATATTTTTATAATAAAAAATCATAGCTGTTATGTATAACCAGTCTCAATTAGAGCAAGAAGTTCAAAACATGAAAAGCTCAGGGTATTAATTTGTAATTCTATATCTCATTAAATTGAAAGATTTGATCACACACTCACTTTTTAAGTAATTTAAAAAAATTATTTTGATCCATCGTAAAATGTTTTGAAAGACTCATTACTTCAAAGACATATTTATGAATTTGTTTCAAAAATAGTAGTCCAAAATTTTAGGGGTAAACTCATAGTTAGCCCCCTATGTTTGGGCAAAAATCAAGTTGCTACCCTTATTTTTCAATCCAACAATTTGAGACCCATAACTTTCAAAACCTATCAATCTTCGCCCCCCGTCTAAATTAGACGTTAAGTCAGACGGAAAATCGTGCAAAATGACCAAAATGCCCCTCCAAGGCTAAATTTAAAAAAATAATTTAAAATAATATAAATTTAAGAAATAAATTAAAAATAAATAGATTATTGAAATAGATTTTCAATAGTTTTATTTAAAAATATTATTTTTTTAAAAAAATATCTTTTTTTATTTTAATGAATTTTTTTTAATTTTTTAGTAATTTTATTTTGAGGGGCATTTTGGTCATTTTTCATGCTTTCCATTTGATTTAACGTCTAATTTAGACGGGGGCGAAGATTGATAGGTTTTGAAAGTTATGGGTCTCAAATTGTTGGATTGAAAAATAAGGGTAGCAACTTGATTGGTAGGGATTGCCCTTATTTTTAAAAAAAAGTGAATTCTATGGGTTTCATTTTCTGTCAAGGGGTCAAATTGAAAAATCTTGATTTGGAACTAAGTTTTATCTAAAATATTAGCTTTTGACTTGCCGAATAGACTACCGGATGTAAAAGAGGTTGCAGGAAAAGAGGTTGCATCCTGCAACCGCCTTTAAGTTTTTAAGCTTCTGTTTAAGTGAATTCAATATGGGTTTCATTTTCTGTCAAGACCGTAAAATATATTTGAATATCAAATTTAAAAATCTGTTTGTCAACTATCACAGGTATTGGATCTACCAGTATAAGAATTTCGATCAGCCGGTAGTACAATATTTTTTAATATATGTTTTAATTTAAAATTCCAGATTTCGTTACGAAGTCAAAGTAGGCATGGAAACCCATATTACTTGAGTTGGAGACCCTTATTTTTGAGACATTCATCCATGTCAAGAGCTTGCAGGAAGTATCTGCAGAATTTAAGGCATTTACCGACTGTTTTGACAAAGTTCAAAACAAATTAAGTTCCAGACCCTAGAGATGCGTCTGTTGTTAACTAACTACTACGAGGATAACGTTTTTCCCGCTTTCTCTATGTTTTTTAATGTCTTTTCTTTAGTTTTTTTCTTTTGTTATAATTTTTGTCCATCTTCATATTTTACCGTGGGACAGATCTTGTATCTTACTTGCACACACATGAAACTACCTTCTGTCTCAAAACCTCAGAAATGCACAAGATGGGTTCGCAACGCTACAAATTGAAACGCTTTTCCTTTACCAAAAAAACATTCAGGTAGTTCTGCCTTTTTCAGAGTCGAAACAACGCCTACAAAAAGATGTAACCTACAAAAGAATATGTAAGCGAAAGTTGCTAAATACCAAGACCGCTCAAAGTTTGCATTTGCCTGTTGGTTAAAATTCAAGTCTCATTCGCCCAAATACAGCTGCATTTCTGAAACATCAAAGAGAGAAACTTAATAAAGCCTATATAACAATTAGTTTGAGAAAAAGGTAAAACGATCAAGATAGAGACAGAGGCCATACCATTTAAAAAAAAAAAAAAAACCTCTTCAACGCTTTCGTTCTGGCCGCCACTTGTATACGGGTTGAGAGGTGTGACAAACAATCTCATCTTCACGCAATTTGCGTTTCCGACCCGCTTTCTGTTTATTAAAAGGAATGTTCTTATTCCAAAACGTTGACCCAACCCCAACATCCAACTAAGAGCAAATAGTTAGAAGATGAAAATACCTGTAATTCCTTCTGCAACACCATATCCGTATAGATTTTTTCTAACTGACTGACTCTATTCCTCCTAGCTTCTAACTCCCTATAGGAAGCAGCTGGGTTCCTGCACATGGTGTATAAAAAAAAATGTCACTGACAAAAAACTGCTTCAAACAATAACACTATAAAACAATGAAACTGACCGAAACAACATGCTAAATAGAGTTGACAACAAAAGAATTAGAAACTATACTGTGATGTTATCAACAAGAAGAGAATGTAAATTCTACTTGTGTTGGATGACAAGTTTGAGCTTGTTTGTTACATTGAGATTTAATGTTTTCTTTTGTTTTGCTTCCAAAAAAGCAACAAAGGAAACTAAAACGTCCGTTAATAGGGTTTTCTTTAAAAAGACAAAACAAAATCATTAAACAGAAAGAAGGGATAAATTATACTTTGCAATCTCTAACTACCATGACTTTTACAATTTGCACCCTCAACTACTAACCCCGACACACTGCACCTTAGACTAGCAATGGGTTTACACTTTGTACCTTATATTAAGATCTCATCATTAAAATAGATTAAAAATATGTGAGGTGTCACAATCTTATTGTAACATAAGGTGCAAAGTGTAAACACAGTAGTTTGGGGTGTAAATTGTAAAATTCAAAGTAGTTGGAGGGTACAAACTGTATCCCCCCCCCCAAAAAAAAAAAAAACAAAAACAAAAACAAAAAAAAAAGCAAATAATTGATAGCATGCAAGCTCAAAAAAAGCTTTCTTTAACAAGCTCGAGCCTTTTTTTTTATTATTTTTAAACAAGCTCGAGCTTGACTCCACCTAACATGAACCAAACTCCAAATTCAAATCCAAGCACAAGCTTGAGCTTGATTACAATAACCTAAAACAAAGATGATAAGGAAGATGAAGACTTCATTGATGCTCAATATTGGAGTTTTTCTGACATAGCCAAATTGTGAGACACAATACAATGTCAAAACTGCAAAATAAACATGACTAACCAAACATAAAATTGGACCAAAAAAGTAGGAAAAGAAAACAATTGGCTTCCTTCCCGATGTACATCAGATCCACTAACCTCAGAAGACAGAGGGTAAAGAAAGAAGCAAAACATAGACAGAGCAAAATAAACGAAAAAGATAGACTAATAAGGGGAGAAAAAGAGATTATGGATTTGTTGCTTAAATTTTTTGATGTTAGGAGGAGAAAAAAATTCTTAACTGGAATAGCAGAGAGAGAGAGAGAGAGAGAGAGAGAGGTAATAATTGCTACTTAATGCATTATACTTGAAAACTTAAGAATACTCGACTTCCATATATAACTCATTGGTCTCCGGTCTCCCAGTGACGCCTAGCTTTCTTGGGCTTGAGGGCACAAAATAAACCAACCTAACTATGAGGTGAGCTGGGCTCATTTAATAAAGGGATCCAGTAGAGCTCTGCAAAACACTCATTTGTACCCCTAGAAAAAAAGGTGCATTTACCAAACAGGTTAAAATGTAAACATATTAGCATAAGTTCACATCATGCTCAAATCGTTTTAGATAACTTACAAGGCAAATATAACATTGGTTAAGTGGTGCCCAGACAGAAGCTAGTTATAGCAATTCTATAATGGCCAAGTATACACGGATCAACGTGTAGAGAATCATACTCTTCAAACTTACGAACCAAATGTTTAATTAGTGTAACCAGTCTGGTCAAACAATAAGATACATATTGTTCTTACCTCTTAATATCATCGAAAACATCATTGGAAGCAGGCACAGTTCCACTTTTTACAGCGAGTAACTGCATTTCTTTAGCCTCCTCCCTGCAAGAGAAAGAAAGAGAAAGGAATAGATAAAACAGATACAATGACTTCAGTACAAACAACAAAATTAAGACGCCAGATTTTCAAAGTAATTTTTCAAATCACAATAAGGGAGCGGGAGGGAGGGGCGAGCTTTTGAGTGGACCAACATTGCTGTACTCTCCAAACTAAAGGTACAGCCATACATAATTTTCCATCTCTTTTTCCTTTCAACATAATATCTTCAACTAAAACGCAAACAAGCTGAAGGGTGCAACCCAAGTGGGCAGAAACATACAAAGGAAACACCCTAAAATAGAAAAAGAACACAATTGATAAGAAAACGAGTGGAGATTTTACAATCAAAGCGTAAAATAAATTTGAAGGATAAAAAAAATATAAACGGATCAAAGAACTATAAATCCTGAAGGAATGGGAAATGGAAAGCCAAGAGTATGACACCATGAGGAAACCCATTTTGAGTCCACCCATGGGTTGCTTGTTACCGACGAATGCTCTCTTAACTGTTCCCAACTAAATGCCCCACACCAAAGAATGGTGTCCCAACTTTCCAAGCAATATGGCACCTTCTGTTAACAGGGATCCTCCTAGATGGGAAGTGCTCAATGATAGAACTTGGATGCAAGTTCCAATAGAAAACCACAACAAAATAGCTCTAGCTATTGCCTTGTAGAGGCAAGTGATCCATTCTCTCTGAGAGATATGACAAAAATTACACCCACAGTCTTGTGCTTCTTTAACTTATCCAGTTCACACATTTTTTTTGTTTTGATAAGTACTTATCCACTTCACACATAGAATTCAGAACTGTATCCACAGAAAGAATACCATCCTAGATGGCATCCAAACTCACCATAAACTACTCCAAGTGAACATCTCTCTCCCGAAGCACATAAAACCAGATAGTAACAAGTACTCTCAAATCAAAGTTGACTCAACTTCCACTCGAATAGTATCTCTATTTACCTTGTCCTTGCATGAAACCTCTGAGTTCCACATTAGCTGTGTAAGCATAATCAACACAGTTTCTCAATGTAGCACACATTGGAAAAATACGGAGGGATCTATTATCTAATTGTCAACTTTATCAAACATTAATTTTTATATTCCAAGCCGACATGATATAAGAGGCAAAAATTAAGCATTTTATGGAGATTTTAGAAGACAACAATCCCTTGGGTAGAGAAGAATGGGTGGCACAACTTGCTAATCACCAAGCTGATCACAATCTACTTGAATGGAATTCACTAGGATGATCAACTACCACATCCAATACTTGTCAAAGATTAGTTATTAAAGTGTCTAGTTCAAAACACAAATACAGTAAGACTCCTATAGTAGAAGTGCAAAAATTGAAAGCAAGAGCTTTCAGATCACCATGTTGAGCAAACTCTACCCAAACGAAATCCAACTCACAAGGACGATCAACTAAGAAATCAAATTTTTGAAGCCTAATTATCTTAAAAAACAGTCCCCCATAAAAAATAAAAAATCGATAACAAGTCTTAGGACGACAAAAACAAACAATAATAGTAGCATTCATAATAAGGTAGTTCAAGCCAAATCTTGGTGTCAGGCACATATTCCCAATGAGAATTGAACCAGAAAATTTGTTACAAGGCAGGTTGCTGCCATGACTGTACATAAATGAATGCTCTAGAAGAGAATGAATAACCCATATAATACCAAACTGAAGATAGTGAGTGATCGTGGAACTTCATGAAGAGAGCTTGGAAATATGAAGCACTAGTCTTTCTCAAGAGGATGCAAATGGCCATTGGACTAGATGGCACCTGATGCCAACATAAGAGGTGGGAGGTGATGTCATGCATTCAATAGCTTATGGCATATGATTTGAGAAACACAAGTCCTGTGCAGAGGATTCAAGTCCTTTGATGGCAGTGTCATAAATCAGCTCTCTTAATATAGGGAACACGTTCAAAAATTCCTGCCCAATTCTTATCTCAATAAAATCCTTGTACAATATTGGGAGAGAGAGTGTCACGTAAACAGCAATCAATAAATCCCTTAGTCAACAACAAGTTTTGTGAACAAGCAAGTATAACAGATAAATAAGAAACTAAAGAAGGTTGCGCCTCATTTAAGCACAGTCAAGTTCAAAAATGGCTCAACTCACTCCATTCACAAAATTAAGCTTAAGCACCTTAAGTGTTTGAGTGCAAAATTTTGGGGTATGGAGTTGGTGAAAAAGTGAAGAGAGAGAATATTTGAATCAATATTATAGTGAAAAAGAATGATTTGATAGGGAGAGAGATTATTTTGTAATTTTTTTAATTAGGCCAAAATTTTGGCACTCAAACACCACCGACTAAAACCAAGTGAAAAATTCATCAATTGTCCTATACCATTTAACAAAGATGACTTCTGTACATAAGAAAAAACTGACACAACAATCGCCCCAATAATGGCAGCACTACTAACTACAAGAGCTACAACAATTTAAAAAAAATAAAAAATAAAAAATAAAGCAAACAAAATTAAAAACTAAAGAAAGAAAAACTCCCCTGTTATTGAAAAAAGAAATAAGAAAATGAAAAGAAACCTTCAAAGGATGTCATTAACACCTCAGATTGTTCAAAATTACAAAGTGAAAATGAATGCATGATCATAAAAATTAACAAGTAGGAAATGTCAAACCTGTCTTCAGCATAATAAACATGTCTATTTGATGGCTGATTATCAAGGGAGTGCAGAACAGCACTCAGCTTTTCAATTTTCTGCATTGAAAAATGTCCTGATTAGCATCTTCTTGAAATATTTGTTATCACAATTGATAAACCATGAGTTTCAAATGAACAAGTACACATAAACCTTTTTTTCACTCTGCAATTTCTGAAGAATATACCCCATATCTTGGGTCTTCATCAGCATTAGCTCTTCCGGAGAATATTTGTCTGCTTCGCTCCTGTAACAGAAGCTTAAAATTCTCATTCATAGGTGACAAGTAACTAATACTAAAGAAGGATCCGAATCAAATTCATATGTACTCTAATTTGTGGACTCCACGAACTGTTTTTGATTTGATCATCCGGAAGTAAAATTCATCAGGGTTCCGGAAAGCTGCTTTCTCCCTAAGTTTCTGTAGACCAAATAATTTAGAATGAAAAACCAATCAGAAAACAAACATTGACATTCGCGAGTCCGACTACCAGCAAAGAAAAGCACGACAATATTTTTTTACCAGCAAAGTCTGCTCCTTTTTGTGGAATGCTTGTGCACGCTCAACATAGTCCTTGTGCTTTTCAAGAAGCCCAAATTTTCTTCTCGCAGAACTGACAAAAATAGAAAAAAGACTCTTGAAATTGATCGATAAAGTTCGTTGTGTGTATGTGTGCGAGTGCGAAAGGTAAAATGAAGGGAATCCTATTCACTCACGGTTGAGCTCGTTCCTTGTGAGCTCGTCTACTGATCGCATTCCTCAGGGATGACATGCCGAATTAAAAGAAAGCAATTCACCAGCAACCCCAGTAAGGTAGCAAAGAATCTAAAAACTGCCTTCAAAAGAGTGCAAACTGTCAGTTTCTATAAGGAACCTGGGTATCTGTAATTAATTATGAATTGTAACTGAATGTAGGGCTGTTCAAACCAGGTGGCGGTGCCGGCACCACCACCGGATGGGCCAGTTTTCAAATATTGGCCTCCGCCACCACCACCGTTAAGGGCAATAACCGGCCCATAGCGGTGGCAGTTTTAGCTGTGGCGGCTCCTAGTTAACAGCATTTAAATTGGGCCATTTTTTGAACATTTTATGCATTTGTCCCAATGTACAGTCCAAATAATTCTTTACAAATGTACAACAATTCTTTACAGTCCAACTCCAACAAAATGAATTCAAAAAATTACAAAAGCAAAAAAAAAATCCCAGCAATGTACAAATGCATTAAAAAATCCTAGCAATGTACAAATGAATTCAAAAAACAGCAATGTCAATCAAATTCCAGCAGTCCACAATCCACAAATTCCAGCAGTCCACACAAAACGTACAAATGAATTAAAGAAACAGCAATGTCAAACAAAATTTACAGTCCACAAATTCATCAAACGTAGATAAAAAAAATCCAGCAGCCACTGAGGCACAAGTTCAGACTTTAGAGAAGAGCTTTGATAAGAATTAACAACAGAGCAGTAGAAATCCAAGCCCTATTTTCTTCCCTTTTCTCTCTATTCTACTGGAAGCCCAAAATCAAATTCCAAACCCTAAAAATCGCAAACAAATGGGGAAAATTTAAGCAATAATATATGTCCCAACGCTTCCAATAGAACAAATTAAAATCAACAAACTCATTGATTCTTTAACAACATACCTAAATGGATCAGTGAGAGAGAGATGTGGCAGAGGAGATGAGAAGAGATTGACACGTGAGGGAGGGAAGAAGAGGAGAGTAGCTGTGGTGGTCGGCGAAGGGAGGCGCGGCCAGCGTGGGGAGAGCCTGGAGGGTGGCTGTGCTGTCACTGTGCGCAGAGATTTTGGAGAGGGAGGGGAGATGCCGAGAGAAACTCGCCTAGGGGGGGGGGGGGTCCAGGTCGACGACCTAAGGGAGGAGGGGGTTGGGAACGTACAAAAACGGCGTAGTTTCTCATTAAGAGAAACTACGCCGTTTAGGCCCGTTTACTAATTAAAACAAAAAACAAAACCCTGAACATAATTTACATAGCGGGTAAAAAATTAAAATTTTAGTAAAATTTTGTTAAAATTTTATATTAGTTTTAAAAAAGAAGTGTATTAGAATTGGTGACTGAGTGATAAAAATAAAGGTAAAATTTTGAAGTGTATTTAATAAAAATAAAATTTTAACTTTCCAAACACTATTATACAGTGTTCCGTAACAATTCCACGAGCATTAAAAAGATAATGCTTCATAAGTTTTTCTAGCTAAACATATTTTCTTAAGATCACATCAATTTTAGAATGACACAGAAAAACTTAGAATTTGAAAATTTTGAAAAAATTAATTTCTTGTTAAATCTCGCGTAGATCTTCTAAAAATAATTAAAATTTATAAGTAAAATATATATATATTTAATTTTCAATTAATTCGTAATTGAATTACAAAAAATTTTAAATAAAAAAATGATCCTATGAAATCATTCGTACCCATTTTTGCTTTCAACCGATCCAACCATCGCGAAGATTATATCTGTTTGCAACAAAAAAACTGAGAAATATATAGAAAAAATTTTATTTGAAATAGTGAGAAATCTTTGCATCAGGTTAACACAAGCTTAAACAACTCTAACACACCCTGATCACTCCTTTCTTCTCCTTCTACCAGCTCTTGAGCCTCTGAACCATCAAAAACTCACAACCCATATAATACACCGTGATCACTAAGCCATTTTTGTGTGCCAAAATTTCGGTGTGATCATTTTGGGGTGTGAGAATTAGTGAAAAAATGAAGATGATTTATGGAAGTTGGTGAAAAAGGTGAAAAGATAGATAGTTTAAATGAATTTTTTATATTTATTATGGTGGAAATTGATAATTTGATGAGGAGAAAAATATTATTTTATTGGGTTAAAATGTTAGCACATAAACACCACCTAGTGTGTATTGACTCACAAATTAAATTGACCTGTGATAAAGTTTGGCACACAAACACCACCGTAGTGGCCAAGATCTTGTTAACTCACATGTCACACGAATGAATGGTCCAAATTAGTCCTAGGGTATTGACTCACAAATTAAATTGAATCATGATAAATTAGTCTCTCGAGTATGAAATATTGACAAATCAGTTGAAATTTGATAACATTATATGTAACGCCCCTCTCTTTTTCACCTGTTTGATATATCTTATAATATATATATATATATATTAGTATGGTATGGTATGTATAAATTATTTCTTCCTTGAGCTTACATTATTTTTAATATACTTGCTTTGCACATTTTTAATTCTCTTAATTTTCAATTATGTGGTTGCATTTGTTTTTATATTATTAGGCTTGATACTTGTTAATATTTTATTACTATTTACATTGTTTTCCAAATGATATTTATCTTTAATTTTATCTCTTGCTTTATATTCATATTAATCAGCATATTTTATGATTCTTGATTTACATTAAATTATCCTCTTAAGGTTATAGCTGAATTATAATGTGTTTTATGCTCTTAAATCATTTGTTTTTAATCTTACAACTATTTTATATCCTAATAATTAATATCTCTTATCTTGTATTAAATTGTAGTGCATTCTGTATGTCTTGGTCGAATTACGCATGCATATTGCATTTGTCCACTTTTCTGTTGTTGCTTTTTCTTCTCTCTCTCCTCTTTTAGCCGATTGTATGGTGCCTTTTTATTGGTTCTCTCTGTGTCTTATTTACATGCAACAACACGTTGGTTATGAGGTAGTTCAGTGGGTGCATGTGTGTGGGCAAAATTGATTTATAGAGATTTCAATGATTGCCTAGGTTAAAGTGATGCTTACACTTGTCATCCAAAGCTTCCATGTCGCCCCTTTTAGCCATTCAATTAGCTTGCTTTTCTTGTTTAACTTGAGCTCATGATTGCCTAGCTATGTAGGGTGTGAGGTTAAAGGAGGAGAGAGGGAGGTAACCTTGGTTAAACCAATCGGTATAGTTGCTTTTCTCCTTGTTTGTGTTGACTAAATGAGAAGATAGAGACTTGAGAGTGAAACACACATTTGACTGAAAGTGAGAGGAGGAAAGAGGTATAGAAGATAAGAGAAGAAGAACCAAAGGAGAAAGGAAGAAACTGAAGGAGAGAAAAGAAGGTGCAACCGAAGGAAAGAAAGAAGAGACAAGGGGGGAGAGGAAAGGAGGTTCAGTCAGCACCTTGTCCCCCTTGCTTTTGAGTTTTCAGCTTTTGTTTCTTTCTCTTAACCTTTTTGCATTGCTTTTAGGTGTTTTATCCCTTTGGAAATTCACATCTACCGAGTAATAGAGGTAAGGGTGTTGAGACTTGTTATAAAATGGGTGTTGGGGTGTTTCGGTGATGGTTAAAAGGGGGGTCGCGGTTGGGGTAGAAAATACCATTTTTATTGAGTTCTTTTATAGATTTGGTGAAATGCATGTGGGTAGATGTTTATAAAATAGTGAAATAGATTTCTTAGTGGTGGTCATTTCATCTAAGTGCCGATTCTTGATATAGGATTATTTGCATGCTGTATTTTTTTTATGATCTTGCATGGGTTATTGCATCTCATGAGTTGAAAGTTGCAAAAGCTTGTTAAGTGTGTAGAGGAGGAGAAAAGAGGGCACGACAGTGCCCTAAGATGAATTTTTCCCTTTTTGTGTTATGGCTAAAAATGTCAAAGCTTAAGATTAAATATGCATGTGTGAATTTTGTCATGATTTGGGAAAAGAAAAGCAAGGAAACATGAACTTTTGCATTCCAAAAAGGAGTACTGTTTAACCTTTGGATTGCATTTTGATGTTGCTCTCATATCATTAGGATTTGTGCTGAAATCAAAACCAAACAAATTCATGCAAATGACTTATTGAGCCATGATGTACCCATGTACTTTAGAGAGCTTTTTTTGAAATAGTTCGAATTTTGACACCACATTTTTCAGAAATAAAGATTAGTAACTATAGGTCTTATCTTAAAAATTTCAGCTAATTTGGATAAGTGAAAATGACCGAAATGCCCTTGGAAGCACATGGGGTAGTTTCTGCATTTTAGAGAAAATTGGGGGTAAAATTGTCCAAGCTTAAAATTTAGACCTACGGTTAGCATGTACTTAATTCAACAGAATTAAGGTAGAAATTAGAGCCCAAAACTAATCCACATGAGGCCCAAAACACAAGGCCTAATGTGAAAATAGAACTAACATGTTAGGATTTTAATAAGTTCATAATTAATTAATTAAATAGTGTAATTAAATCAAGATAGTTTAGTAATATTAAATCTGTAAAATGTCATTCAAATGCATGTTTAGTAACAAGTGACTAAAAATAGGTTAATTCTATAAAGGCAATGAACTTCTGATATGCAAGCTCTTGTTTTAAATCAATAAGATTTGAACATAAATGATGCATAGAACGTACTAATATTCTCTCTTTTAATTTTCAAATGTCATCTGCCTTTCTATTTCATTTTGTGCATTCCATTGATCAGTTTTGGTGAATTGTTTATCGATGATGTATATGATAAGTCATGCTGCATCAACATATCATGAGTATAGGGATATTATTGACCGAAATGAAACCCATACCCAGAGGTGGTCCTGAGATCGGGTGACGGTACCGTTCACAGTGGGATAGTGCAAGCCACCACTGAGAGGATAATGGTTGGTATCCGTAGGCGATGAAACAATGTATGCCTAACCGAGTCCTAGTGCCATGGCACGGGACAGTCCCAAAGGAGAGGAGGGACGCACAACCAAGACTCTAGGGGTTAAACAGAGCGAAGTAAGGACACATCTACTATACTTGAAAAAGAAAGAAAGTGAAATGGCACAGAAACGGATGCATTATTCTACATTGCATTGCTCATACCGCATTAAATTGTTTATTATGAGTTATGCTTTATGATTAATTATTCACTGCTATTGTTACTTCTGTTTTATATTCTTATGTATCATGTCCCCCTATCCCCCCTTATTGAGTCAGTAGGACTTACCTATTTTATTTGTTTATTATTTTGTATGTATTGTTGTGGACATCAGACCTGATAGATGAAGAGGTTTGTGAGCGAGCAAATTTTGGACATTGATCCATACATTTTAGTTGTTAAGATATGAACTTACATCACGAATATACTAGAGGTATATATGGGGTACGAGCCCCAATGGTACCTTAAAGGTTCATCCATGCCCCCACTTTCCCGCATCAAGGACTTTAGGCTAGTCGATGTCGACCCAGCCCTTCTGCGTATAATCTCTCCTCCACCGGCAGAGGGCACTAGGGAAACTGAGATCATTGACCTAACTTCTAACACTAAGCTAGAGGATTAGTTGACTTTAGCGGTAGTAACTCTTTAGTTTTAGTTTGGGTTTACTTAGATGTCTCACGGACGTTGTAGTACGGAAGGCTTTAGACAGCTTATGCTTTTATACTTATCTTCTCTTTACTTCTGTATTCCACTTGAAGGACTTTTTGTAAAAGAGAAACTCCGTGATTTTAGTGAAACCATGAATTTATATTTTCCAAATTTCTCTCATTCCATTTCTTTCCTTATGCAATATTTTATTTTCTTTAATTTCATTTTATTTCTTTAACTTCCAAGAATTTCCAACTTCTAGAGTTATTTCCTACTGTCGCATTTTCGTAAAATTCCTGAAAATATTATTTTTCTTATCTAAATAAATTTCTAATTTCAAAATGATTTTCAATTAAATGTTTTCGCTAAACTTTTCAAAGCCAAACATCAGGACTTTATAGGATTGATTCGTAACGTAATCTTTGCTTGTATGCATACCATCGCTATAGGTGAACCTAAGGGGTACGTACTGGCACGGGCGTGACATTATAGCACCCTCCTGTTTTTTGTTATTATAAAATAATCTAATATAGTTTTTTTGCTTTTTATTTTTTTATACCGTATTCAATTGTTTAATGTCCGAGGTTGTATTTTTTTTTTTGAAGTCCGGAGGGTGTTATGATTTTATCAAATTTATTCTGTATTTGTCCTATTTAACTTACATTTTTTTAATTATTTAGGATTTAAATTTTATGTCTTCGTTTGTAAATTTTTCTCCCTCTTGTTTTTTTCCTAATCTTTTTGTTTATTGCTTTTTGTCATTTAGTTTATTCTTATAGATTTTATTTTATTTTATTTTTTTCAACACTTTCTTGGGTATTATTCTAGTTATTTATTTAATTTGTTGAGGTTTTATATTTGTTTTTAAAAAGTGGAGTTGTCCCCTTCTAGAACAATTTTGGAAAGATCCAAAGTTCTGCTTCTTCCGCTCCCAAAGGGCAGCTTCAGCCTCAGCATGGAGAGGTTCAGAGAAAGCGAAAATTTTTGTTGTTACTTGAAGAACTTCGTTTGCGGGAGTTAGGATGACCACCGCAGCCGCTGATTTGTTCTGACGGGTCGCAGCATCTACCTGAAGACGATGGCACCTGCAATTGGAGGGTTGAAAGGGGGCAGATTAGGAGGAGATAACCGTCTCCCAAGCAAGTTGATGGGCTGCAGCTGCTCTGGTAATATTCAAGGAAAGAGTGGTGGGGTTAAATTTATAATTGTTTTTCTTCACCTTGTTACGGGTCATCCAAATTTGGTCGCAGAGCACAGTTGCATGGAGTTGGAACTGATGGCATTCAGATGATGGAATATGGAGAGAGGACTCTGGTTTGTGGAGGAGTTGGATCCAGCCTTTGACTCCAAGCCATGCCATTTGATCAACATTAATCGGCCAAGGACTGTTCCTCCAGAATCTTTTAACAAATCGCAGGTTAAGAAGAGGTGATTAACATCCTCCTTTCCTGTGTTGCAGAGTGAACATGAGTCGTCCAAGAGAGTAACAGAGCTGGAAGGCAAGACTGAGGAGATTCTTGTAGCGGTAGGAAGAATATTCCATAAGAGTTTCCAGAGTAGAAGCTTTAGCCGGCCGTGGATTTTCAACTTCCAGAAGGATTTCCATTCAGAGGATGTAAGAACCAATTGGGTTGGATCAGTTGAGCGATCCAACAGTCTGTATGCTGATTTTATTGAGAATAATCCGTCTGTTGCAGGCTGCCAAAGAGATTTGTCTGTAGCCTAATAATTTCAAGTTATGCACTGCATCCCAAGGTCTCTATTGACATTTAGGCTACCCCGATTTTTGTACAATTTTTAATATCAACAAATAAACTATAAGGTAACTAGGGGTGTATATATGTCGGATCCGGGCGGCGTTCCCCTGCTACTAAGTTGGAGCTGGGACGTTAAAGCAGGATGTCTGGTGTGACGTCGTCTGCATGCCCAGTTGGTCCAACATGACCCGATTATAACTGTGGATTGAGCTTGCCCGAACCCAACGCGGTTGGGTTGGGTTGGGTCGTGTTCGGCCCTTTTTTTTTTTTTTTTTTTTTTTTAACTCTGTGGCTTTATGGTTGTGCTCCTGGGCTTCACTTTTTTTTTTTTGCTTTTGGCCAAACGTCGTTTCTAAACATCATTCAAATAATATTAAGGCATACAATCAAAATGAGAGTTGTAAGTCCGGTCTGATTACCGGTGGAGCTACAAATTCAGTTTTTGGAAGCTGAGATCTGTGGCTTCTAAGAATCGGAATTGAAAGTTTTTGCCGATTTACCAAAAAATTGATTTTGTTTATTTTTTTTTTAACTTTATATTAAAATGACGTTGTTCTATTTTAAATAGAAAGATAATGTTTAGTTGTTTTTTGTTTAAATATATATATATATATATATATATATAGTGAAGGAGGGCAAACTTTTAAGAGAAAATGACAAAAATTTTTTTTTTTACTATATAATACAAAAAAGGTGTCTTAGAGTTAAAATATAAAAAATTAAAGACTAAAAATATTGAAAATTAAGGGTTGCAAGCTTCTGTGGAACGAACAGTATAAAAAACATGGCAGCACAGCAACACTAGTGTTAATTTCTAAAATAAGTGCAAAACCCGATGTAACTCTACATGTTTTAAATTGGCTACATCTTTGAGTTTTCTCCTCAATTTTGATGTCAAAAACCATAGCAGATTCCATAAGAAACAAACAGAACATATCCAGCAACACAAGGGTTTTGTCAACAAATGTGTGATTATGTTAGACACAAAGCAATCCCACCCTCTTAATCCTTCTTTTCTTTGGGTTAGGTACCTTTCTGGGGGAGGCCCAGGGACGTAAGCAGACCCTAGACATACAACCGAAGGGACCGATGGTGTACAGAGCAAAGCAGTTTTCCATTGTGAGAACCCCACGTACCTGGCGTGGCCTATAGATCTTCCACCCGAGAATACATCACACCATCTATCAAACCTCGCTCGACAATTTCTTGGCATTAGACTATTAGACGCTTTTTAGATTGTTAATTAATGTATAAATCACGCTGGCTAAAGTTGGAGCAGAGAACCAATCAGCAAAACGAAACACCAGATAAGAGCTACTTCTTTTAATTTTCATTTTATAGCATCTGAAGCAACAAGAAGCTCTGTCAACCAACTATGAAACAACAACTAGCACAGTTAAGTAGAGTTCTTAAGATATCCCCAACAGATAAAAAAAAAAGGGACACACGACTTTGCTTTGCTTTTTTCCCAATATCTCCAAAGACTAAAGCCTAATGCGGAGTTAAAATTATGTTATTAAAAACAGCGACTAGTATAATGGAGATTTTTGCCTGCTGAAATAAACAGAGGAAATATAATACCATAAACATATGAAAAGCAAGCAAACGGAGAATGTCTAGCTTTTTAAAATACGCAGAGCAATTCCCCTAAACAGAACATAAAATGTAACAAAGAAAACGACGAAATGAACATAAAAGGATTATACTACGATGGGGGCCGGGCCTGTGCTTAACTCATATATATAAAAAATATATATATTTTTGAACTGATTTTTTAGGCAAAGAGGGGCGGCTGTCCCTCTTGGCTGCTTCCACCTCTGACCAATTGGCTTGTGTTAGGTTTGAGTTAAATAGATTGTAAAAAAAATAATAAATTCTATTCAACATGTTTTGAATATACTAGCCATTTTCTATCATGTTTTTCTCCATTTGATAGTTTTTGCATATAAAATGTAGTAGAGAAGTGTCTATTATTCTCATCTTTAGGAAAATTTATATCATCAATTCTAATTGGACCTTTCTACTAATAGATCTCTAAGTTTTGTATCCATAGTTTTCCATTGACTTGGATCATAAATATCTATAGATATTGTACTCAAAGCATTGAGATCTATAGTTTCATTATCTTTTACATTGTTTCTAAATTTTCTTTGGGTTCTTCATCAAGAATTACCGAACTATAAACTTGTGAATCATTAACAAGTTGATTTTCAATATTATGTTGTGGGATTGGTTCAATATTCTCTCCTAATTGTATGGAATCACATTGTTGTTCAATTATCAATTCTTCAGTTGAACTTGATGTTATATTGTTTTTATCATTGACAATAAATTTATCAAGAGCTCCTTTTGAGATTGGATTAACTTTTCTATTTTTTTTAAGCTTTTCATAACCACATTCATATTTTCTATTAGACATAGTGTAATATAAACAAAGAACACCAAAAAATAAATAAATGCTATTATAAAAATAAATATTCAAATTAAAATACAAGAGTGTAAAGATTAGAATAATAGAACTTGGCATTAAGATTATAAGTGGTTGAACTTGAACTTGAGAACAATCTTTAGCTAAAATCAAGTATATCTAATATGTGATTGACTAAAAGAAATTAGATTAGGTTTGCAAAGAGAGATAGAGCTGTAAGTCCAAGAATTAAGGCAACCCAAGAGGGGGGAGGTGAATTGAGTTTCCAAATTTTTTTTGCTTTTAACCCCCAAAGTCGTATTTGTAAAGTAAAGACTAATTTAACACAAGTATATGGATGCGATAAGAAATAAGTGCTAAATGTAAAGAGTAGAGATAGAGAAGCAAACACGTGATTTTTAGGTGGTTCGGCAAACCCACCTACATCCACCCCTCAAGCTCCTTTACCAAGCCTTGAGGTTTTCCCACTATCTTCCAAATAGTGTACACTCTAGCTTCCGGGTGCTAGAGAACCTTACAAGTGTTTCCTGGGCTCAACACTCAAACCCAAGTGATTTTCGGGCTCACCACTCACAACCCAACCAAGCTTGAGATATACCTCTCTAAGCTTCTTCTTTAGTGAACAACCTCACTAAAGGAATCACCTCTTTTGGATAGGAAGATACAAGAATAAACTCTCTCAAAGAGTAGATATGAAAATGGAAAGCTCTATCTCTTTGATTCACACAATGACAAGGATAAGAAAGTGTAATTTGTGTGAATGATATGAGAAATATGGAATAGGAAGGTTTAAGATATTTCTCAAGCTATGTAAAATGATATGTGGTCGTTCTCTCTTGTTTTGAGACATTAGGAAGGTTTTATATAGGCCACATAGAAAACTAGCCGTTTCTAGCCGTTGGGGTCAATCTGACAATTTTACCGTTGTACCAGTCGACCACTTCATATACTGGTCAACCGCTTCAACTAGCCGTTGCTCAACGGTCATAAAATTTGAATGCTGTCAAATTTTGTTTTATCATCCGCTTCATGTAGCGGTTGACCGCTACAATTAAAAAGCCCATTTTTGACATTTTTGAAATCCAATTTCAAAAACCAACTTCCCAAAAGTATAACCAAGGCTTGAGAGTTTATATAGGGATGATTTGAAAACATTTAAAGTTTATTTTGGTTGTCAAACTTGTGATAAGAAGATTATGCACAGTTTGAAAAATATGCAAGTGTGCGATTCAAATCCTTGTCAAAAGTGAAACTAAGAGTTACAAGGTTATACCTATGGTCTTGAATCTTCACTTTTGAGCTCCTTGCATTTTCTTGATCTCAATCTCCTTGTCTTTGGCTCTTTGATAAAAATGTCTTTGTCTTTGAAGATGTCCATTTTGTAAACTTAATCCATTTATTGAAATCATCAAAATATCGATTGTGAACAAAAGCCAACAAGAGCAAGAGAAGAAATAAAGGAAGAGAAAGATTTTGAAAGAAGATTGAGGAGATAGAGTATGAAATATAAATTTAGATTTAAATAGGAGACTTGAGATTATTTATCGTTACATATTTAGGAAAAATAATAAAAAAATCTTAACATAGCCCTTTTTCACCGTTGATAAATTGTGTAGCGACTTTCGTTTTATACACAAATACTCATTGCTTTGAAACTGTGATAACAAAAGTTCTTTGCAAATTTTCTTAGATCATTCTAATGTTGGACTACAGCTAACTTTTCGTAAAACAAGGCTTGCTTTGTTTCATCATGCGTGTAAAACAAGGCTTGTGTGAAATTCGAGTACTGCACAAAGAAGGGTCTTGCTTCAAGACATCGGGTTTTTTTTTTTTTATTACACTTTCAATACTTCTTAGTTTTGCTTTGTTTCAACTTTCAAGAATTTTCACAGTTTCACATGGCCACACTCAATCTATAGTCTTGAAACAATGTCACTTCAAGGCTTTTTATTTTTTATTTTTTTTTCTCTAAGTTATGGGGCCTCTTGCTCAAGGTGGGGCCTTAGGCAACTGACTATGTTACCTAACCCTTGAGCCGGCCCTGCAAAAGATAAGATGAGCATAATATAGAGAGATGTGGGCGAACGGCGAA